>CM063246.1:2135699-2804412 GCA_032158295.1 Pycnopodia helianthoides | reverse complement strand
AACATTTACGTGTTGAATTATGCACTGTAGAGTGGTGTATTCTGGAGGATTCAGGAAGGTCTCTATCCAAAGACACTAGGAGGTTAAGGTTAATGGGTCTTAAGTTTAATCCAGATCCATAAACATTTTCGCCAATGTTGTAACATTATTCCTTTCCCTTAAAAAGATGCTTCCTCCTCCTGCTTAACACTAGGAATCAATTTGGTGCGTCAAACTTCTCACCTTCGACCTTCATCTAGCCTATTCCCCACTGGGTTATTTTACTAGGACCCTTCTTCACTCTAATGAAACCCAACACCATACGGTAGCCCAACACCCAAACTGTTGGACTCTGATTAATGGTGGTGTGCCTCATCCTAGTGACTACTGGGTCCTTCTCCACTCTAACGAAACCCAACACCATATGGTAACCAACACCCAACTGTGGACTCTGATTAAAGGAGGTGTGCCTCATCCTTAACTCTTCCTTCACTCTAACGAAACCCAACACCATATGGTAACCCAACACCAAACTGTTGGACTCTGATTAATGGTGGTGTGCCTCATCCCTTAACCCTCCTACTGTCAGTGACTCTTGGCAACATTTTCCAGTGAGTTGACCAACCATTTGAAACCATTCGACTGCCAAGGTTGTGTACGGTGGCACAACTGTGCACTGAACTAACTGTGTACTGTGTACATGCATTCCCTCATGGTATCATATTTCAGGCTGGCATAGTTTATCTATCATTCAAAACCACTTGAATGGTATTGAATGGTCAGACAGCAAGAGGGTTAAGTGACTTAATAGGATCCTTCTCCACTCTAACGAAACCCAACACCATATGGTAACCCAACACCCAAACTGTTGGACTATGATTTTGGTTGTGTGCCTCATCCCTTAAGTGACTTACTAGGATTCTTCTTCACTCTAACGAAACCCAACACCATTATGTTCACCAACTGTTGGACTCTGATTATGGTGCTACATGTATACCTGATCAAATGTAGCGCATAATCAGTTTACTTGTATTTAATAAAGGGGCTTTAAAGATCAAGACCATGACCCAGGCCTGTCTGTTCTAAAATACAAGTTATGCAGGATACGGCCTAACGTTCATATTTTTGTTTCTTGTAACATGTTGGTAAAAAAGAGGGTTGGTTGGTGAGAGGAAAACAAAAAATAAAATTTTAGGAATTTTTATACATGAGCACACCAAAAATAAAGTTCATTGACTAAGACAAAATTAACCTAGCTGCAATTGTTTTAGTTATTTACTTATTTTGCGGGATGGGATAAGGAAGACTTATTATATTTTTATGCAAACTATGTAAGAAGAAAGTTGTAATAATAATTTTTAAAATATTGATATGATAAAAATAAAAAAATTATTGACACAATTGTTTACGGTTGACAGGTTTTTGAATGGTCAATCACATTACAGGTCTAACATTTTTTGTAAAGGCCTAACTTAACTAGTGAGACAGTTTATGAGCACTGCTTTTTTACGGTGTGTGGATCCTGTAAATCAAATTTGTTTACCTGTGCCTTGTGTTCACCGACCAAGAAGCTTATAAGTGCAACACCATTATCCACATGTTCATTGATTCGTACCACAGTACTGGAGTCAATTTTAAGTCCCCCACACATGTTAGCGCTGTGAACAAAGTCCTCAGTTCTCATGTCTTCCACTCGCTTCAGCTCCCCGCTGGCAAGCTGAATGACGGATCCACGAGAGAAATATGAAGGTATGTTGGAGAAGGATGGAGCCGAGAGCTGCGGCGCTGCCATGAGGTTGTGCATTGGGGGTCTATCCGGCTCCAATGCAGAGGTATGGACCATGACCTCTTGGGTCTGCGCAGAGCGATGATCAACAGACACCGGCACTGAATGAGTCCTGGGGTCAGGGGGCATCGGTACCAACTCAACATCCTGGCCATCACCTGAGGGGAAGTGGGAGACAGTCGGAGAGGGCCTCGCCTGCGGGGAGGGGCTCAGGTGGAACCTGACCTGTGGAGAATGCTGGACTGACGATGATGGGGCAGATGGGTGGTAAGGAACCGCGCCCTGATTGTCAGTCGGTTGGTTGTAGCTTGCACCGCCACTCCACTGTTGGTGCTCCCCTGCAGCATAGACAGGGTTCGTATCTTTGGCTGCAGTTTGCCTCGATTTATCATTTGGTATTGTCACGGTCATTATGACAGACTCTTGACGTGTGCCTGGTTCGTGATACGCCTGCCTGTCTTTGTAATCCACTGCAGCGGCACTTACATGCACTACAGGTGCAGCTTTTGGTATACTTCTACTATGAGGGTTTTCAGGTTGTATTGAATAAGTCTGCCTGAGGAATGGTAAGGCTTCTGGTTCTGGCTGCATATTTCGTTCATCTTCTTCAATCTTTATGTTCCGTAAATTGGCACTTTGATTGTGTTCCTGTTCTATCCCAGGGGATGGTCCAGGCCGGTTGGGCTCTCCCTCCGTTCTAGGAGGTAAGGTAAGTAAGCTTCCACCCAGAGGTACTATTCCTGTAAACACTTGCCCGCTTGGAAGAATACCAGGGGCTGTCTGTAGCTGCTGTTGATTAAGGTACCCAACAGTTGGTAACGAGTCCTGCCCACTGCTCTTTGGTAACAAACTTAAATTGGTAATACCATGCGTAAGTTGCGACCCATAAGGTAGAGGTATCACCCCTGAGGGTAAGTAAGTTGATATTGGTACTTGGGCACCTTGCGCCTGTTGGACCTGACTTCCCATACTAGCCAACATAGCAGAGTATGATTCCACAGTTGTGTAGGGGCCGGACCCTACATTGCCCTGCGCGACCACAGGATAGCTTACAGGGTATCCGCTAATATATGGGCTGTACGTGACGGTAGACGGGCTAACGTATGATGAATACTGGAGTGCTGTTGTGGGGGTCAACGTGTACAACGGATTAAAAATCCCAGAGGAATAAATCTTGGGTTGGGTTGGCGTCGCGGAGGTGGGAAGTTTATACAGGTGACCCATGTCGGCCAGCGCAGCAGGGGTGACTAGTGGCACAGCTATGGATGTAGGCGGCTGTGTCTGAGTGTGGCTCACGTTGTGTCTGAGCCAGTCGCTGCCGTGCGGTAGGACAACAGGGTGGCTAGCGTGGGCCACTCTACTCTCTGCTCCGTCGTGGCTGCCTCTTGCTACCTCCGTCTGTCCCCGGTTAATATCCACTACCGTCCTCCCAATCTCATCGTTATCCTTTGCAGCATGGGTGTTCCCTGCCGGGGCTGGTCCCTTGTCTGAATTAGCACTTGAGGCACTCTTGTTTCCCATTGAAGGATCCCGGGTCCTCTCAGCTGTGGCAGTGTAGGTTCTCTCCAAGACGACTTGGCCCGAACGGTGCTCGAGTCTCCATGGTTGCAGGAAGTTTGGGGGTCTCGAAGGATGATGTGGTGTTTCTGAGGTAGCTTGATGCACTATGTCTGTTGCTTGATACTGTGGCGGCACACCTGAAAACGAGAAAAGGTAGATCGAAAATTACAAAGCATTCTAACGCATTATTATTCACAACAATTTTGAAATGTCAAACTGAATAAAACATTGTGTGCACTTAATTGACTATGTAGACCCTTGCAAATCACATTCAATAGCAAGGCTTGGTGTAAACACTTTCCCACTTACCGATGGCAAGTGTTTTTTTTCTGGAGGTAAACAAATTTCCACATTGGCTAATAAGTGAATTGTTTAAAAACAATGATAACATCAGGTAAACTGTACAGTGACCGTAAATTTAGAAAATCCAGGAAAGGTTAGAGCTGGTTAAGTGCAAAAAAAAACCCAACCCAAAACCACAGTCAATTTTGAGGCTTGATCATCGAGCCCCGATCTTGACACATGTGTCCTCAAGCAAGACACTTGACCATTATTGCTTTGTCCTTCAGATGGGACATAAAGCTGTTTGTCCGTGTGTTGTGTAATGCAGGTAAAAGAACCCAGTGACACTTATAGCTAAGAAAAGGGGTTTGCCCAGTGTCTCTGGCAGTGGCTGCTAAATGCGCAGCAGCACCTTGTAAACCCTTGTAAGGTGTTACATAAATGAGTCTTATAATTCAAAAACCCTGTCTGGAAATAAATAATGACTTGAGCACTTTGATACGACCGTAAATAAAGCGCTGTATAAAAAATATTTATTATTATATTACTATTATTATTATGCATGCTTCCTTTTCAGTACTTTTTGACCTTCCACATTGTATGTAAGGTACATACATTGTACACTGTAGCTACATGTAGCTATATGATACACCATACATGAAAGGAGTTTAGCATTCGCAAGGTGTACAATATTCATCATTTCACAAACTTGAAGAAAAGTTCACACTGGCAAGCTGGGTAGGGGTGGGTATCATGCCAACATCTATCCTTAGACTAGTTTTACGAAAGGTTTCATTTCTGTACATGTACGTGTAAACTGGAAGAACTTCATCAGCATTGAACTTTTCACATCATGTAAATGGAAGTCACGTGCCACACAAATTACTGGAATGGACATCACTGCCAATAAACAGAACCCATTTTCACAGCACTGTGAGCATGTTTGAAAATTATTGCAAAACAAGAACATCAGGTTAAATTTGTCACGTATGTACAATAACTATTATTATCCTTGCAATGTCATTGCATTAACTGTTGTGCAATGCAGAGGATATGTAAAAGTATGTGGCTAACTGTTTAGCTGTGAGAGATTTGTCTGTGCTTTGCAAGTTGGTGTGCTTAAATGTAGGTCTATGATTGTACCCCAGTTACATGTATGTAAAAATAGATAAATGAATCAACTTTTATGTCATTTGATGATCAATCAAAGACAGCAAATAAAGGAAAATCGGATTAACATTTCATGTTGTTTGCCAAATTAGTTTCACTGAAAAATATTTTGGGAACTATCTTAACATAACATGCACATGTTGTACCCCAAACTATTTACAGAAAATTTAAAACCAGCTGGTGAGTGCAAACACACAGTAATTGAACATGTATTGCAAATTGTTGAAAGAGTCGGCCTACAAATATTGATTTAACCCTAACGATGGAGCACACAATCATGTATTGACAAAATGTGGTACTAGCAGGTGATGAAACAATGTGATCAAATCAAAATCGAACATCTTTCACTGCTGTGGCTACCTACGACACTTGGAAACAACAAGTGAAAGCTTAGTCTGGGCCACAATCAAAGCCCACACTACCCTGTGTGGAACTCACCTTGTCTTGGGAATCCAGCATGGTACCCTGTCTTCCTCAGATCAATGTCTTCGTGCTCACTGCCAGATCCCTGATGGGACATGCTGTTCAGAATCCAGAGGGGGCTGCTGGCCGATCTGGCCACCACACATCACATACACACTGACTTGGTGGTTTAGCATGGCCGTCTTGGAGTATAGGTGTAGCTGTTAATGAGCAAATAGAGCAAACAAACAAAATTGTAAAGTTTTTTGTTGATTTACAAATCTCTTCCCGAGAAGAAAAAGTTAATATCGCAAACCCATTTAAAATGTTTCCTCCAAGTACTTTGTGCACTTACTTAACAGTGTGCATAACATTGGTAAGATTGAAAATAGTTTTTCACTGATTTACCTGAAAGGTGGTCATGGTGAGGCAAAAATTCCCTTGAAGTATTTTTGACTGAAATACTATAGTTTTTTGAGAGATTTGTCAAACAAGATGCATTGCTTTTGATCTCTCAAATCCCAAACTCAGTGTTTGAAAACAGCAATGGTGCCGACCCTCTATGAGGTTTTTCACTGTTTTCTTGTAACTCTGATGGCCGATTGTGCTTAAAAAACATTCACTGTAGGTTTGTATTTCTCTGTGTAGATGTATGGCCACACAAAGTGTGGCTACTGGTCTTTGACAAAATTAATAATGTTGATTGTGAGCTTTAACATTAACCCTAACAGACTAGACCCTTGGGTAAACATACTGCCCAAATCCTTCAATATCCTTCGGATTAAAGTGGTAATAAACCTAAAGTGCCCAAATCCTTCAATATCCTTCAACTTATTGTAAGTATACATATTAGCCCAATCCTTCAAAATCCTTTTGAGACAGAAGTTAGGGAGTCAAAAAATGTCAAAAAAGCCAAAAACCTTCAGAATCCTATTTTGGCTAAGCTGCATAATACATAAAACCTTCAAAATCCTCCTATGTAAAAACAGCCCGGTAGCGCAAGTCCTGCGAAATCCTACCCTAACAAAAACTCATTTTAGCCCAAAGCCTTCGAAATCCTCCTGTGTTGCAGATCCCTAATAGCCCAAATCCTTCACAATCCTGCACTTTGGCAATGAGGATATTGTAGGACTTGGGTTCTTTAGGGTTAAGCCCAATTGTGAGCTCATTATTAATACAACCATGTCACGATGAATCAAAAAGCTTTTACCTGTAAGTTTGACATGTTAAAGGAACATTACAGAATTGGTTTTTGCTAACAAAACAGTTGCTGGCAGTGTAAGCACTTTATGTAATCCACCATAAACTAACAAACCTGTAGAAGTTTGAGATCGATCGGCCATCTGGGTCACGAGAAATAGTGAAAAACCGATTACACATTTGCATGAAATCATATAGACTCAAAACATGAATAAAACGCTCACTGAGCGATAAACTCTCATTGGAAAATTAGTTTATTCATTTCTCATCAAATATGGCATTTCAGACAGAAGTATTTAAAGGGATGTTTTCTACTATCATCATCATCAGACCGTGTAAGTTTTATGTAAATCTGTGATCAAAAAGTATATTTTACAAGTTTTTCCTTACCAATTCTGTAATGTTCCTTTAACAAATCTATTGTAATTCACAGTGGCATATTTATAGCACTGTAAGCTAGGAATGTGATGGGCTCTTTGTTTGGATGAATGAGTACATAGTATCATCATTGCTGTCAGTGATCAAGTTTGGACATTTTTCAGCGAAGCAGTTTGTTTGGAATAGCCCTTAGAATGTTCATCGGTTGGACATATTTGGCTATTTGGCTAACGGACTGAACTGATCATAAATTCAAGCAGTGACAAGCAAACAGAGAATGTTTGTTTTTTTCTTACCAATTCTGTAATGTTCCTTTAAAGGTACAACACAATTACAATCCTCTTTGTTCAAGCGCCTTAAGCACCTTATTGATATGTACGCTAAGACTCCAGTATTATTATTCTTATTATAAAGAGAAAGAGAAGGGAAGCAGCATGAGGAACAACAGATATTGAAACTGATACACAGCCATGG
The DNA here is from genome assembly GCA_032158295.1 of Pycnopodia helianthoides. Lineage (NCBI taxonomy): Eukaryota > Metazoa > Echinodermata > Asteroidea > Forcipulatida > Asteriidae > Pycnopodia > Pycnopodia helianthoides. The sequence goes on along the minus strand of CM063246.1, from coordinate 2,797,181 downwards.
TTTTGTCGGAGCAGGTCTAAAATTGATATGTTAATGTTAAATACTTGCATGATGATGAAGAACGACATGCAAATACAACACAATAGACCTTTATTACGGGGCATCCATCTAGTATTTCTCCCATTTAAAGCAGTGTAACCAAAGTGAGGCAGGAATGACAAACAGTCTGGTCCCGTAATTCTGGTGTAGATTCGAGTCATACATGTACATATTCAGTATGTATACTGCACAAAGGGAACTTGACAAATAGGATTACTCAGGGATGATACAGTCTTGTTGGGGGGAGTAAAGCCTGGTTCAAAACGCCACACAAATGCGAAGCGAATTATGTGACGCAAACAATCTTGTACGCGTTGTTTTCCAATTGTGACGCAGGAAGAGTCGCTTCGCTTTCCAAATTCGCATGAAGTATGAACCGAGCTTAAGGAAGGGATAAAATCAAATAGCCTACACATATCTCCGTAATGCAATAACCTGGCAGTAATGAAAGTAAAATGCATAAATGGCAAGTTGCCCAAAGTTGTAATCAAATTCCATTGATTCATTAAGGGCCATGGATATTCTCCTGGCATTAATCAGTCTCCCAACCAAGAGTACAGTTGGTTAAATGCCAGTTCAATGACCTCACATGTATACATCTGCCAAAAATTGAGCTTCGCAGTTAGAGCGTGCAGCTGCCTTCAATCCTCTGATCACATTGTGCTATATTTACGATCATGTATTCACTGCCAAAACTAACCAGACATCTCCATTGTGCATGTTTTTTTTAATAAATGTGTACACACTGATTGGCAACGTTATTCACTATGCAAATCGTCACAACAGATGACTTTGTGATTGGTCAATGCAGCAAGGGGGCGGAGCTTAAGATTCATTCCGCTATCCTGATAAATACTTCCATCTACAATACTGCCTTGTGCAAGAAAATACTTTCCAAAACACTAGGTCCTTAATTCGTTTTGCAAAATTGAAATGAGCTCATGTGCATTTTCCTGAAACATGACATTTTTTCCCTTCCGTGTTTTCTCTAAACTGTAACCCTGACAATGTTCACTCAAAACTTTGAAAGGATGTGTGTCGTACACAAAATTCAAACTTGGGACGAGGATGCTCATTTTTTAGAAACCCTATTTGCCAACCATGCCCCAATTTGTGCGACCATTACATAGGTAACATAGATGGCAGCATGAAGATGTCATCAACAAGGTTCATAAGGTCCATAGGAATTAATGTATTCCTCCCAAACCAAATGCTCTACAAAATTGCCTGTATCATGTACGTGGTAAATCGACCTAGTAATATATATGCAAAGTAGCCCTACTTGAGTGACATATCAAAACAAATAATATATCACACTACAGTGTGATCTCATTTGACATGTGATGCACAAAATGTCAACGGAGTCCATGCAAGCCACTGCATTGTAATTGTCCTTTTCTCACTCTATTGTATTTCATACAAATGTTAAATTGCATCGGGGATAACGAGTATTATTTGGTTTACCCACACACCGATGTGTGTGAAGCACTGTATACTCAGTACTCCCCCGCCCCCCCGGAGTCCTGCGAAAAAGTTCAATAAGGTCGCGAGTTTCACAGGACTCGGGAAAGTACCGAGTATACAGTGCTTTACACACATCGGTACATGGGTAAAATCAAATAGTATAACAGTCTATTGAACGTGACACAGTAAGTGTAGAAGAGGTACCCCATAGAAATACACAATGACCCCCATGTACTGACCTCACACATACAGTGTAGTTACTGTCTGAGTGTCGTTCCCATGGTCTACCATTCTGGCAGTCAAATTGCTTAAGAATCTAACCATATGGTACGAGTCTAAAATGCGCACTAAGTGCACGGGTATCAACACAGGGGATTCCGATTCCCAAAATGGTCCAACCAAAGTATATCATGGGTAATGACGTTAGTGATTTGGGTCAATGGACAATCTGATTTTCTAAAAGAAGTGCCCTTTTAGTAGTTTAACAGTTTGCTATTTGTAATCTAGTTACATACATGTGCTTCTTCAACCAAAGCTGTGGAATGCTGTATAAGGTTTCCATGTGTTATAATAAATGCATGCGCTATACACAAAAAAAAACAAACATTGGAGATGTGCCTGTGTCATTTTTGTACACACAACGATCAATGATGTTGACGCAGTAATACAAAACGCCAGCTCGATGCGAGATAAAGCCTACGCCTAACTTGTACGCGAGCAGAAAAAGCATCCGATTAATGGCAGAAAGAACTGGAGTACATACGTCATATGCAATTGACCTAAAACAGACCTAAATCATAGTGCATTCACTATGTCAACTAATGACAGCGCATTTCTTAAAACAACCCCAAGGAATGAGCCGGGCTGATGATGCCTTGTACATCTAAAAGCAGCTTATCATTGCAAAAAAAAGAAACTATTTTTGTTGTCTAATATTACATCAACGCAACATAGACTTTGGTTGTATGATCCAATGGGTGACTTTGGGACACTAGGTAGCACCAGACACACCACGCCATTTTCATCTGTTTACATAATTCCGAGCATCGCACACTCCCCGAGAACAATGGAGTTAACCGGTAAGTATGCTGCCACCTAGCATTCTCCCTCTAAACGTCTCCCATTGCTAGACACTATACTATTATTGGGCAAATTCATGCACAGCGTGTCATCTCATTACGTATAGGAGTATGGGTTCTTCGTTGTGAAACCTCAGCTTAAATCCTAGGGAGAAAGGGGTTAAAATAAAGGTAATAAAAGTACATCATGAACGGGATAGTTTCAATCAATTAAGTCAAGGCCAAACGACATCTCAAGCCTGCCCCAAGGATTTGGTTAAAGGGTGTCCAAATTTGCTGGAAATTTTAAAACTGGGTGTCCAAATTGTTCACTTACAATACATTTTCATGTAAACGATAGATAAAAAAGGGCGTCCAATTAAAGCAGGGTGTCCAAAAGACACCAAGACACCCCTCTGGCTAACACTATGGCCTGCCCAGTGATCTTGGTCAAGATGACCAGGTCCATCCAGCATGTGAGAACGCAGCTTCTCACTGCGCTGGCCAAGCCGGTGTCCCGTATATATAGGCGAGAACAATCACAAGAGCATGCCATAAGTTTCAGTTATGGAGCTAATCACGACAACAGAGTCCTGATGGCTAAATGCATACTCATTGGTTGTTCCATAGATGGATTGCAATACGCTCATTGACCGCCATCTTTGATGTAAAACGATGGAAAAGTGCAGGCGTGTACGCGCTACGCACGACTCTCAGCCAATGATAACTCTTCACGCGTGCACAATTCATCAAGGGTGATGGTCAATGACGCGTATTGCAATCCATCTATTGATCAAGTTGCAATGATTAAATTGTAAACCCTACATACAGTTCCAGTCGAGGACCAGTGGGTTACAATCATCGCAACTACACTAGCTCAAATGGGCAACAACTTGCAACTTGGGGCTCCTACCTTATTAATGATATCCCTTGGTTTTGATTATTTTTTACTATACCTCATACATATTCATGAGCGAGAGCCGAGTTCTCACTGGTCCATTCACCATCAGGTGCTGTATGGTATTTTTTGCTGTTTAAGGTAGACTATCGCATGGGCAACAGTCACGCACAGGGTAAATACGCATGCGTAGTAGACTATCACATGTGTACTGATCTACTATGCATGCACTACACGAAGCAATTGTTGAACTGTCGCACGGGTGTACACGCACGAACATTGCTGCTACTAGCCCACCTTGATGGGCTGTTATGGCTCTCTTTTAACATTGATCTTATCATAGTAACCATTACAGACCATCGTCTATACATGTCTAAAATGCTAAGTTTTTAAAGTACTACGAGGAAGTCGTACCACTTTGATTGCAAACATGTATTAAAACATATATGGAATAGATGGAATGGATGGTGAGCTGCAATGGCGAATGGTGCTGGTGAAATACTGCATGTAACTTCCACAAATCAGGATGTAGGCTACATATTATGCAGGTGTACATGATAGTGCAGACTATGATAAGACCAATGTTAAAATAGAGCCATAACAGCCCAACAAGGTGGGCTACACTGCTACGTACACATGCAAAGGTGGTGGCACACATAATTGTCAGGCCGTGCCTGAATTGGTGGCTACAGCTACGGCTAAGGTTAGATTTTGGCGTCATCATGCCTTGAAGTACACGGCGTCCTTAGCAAGCAAATACCCTGGCCTTAGCAACAACAGTCTAGCCAGAGCTATTTTCTCGAGCTCAATGATGATATTATTAGCAAACATTCTGCAGCCAGTGGACTGAATTGCATAAAGTTTATATTAAAAACAGTGAAAAATGTACACATCAAAAAAGATACAAACTAGACAAAAAAACATGTACATGGGATGTACATGTAGGCCTACATACATGAAGTTAAAAATAACAATTATTTGCCAAATATTCAACATCTGCTTACTGTATTTAGAGCATAGAGCAAGGATGAGAGCAAGGACCGAGTGTATCTGTTGTTCACAACTGTCTGATTGAACCGTGAGAAAAACGTGTTCAGACTTGATTGAACTGAACAAATCCGAATAGTTGGTAGAGCGGAAGCACGCTAATCCGGAGGTCGCAGGTTCAAGTCCCGTTGTAGTCAATATTTCTTTGTTCAACCCAAAAGTTACCCTAATTTTTAAGGTTTGAGGAAAATATTTTGAAAAAACCCCTATTTTGTATTTAATTACCTGACCCTTGACCAGTTGACAGACAGACCTACATTACAATACATGAATGGTGGGTCAGCTGGTTTGTAATTGTCTAAAAACCCAGTCAGCTGATTTAGGGAACCACAAATAAAAAAAACATTTAGTGATGATACGACATGTGTACAACAACTTTCCCTAACGTTTTCGTTTACCTCACCTTCGCTGCATTGCAAATGCAAGGTTGAACGCAAGGCTATATTATTTTAATTCAGTCAAACAGTTCATTCATTGCACATCACATACACTACTCACTAGAGAGAGAGAGGGCGTACAACACCATCACGACGAGTGCCACCTTAAAAAAAAATACAATCGTGATCTGTTTCGACCTAATATTTTACGCCCCTGCGGTAAAACAAACAAAACTATCCTGATATCAACAAAGTCAAAATGTACCTGAGTTAATGGACTATCATACTTACTATTAACAACAACTGTCGTTTGGAATTTATAAGGAAAGACAAAGAAAACTGACTGGGTGGGAAGGCTTTCCAGTTATTGTGTGTACATCGGTCGGCAATCAGCACCATCACCGTGTACTACCTGCACACACCGATTATCAGTTGCCATCCAGCAGCTAGCAGCGAGAGCCTGAGCTGCTGATGAGTCCAGTCAAGTTGCACACCCGGCCCGGTCAAAAGATACCCGACCGATGAATGACCTCGCGTCAGACATAATGGACTGTAAAAGACGTTTGTAAGGGGAGTGAAGTTAAAGAGGGGATTAAAATCATGACCTAATTTTGCTGTCGCTGGTGGGAAGTTGTATACTTATGAGTTTAACTAAAACTGTTGCTTGCTTCGAGTATATTTAAGTTATTGATGATTAGTTGTGTGCTCATATTTTGTATGATGAAAGTTATAATGATTTTACAGACGGATTGTATTTCACCCTTAGTAAAAATGAAAAGTTCTCAATAATCAGCTGTGTGACACAGCCATTGGATTTCTCTGCGCCGACGGCTCGTGCCTGTCACAGTCATACAATGAAATATAATTTGCATATTATTTATCCCCGCTGGTTGGTTGGTTATTCTCCCAGGTCAATATCAATCAAGAAATGGACCTATCAGATTGTCAGCTTTTCAGCCACCTATTTCTGGTTCAGAAACCGTCTACAAGGTCACTGAGTACGAGACTACATTAAAGTACCGCCAAATTGTTTGCATACCAATGGCTAGACTAGACTGCGGGCTGGCAGTGGAAATTTTTATGAAAAAGTGCAAGAGCGTTTGATTGTTTATCTTTAGTGTGTCACGCAAACCGCAGTACCTTAATCAACCTGTTTTGTTGAATAATAAAGAAACAAGGCAGCAACAGAATCATGGAGGTAGAACGAGGCGTTGCTGTATTATAGGCTTATAGCAGCGTATTATAAGTGTGTTTTACGGCCAAAATGACAGTAAAATTACAATGTAATTTTGGCCGGCATGTTCTTACTACAATTGCACTCGTGTTGCTCGTGATCAGCCTTTTCTTGACAAATTTAATACAATTCTATCCGCCCTACATAATTTAATGTCAAATAATAGCCATGTCCCCCCCCTCCGTTTTTTAGTGCGGAATTTATTACAAAACAGAGATGGCATAATGCTTTTATTTTAGCTTCATCTCTCCTCGTTGATTAAATGTTGATAACCCACTTGTAAGCATTTGTTTACTCTCTCCATTTTTATTATTATTATTATTATTTTTTTTTTAAAGCAAACTGTATTGTGAGAAGAACCACAAAACCACTAAAACCACAAAACCATAAAGGCCTAACGGTAATGATCCTTTTAAGTGGTGGAAAGGAATTTTTCTCCTGAGTGCCCTGATAAACAAGTTTGTGATTGGCAGCTCGATCGTAGTTGAAAAAAAATAAAGACAGAATAACCAATTAAATTAATAATCATAAAGCAAACAAATAAAAAACAAATGATTTTAGTATATTTCTATTTTCTGAGTGCAGAAAAACATAACTTGCAAAGGTAATTCTTCTTCCACCTTATTTATCAAACCATTCATTCACTTTAATTGGGCCATAACAACTCAATAATTGGAGCTTAATTCACCCCCTCTCAAACTCTAAAAAGGAACATTACAGAATTGGTTTTTGCTAACAAAAAAGTTGCTGGCAGTGTAAGCACTTTATGTAATCCACCATATACATAAACTGACAAACCTGTAGAAGTTTGAGATCGATCGGCCATCTGGGTCACGAGAAAATAGTGAAAAACCGATTACACATTTGCATGAAATCATATAGGTTCAACAAATGAATAAAACGCTCACTGAGCGATAAACTCCAATCGGAAAATTAGTTTATTCATTTCTCATCAAATATGGTGTTTCAGACAGAAATATTTCAAGGGATGTTTTCTACTATCATCATCATTAGACCGTGTACGTTTTATGTAAATCTGTGATCAAAAGTATATTTTACAATTACCAATTCTGTAATGTTCCTTTAAGTGGAAATTAGACGTCGTAGTGACAATCGCCATCATTTCTTAAAAAGTGTTTCTGAACATTTTTTTCAGACCCTTTTTAGTCTCCCCAAACTAGTGACATCTTAAAAAGTAATAGTCTCTTCAAAAATCAAAACATAATAATATTCTAAATAATAGCAGCGTCCGGAAGCAAGCGACTCTGTTGACTGCAACAACAACGTAAGAAGAGGACCTTTTCGACGTTCCGGCCAATGGTTTGCTACTCTAGTACTGGTTTATTTGAGTGTGTGGATCCCCCTGTAACTGAGAAAAGCTGACCTGACTGGTACCCGTCTCCTTTCGTCCACGTCGATCCCAAAATGAGCACACTTAATTCAGTTCAATCGTTATGTTCATAGATCTTCACACAGGGAACGTTAAAATATTACTTCTCTGTTAACGAAAAATTTAAGGTTACCAACTAAACATCTTCCAATTTCGAGTCGATGTAAATTTTGCTTTTGGAAACAAAAGAGCTAGAAAATCACAAATGTAGGGATTTTCTCAGTCTGTAGCAGCCGGTGAGTTAAAATTTGAAATTAAGAATTTACAGGGAATATTTGTTTTGTGTGTGGATAATAATTTAGATAGAATACATTGTTAGAAATTGTAAAATTCTCCCATCCAGCACTGAGCAGGGACAGCAGGCAGGGTCAGTCACATTCGCAGTTGGCACGTAGGCATGGTCATTATGGACACGGTACATCACTGTACACCCACCAAGGCAAAAAAGGCAACATGTACTTGATGACAATGTTGTTTCAGACATGACTTTTGAGCTGAGCAAGTTAACCAGTTCTGTGGGTGTTTTTTTGTCGTGGACATACTTTTTATGTTAGCTTTGGAATGGTCAAAAGACTAGAACTTAGTCAGAAAATAGAACTTAGAAGGTTAATTCCAGATTCAGATCAGAATAGTCTCATGATTAACTTTTAAGTGATGTGTTTTACTATTTTTTTTATTAGGAATTTTACATTAACTGCACTGTCCTGACTGTGACTGTAACTAACTTACTAAGTACGTTTAAAGAGTAGTGTATTACTATTAGTCAGTACATGGAGTAGCCAGTATAACAGTAATACTTTTGTAATTGAAAAACACTGCTGCATTTAATTTCAAATATAGCCCTTTTAAGTTGCAGTGGATAAAAACATCAGTAGAGTTTCATCCAAGGCCAATAGTTTAGTTTCATGGGAGAAAATAGACAAATCATAGAAAAATGAAGCTATAATTTTTTACTCGACTGAAGACTATGACAGTATGAGTAGGAGGACTTACTTAGCCTACACACGTCCACATCGTTAAACACATGTCTGCATCTGTAGGCTTGAAACATCAGGTTGAACTTACTTTTACATTAATTATGTAAAGCTGTATTACTACAGCACACGTTAACCATAGAGCAAGGAAGCTTTAACAAAGTTCTACTCGCACTATGCTTTATAATTTCTAAAAAACGCAACATGAATTATTATAATTTTTTTTATCCCTGTTTGATATTTTTTACTTGTTATTGGCAGGTCAAGAGTAGGCAATAGGAAACTAATTGTTTTTTAATTTGTTTATTGTTCCCATTTTATTCTGTTCTATATTTACGTATTCCTGCTTGCACATTGTCAAGAGTAGACGATAAGACATTTATTGTTTTTTATTTTGTTTATTGCTCCTATTTATTCTGTTTTATATCTACCTACAGTGTTTTTTTCATTACCAACGTGACATTTTTGGCAACATTTTTGGAGCCTTTTTTGGGATCCTTATTGCTGACTTTTATTGAACAACATTTTTCTCACAGTGAGTATTTTTATTCAATTTATTTATTTATTTGGTTTTTATGTCTTTCATTTTGTACTTGGAGTCTTTTTCGTAATATTTTGATTTATGGGTTGCTTTTTGTTTCCATCACTGAGATAAATTTTACGTAGAGCCACCAGTTCTCCACAAGTGTAATTATTATATTTTTTTTTGCATTTATTTCAAAATGTTTTCTGAGGCAGATGCATTTAGATCCAAGTCTTAATTAGCCTTTCAGATTTTGTTGTGTGAAGTACTTCTGTTTACCCCGATGGCGAATAAAAACATTTTGATCGATGACAAGTGGTGGGATCGTGCAGAGAGAATCAATCCATTGTTCTAGCTCAAGAACTTGTTCGCATTCAGTCATGGAGCTCAGTAGACCTGGGGTCGATTTCACAAAACTCTTCCTAACTTAGGACTAGTCCTAGGCAATGCTAAGAGATAGGACTAGTCCTAAGTTAGGACCAGTACTTAGGACTAGTCCTATCTCTTAGCATTGCCTAGGACTAGTCCTAAGTTAGGAAGAGTTTTGTGAAATCGACCCCTGGGCCCAATTTCATGGCTCTGCTTACCGCCGAAGCAGAATTTCCCTGCTAACCTGTGAAATCTGCTTGTCGTAAGGGCGGAATTCCCTGCTTCCGTAAATGTTGATTCTTTGCTTACGGTAGGCAGAGCCGTGAAATTGGGCCCTGTTTTCATCTGTTGATTGATTGTGACACACAAGGGCGACAGAGAATTAGGGCAAACTTGCAAAGAGAAAAGAAGATACAGTAGAATACATTGTGTAGTATGCACATCAACAGACACTAAAACAGCCTCGCTAACTGTGGTACACTTTGATTTAAGTCGGTGCCCACAATTTGTGATGGTCTTAATCTGTGTAGCATGTGATTAGGTGATATACTGTAAAATTCAGTCGGGAACTTAGAATTGGTGTAATTAATAAACCAATACATTTCCAGACGGAAAACAGGTCATTATTTGCGTTTTGCTTTGGAAGCTCCTTAAAAAAAAGAGTTAATCTTCCAGGCCTGGATCGTCATTTTTGTTGGAGCACAAAGAGGGATTTTTATTAGGAAATTCAAGAAAGAGAAGATGTTGAGGTTATAATCTTTTTGATGGAACTTTTTCAATTTTTGCTGATGAAAATGTTAGCCACAAATCTTTTTTTTTTTTATTAAGCACATTCATTTGTTCTTTCCAACTGACAGTAAGGCTGTTACATGATGAACAGTATGTTCGGAGGCCATAATCCTGGTGGATTCGGCTTTGGTCATGGCCAGCACAGTGGTTTTAACAATCCACAGGGCGGTCACGGACATGGAGGCCCATTTGGGAATCCCCACAATGCCGGCGGCCACGGCAGCAATCAATTCTCACAGCTCACCCCCGGCATCAGCAACGTAACAAACCTGAACGACATGAAGTCCAAGGCGTCGCGCATCTTCATCGGGAACCTCAACACGGGTTTCGTTCAGCAGCAAGATATTGAGAAGCGATTCGGCAAGTATGGCAGGATTACGGAATCAGCATCCACGAGGGCTTCGGCTTTGTGCAGTACACCAATGAGCTCAATGCCAGGCAGGCTGTAGAAGGAGAATATGGAGCCGTCCTTGCTAGACAACCCCTAGGTAAGCCTGTGTCTTGATCACCAAGTTTACATGCATTGAAGCATCACCCTTGGCAACAGCCGCATCCATAGCCACTAGTTTGGACTTGGCCTAAGATGGGAAAACTTTCCCAAGGGCCAGTGCTTTAAAAATTCTTTGTGTAGAAATATGAGCTCACCATGTAATACAGTTACCAGCCAAAACATCATGTGGTGTTTAGTTGTTTTGACTGTTTCCATGGAAATTTTTACCTAGCAAATTATGTACATGTACATGTTTTTAAGGGTGTGACTAACATTGGTAAGATTGAAAATATAAGAATTCACAGATTTTATACATATTTTTGCCTGCAATGCTACATTTGAGAAAAGAGAAATACAAGTATTTTTGATCTCACGAGTCTGAAATCAGAGGTTTGAAAATGGTGATGGTATTTTTTTCACTGTTTTCTTGTGATTGAGCTTAAACTTTCACAGGTTTGTTATTTTATGTATGTTGGGTCATACAAAGTGTGGTCTTTGACAAAATACCAAAGTTATCTGCTGAACAGGGAGATGAAATTGGGCCAAATTGTTGCCAACCTTGGCCAGAATTGCATCCAAACACCATACGGTTTCTTCAACTTTGAGTTGATGTACTGAACTTTATTAGTGAAAACGTGAAACTTTTTACTAATGGAATAAGTATCAGTCAACTTACACAACAAAGGAACATAGAATTAACTGAAATCAAGATGAGATTTCCTCCTGAGCCTTAAGTGTGGTTAATGGCATTTTGTTAGCACTTTTGGAATAGATCATTGTGAAATTTTAAGTTTGAATTCTTGTGACTCTCCGGATCTCTTAGTTCTATCATTTTAGCAATTTAACCTTTTAAATTTTTCCTTCAGATGTAAGAATTGCTAGTGAACCAAATCCCAACCGGCCAAAAGGTTTCAAGAGAGTGCAGGGAAACGTTAGCAGGTAAGCTTGGAATAAAAGAACGAGTACAACTAAAAGATAATATTAAAATTAGGTAAACATTAGGTAAATATTTTTTTGGTAAAGTATGAGAGTTGCTTATGGCAAAATACGGTGTACCAAATCCAAGCTTTGTTTTGAAGAAAATTGAGAGGAAAATTTTTGAGACAAAACAAAACAACCCCAAAACCTGCCACTATTATCATCATCTTTTGTTAATAAACTTTTATTGTAGTCCTTTCAGAATAAGGGTTAATTAATCTAAACAAATCTCTTTTGATAGCGGTTACATTGATCCAGCTAGTCTCCCCGTCATCGTACCATCCGGCCCACCAGCAGCCAAAAAACAGAAGACATTCTCAGGGAGGAAAGCCCAGCAATATGATGGACAGGGTAAGTGGCTGAGATCAAACCTCTAGACATTACAACTCATGCTGTTTGCAGGCAAATTTATCTGTCGTTTTAGTAGAGATGTGTGTTTTTGAAGAGTAGACATGCATCTTTCTTCATCCCTCTAGCTGCTTTCCCAAACGAAAAGTTTTTTCCAGGGGGAAAAAAAAAAATGCTTCCCCTATGAAGGTTTACACAGTTTGTTCCAGTAAAATCCAATAGATAGCCTGTCTGGCGTAAATGTGTGTAGACCTTGTGCATCTACGTCACGGATTGCACACATGCTTTTCAAACTGCCATTTTTGTGATCACGTCCACATAAGAAAAGTACACAAGGTCGATGTTTATTCTAAACATTTGACAGATTCGAGCGGGGAACTTTTGTTATCATTTCTGGAAACTGAAATGTCCCCTAATGAGTGCCTGTATTAAGCTTACTTTCATGATGATGTTTTTTTGGTATTTTGAGTTGAAAAAGAAGATTTAATTCTGAACATGTGTGACAGCCTGATGCACAACTACATCACGCACATAATTAAGCGTAATGCAGATGATAATGTTTTGTAGTGATTGGCTCAATTTTGTGTCTTGCGTAGCACGCCAGCTATTTGTTACAGTCGACTCAAATACGCACTGGCGATCACCAAAAAGACTGCACCTGTCGATGACATCATGTGCACATGGTGTATAGATTACAGTTACAGTGTATGAGACTTTCGTTCAAGTTTGCACTGTAACTTTCCACAGTATGAAAAGTATTACAAAAAACAACAGCTGAATGAGAAATTCGATTCACCTTCTCTAATATACTTCCTGTAAAATGTAATTGTTTTCATTCCACTGGGAAGCCCGTTTCCTGCATATTCTAAAGTAGGAAGGGAAACGAGACGAGAGGAGACTCTTCCGAGTCACATCCTTTGTCACCAGTGTGTACAAAAAAAAATGACAACCTGTTTTTTTCTACCCTCGAAACCACACAGAGCCCCCCATGTGGATGTGTGCATATTGCAAGGAGAAGGCAGACAGTTGTTGGGGGTTGATGAGACACGTGGCTCAAGACCATCACACGCAGATTTTCATGGATGAGTGAGGACAATACGGCGATCTGGGGGATGGGGGGGAGACAATGAGGAGAGGGGATCAGGGGAGGGGGGTAGAGTTTGTGTCAAGGAAGAAGTCCAATAGCTTCTGTATTAACCGCTTTTCCTACGGGATAACCTGCAAGTCAGTTACACATTCCTTTTTATGAAGTGACCCCCCTTTTGGAAGTTTACAACACATCCAACAGTTCATGTGAAGATCTGTTTTCTTGTCGAGATGGAGTGACACAAAATGGAAAAAGATTGTGCAAAGCGTGATTGAGGGCACTGTAGATTTATTGCCATTCAATGAGATATACTTTGAGATCAAGTTGGCTTATCTGGACAAATAATTCCATTGCAATTGACACAAAGAGCGAAACATATAGGGCAGTGCATGGGCTTGGCAGTTTGAATTCTGAAAATTTAAATCTCTTGATTTGATTTAATTTCTCCAAAAAGATAGAGAAAAATAAATAAGACTGTGTTCATTTAGGTGGAGTGCAACTAGACTTTGACAACTGTTCTCTGAGCTCAAGCATCACTTTAGGGAAAAGCTGCTACGTTGATTGTTTCTCCTCACCTAAGTCAACTGACGGTCCAGCAAAATAAATTACTGATTAGGTGGAGAGTAGACCTCTAGGCCTGAAGCTGTCTCACACAAAATGTTGCTTAGCAAATTCTTCTGCCAAGCAAAAAATTAAGAGGGAACCAGTCACAAACATTACACATCACATGGTATTTTGGTTGGTTTCTTGTTTCTGCCGAGGAAATTTTTGTTCTGTGTGCTAAGCAATTTTGTGCTTGACAGTAGTGTGAAATTAGGCCAAGGTCATACCCCGATTAGCTCTATGGGTTCTCGTCTTTGGAATCCACAAATCATGGATGCTGTAACTCATGGACGTCAAGCTTGCAAAGCGAATCTTGTGCGACTCGCCACTCGCCATCATCAACTCCCAACAAGCTGGTCTGCCTCATCCGACACAGTCTACACTTTGTCTCCAACTGTTGGGACTCCTTCCCAGTACTACTATTATATTATGCTCGCACAGAACTTTGTCAAGTTATGGCCATCATTGTATGCATCCATGCTACTTAAAAAGGGGGTCAGGCTAGTTCGTTTCCAGCCTGGTGCCAAGTTTTAAAACTTTTGAAGCCAAAAAAGCCAAAGTCCCGAAATAGGGCAAGAGTATTTCCTTTCTAGTCGGACAAAGCCAAAGTTTTGGCTAGGGGTATGGGTGGAACACCGCAATCATGTCTGCATAATTAACCCATGTTGCTAAAGTAGAAGTCATTGCTAAGACAGCTGGAGTCATAGCCAAATAAAATTGAATCCGTCCGATGGATTTGTATGATTAGTTAATCAAAATCCAATATGACTTACACCTTGAAAAGGCTCTACATGATCTTCCTCTGTATATTAAGTCAACCAGTCTACGTCTTTAAGGTCCTCAATAATCTTCTCTGACAGGTCCCTCCCAGTGGATCTGTTCCTACTGCAAGGATGAGGCAGACGACGCGTGGGAGTTGATGAAACACGTGGCCATCGGCCATAAGACACAAATCTACGTGGATGACCCCTCGGAGATGGAGGCGGCAAACAATGAACAGAATATCCTGTACGACGAACTCAGTTAGAGAGGCGGAGAGAACTCTGGGTCCTGGGACATTGGGATTTGTTTTGGGCAGACGACATGCGTTGGCATTGTAGTCACTGCCAACTTTTTTTGTCCGGAGTTTGGCATTGGTGTATAGAAATCAATTGGAAAATTTCTCTCTTTTTCTCAAAAGAGCCCCCGAAACATTTCTTGTAAGACAAAGATAGTTACACCCCTGATATTTGAATAAAATTTCACCTCATCTAATCGTTGTTTTCTGTGGAGATATTGCAAACTTCTAATCGTAGTAAAGCAAACACTCTGAATTAATAGAAAGTCACCCATGTAAATTTTAAATAAATTTCTGGTCCTACTTTCAACAAGACACAATTCCCTTTAAATGTGCATTGTTTTTGCTGTATTATTGCCACATCTTTACCATTATTTCATTTTTCCATTATGTGATGTTTAAAACTTTGTTTTCCTCTTTTCTTTGGTCACTGGGAGTGAGTGGTTGATCAGTTGTTTACCTTTTGTTTTTCTTTATCATTATTTTTTAAAGTGCCATAGACAATGAATCTATTGTCTAGACTTTTACTTTATTTTGTGAAACCTTATTTACTCTTGCTTATTTCACAAACTAACCAACTTCTGGTTTATATTGTTTTGATTGATTCAATTATCTGTGGTTTGTTTATGGATTGTTTGATTTATTTAGTTTATTTGTACTTCTTAAAAGTACACTTGTTGTTCAGTCATGTCTTACCCTCATACAAAATGCAGTTCAAACTTTGGTTTTATAATTTGTTTTCTAAGTTTTGTTTTGTTTTACTACAAAAAACTAAACTATTTCAGAAAGCATCATTATCTATATTTACTTTTTCATATATTCTAATGATAACAAAAACTACGTGTCCACACTAGCTAGGCCTTTCAAAAAAAAAATTGTTTCCTGTCTGAAACCCGATTGAAAAAACCTTCCAAACTGCAAACAAAATTGAAAAGATGAAATGGGTGTTAAACCAAGTTTCATTGACAAAACAAATAAAGAATGGCCAGAAAAAAAAGTTGTTTGACTTGAAAATAATCCTGCATGGGTAAAGCTAAAAAAGGATTGTTTTAATTCCGAAGCGAACTGGTAATAAAAGATGTATCTCTCAGTTGTAAAGGATTGACAAATTAAATGTATAATAACAGTAATATGTATAACAAAGTGATATGTGCATGAAGCTGGAACATTGTAATTATGAGTAACACAATAAAACACTTGTGTAAACAACCTGAATATGTACAAGTTCTTTATTCCAAAGTGATATTGCTCGGGGGAGGGAGGTTGGCTTAGGTATTAAAGGTAGGGTCATGGATGGGTTTTTGTCAAGGTAATGCTGATTTATAGGCAAAATTACAAAGAAAGCTACAGTAAAAGTCACATGTGAAAGTTTGTTGAATACCGCAGTGTCTACGAGCTGGGAAAACGGCAAAAACTGTCGCGGTATTTTTACACCAACGTCGATTCCGTCCACGTTTAGCGAGGTGACGGCTGGTACCAACGTCATCTCTGGCAACATTCACAAATGGACACCAATCCTCAGAAATCTGAGAAATGATTCATGCATGAACGATGAATCATTTCTCAGATTCAAATGTTTTTTTGGTGAAAAATTATCCCAACTATATTGCTTTGAAGAGAATCTAGTTTATACTATCAACAGCTGCAGTGCTTCTCACCTAATACGTTTTTATAAAAAATTGGGTTTTTGGAGTATGACCCTACTTTTCAATCCACCATATGTATGAATGAGAGCAGTCATGGCACTGACATTGGAAAAGTAATCTGGATCCAACTGGATGTAATAACATGATATGGAAATTAGAAGACGAACAGTTCAAGACAAATTTCTTTGGATGATGCATCACTGAAATCTGTTTTGTACTTGACAGTACTACAAAACAACCTTCTCTTTAAAAATATTGGAGTGATGTAGCTGAGATGTGGGGGTGGGGCACCGAATGGATCAAGGTAAAACAAAATAAATAATATTTTACAGGGACGATATCGACCTGAAAATGTAAGTGCCCCTCAGGATTGTCACTATTGGTATCAAAGCCTATGGTGATCACAAATACCTCAAAATAATGTGAAGATTTTCAAAAACAAAGTGAGAGAAGGCAGGGGCACCACCCAACCTTGTCCCCGGATGCCACAAACCCTTGCTATGCCACTTACTATAATAAGACGGTTTTATCAATGATTTTTCTAAACTTCAGGCATTTTTGGGAGGCGTGAGAGAAATAATATGAAACTGATGAATCTCACTTCAATGTGATTCTAGCCTCTAGAAGCTCTCCTCGGCTCGGAGCAATTCATTATACCATGCCCGATATGGGGCAGAGGGTATCACCCCCCCCCCCAATGTTCCCATACTTTAACACACCATTTTCCTCTTGTACAGAAGTACCCCCTAAAATCCTCCAAAGAATTCCTGAGATTCCAAGCTTACAATGAAGACACAATAGGGGGGGTTACATCATGCACCATATCCAGCACCAAATGCAAATTATGCAGTTTCCTAAATACAACTGGATCATCTGGGACCTCAATCTACCAGTTTCCCTGAGCATGTGCATGGCTACTTCGATCCCCAAAATGGTACCGCAGTGTGTAATGATGGCATTTACAAAACAGCTTATTAGACTCTGCACAAGATGCTAGATGTTACAGTCTCCCACAAAAGCTTGTGCACACCTATCCGTCAAGTACAGATTTGACCTTCCAAGTTCAGACATTTCTAAAAGAAGCAGGCCTCATCGTCAAGACACACGAAAGATTGCAATCATCAAGGACAATCGTCTGTATGAGGGTCGTTGTGGTCTTCATAAGCTGCTTCAAGAGTTTTTGGTTCGGATTGTTTCGATATCGGAAGAAGATCTCCCCATTTTGAATATCTTGCACATCGATACAGCTCTCTATGGGAAGGAAACAGAAAAATATGTTTAAAGGGAAGGTATACGATTGGTTATCACTCTAAAAATTTACGGCAATAAAAACTTACTTGGTTAGAAGTGCAGCAACTTTCGACTGTGTAGAGCATTTTGAAAAATATTTCAATTCAAAATAATATGGATATGGAAAAAGATGTCAGTTTTTATCCCCCAAAATTTGAATCTGAGAAACCTTTCTGTCAGAAACGTTTCTCAGATTGTGTTTTCCCTTCATAAGTGGACATAACCGCTCCAGATTTTTGGCGGTATCTCAAAAACGCTACCACCTTTTCAAATTAAAATTTTCACAGGTTAGTTTTATTGTATATAAATCTACATTTATATAGGATTAAAACAATCCAAAGGTTCCAAAAACCAAAGGTATACTTTGCCTTTAAAGAGGGGCTCTAAGGTCAAATGCAGTTTTGTGATGCACTTATTTTCCAATAGATAGAGTCCTTAAAGGAACATTACAGAATTGGTTTTTCTAAAAAAAACAGTTGCTTGCAGTGTAAGCACTTTATGTAATTCACCATATACATAAACTGACAAACCTGTCGAAGTTTGAGATCGATCGGCCATCTGGGTCACGAGAAAATAGTGAAAAACCGATTACACATTTGCATGAAATCATATAGATTCAACAAATGAATAAAACGCTCACTGAGCGATAAACTCCAATCGGAAAATTAGTTTATTCATTTCTCATCAAATATGGTGTTTCAGACAGAAATATTTCAAGGGATGTTTTCTACTGTCATCATCTATAGACCGTGTAAGTTTTATGTAAATCTGTGATCAAAAAGTATATTTTACAAGTTTTATTCTTACCAATTCTGTATGTTCCTTTAAGAAAGTGTAAACAAAACTTACAAGTCTCTAACCTCCTGTTAAGAATGTGTAACATGTCAATTTATTTGGTACTCTTTCAGAGTAAAGTTTAAAACATGACGTCATTGGATGTCAACAATAAAATGGGTCTGTACATTCCACACAAGAATTGTTCGTCAGTCAAAAGGTCAAATTAAATGCTGTTTTGCTTGAATATCATGGATATTCAGGAATGACCTAAAAATTCCCAGACTACAACAACGTACAGACCCATATGTTTGAAGTGGGCATCATTGGATGAATGTTTTGGGGTGTTAAAATATTTCGCACCGAAAGGATATCAAATACAACAGCATTTCACATCATTTTAACATGAGGTTAGAGACTTGTAATAATAATAATAATAATAATAATAATAATAAATAACTAGTTCTTATATAGCGCATTTCACAATAACGTATCAATGCGCTTTACATTACTGTAATCTTTTTCAGCTCCCTGGGGAGTATACAGCCCCGTGCTGCCATGGCGCACCGAAGGCTTTTTCATACACAATATCAACCTCTACCCTGCAGGTACCCATTTATACCCCTGGGTGGAGAGGAGCAATTATAGTAAAGCATCTTGCTCAAGGACACAAGTGTCACGACCGGGATTCGAACCCACACCCCGATGACTCGACCACCAGAACTTGAATCCGATGCTCTAAACCACTCGGCCACGACACCCTATAATCTTTTTGCAACTTTCATTAGGATTATCGTTTGGAAAATCAGTGCATCACAAAACGGAATTTTACTTCAGTGGACATCTTTAAAACTCACCAAGATCATATTTTGGCATTCATCTAGATCGGATGTTGGCACTATATAAATTATATTTATTATTTACTATTATTATTTATGTATTTCTCAGTTGGTTTGAAATAGTTGACATCATCTAATAATACATACTTTAAGTTTAAGAACTATTTAACCCATGAAAACATTGAGAACATAAAAAAACTATTCTTTTCATGTCCACAAAACTTTACTGGACAGCAACCTGTTATCAAATGCTTGAAACTAATAAAGGGACTCGCACTTGCACAACATAATAGGAACATTTGTTGAAGAAAAACGAAAAACTATTATCAAACTGACCTTCCATGTTTTGTTTTGGTAATGACTGTTTCTTGTAGTTGACCATTAGCACAGCAGAGTTTGCAGATGACATGGCGAGATCGAGCTAGCACAGGTCGGACAATTCTAGGCCAATGGTTGTCATTATTGCCTGCCAATATAGAATAGAATGGAATATAATAGAACAGAATGCAGGTCAAAAATTTTATCTTTGAGAGGGTAAGGCCATTTTCATTTTGCAAAGGGAACTTCCATTGGAAAATCTTAAAGTCTATGAGAAACTTTTGAAGGGGCCTTAAGGCCAAAACCAGGGGCAACAGAGGCCATGGCCTCCGTTCCCTCCGTGTAATTTAGGCCTGGAATGGTTTATTTAAGCAATGAGTAAAAACAATCACAGAATTTGTAATATTGAACTCGCATCATCATAAAAAACTAGAGTTATCTTATCACACAATACAATTAAAACAGTAATTACAACAATCAATACAATAAAAATAGACCTGAAATTACAAATACTCCTCAATTAAAAAATTCAAATCTACAGTTTGCTGTATATTTGTTAATAGTTTACTGTTAAAATCTACAAGGAACTCTACAATTGGAAAAGACCTTTGTAAATAAAAAAATTACACTTTGTATAAAATGCAATCAGATTCGTTCATTTTCGATTGAGGGAAAATGGTGCTGCAAGGAATACAAAAATACATTTCGTTAACAATCAATTTGTGCGAAATACAGTTTACAAAGTACATCAAAAAATGACATATACATGAATCAGATAAATCAAAAATGACATAAACGAAAAGATGAAATCAACGGTTTGGGAAAATAGTTTAAGTCAGAGAATAGACTTTTAAGTGTAGATTCACGCCCACAATGTACTTGCCTTAGGCTTGTACATTCTATGCACGAATCTGCACTTTCTCGTCTATCTCCTTAACATAATAAAAATAATTACTTTTCAAACAGATGATATCTCAGAAAGAGCCGAAAGGCCTCATGACAAGACAGTATAATCCGTCTTCACAAAATCTTAAATGTTGAAAATAATTCTGGAAATATATTTACCCGGCACTCTTGGACCTTTACTTAGCACCAAATAACAAAATCGCTCTGTTGTCAAATCTGACGTCAACCCTTTTCTGTTGAAGGGATGGAAATCTTGCTCAAAATTACATGGGGTGCCAGAATTGTCAGTGACCCTTGGGCAGGCAAGATCGTGTTGACACTGTGGAGAAAAATAATGAAATCTCAACATCACCTCAACTGAAACTTCACCTCTTTCTAAAGGCATACATCAAGTACTGAAAAAAAGGAGAAATCCTGGCAAATCATGGTTGGTGTCAAAAGGATATTCCATCATTAAAAATTATTTTGACTTTCACGGTGAACATTTAGCAATTTAGCATTTTCCTTGAGAAGGAATATCCAGTTTTCCCTTCTCAATTGTTTCCCAAACTAATGCTAGTTTGAAAGTTATGATGCGCTTATTTCCAACGAACAATATCCTCTTCTTTAATAGATAAAAAAATTGTGCATCGAGTACATGTATGAACCGAGTATACAGTGCTTTCCATACATTAGGGTAAAAACCAAATAATATTTTTTATCCCAGATGCAAAATTATCATCTTTTAAATTATTGTGGTACCCACTGCTAAAATATAGGATTCAGACAGCCTCTAGCTAGTGGGCAATCTCGGCGGTCTAGTTGGTAAGACATCTGCTCTAGAACGGGAATGTGCTGAGTATACAGTGCTTTACATACATCGGTGTATGGGTAAAACCAAATAATATTATCCTCTTTGTGACCTAATTCCGCTGTAAGCCACGCCCACTTCACACAAACTGGCTCCACTGATTACCAGAAGCCCATGGGAGTTGCACTGAGCTAGTTTTTCTTTGATGATTTATACAAGAAAGGTTTAATAATTTGACCTGAAAACAATTACAAATTTAGCAGAATTATTAGCAGAATTATTAACAGATCTGTTAAATAATGGAAGATCTCTCACCGGAGCAAAGACATGACCAACAGCATCCACAGGATCGGCCTCTAATCCAAGCTGTTCTCTGTTCCTCAACCTGCCGACAGCTTGTCGTTGTGAACTTCTCTCCGCTTCCTCCTTCAAACCATTCAAAATGAAGTCTCTGGCCTCCAAGATTGTTTGATACCCTTCGTTTGTACCGCACTCGATCAGGACCAAGTATTGCCCCGTTTTATGCCAGAGCGTTCTCAGTGTGTTTAAGCGATCTGCCTTACTCGGTAACTCAAGCAGAGAGAATGAACTGACCGTCAAGTCGTACTTTTTCTGAAAGAAATAACAGTGTATGATTATTTATACTGCGCCATGTCTGTCATAAATGACACTCCTGGAGTTCAACTATCTAATCAGGGCCCAATTTCATGGCTTTCTGCTTACCACCAAATTCTGCGTTTGTGATCACCATTCTCCAGTTAAATACTGTGCAAGCGTTAAATTACTGCGCTAGCTGTGTAAGCGAAGAATGCCAAACCACATCAAAACTCATCAAAATTTTTCATTTGGAACTCTCTGCCAAACCACATCAAAACTGCCAAGACCGAAAATCAGTTCAAATCACTGCTGAAAACATATTTATTCAATTAATTCTCGTTTGTTTTCTGCTGCTTCTTGTGTTTTGCTTTCATTAATTTGTTGATTAGAAATTATTGGTATTTTGTATCTTGTAAAAGCGCTTCGAGACTATCTGTGTGAAGCGCTAATAAAAGCAGTGTATTATTATTATTATTATTATTAGTTACGTGGAGTACGTACGCACACAATAAAAATTCCCTGCTAACCCGTGAAATATGCTTGACGTAAGCGCGAAATTCCCTACTTTCTGTAAGGGCCGACAGGCAACTACCGCATACCTGAATTGAGACTGGAAGAAAATGTCTGAGGTAGATTCCCTTGATGATGGTCTTGTTCCCAACCTCCTCTTCCTCTTCTGTACTATTATCTCTCATGAGTATCTCAGATAGTTCATGCATACTTCTTGATGTATCCACACTGAAGTACTCGCTAAGTGAGTCACCCCATAGCGAATGAGCAGCCCTAAAGATATATATTAATATATCAGTTTCCAAAGGAAATGGTGGTGGATTTCATTTAAAGGTATTATACAGGATTGGTTGAGCTGACAAAATAGTCGGAGACAGTGTTCATGTTTTGTGTGGTCAACCATACACATAAAATAACAAAGGTGTGACAATTTGGGAAATTGGGCATTTGAGTCGGGAGAAAACAGTGAAAGACATGGACAATTTCGGATATTTCAAAGTCAAACTTCCAGGGGCTATGATCGAGCAAGGCATTCTGGGAAAAAGGAATGGTGTGGCGAGATCGTACACCACTGGGAACGAGGTTGGGGTGAGGTTTTCACCTGATCTTTGTGTCTCTTAGTTTTCTGTTTTTTGATACATTCTTCTTACAGTGAACTATCTGAGTGATTGTCACATGCTGATATTAAAAAAAAAAATAATCTAAAATCATACCACGCCGTCGTTCCAACACCGGAACCAAAATCCAGCAGATTTTGAGGAGTAAAATCTGCCATCCTTTTCCTGATCTGTCAATACACACACACACAAATGTTTTAACCCTGGATCTCTGTTTTTAAAGGCTGCTAAAATTGATTATAAATAATGAAGCGAAATTCAAAAATAAGGCCTGCAGTGATTTGGGTCAAATATCAATCAGCACAACAGTATAAAGCTGTCTGTGGCTCCAATTTGTTATCCATGATTGCCTAATCGCTTCCCATTGACATTAGGAGAGTATGGACAGAGGCAAATGTCACAGAAGAGCCATGCAGAAAAAAAACTATCTCAGGAAACAAAAGTCACTTTGCTGACACAGCTAAGCATGTAAAATACCAGGGCCCAATTTCATGGCTCTGCTTACCACCGAATTCTGCACTTGCAATCACCATTCTTCACATACAAGGCGAGTGCCAAATTTCTGCACTAGCTGTGTAAGTGAAGAATGTCTAGTAACGTGAAGTACGAGCGCACAAGCAAAATTTCCCCACTTACCCGTGAAATAAACTTGACATACGCGCGGAATTCCCTGCTTCCGTAAGCACAGATTCTTTGCTTATGGTAAGTAGCGCCATAAAATTGGGCCCAGGTGTCATTTTTTTTGACAGGTTCCCTGTTTTTTGCGTAAAGTGACTAGAACTCAGACTCACTTGAAAAAATTGACTCATGACTTGGACTTGACTCAAGTGATTCGAGACTCAGATTTGGATGTGACCCAAGGAACTCAAGACTCAGACTCAACTTGGACTTGAACTAAAGTGACTCGGATGCGACCCAAGTGATTCAAGACTTTGACTCAAAGCATCCCATGTGATTTAAGACTCGGACTCAACATAAATGACTTGAGTCTCAGCCTCGGATGAGACCTATAATGACTGGACTACAACTCTGACTTTAAGTTGGCACTACTTTCCCCTAAGCAGCTCTGGGAGGTAAGATATTAGTCCTTGTTTCCCCCCGAGTAAAACCAGGAGCTTCCTACCAAAGCTCAAAATTTGATTTATGTGTTCATAATTATATATTTGTTTAGGCCTTTAAGGAAAGTATTTATAGACATATAGAATGTTTAAGATGTCACATCATATCAACATAATGGCTGATGTTTTAGTTGTCTTAACTTTTAATGCCATTTCAGTATTAATGACACTTTTAAGAGAGCTGGTCATAGAATTTGTAAATAATTTATTTCCGAAATTAGTCCAGTGTACCTCGTTCAGAACTCTGTAGGTCGCTGCATAGTTTGGGGCAATCCTGGCCATCATATATGCACATGAAGTAGTCTCGTTATAGCTGTAATAACAACCAGAAGCGTAAAAGTTTTTATATATTTTGTTTTTTATGGTTTCCCATGATTCCTACAAGTTATAGAATTTCTAAAGTAAACACAATTTTAGGAATGGGAGACTTTTAGTGACACAAGGTGGCAGCAGACTTACCAGGTAAATCCATTGTTCCAACAAATATATCAAATGTTGGACCTTCCTTTTCTTGAAAATGTCAGCCCCAGATGCTATCCAGGGAGAATGATTGACATCCCTTTTGTAGGTGGAACTGTTTTATCTTAACCCCCTACAAAATGTAATGCATTATTTTCAATCCCCTACAAATTGTTGTACATTTTGCTTTGTACACCACCACACCTGTAAATTGTGATTTTGTGACTTTGAAGTCTGGCTAGAGTGTTCTATTTTTAATCCTGGTCGATCCTAGAGAGTGTGTTGACATTTGCTTTATTTACAGATCGGCTCATAGTTCGCATTGGAATCAGTAGAAACGGTTAAACGGTTAACCTCAAGTCACAAGTTCCATTGATGCATTCAGGAAAATAAACGTAGATGCACAACCCTTTTTGGGAGTGATCTGGCAAGTGTCCATTGTTATTCGATTGCAAAAGCTACTCACGTGATAGGTTTCCAGTGATAGACATGTCTCTTCAGCATACTCATCACAGACGCAATTTTCTTTTTGTTTTCCTTGGATAGGTCGGGACTCCTCATCATTTCTTCATCAATATCTTAGAAAAATAACGACAACGATGTTGTGTTTTTGTATTCAGAAAAGCCATTCTCCTTGCAAGAAATAATATTGAGCAATAAACCACAACGGAACTGACTGGGTAAATTGTTAAATAATTTAGGGTTGAACTCAAGGGCTTAAGGTAATTCCTCTACTGCCACTTCCCAGGTGGTATCGAAAACTTGGTCGTGAAAATGGCTTCTGAATGGCACCCCCTGAACAAAGATGTTGACAAAGTAGGGAGACTGCCAACACAAGGCAAGATAGCTCAGTTGTATCAGAGTATCGGCACCTCCGAACTACGACTCCAGAGGTGATCCTCGGTGCAATCTATTTTCCCGGAGGCAAAGAACGCTCTGGGGATCACCGAGGGAGTCAATGTTTTAACCACAGCCCAAGTAAAAGCAATAAATATTTGTTTTAAAACACCACCTGCATACATTGTGTCTAGATGTCAAGGTTTCAAGAAGCTGCTGTTGCTATGGGTATAGTACACTGGTTGCTATGGGTATAGTACACTGGTTGCTATGGGTATAGTACACTGGTTGCTATGGGTATAGTACACTGGTCGATGCGGGTATAGTACACTGTTTGCTGCGTGTACAGCGCATTGCATACACACAGCTTTCTAGTAATATTAAGACATGTCATGTGACGCACTCTAACCCAATCAATATACAGAATCTTTGTAAGGTGAATTATAAAAAGGTATATCCTACCATTGACCCCTTGTATTGATGCATATTCATGTGCCTTTGCTCTCAGATCAGCCTGTTCAAGTGGTCTTTGACGTCTCCATAGGTAGCTGGCCATTGCTGCTACATTTGGCTGGAGCTGCTTCACTGGCTTGTCTGGCTCCAGAATAAGATAAACATAGCATTCAAGACTTAATGACTTATAAATTCTTTAAAAACAAACAATTCGTCCCACACAAGGCCGAAGAGCTGCTCAAAGTAAAGACTACAATGAAAACAATATATATTTAAAGAGGATGGGCCATGGTGATTGAAGTTGGCGTTATTTTTTAGTTTTCTGCTTTCTATAATTTGTTGCATCTTTTGTAACATTACATTAACAAAAGAAGTGATATTTGCAGGGAGTTTTTACTCCGTTCACTAGCCCGCCGCCTAAATTATTTTATCAAAATCCTGTAAATGAGGGCAGCAAACAAACATGACGTCACTTTACGTATTTAATGCCCGGATGGTCTGTACTGAGCAATGCTCAATGAGTAACAACAAACAGCCGTTTGACAGAGGGGTACGTACTGCGACGTCGCTATTCTTTTGAATTTTTGGAGACAGCTTTCTGGCACCGACTGCTGTTGTTCCAATTTTGCCTGAAGGCGGGGGTGAAAAGAGGCTTGGAAACTGCATTGTAAACGAATACCCATTCATTCTATAACTCTGTCACAGTGTTTTTTTGGTAGATATAGGTGTATTTAGGGATGTAAACAATTTTTTTAAGAGTGACCTCTAGCGTGGCCCAACCTCTTTAACACGTTGACTGCCGCCTACGAGTATATTCGTAGTAACAGGTGTAACCGCTTCTGCCACTACGAGTATACTCGTAGGGAATGAAAGGGCTTTGTATTGTTAATTGAATACACTGGCATCACTGAGCACGCAACACATATGCTTCTGGCAGTGGTGAGGACATACATCCTTAGAATGTGTATGTTCAATTTTGTTTGTGTATAGTAGCTATTTGGTATGCACGCATGCGCACTGCACTTGGCAAATGGGAACGCCCTACGAATCTGTGACCGGCAATCAACGAGTTAAAGAGAGAGAAGATATCGGTTCAATTTCCTTTTTTTTTTTTTTAAAGAACAAGATTGTAAAATGGTGTAAATACGATACAGGTAGAGACAAGGTTTAAGCCAGGATTTGGTAAAAGGGTGTCCAAGTTTGCTGGAAATTTAAAAACTAGTGTCCAAATTGTTCACTTACAAAACATTTACATATAAATGACAGATAAAAAAGTGTGTCCAAATTTAAAACAGGGTGTCCAAATTTTAAACAGGGTGTTCAAAAGACACCCAGACACCCCTCTGGCTAACAATGTGACTATGGGTAGAGAGGTCCAAAGTGCAGCCGTAT
The DNA here is from genome assembly GCA_032158295.1 of Pycnopodia helianthoides. Classification (NCBI taxonomy): domain Eukaryota; kingdom Metazoa; phylum Echinodermata; class Asteroidea; order Forcipulatida; family Asteriidae; genus Pycnopodia; species Pycnopodia helianthoides. The sequence goes on along the minus strand of CM063246.1, from coordinate 2,769,910 downwards.
GAGGGAACCAGCACCCTCGTCCCCAGGGTGTGTCGAGCAGTACGAGGTTGACCGCTCTCTCACCCTGGTATTGGGTCATTTGCATATCCAAATTTTTTGGTTACGTATGCAAATTAGAATAGTCTGGCTGCTTTTCGAAATTCACATCTTCGTCATGGTCTTGTGGTCCGGTACCAGATTTAATAGCCTGTTTGTACATTGGTTGCAGGTTGGCTGTTTTGACAAAGGTTAACATTTGGTTTTGTCCAATCAGGGTCCAAGTAAGGAGTTTCCCTCCCAGGGTTTACTATTGTAAACATGGTTGGAAATAAAGTAAACCATGGGGACGAGGTTGGGGAATCAGCTACTTGAATATCTATCTCTCACAGTATTGGCCTTTGGAACAGATGGGTTGAAAGGAGATGCGGCAAAGCCTGTGCTGGGGGTGAAGGTGCGTACGGGAGGGACAACAGGTGAGAGACCTTTAGGGCACATACGGCATGGAAGTACCTGGAGAAAAAAGGCTTTAAAAGGAGACAGAGCGTCTTACAGAAAGAGGCTCAAGAGATGACGCCAGGACCCAGGTACAGAACAGAACTGGGTATTGGCAATATCTATTTGTGTTCATAGGAATAATTACATGGTCCTGTCCCTTTTGGACCTAACAGCTAGTATAACATGTTAAATTTTGTAAATGTTTTCTGTAAAAAATAGTTTTAGAAGGTCAAAACAGTTTGCAAAATTTTAACCAATAGTTCCTCAATACCTTCCAGTCTACTAGTCGTGATAATCGTAACCCTCCATCCTCCCGACCGTCGGAGACCGGAAGGTTACGAGTCATGCAATGCAAAAAAGTGGCGAAATTGTAATTTGGGCAAATCAGGTGACTAGTCTGACAAAAATGGTCGCAATTGCAATTTCGCCACTTTTTTGCATTGCATGACTCGTAACCCTTCGGTCTCCGACCGTCGGGAGGATGGAGGGTTACGATTATCGCAACTACCAGTCTACAACCGTACCGGGGATCAAGGGTTAGAATTATCGCAATTGTTTTTTACAACATGGTAATGTACCCAAAGGTGGGTACAATTAAAATGTTTATAAAAAAAAGGTCCTAAAAGTTTGCAAAATTTTTTACCAAATGGTTCCTCAAACCAAAACCCGTCTACGATCGTCGGGAGGAATGAGGGTTACGATTATCTCAACTAGTTACCCACCAGCTAGGAATCTGATCACATTCTGCAGTAACGCATCCGGAAGTCTGACTGGTTTGGATCGTACAATGCCGGGGTGTTTTCTAAATGTTGTCAGTTCGGCTAAAGAATCATCAACTGAAGTCTGGTACTTTGTCACAGTCCCCAGCTGCATTATCATGAAAATAAAACAATGATGATAGGACTTTATGGAGCGTAAAGTTTAAAGGTACACGTTGCCTCGGATCGGTCGAGTTGGTCTATAAAAAGCATTTGTAACCGTTTGTTATAAAATGCACATGGTTAGAAAGATGTTTTAAAAGTAAAATACAATGATCCACACAAATATGCCTCGAAATTGCGTGGTTTTCTTTAATTTTGGGAACTAACACGGTCGGCCATTTTGTGGAGTAAAAAATTTGACTCCATAAAATGGCCGACTGTGTTAGTTCACGATGTAAAAGGAAAACCACGCAATTTCGAGGCGTATTCGTGTGGATCATTGTATTCTACTTTTAAAAAATCTTTCTAACCATATGCATTTTATAACAAACGGTTTACAAACGCATTTTATAGACCAACTCGGCCGATTCAAGGCAACGTGTACCTTTAAAACTGTGCAGTGTGCAACTGTAAAATTTCCCTGCGCAAGTTTGAAATCATTCGAAATATAAATTATAAACTTCAATTCAATTCAATTCAATTATTTATTCATCATGCCAGCATGAAAAATCGTTATCTCGGTTTGCACATATAATAATATTAAGTATAAAAATTTTTTCTCAATCTTTCTGCTGAGTGTAAATTTCAAGGACTTTCTTTTTTTTAACCCAGTGAATCTGCCGACATGAACTACAAAAGAACAAGTTAAGTTCAACATGATTTTCATAAAGCCCTAGTGACCTCTATGGTGAAAGCAAAGAGCAAGGACCAGAGAAGTGTTCAACACTTCACCTTAGTATTCAAAAAAAGTTGTCCGTCTCTCTGGGCGATATTATTTTTTTGAAACTCTTTTGTTAAGAAGCGGTTAACCCGTAACCGTTTGATTGATCTCAATTTCACCATGGATGGGTTCCCTCTAGTCTAGACCCAGTTACTGGGGCGCTGTACTACTTTTTCGAAAAGTGTTGACGTTTATCGGTCGTACTAGCGCCCCAGGAACTTACTGTACGTAACTACATCAATGTGATCACACTCTCAGCAGGATCCCAGGTGCCCTGCCTCAACCGTGAAACCATACGGTTGAGGCAGGGCACCTGTCAAATTTCAGACGGGTGCCCTGCCTCAACTGTGACAACAACGCAGTTGAGGGAGGTAGGGCTTGATTAGGCCTACTCTAGAATTATGAAAATTATGAGGAACAAAAAGTTTTGTATTGGAGTTTGTACATGGACCTCTATGAGGTTCATGGAGCCGTTAGCGGATCGAACCTCATAATTCTAGTAGGAGTAGGGCATGATAAACCGCGTGGTTTCACGGTTGAGGCAGGGCACCCGCTAAAATAAAGATTGATGTAGTTACGTACATAAGTTCCTGGGCGCTACCTAGTACGACCGATAGACGTCAACATTTTTGAAATTTTTTACAGCGCCCCAGTAACTGGGTCTAGGTTCCCTCCATGATGTTTGATGTGGACGTGGAGTACTCCTAGAATTTGAGGTTCCATGAACTCACAGAGGTCCATGTACAACTACAATACAAAACTTTTTCATTTAGTTCTGCACTGGAGTTCTCATTGAATCGGATCTCGCCAATTGGCTCTACGTGTTCCTTGGAATCTCATTGAGCGTTGCATGGTCAAGAAATCACTCCGCAATTTAAATTGTTAAAAGCAATAAATTCTTACCGCATTCCAGTCCTCTTCAAACAGTGTGAGTGTTATAACAATATGGCGCTGGAGTCACATGATGTGTGTACAAAACCAACTACAGTTGCCGGACCACGTTGCTGCGCGCGGAGTACCAGTTTGTTCGGTAGACCTTTGTGAGTGCAGCAAGCGCCATATTTGTTATAACACTCACACTGTTTGAAGAGGACTGGGAATGACGGTAAGAATTTATTGCTTTTTAACAATTTTAAATTTGCGGAGTGGATTTTCTTGACCCATGCAACGCTCAATGAGATTCAAAGGAACACGTAGAGCCTAATTTTGGCGAGATCCGATTTCAAATGAGAACTCCAGGTGCAGAAACGTAAATGAAAAAAAGTTTTGTATTGTAGTTTGTACATGGACCTCTAGTATGAGGTTCATGGAACCTAATAATTCTAGGAGTAGACATGGAGGTGGTGGTTTTCAGGAAGCATTTTCAATTAATGGCAATGTCTTGATTACATGATTGTGACTGATGATTGGCTTGCTTGCTCAGGGACAGTGCTTCTTCAAAGTTCACAAATGTCACACATTATGATTGATTGTCATTGTGTGATTGTCACAATTCATCAGTGAGTTAGGCCTATTCTTCAGTGAATCACAATTCACATTTTATATTTTAATTTAAAGTAAACTAAAGAGATTGCTTGTAACTTGTTAAATCTGTGTTCCCAAAAATAACAATTGTACTCACCCTCCTCTGAAATTTGAAAATGCATGAGCTATTTAGTTGTATACCCTGATGCGTTACCCTAACGAGAACTCCGATTCCATGAATTCCCAATGTGCCTTTCATGGAGGCTGCCATCTTGTTTTTATTTTCAACCACGCGACGACCCCGCGGCGATTCAGATGACCAACAGAGGGCGTTCTTCTGTCCGGCGTTCCACTAAACCCGAAGGAATTCCAGCTCTGTACTTTTCGCCTAAAACACGGGGAATTTACCCCAAAGTTGTTTGAAAAAAAGATGTCAAGTTCTCTGACGCACGCACAGAGAGTTCTCCGACTGTATAAGAAGTCAGCAAGAAATTTGCAATCATGGATTACACATAGGTAGGCAAAGGTTTCGAGGTCGGATCCCATTCCCAATCAAGAATTTGGTTACTACTGTTCAGTCCCCATTAAAAAGTCAACTCGACTTTCGACAACAAAGTCGGTACCTTGACAAATAGAATTACAATTTGGAAAAGGTTTGCGGTGACAACCATGTAATACTTGTCTCTTATTGAGTTGGGGTGGTTCTGAAAAGAACCGTTGGTTATAACTCGACGTTTCGATCAGTATCATGCTCTGATCGTCTTCTGGAGCTTTAAGAGACAAGTATTACATGGTTGTCACCGCAAACCTTTTCCATATCGTATTTCCACCATGCAAAGTTTCAAATCCTACTTAGAATTACAATTAGTATCCACTTAAAAGTGGAGGTTTGTGTGTGTGTGAAACATGTATACCCATTGAAACCGAGGACTCTAACAAAAGGGATCCAGGTGTTTTAACAAACTGACAAAGGGAGGATGTCTTCGCTACGCTTTCGTGTACAACTACTACTAGAACTACAAAACATGAGGACATGGCTAAAAAAAAATAAGTCCAAACAATGTGAGAACAAAGAGAAGTTATATTATTTCCATTTACCCTGAGAAGGGGCGTGATCCAAAGTGACCAGTACCTCTATTTTGAAATTCGACTTGTTAATCAGTAAGCTTTAACTCGGATGGAAACTAAATTGCTCTTCAATAAGATTTAATATTATTGTCTCCCTTTTTCCTGAATGTTCTTTGTAAATTGTATACATTCTGTACTGCTATCAATCAATCTTAAAAACATTTATGACACGTTTTCAAATCGAGACCTCATAAAATTGATTGTTTTGTTCTTACTCCAGGCCGACCTTTCGTTATGAGGTTACACTACTGAGAGCAAGGTTTGATGAACACAAGAATGAGACGGATATGAAGAAAGCAGTTCGACTTATTCAAGAGGGAGAGGAAGAACTCTGGCAAAAACAGCATCCACAGCCGTATATATGTAAGTATCCTGCAGAGTGCAACAGGAGCCACCAGTGAGAGCAATATGTGTTTTCTGTTCTGGTCTGCAAGGTTTAACCCTCCTACTGTCAGTGACTCTTGGCAACATTTTCCAGTGAGTTGACCAACCATTTGAAACCATTCGACTGCCAAGGTTGTGTACGGTGGCACAACTGTGCCCAGAACTAACTGTGTACTGTGTACATGTATTCCCTCATGGTATCATATTGCAGGCTGGCATAGTTTATCTATCATTCAAAACCACAGTGAATGGTATTGAATGGTCAGACAGCAAGAGGGTTAAAGTTTGTGTTTGTTACATACTTAACCCTTACTCTCTAGGCCCACTTACCTACAGATGTGACCTAAATCCTCAAATATCCTCTTCTATGTCACTCAACATCAACATGTTTGCACTTGGATAAGATTGGAGTTTCTGAACCAGTGATAAACGATTGCTATTTGGGACTGCAGCCCTCAGTCCTTCTAAAACCTTCATTTTGGCAAAGAGGATATTGAAGGATTTGTGAGGGTTAGAGTTAGCGTATGTAATAATTGCGTCTAGGATACAGTTACCAGCTGAGTTACCAGTCAATATATGTGTATTCCTCAGTCTTTTGAATAAACTGGGGTTGAACAAAGAAAAAATGACTAGAGAGTAAGCTAGAGTGGGACTTGAACCATTGACCTCTGGATTAACGTGTCAGCGCTCTACCAAACTGAGCTACATGTATCTAGCCCCATGTTGGCGGTCTCCCTATTTTGTCAATATCTCGGTTTTTTCAGACGAAAGAGGCATATTAGTTTATGAATTACCAAGATGTTTGTGCTAGGTAGTAAATAAAGTGATTTCAAAAAAAGAAATTAATGATTTTTTGTATTGTTTTGTTTCAGTCATTGATTCTCCTGGTGGGACTCGCTATGAACGCAATATCCCTGCTCCGGAATGGGTAAGTTTTTGGTTCCCTTCCTTGCAGCATGTTGATGCTGAGCAGGCTGATGTATCAAACTCAAGTCCTAGTGGCCGAGCCATCAGAGTAGGGGGTTCCTGATTGTGAAACTAATATGGATGAGCAAGACACTTAACCACTTCACGTTGGTATATTTAAAGAAAATTCCGTACCCATCCAAGGTTTTACTTTTCTGAACTTTTTGAGCTTTTTTTTTTGCGGACTGTAGTTGCAGTCCTGCATTTATAGACCTGGGTGAGGGCAAAAAAAAAATGGTTTCATGGACGCAATCACACTGTCTGGCATTTACTCTCTCCTCTATGTCCCCACAGGTTCTGAACTACTGGCATCCGTCAGAAAAAGCTCGCTACCCGACCTACTTTGCAAGACGAGAAAAGCGAGTTTTGGCCGAGCAGACCAGATGGGAACAGCTGGTTGAAGAGGAGAGGCAACTTCTAGGACAGGGAGCTAACCAAGACAAGCCCCAAGCATCGTGACCTATGACACATGACCTCTGACCTTTAATAGGATATGACATCACTGTCCTGTAAATAAAACAAATGTGGAGTCATTTTACTTTTAACTTTAAATCAATCCATTGTGTTTCTCTGTGTTGTGTTTGCTTCCGGGCCGGATTGACATTGTGAAGGTAACTTGAGAATAGGAGCTGGAAGGTAATTTTGCTTGAGTTTGGATTTAACATGCAATAATTTGAATACCTTTCAGCTAAAGTCAATACTGTAGGACTTTACAAAACATGATTGCATGATGTGGCCATTAATAGACTACCGAAAAATAGCTAAGGGATTGCAATAATTTAGGATTAAAAAAGGTTTGAGACACATGGGGGGGGAGGGGGTCAGACAACAAGGATATCCAGGTGATAAAAAAAAGAAACAAAAAAACTCTGGGCCCAATTTCATAAAGCTGTTTGCTATAAAGCAAAACATGAGTGGGGCACCAGTCGGAACAATGTAAACTTTAAGGAATTTTGGCTGGTAACCATTTTCTGCCAAGCGAGATTTTTCTATGCTTAGTAACTTTATGTGATTACAGGCTTTATGAGATTGGGTCGTGGTCTTCATCTGATTCCTGCTGGACTAATTGAGATTCTTTCATTTTTTAAGCCATTGGTTAAAATCTTGGGCAAATCAAGCAACTTGAAGAAATAAGCCTTGTCAGTGGTCTGGGCACAATTTCACAATTTAAAAAGAATCCATTCTCCAATTCGGTAGCCCAAAATTGTATTTATTCTCTCCCGACTGCTGATGATGTTTTTATCTTTTATGCCAATAATTATAATGCTGTGCTGTGTTTGATTTGAGTTATACCAGTAACACCATGGAAATAAAATCACAGTTCGATTGATGACTTCTCTCCGATCCTGGAGTAACTCTCATAGATTTTGAATAAATTTACAATAACCTGAGACCTAATGCAAGTAAAGTCAAATAAAATGTTATTAAGAAATTGTAAAAAAAAGAAGAGATTTCTTGTCTGTTTGGATGTTACTGTTTGCATTATTTCGTTTGCAATATTTGTTTATTTATTTATTTTGGGGGGTATTTAAAGCACTTGTTCAACATTTTTGTCAAAGATCAGTATTCGATGAGACTCAACACGTACATAAATTAACAAACCTATGAAACTTTAAGCTCAAACGATCATCGGAGTCCCAAGAAAATAATGAACAACACCATGTTTCACTGTTTTCAAACAGTGGGTATTGGACCTAAGATCATAACTTGTTGTTTTTACTCATTTCTCAAAAACCTATGCGAAACTTTGCCGTTTGCGACAAAAATATATATACAGGCCTGATGTTTCATTTTTGGAAAGGGCAAGGGCACCAAGGCGTTTTCTCCATGGGCAAGGGCACCAAGGCGTTTTCTCCATGGGCAAGGGCACCAAGGCGTTTTCTCCTTGGGCAAGGGCACCAAGGCGTTTTCTCCTTGGTGAAGGGCACCAAGGCGTTTTCTCCTTGGTGAAGGGCATCTCTATGAGGAAATTGTAAATTTCTATTGGAACAGTTCAAGGGGCACCAAGGCATTGACCATGCAGGGGCAACGGAGGCAATTGCCTCTCTTGCTTCCGTGAAGTATCAGGCCTGTATTTCAAAGAAAGCTTTCCACCATGACCATCTCTAGACCATTTAAGTATATTGTGCAAATCTGTGAACATTTTTCATTTCAATCTTACAAATGTGCACACTATCTTGTGTCTTTTACATTTCGTAAGTTGTTATTCGAGATGAATATTCAACAAGATGAATCAGTAGTTGCTGTTTTTTAAATCAGAGTTATTGAAAGAAAATTTACTTTTTGAATCATCAAAATCACAAAAAACACACAATGTTATACTTTAAATTGGATAAACTATTGCCATTAGTGGCGCGGCTATTTTGGGTAATGTGTGACGTAGACAATTAACATGGTAATTTCCTGCCTTGTTATCATTTAATGCATGTAGTTTTCCCCAGTTACTATCATTCATAGGTTTACTATTTATAGAATTGAATTATTCATCGCGGTAGAAAGTTTTGTCATAATTAGTGTGGGGGCGTGTTCAACAATGGCCGAGTGATTCACTCATCGATGGCTAAATTTGTTGGGAACGTGTAGATGAAGTTAATTAAAAAAAAATAACCCAATCGGGAAAACTAAGAATTTTTCCTATTAACAATGAGGATTCTTCAAAAGTGGAAATTCATAAAAAATAATATAAAATCTTCACAAGTACAAGTAAAACCCAATTAAGACAAAGTACGTTTTGACATGAAATACACGTTGCATACGTCTGCACAAAGATCAACATTTGAATAGTCGGAGACCGTATTCATCAATCTGTGATAATAATTTATAATACGATAATGTGTCTAGGTACCAGACCACCAATTACACTGTGCACAATCAATAAACGGAAACCCACCGACGACGATGAGCGGCCTGCCACACTCATCAGAAACCTGCCACTGCCACTGCTAGAACTGCCAAGAAAGTTAAATATTCATTTGTTACGTGTTCAACAAGTTCGATTTGTCTGTACTAAATTTGTATTTATTGTATGATTGGTGATAAATTGAGTCTATCATGGGCATAAGGTCATGAGGTAACTGCTGCTGAAAAAAAGTCCATTATGGCTATGCGAGAAGTCAAACTCTGCTTGCTGGGGGTAAGTTTTCTTAGAACTTGGCCCTGCCCCTTCTTCTTAAATTTCACATTTGCCACCTCATCCCTCGAGTTGTTTTGATTAATTTCATGAGGTAATATTGAGGGAAAACAAAGAACAAATTTTGATTTTGTTTATCTAGATATAAATAAGTTTCTTACTTAGCATGCTTAGTCTGAGAGAAAAAGAAATTGAATGATTTTGCCTCTCTTGGCCTATGTTCTGTTGTATTCATTCTTTTCTAGGTGGTAATCTAAGTTCGAAGTTCCAACTCTAACAACATTCAATACATCATGATCAAGGCTTACTTTCTCCATGCTTTGACTATGTTTTGAACCATCTTTGAAAATAACACAACTAGAAAATTTGCTAAACTATGGGAGATTTTGGTTGGAACAAAGAAAAAGTGACTAGAGCTAGAGGGTGATTTGAACCTGCAACCTCGGCTCGGGATTAAAGTGCCGGAGCTCTATTAACTCAAATCCTGGGATGATGAGCCAATGTTAGTGGTTTCCCTATTTTGTCAGTATCTCTTTGTTCGGTGGTGCCAGTTAGAAAAGCCATACAATTACAACCTGTGTTATTATAACTTAGTAATACCACCCAAATCATATGGCGAACATAATTTTCAGTTTGTTGGACCCTATTTAGGGAACAATCTCCCTCTTCACATTAATAAACAGAGCCATTGTTTGAAGAACGCATCAATGATGAGTATGATTATTTTTCTTTTTTCTTCAGGATTCTGGAGTTGGGAAGTCCAGCATCGTGCAGCGTTTTGTTTGTGATTCATACCAAGATTCTATTCCTCCAACAATAGGGTAACACATTATTCTGTTATTTGGGAACTTCAAATCCAAGGGGCTCATTTAAAGGCACATTACAGAATTGGTAATTGTAAAATATACTTTTGATCACAGGTTAACATAAAACTTACACGGTCTAATGATGATGATAGTAGAAAACATCCCTAGAAATATTTCTGGCTGAAATGCCATATTTGATGAGAAATAGATCAAACTAATTTCCGATTGGAGTTTATCGCTCATGAGCGTTTTATTCATGCATTGTATAACACATGCAAATTTGTAATCGGTTTTGCACTATTTTCTCATGATCCAGATGGCCGATCGATCTCAAACTTCTACAGGTTTGTCAGTTTATGTATATGGTGGATTACATAAAGTGCTTACACTGCCAGTAACTGTTTTGTTAGCAAAAACCAATTCTGTAATGTTCCTTTAAGAGAAATGCAAACAGAATTAAAGTTTTTAATTTGGCCGAAGGGCGCCCCCCGCCCTAGAAAAAAAGGTACACTCCCTTGTGCCCCTTAAAATTTACCCTAGTTTCGGCGCTGCTTACACTGATGTGTGAGGAGCACTGTATACTTGGTGCTTTTCAAGTCCTGCAGAAAAATATCTACAGGCTACTTGGATGGGATTCAAACCCATGACACCTGCATTCTAGAGCAGATGTCTTGACCACTAAGACACCCTAGCATACCAATTGATGATAGGTATACAGTGTTCAATCACAATTAAGAAAAATAAATAAATAAAATTATTGCGATGCAATAATGACATCAAATAAAAATCCACGCTGTTACTATTTAATCAGTAAAATTTCCAACTCTCCCTGATTCTGCAGAAAGTTCCCTGAAAATAAACCAATCTTTCCATGTTCTGATGAACAAATTTGACAATCTCCCTGATTATGGAAACTTTGTCCGTATTTAGTTGAATGTAAGTCTAAATATATCCCTGATTGTTGTACAAAATCTCCCTTATTGCAAGATGCAAATGTTGGCAGCTCTGAACTATACCAGGCCTGTTCGTTCTAGAAAGGGCAAGGGCACCAAGGCATTCTCTCCTCGGTAAAGGGCACCCTATGAGGAAATTGTAAATTTCTATTGGAGCATTTCAAGGGCACCAAGGCAATGACCAGGGGGCATCGAGGCAATCGCCTCCGTTGCCTTCGTGAAGTATCAGGCCTGCTATACACACGCCATGGGGGTCTCTACTCAACAAGCCCTGCTTTTTGGGAACCCCAAACCCACACAACTTAACCACCCTCTATTCTTAATCTAACCCTGTATTATTGATTTATTGAGTGGAAATAAAGTATTGAAAGTATTTCAGTTTGTCTAATTAAGTTTGTAATTAATTTTTCCCTTTTTGCAGTGCATCATTTATGTCTAAAACAATAACCGCGGGTGAAAATTCGTTCAAATTCCAAATATGGGATACTGCAGGTCAAGAAAAGGTAAGAATAATAAATCTCATTTTTTTGGTAAAACCTTACCCTGCGGAATTCAACAAAGTTTGCCAAACGGTGAAAGTAACATCGTCTTTTGTTGCAATTAGCAGTCAACTAAAATCCCATAGGCCTACTCTGTCACAATCACAGGTGATCAGGTCAAAAAGTTATGAGCACCTTCATAATAATGACTAATAACTAGTTTTTATAAAGCATTTTATCTACTAGTGTCTCAAAGCACTTATCTTTATTTATTTTCAGACAGGTTTTTTGAAGTATTTGAGTTATGAGACCCATTTATGTAACACCTTGTAAGGGTTTACAAGGTGCTGCAGCGCATTCAGCTGCCACTGCCAGAAACACCGCAGCAAACCCCTTCTCTTAGCGATAAGTGTAACTTTTTTTTTTCACCCAATGGCTTTTTGTCTATTCAAGAGGACTGAGCAATAATTTTTAAATGTCTTGCTTAAGGACATGAGTGTGATTTAATGCCATTTCCAAAAGGTTTCGGCAGGGGTGTCACCAATCACATTTTTAACACTATCTTCCCATTGCGATTTTATTTTCAGTACCGTGGTCTCGCCCCGATGTATTACCGAGGAGCAGCAGCTGCCGTTATTGTGTATGACATCACAAGTCAGGTGATTACTTTAAATGTCTATTGCGTAAACTCTTAACTTTCAAGATAATAGGTCGGTCTCAATCAATACTCTACTAGGATTAGTGTAAAAACCAGTCAAGTTTCTTTTCCCATGAAATAGTTCTTGACTATAACAACTCAAAATTCTGAAGTGTATCAGAGACCAAAGGTTGGCGTATGAAATTAATCTTAACCCTCCTACTATTGATAACAGTTTCCAGTAAGTTGACCCTCCATTTGAAACCATTCAACTGCACGGGTTGTGTAGGGTGGCACAACTGTGCACAGAACTAACTGTGTACTGTGTACATGCATTCACAACACGATATCGTACTGCAGGGTTGCATTTATATCATTCACAACCACAGTGTGTGGTATTGAATGGTCAGACAAAAAGGAGGGGTGACTGAGGAGCTTTGTAGATCTAGCATTCATCACATGATTTCATATTGCAGGCTGGTATAGTTTCATTCAAAACCATAGTGGGTGATATTAAAAGGTCAGTTGGGAAGGTAGTGCATTCTGCTCTATCCACCAGCCAGGCTTCTAGTGGATGAAACCCATGCCTAAATCCTTTCGGACTGTGAAGGGGGTAACCCTGTTTCAGCCCCAGGAGTAGGTGGCAACGTGCCCCTGGTGTCAGTTTGATTTGGGTCAACAGCCCAAATCAGAAAAGTGTAGCCCTCACCTTGAAGTGGCCGTTCGGCCTTGTGTGTTAGGCCATATCTCAAAACAAAACAAAAATGAAGGGGGTAAATAGATATATATATATATGGGATGAGAGAAAATAAAAAGTGAAAAGAAAACAAAATTGCGAAAAATGTTTTAAAATTTCATATTTTGGTGCTACTGTTCTTCAGATCTCTTTTGGGAAGGTCAGGGACTGGATACGAGAGCTCCAGCAGCATGGCCCAGATAACATCGTTATAGCCATTGCAGGGAACAAGTTTGACATGGCTGACCTCAGAGAAGTGGAGACGAGAACTGCCATGGACTATGCACAAGATATAGGTGCTGTCTTCACGGAAACCAGTGCCAAAACAGCGGTCAATGTTAAAGATTTGTTCCTCAAGATAAGTAAGTTATCAAGTAAATAAACCGCGAGGGAAAACTGACTGGGTGAATTTTCAATCAAGTTGGGTTGAACAAAGAAAAAATTGACTTTAGACTGACTTGTGACCTCCGGGTTAGTGTGCGAGTGCTTTATCATCTGAGCTATCTAGCCCTAATGTTGGCGGTCTCCCACTATTTTGTCAATATTGTTGTTTGGGGGTACCAGTCAGAAGCCATTTAACCGAAGGATATTTTTTCAGATCCTCTTAGAACTTAGCAATTATATGTTTTCATGCCTTAAAAAAGTTTGCAAATTTTCAATTCAATTATTAGGCTTACATCCCACAAAACTTTTGTTATCAAGGTTTCAATTTTTTTTATTATTCCATTGCAACAACATTTATTTCCATTTGTCAAATCTCATGTCACATGCATAATGCTGTTGTCAAAACTTGTCAAAATTTGCTTAAAAAGATGCCCAAATGGCTCCAATTGCTAGGGCTATTACACAAATATCGTATCTAGTGATTGCATTGTTGCAGAATACGGTCAATAGGTGAAATCTGGACTGTCCCATTGCACAAATCGAAGCAGCAACACTGTCTCACCAAATGGTCTTAGGGACTTGCTGAATGAAGACCAGGGCCCAATTTCATGGCTCTGCTTACCGTAAGCAAAGAATCGGCGCTTGCGGAAGCAGGGAATTCCGCGCTTACGTCAAGCGTATTTCACGGGTTAGCAGGGATTTTCGGCTTGTGCGCGTGCGTACTCCACGTTACTAGGCATTCTACGCTTACACAGCTAGCGCAGAAATTCGGCGCTTGAAAAGTAAGCGGAGAATGGTCACCGCAAGCGCAGAATTCGGCGGTAAGCAGAGCCATGAAATTGGGCCCAGCTCAACTGAAATTATAAGGCCTGATGAGTTGAGATAACTATGACAAAAAGTCCTCAGTAAAGATTGTTTTTCTTAATAATAAAAGGGCTAATCATTACTTATTTCCTTCAGGTTTTCTTGTATTGTGAGACCTGTTTATGTAACAACCTGTAAGAGTTTACAAGGTGCTGCGGCGCATTCAACCGCCACTGCCAGAAACACCAGGGCAAATCCTTCTCTGAGCAATACATGTAACTGGGTTCTTTTACGTGCATTACACAAGGGACCAACGGGCTCACGCCCCATCCGAAGGACAAAGCGATAATGGTTAGGTGCCTTGCTTGAGGATGCAAGTGTCAAGACCGGGACTCGAACCCACCCTCTGCTGGTCAAAAACACCAGAGCTTGAGTCCGGTGCGCTTGACCATTGACAGCTCGGCCACGAGCCGCCACAAAAACGCCTGTTGGTCTTGTAACCTTTCGTTCACTTGTCTTCCTTTCAGGTGAGCGGTTACCTGCAGAGTCGGTATTGCCGTACAACTCCACGGACACAGTTCAGCTTCGGAGACAAAGGACACAACCCAAGAAGAGGAGCTGCTGCATATATTAAAACCCCTGCAACACCTGCTTCTGTACTGCCAGCATCTATGTTGTCAATGTGTGCGTACCAAACTAACTGCCACTCAAACAATGCGTTTTAAACCCGACGACGGACCGGAATGTTCGGGATATCCAGTTGTCCATGGGATAAAACAGGTAGCCGTTCCAACATGGTACGTCAGTCTTCTGCGCCCAATTTCATGGAGCTGCTTCAGCAAAAAAATATTGCTAAACACTTGTCTGCTAAGCAGAAATGAGCAGGATACCAGTCACAAATTGTATATGTGACATGGTATTTTGGCTGGTGACCTTATTCTGGTAAGCTTAATTTTGTTGTGTTTAGCTACTCTTTGTGCTTAAGCAGCTCTATGAAATTTGGTTTTTACGCTAACACCGATAGATGTGCATCGTTGTTACCTTTTTCATCCTGCAGGGCCCAATTTCATAGAGCCGCTTTAAGCAGACAATTTTGCTTACCAGTTTTGTGCTTAGCAAAAATTAACAGGAGACCAGTCAAAGATGGTGCATGTGACATGGTAGTTTGGCTGGTAACCTTTTTCTTGTGGGCATAATTTTGTTGTGCTTAGATAATTTTTTGTGCTTAAGAAGCTCTATGAAATTGGGCCCAGGTAGTTCATCCCATAGGTCGTTGAAGGGCAGTAGGTTTTTTAATGTCCGAAGGTCCTGGAAAGCATCGACACAATGTCTTTTATAAGTATAGCGCAAACCAAAACTAACTTTTAGAAAAAGTGTTTTCAATGTTTAAAGACCAAGTACAGCAGTGAAAATCTTGTTTTGGAATTTTCAAAGAAATAATTTAAGAAGTATTCAAAAGTGTAAAACCAAAATAATATTGAATTATGAGAATCCCAACCAGTTACAATACGCGCTTGCTCTCTCCATATGTTACGGAGAGGGAGGGCGCACAGTTGCAGTAACTGGGTGAGAGTTCATTAATACATATACAGCCACAGGCCAGCTTTGATCATGATGACACAACCCCCTTTAAAATTGTGTGCTATTAAACAGGCCTCTGGTCACCTGGCAGGCTTTGTGGTCTACTGGTTAAGACATTTGCTCTAGAGTGCAGGGGTCATAGGTTCTAATTCCACCTGAATTCCACTGTAAGGGTGAAGAACCAAATTATGTTCTTTATCCCCATTGCAGGTATTACAACAATATAAAATATTCAAAAGTTTATTTTTGACTTAAAGGTATTGTACACTTTTGGTAACAGCTCAAAATCAGTGTCCACATTTTGTGTGATTAAACATATGCATGAACAAACAAACCTGTGAAAGTTTGAGCTCAATTGGTCATCGAGGTCACGAGAAAATAGTGAAAAGAGATCTTATGTGTTTTCTGTTTTTTCAAATTATCGCGCGCGATAATTACTATTGTTTTACTCGTTTCTCAGAAACGATAGCATTTTAGGCAGAAATATTTTAAGGAACCCTTTCTACCATTACTTACTTTAAATCGTGTAAGTTATGTGTGAATCTGTGAAGATTTTGTTTTTCGATCTTACCAATAGTGTACAGGGCCTTTAATAACGGTTTCCTATTTGAGA
This sequence comes from Pycnopodia helianthoides, assembly GCA_032158295.1. Taxonomy (NCBI): domain Eukaryota; kingdom Metazoa; phylum Echinodermata; class Asteroidea; order Forcipulatida; family Asteriidae; genus Pycnopodia; species Pycnopodia helianthoides. Next base: position 2,753,730 of record CM063246.1, on the reverse strand, counting down.
TAGTGATGACTGATTATTATGACAGTGTATGCTTTTAAAGCATGCAGACACATCATTAACTGTCAAAGGTCAGCATTCGCACTCTGTGTGACCCAACAATTGGAGTAACAAGAAAACAGTGAAAAACTCCCTCACTGTTTTCAAGCATCAGCAAGATCAAGTTTTGCAAGATCAACATTTTAAGACATTTTTTTCTTCTTCTAATTTCTTGAAAACTTAAGCATTTCAGGTGAAAATGTTTCACTGGAAGTTTTGGTTTGAACTGCCTGTAATAAATTATGGATCAGCGATAAACGTGATTATGCAATTGGACCAGACCTCTTTGTATCCTTAAAATTGACATTTGAGGAGACATTTTGTCCATTTCTACAGATATTTTTTTACTGGATGGTAGACCGTAACAGCGATTGTTCTTTTTGTACATGTATTTTTTGCATGCTCTCAGATCAAGATTAACCAAATTGTAGATAATGATTGTTTTTAAAAATTGTTGAACAGAAAATACATCTACTTAAATAAGTCTGGTAACGCGTAGTCTTGGCCCAAGTTGGCAGTGATCGATAGTGAATAGTGTAACAGGGTCATAGTAATTGGTTGGTTAAATCATGCCGTAAGAGGGCGCACTATTACTAATTACCACAAGCTCGTAACACTATTCACTTTCAATCACAGACGTCTTGGGCCAAAACTAGGTAATGCATTGATCAAACCTTGATCTTTAAGGTGTAGTTGCGATAATCAAAATACTCTATCCTTATTGCTATGAAACAGGGTGGAGATCATATCCATGCCTTTTAAAGTGTGTTTTGATTTTTGAAAGTGGCTGGAATCGCACTCAAAAAAAAAAGGAGTTGTACAGATTTTTTTACCAAACAAGTTTCCCTTATTCACAAAGAAAACAATTTCTGTCAAAAAAGAACAACTGCCATCCGATATTTCGATATTTTTACCTTGAGGTGAACAACAGAAGAAAAAAAATGGATGTCTTTTTGGCATTTGAAACCTTCCTCACAATCCTTCGGTTCATGGCTGTAAGGGAGGATGGAGGGTTACGGTTATCGCAACTAGGTTAAGTTGGTGATTCCTGTAGAAATTAATCGTAACGCTTGTACAAAAGTAAAACTTGGGCTAGCCTGTTCCTGCCAGTTTGCCCGTTTTTTTTATGTGTACCAATTAATTTTTCCGAGCAAAAGCTTTGTACCTGAAACTACTTTTTGCAGGTGTTTGAATTTTAATGTCCCCTTCCTTCAAAAATGTTAACATGTGGTGGAATGTAACCTACATTTAACTTATTCTGTTTTGTGTTCACAGTTGATATCTCTTTGGAAAAACTGACAGCATAATTTGTTGAGCATAATGCACAAATTGAAACAAAAAAAATGGCATGAAGATTGACGGTGATTTTCACACAACTTGCTGTTGTTTAGAATGCACCAAATTACGATTCCAGCTCTTATGGTATCAACTTTTTTATGGCTATCAGAAATGAAATATCTGTTATGTTTGCATATCATTTAAATTTCGAAAACTCCATGCGTAGACGGCTTGTACTCACTGATGTCACAGTAGCTGCTACTTTCTGCCACTTTGGGAGTCAAAAATGCATGTGAAGATTTCTTGAGTGCGCATTTAATAGCTAAATTGCTCATAATACAGTAACACATGTAGCCTTGATCAAGGCCGTCTTGTGTGCTGTCCTTTTTGTCTCGGCAGTTACGATGACCTTTCAACCTTTTGATAACCCCTGGAGTTACAGACTCCAATAAGCTTAGGGGGAGAGTATCATAGATGCAAGAGAAGTAGGTCAAAGAGCAGCATTTATCTTTATTCGGAGAAAGTTAATGCATTTTTGTATTTTCACCGGGCAGACGTAAAAATGTCTAAATTCAGTTGAAAGACTTCATGACACTTGTCTGCTTTTTTTATTAAAATGGGACGATAACCAAAAGATAAGGAGTTGAATGCATGTTATTGACGAGGTCTACACAATGACCGATGATATATTTTGATTAACCCTCCTACTGTCTGACCATTCACTGTCTATCCACTGCAGCTTTTTTAATGATTTGTTAATCTCCATGGTATGATCATAGAGCAAAGAATTATAGATAAACCATGGGTAAACCAAACTATGCCTGCCTGTAAAATATCATTTGGTCTACAGACTACATACATTTACAATAAGTTCTGTGCACGGTTGTGCCCCCATACACAACCCGTGCTGTCAATTGGTTTCAAACTTGCTGGACAATGTTACCAGTAGGGTGGTTAATGATGCTGTACCGAGTTGCGTCTTTTCTAGTATCACAGACAATAGTAAAATATTTCTGTCCGTGAAAATACCTTGTATCTCTTGCCATTGGTTTGTGTAAGCCCCCATCGAATTGTGAGAGACGCTGTCCGTTTCATTGTTTTATTGCAAGATGTTCGCAGGACATGTTTAACCCATACCCACCTGACTGGTCACAGTGTATTAACACTGTTACTGCCTAAGCCCATATATAGCGCTTATCATTGCATGACAATAAAACATTAATTATTTACTGCCTTGCAACTAAGTATATCCTAACTGTATACCGTTGGAAAGAGCACCTCATTCTCTTTAGTATGGTATATATTTTGTCATGTTTTCCATCTTATGTCACTAGTAGCGAGAGTGTTTTAGAAAGACAATACCTTCTTGTACAACTACAGGTTTTCCCGTGGTTGTGTGTTGGTCAACGGGAAATCCAGTAGTTTGGCAGATATAGGTTAATAGGGGTATGCTCCATTTAAAGTTTTAAGAGTTTCAGGTCACAAACTTTGAATAATACACATCCTTTTCATCTTGTGAATATCGTCGGCTCAGTGCTAGATGGTCATTAATTGCAATTTCATATCTATAATGATCAAAAGGTCGTTAAATGACTAATTTGCAAAACGTTAGAAAAAATACACAAAAATCCCCAAACTAATACTTTACTTATAAAGCGGTTGTTTCCTTTTGCCCAAACAATTTTTTAGGAGGCCACTCTTGATCAATAAACTCCATTTACCTGGAGCTCCCAAATATGTAAAAACCGATTTCATGAAATTTATACAAACTGCAATAACGACCTTAAAGTCCTGAGCTGATGATATTATGTTTACTTTGTGGTTAACTGTGTAGATAAACGAATTGGATTAGGATTAGTAAGTTAATCCTCCTGAACAATTAGCAGGAATCTGTGATAATCAGTTGATTCACCTCTCACTCAAAGAAAATGGATTACTGGCCAGAGTTTGTCTAAGGGATTGAAATCATTGCAGTCCCAGCTGCTAAAACTAACATTCTAGCAACTGGGCAGAAGCTCGTTGGTCTAGTGGTAAGACATCTGGGCCCATTTTCATGGCTCTGCTTACTGTGGAAGCAAAGAATCTGTACATACGGAAGCAGGGAATTCCGCGCTTACGTCAAGCGTATTACACGAGTTAGCCGGGAATTTTTGGTTGTGCGCATGCGTACTCCACGCTACTAGGCATTCTAAGCTTACACAGCTAGCGCAGAAATTCAGCGCTTGAACAGTAAGTGGAGATTGGTGATTGCAAGCGTAGAATTCGGCAATAAGCCCTGCTCTAGAATGGCAAAGGTCATTTCGAATCCAACCCGAGTAATATGCCTGTAGATTTAGTTTTCTTCATAGGACTGGGGGAAAATATTGGGCACACTGTACAGTGCTTACCACACATTGGTGTACAGGTTAAACACTTCCATTAGTAAAGGTTTTCATGTCAAGAGGTGCGAGTTGTTAAACAGAAAAGGATGTGTAATTCATGCTTTTGTCTTAAATGGAGAATTCCCATAATGGTTGTTGCAGTCAGATAACAAGTGTTGTCATTTTCTCATGTGGAGAGAAGTTATTTTATTACTGTCAAACAGATTTCTTAATGTTCTTTTACCATTCAGTTACAGTCTGCATTTCGCAGTTAAAATATATTTAAGTCAAAGGTGTACCACCTGTGTTTGAAGCTCTGCAAGGTGTGGATAATAAGAAGTAACTTTTTTTCTAGTAATTCTTGCGGGTAACAACCATGTGAAAGTCCTCTGCGGGAAGGAGTGGCGGCTCTGAGAATAGCCGTTGGTTTGTTCTTGAACAGTGTGCTCTGCTTGTCTTCAGGAAAAACGTCAAGAGATTTGCCGGGAGTGTATATATAAGAGGGGGAAAACTTCACAAATTTGGGGCGAAATTTTTTTACCTAAAAGTTTATTTCATTCTATTTTTTTAAGACGGATTAATATGCATTGTCTGCCGATGATTCTGAGATTTAAAAACTGATGGTGCAAAGATAGAGTTGTTTTTTAAAAGTGACAAGTGACTGATTGCAGGCCGTGTTTAAAATGAACGCTAATATAATTTATGAATGCTAATATAATTTATGAATGCATGTGTAATCTAATCTATCTGTACATAAATATCTAAGATATTTCACAAAACCTATGTGAAATATATAACATTTATGAAAGTTTCTGTAAAATGTGATTATAATATGAAAGAATTTAATATTATACATATAGATTCAATCATTCCACTTCCATTAATAAAGGTTTTCATGTCAAGAGGAAATGTTTTGTTTGAGGGAAATGTTTTGCTATTTTTCCTGCTTTCGGGATGTTTATCATAAAAGTAGGTCTTTTAACCTGATGTTTATTTTGAATGTTTGAAACGTAAACGATTTTTTGTTATTACTACTGTATAGACCATGTCACCTTGTTTACAAAAATATTGACATTGTGCATTTCATGGGCCTTTCCTGGCAGGCAAGATACTACACTGGTCATATGAGAGGTTTTTACATTTTGTTTTGTAATTACCATACACACAAAATCAACAAAATGGCTAACAAGTTTTTCTTCATACGAAATGTTGATCAAAATCATAAAGTGGAATCTCCATAAAATGTAAGATTTCATGTTTTCTTCCATTGAGCTTTGTACAAATTGTGCCTGCAGGAAGTCCAGGCTGTGTGCATTCCATGGGCCTTTCCTGGCAGGCAAGATACTCCACTGGTCATATGAGAGGTTTCACATTTTAATTTTCACATCTTAATAACCATAACAACAAAATCAAGAATACTAAAAAAAGTTCCAGCAAGTTTTGAGATGTGCCCCTTTTATTGATAAGAAACGTGGATCAGAATCATAAAGTGGAATCTCGATAAAATGTGAGATTTCACGTTTTCTTCAATTGAGCTGTGTACAAATTGTGCCAGCACGGATTCCAGGCTCTGTGGCCCTTTCATAAACAGATGATATCAATACCACAGGTAACATGGTATATTATCCTGTCCACTAATTTGGGCCTCAAAATGTACACAAAGGAATCAAATCCAAAAATGTCAGACACGCATTGGCAGAGGTACGCATTGGCAGAGGTGCGCACCGCGTCGTGCAAGGGGCCAATAGGAGTTATGATTAAGTGCCAATTTAGAAATATGAAATTGTATTTAGCATACATGTCGTTGTTGCACACCGTGAAAGACTTGTTTCAACCAATTTTGGTAGAAATGCACTTGGAAACTGCCTTTGAGTTCGTAGAAAATTTACACTGAGAAGATTATAAATCCAACGATCAATTGTCATGATATTTTATGCTTTCACAGGTTTTATTTTAAATTTGTATCTTACATTCATTTTGAAGCCAGTCATTCCACATGAACATTTTTCAATTCTTAGTGTTAGTGTATGGCACAGATCTACTCAGAGAACTCAGACATTAAGTCAAGCGAGTGATTTGTCGGGATAATTCCCGATTTCATGTGTTTATTTATTATAACAGTTTCATTTGTTTATTTATTATTACAGATATCAGTTGCTTTGAAAACCATGAACACACAATCAAGAATGCAAAACATCGCCATGTTATGTTCAAACCTCAAATTTATATTTTCCGGTAAAGTAGAGAGTCTATAAATCCTCTAAAATGTAATACCCTGGATTGATGATTATTTTTTTTTGGAGGGGCTGTGTTTTTTTCCTCGTAACCAAGAGCAGATCGTAATATATCATCAGGATTGTAAATTTGTGTAAAGTTAAAACCCTGATTACATATAGAGCCTTCTCACTGATGTCACATTTCTGTAGCGAGGCAGGAGGTCTGCCATGCTGGAGTGCATAATTGTCCTTTGTCTGGAAGGACACAAGGCCCTAGGCCCTTCTTCCAGGCACAAAGTAACTTTTTTTTCCCAAAAGCAATAACATGGCTCCCGACACAAAAAAATGTGTCATGACTGTTACATTTCTGTTGCTAGAATTACCCCAAAGAGATGTTTTCCCATTCCAATGCAGAAATTAACCTTCCTATGATGACTAATGAATGGCAGAAAACTGATCAAACTTTCACATTCAATCGTCTTAAAAAGACAATTTTGCTCATTTATTCCTTACCCCCCTTTCTCTGGTAACTTTTCGTTACGTCCTTCTTCCACGTACACAACGACATGTGTAGCTACATACATGTAGCGCCATCCAGCGTTGTGCTTTGTGGCACGTTGTCGCGCAGTTCTTGTAACGTGTGTGCGTTACCTGCGCACGTAAGTACTCCAGCGTGGCGAGCAATAAAATGGTGATGTCATCTGAGAAATGCTCTATAGCGTGTGCTTTGTTATGTCACTTCTGTGGAGCTTTATTTTTTTTGTAATTGAATGATTTATTTATCATGGCGGATATTTTGAAACTGCCTAAATAAATACTTCTATACAACAAATAAAGCAATGCGTATTAATCATCATTATTCTGATTTCAGAAAATAAAGGATATATAATACATGTACATTTACTTTATGTCAATTTGGTTGAAATGGTCGATTTGATGTGCAGTGTCCATCTGCCGTCTTGAGGTGCAGTTCTTTTAGCCAAATTAGCTTAACAGTTCCCACGTGAAACAATTTTGTTATACATATTTTGACACTTTCAGACCTAAACCATGGAGAGCATGTTTTTAATATAATGGAGAAATCAAAGACTTTGTAATAAAATATTGTAAGTTATGTATATTCCATCCTGCTTTAATTCTTGTGTTTCTGCCTTCGACCATTAGGAAGTTAAATTAACCATACTCCCGATAATGTTGAATCAAGAGAACTGCCCCAGTCCTTCAAAACCAACATTGGTAATTGTCAAAGACCAGTATCTGCACTTCATGTAACACAACATATACATGAATTAACAAACTCAAAGCTCGATTGGTCATCCGAGTCACGAGAAAATAGTGAAAAACCCCATTTATATGTTTTCACTGTTTTCAAACATCGGGTTTTGGACACGCAAGATCAAAACTAGTTGTTGCATTCATTTCCTCAAAACTATAGCATTTCAAGCAAAACTACTTTTCCCCCAGACCATCTGAACCAAGTTCTCCACTAGACCATCTTTACACCACGTACGTTTCGTGAAAATATGTGAACATTTACATTTTCAATCTTACTAATATTTTGCACACCTTTTAAGCTGTGTTCGCATTGGATTAACATTATAACAGAGACCATGGGTAACATTCCAATGGGTAAATCTTACTGGTGTCCGCACTCTGGTTATTTCACATCAGGTAAACTAAACCGATACAAAGGTGAACAAACCGAGTGACTAAATATTAACACATGAGGGCACTACAACAGTGACCTTTAACCAGATGTGACAAAAGACACGACCTAGCTTGTAAACAGTGGTTGCAAAGAAGAGTGCCAAATAAAACGTTAAAAAACAATTCAAGAAAGGGATGCCATTTCTGAGTTCTGTATACCGCCGTTGACATGGCATCACCAATACACGCATGTCGCAGTTCACTTCTGTGTGTGTCATATGATCATGACTGTGCGACGAACCAGATGTGGTATTTTACTGGCTGGTTTTACCGGAGCGATGTGTCGGCACTGGACTTTTTGGCTCGATTAGTCTGACCAGGTTAGTTTACCTGGGCAGAAGGTGGCCGGTTAAACTACCTATTGGACTTGGTTAAGTTACCTGGGTGAAAATGTTCCTGGGCTGGTCGCTTTGGACCTAAAATTATAAAATTACCCATACTCTGTTAGTTTACCCCTAATAAGTCCAATGCGAACACGGCTTTAGTGCCTTTCTCTAGAGAACCTTCCATATCCTCAGAAAAAAAAAAAAAAAAAAAAACGCTATAGTACCTCAACAGTTAACACCCTCTAGACTTGCATGAAAATGATATGCCTGTTCCAGTGATAAAAGTAATCGTTTACTTGAACCTGTCCTCTCAAATCTCCACAGTCAGACATCATTCTGGGTAGGTTTTTGAGGAATTGGAACCGAAAGTCTGCATTCATTGTTTTAAATCTCCGTTCTTGTATTGACCCAATCCGATCACGAGGAGGCGTGACAACTTTTCTTTTTGGCCCTGTGGATGACGGAGTTCAGCAAGTCCACTTCAGAGTCGCTGCTGGACGTGTCCGAGTCACTGCTGTTGGTATAGAAGCCGAGGCCTGGAAGGATGCTCACCACGCGGGCCATATCGTTGACACCACGAGCCGGTCTGTCTTCAGCGCTACTGACAGCCGTCGGGGTACTGCTACTGGGGGTAACTGAGTCACCGGGTGTGTCCGGCCGGAACTCTGTTGGACTCTGCGACGATGATGATTTTGGATTTGTGGAAGTTGACGAGGCACTTTTTGCTTTCTTCTCTCCATTTGTGCCTTCTGAATCATTCCTTTTAATAAAAAAACACTGAAAGTTAATTCATTATATAATGAAGAGTTATTATGATACAATTTTGTAAAAATTTATGCTTATACAGACTACTTTTGTTTCACCAAAATGTGTTATTGTACTAACAATAAAGTAATATTTATATTTATTGAGTTGAAATGGTTAAGTTTATTAGAAAGAAAAAAACCCACTCAGCAGATAAGGGCCAAGTTGAGAAATCGGTTACAATACGAAAAGCAATTTATAAACAACCAACAAATAGATAAACATACGTATGTACAATAAAGCAAAACAAATACATATGTTGTATCAAGTTATTCGTAGACAGAAGAGGGGAGGGGATACACTCTCCAACAAGAAATAATGTTTACATTTATTTCATTCTTCAGGAGAGTAAAAAGTACAAGACACAAAAATTTTACATCAACAACAGGGAAGAGTAAAAAGCAAGAGCCAGGTGGATTGCCTAAAGAAACAAAGTCTCTGTCAAGTAGACTATCCTCTCCAGCTGGTAACGCACACAAACACTTGGATAAAATATCAACTATAGACCATGTAACCTGTGACATCACAAGAATATAAAAGAGCCACAGCGCCAGGACTTCCTGCAGGCACGATTTGTACACAGCTCAATGGAAAAAAACATTAAATCCTACATTTTATGGAAATCACACTGTCCAATTTTTATCAACTTTTGATATGAAGAAAGAGGGCGTATCTCAAAACTTGTTCAGCTGTTATCTTTATAACTCTTTGAATGTATGTGGAAATTATGACACAAAATGTTATATTTCCCATATGAGCTGTGTAGTGTCTTGCCTGCCGAAAGGCCCCGGAATGTACAAGGCCACTAAAGGTTAAATGGTCTGTAATTGTATACATCAATAACAAAGAAAACATTAAAAACATAAAAAGTTGCGATTATTTAATACACACATGATGAAAAATGTAAAAGATGAGCAAGTGAAATGTTATTTGGCCATTACATAAAAAAATTATCACCGCAACATTAAAAACTTTGTGAAACAAGTGAAATTATTATATTTTACAAGGGGAAAACAAATTGCAAAACAAGCCAACATTTAAATAACATATTGCAGGTAATATAGCATAAATTTATCACAGCAACTTCAACAAAATGTACAATACACATGAATGGACTAATTACACAGCCACATCCATCACATGTCAAATCATTGATTTCTTTGATCCAGTTTAAGAAAAATTTACACACCTATCTTTTTAATGAAACATTTGGATAATAGGGCCTGGTTTCATAGAGCCTGTAAGCACAAAAACTTGCTAAGCACAGAAAAATTCTCGCTAAGCAGAAAAAAGGTTACCAGCCGAAATTACATTAAGTTTGCATTGTTGTGACCGGTGCCCTGCTCTATTTTTGCTCAGCAAAGATTTTTTTTCTTCAAGCAGTACATTCTGCTTAACAGGTTTATGAAATTTGGCCCGGACAACCTGTCCATTGAATCTCTACTAACCTCTTTCTTTTAACAGCTCCAGCTAGGAGTGTAGCTTGTGACCTCCTGCTAGAAGATGACGCCCCCGTCTTGGCTGTTGTCGACGTCTCTGCAGACTGAGGTTTGAGGCCCACTTTTTTCTTTGTTTCATCGATTGGTATCACCCTATCGTGACGTCATCTTATTAAGGAAGAAAGACTTTTTAACTTAGGTCTCAGGTATGAGCTGCCAGCATTTTTATTTTGCAACAAGGAGATTTTGTACAATCAGGGAGATTTTTAGAATTACATTCCGCCACGGCACCACAGCAATTGCTGTGGGTGCCCTTAAAAACCTTCAGTACACATTCAAATTTTCCTCATTGGGTGCCCTTCATTTTGGGGAAATTGCCATGCCCTTTTGAACACAAAGTTTGAGGCCTGTTACATTCATCTTAACAAGGAAAGTAGTGTAAAAAAAAGGGCAATAGAAACGAAGAGTTTCGAGGAAGCGATGGTTGAATAAATTATAAAAGGATATTGTGTACTGTTTGATCTCTGCTACCATCTCGTTCTCTTCTTTCCACCGCCTTGTCTCTAGCTCCATCTGGCGGTCGGCAACCTCGTCAAGAAATTTACTCTCATCTGCGTCGATACCTCTCACCATGTTCTCTGTGATTGGTGAGGAAGGGGAAATGCAATAATAATAACAATTGTTATTATACAACAAAATGTATTATAAACGAATAAAAAAAAAAATCCATAAATAATGCAAACGACACAAAACATAGTTCATGCCAAATTGATTCTAGAACGAATGTTAATGACTCTTTTTTGTTGAGCTTTAAATTTGTTATTACTATTGTTATTATTTTCCCCCTTAAACCAATAAATTCAACATAAGCACTACACTCAATGCTTTCCGTGTCCTGCGGAACAAAATCCAAAGGCTTCTCGGGTTGGATTCGAATCCATGACCCAGAGCAGGGCCCAATTTCATGGCTCAGCTTACCGTAAGCAAAGAATCGGCGCTTACGGAAGCAGGCAATTATGCGCTTACGTCAAGCATATTTCTCGGGTTAGCAGAGAATTTTTGCCTGTGCATGTGCCTACTCCACATTCCTAAGCATTCTTCGCTTACACAGTTAGCGCAGAGATTTGGCGCTTGCCGTGTAAGTAAAGAATGGTGATCGCAAGCGCAGAATTCAGCGGTGAGCAAAGCCATGAAATTGGGCCCTGATGTCTTATTAGATTGGAGTCTCTTTGGGGTGTTATGGTCAAGCGGTCTAGTGCACTGGAATCAAGATTCAATGTTCAGTATCAGAGTCAGGGTCCCAGTCATGGCACCTCCTGTCAGAACATACAGCCATAGGTCCCATGCTGTGTACTGCACAAAACAGTACGCTAACCATTAAGAGAAGGGCTTTGCCGTGGTGTTTCTTGAGTGGGTTGCACTGTAACTCTTGTATAAATAGTAAGCGCTGTACAAGAAATGTGTGTTATTATCATTATCAAGTAACAAACCACAAGGGAAACTGGCTGTGTAAATGTTGAAACAATTTTGGGTTGAACAAAGAAAAATTGACTAGACTGGGACTTGAACCTGCAACCTCCGGATTAATGTGCCGGTGCTCTAACAATTGAGCTATCTAGCCCTATGCTGGCAGTCTCCCTCTTTTCTCAATATCTTTGTTCGGGGGTGCCAGTCAGCCACCCTTTATCCTGTAACTGCCATATAGCCAGGGATCACACCCAGGTTTTTAGATACATCCTGTTTTTTGTTCAACCCAAAATTATTTTTATTATAATATATCCGCTAGACAAATGAGCGTGTTCAATGGCAAAAATCATTAGAACATATCAGCTGAACTTGAATTGCTTACTGAATTTGAATTGCTCCTCAAAATCTTCTTGTTTCTTGTCGCTCTGTTCTCGAAGTTTGTCGTAGAGGCATCTCATGTCCGAATCCTCTTCTGGACATTCTGTAGAAGAAAACATTACCTTGAATACTTAATGAAAACTTAAAAACTAATTTTAACTGGCCTTTATACAAAAATAAAAATGACAATCATAACCCTCTGGTCCCTCAAAGGCCAGGCAGTAGAGGGTTTCGATAATTGCAATTACAACCTGTTCTTATAATTCTCATTGAATAGTTCACTCCTAGTAGTAGTACTAGGTAGGCCTACATTAAAAGTACTAGGCCTTGTTTAGTTAGGGCCAGCCCTAGTAGTTTAATCTCACGGTAACTAAAAAAATAGTATAATTTGTCAAGCGCAAAACTTGACACCTTACGCAAATTTTAATTTGGGCAGAGTTCGGCAGCATGCAAACTTAAAATTTTGTGTGCGCACATTATCATTTTGTGCAAAGGTACTCGGGCACAATTTGTGAAACCTCCCCCAAACTGTACTGGAAAAAAAAACACATGAGGGTCTAAAATTCAATCTGAAAGGCGTTGTCCGAGAGCTGGGCCAATTGTCCCTTATAGGCGTATTTTTATCAATGTGAATGCTGAGCTGGTTATAAGGTGTTTTCAGTGGTTGATAACGTAGTCACGTGAAGTTGAAATAACAACTTAATTAGTTGATGCCGTGATGTACAAACGAGGACTAAAATATACAAAACAATACAGCAAAAACCAAGTTACAAAAAATAAAATACAAACGGTGTCACCATCTTCCTTAAAGAGCGCCGCAATATTGACATCACAAAGTGCGCAACCAATCTTTCCAGCAATCACAAACGTTTGTTGGATAGGTTTCGATCTGTCTGCGCAAGTGGAACGCAGCCCAGGTGTCCCAAGAAATCTTCTGCCTCAAAGAGGAATCGATCTCTACCCATTGAGTTGTTTGATCAAAAGTCAACATGGTCAAGATGACTTACAGTGACCGTTGAACGAACAAGCTGTTGAGTTGTCAGACCCGTCGAGCTGTGAGACGGACGAGTTGCCTGACCTGCAGTGAAAATATTCGAAAAACCCACCTGATATAAAATATGTCGGAATTACACGGATTAACAACGTTACCTTGCGGCTGATCAGCGGTGCGAACTTTTTCCCATTCTTCCTGTCTTTTTTTTCGCTTCTCGTCAATTTCTGTCTCTGAAACAAATGACTTGAATAAACCACTCTCCTTCGCCATTTTTTGAAAATTCTCACTCTCAATTTTATGATGATACCCTAGACCGTGTGCAGGTGGATTGTACTAAAATGTTTTGGGCTCATTGCTACACACCAATCGATAAGTATCCGAAAGAAAAAATATTGCCAGATCCAGACTGGCCAGAGTCCTGCGTTATTGCTAAACTTCACCAAGTCCTTTGAGTGTGACAATATTTTGGATTTTTTTTCTTCACAGAACCCGTCCCACAGTATCTAAACATCAACGAAAACTCTTGACATCTTCAGAATCGATTATTGAAGAGTCTCGCTTGATGAAGAATATTTTTATGTTTTTAATCACCGAAATATTTAAAGGAACATTACAGAATTGGTAAGAAAAAGAAAATATACTTTTGATCACAGATTTACATAAAACTTACACGGTCTAATGATGATGATAGTAGAAAACATCCCTTGAAATATTTCTGTCTGAAATGCCATATTTGATGAGAAATGAATAAACTAATTTTCCGATTGGAGTTTATCGCTCAGTGAGCGTTTTGTTCATTTGTTGAATCTATATGATTTCATGCAAATGTGTAATCGGTTTTTCACTATTTTCTCGTGACCCAGATGGCCGATCGATCTCAAACTTCTACAGGTTTGTCAGTTTCTACCTCCATGGTTTATGTATATGGTGGATTACATAAAGTGCTTACACTGCCAGCAACTGTTTTGTTAGCAAAAAAACAATTCTGTAATGTTCCTTTAAAGTTAAAATCATCCAAACGTTTAGGGCTCATCGGTCAACATTCAATACGCAGGCTGACTGCAAAACCAGTCTCCGCTATTACAGAATCCAACCTCAAAGTATCTAAACATCAACGGAACTTCTTTAAAGCCTCAGAATCAATTATTTAAGAGTCTTGCTTGATGAAAAATCAATTTTCATATTTTTCACATTTGTAATTACCGAAATATCCAAAGTTAAACACATTTCAAACGTTGGGGGCTCATCGGTTTATTGCAACACAATTCAACATACAGTCAATACGCACACTGACTGCAAAAACAGACTCCACTATTATTACACCCCTAACAGAATCCGTCCTCAAAGTATCTAAACATCCACGGAAATGATTCAAATCATCATGATCTGTTATTGATGAAACGTATTTTTTTCCATGGGCTTGGTTGCAGCCAGGGCTTGGTTGCAGCCAGGGCTTGGTTGCAGCCAGGGCTTGGTTGCAGCCAGGGCTTGGTTGCAGCCAGGGCTTGGTTGCAGCCAGGGCTTGGTTGCAGCCAGGGCTTGGTTGCAGCCAGGGCTTGGTTGCAGCCAGGGCTTGGTTGCAGCCAGGGCTTGGTTGCAGCCAGGGCTTGGTTGCAGCCAGGGCTTGGTTGCAGCCAGGGCTTGGTTGCAGCCAGGGCTTGGTTGCAGCCAGGGCTTGGTTGCAGCCAGGGCTTGGTTGCAGCCAGGGCTTGGTTGCAGCCAGGGCTTGGTTGCAGCCAGGGCTTGGTTGCAGCCAGGGCTTGGTTGCAGCCAGGGCTTGGTTGCAGCCAGGGCTTGGTTGCAGCCAGGCCAGGGCTTGGTTGCAGCCAGGGCTTGGTTGCAGCCAGGCCCTGGCTTGGTTGCAGCCAGGCCCTGGCTTGGTTGCAGCCAGGCCCTGGCTTGGTTGCAGCCAGGCCCTGGCTTGGTTGCAGCCAGGCCCTGGCTTGGTTGCAGCCAGGCCCTGGCTTGGTTGCAGCCAGGCCCTGGCTTGGTTCGCAGCTGCCAGGCCCTGGCTTGGTTGCAGCCAGGCCCTGGCTTGGTTGCAGCCAGGCCCTGGCTTGGTTGCAGCCAGGCCCTGGCTTGGTTGCAGCCAGGCCCTGGCTTGGTTGCAGCCAGGCCCTGGCTTGGTTGCAGCCAGGCCCTGGCTTGGTTGCAGCCAGGCCCTGGCTTGGTTGCAGCCAGGCCCTGGCTTGGTTGCAGCCAGGCCCTGGCTTGGTTGCAGCCAGGCCCTGGCTTGGTTGCAGCCAGGCCCTGGCTTGGTTGCAGCCAGGCCCTGGCTTGGTTGCAGCCAGGCCCTGGCTTGGTTGCAGCCAGGCCCTGGCTTGGTTGCAGCCAGGCCCTGGCTTGGTTGCAGCCAGGCCCTGGCTTGGTTGCAGCCAGGCCCTGGCTTGGTTGCAGCCAGGCCCTGGCTTGGTTGCAGCCAGGCCCTGGCTTGGTTGCAGCCAGGCCCTGGCTTGGTTGCAGCCAGGCCCTGGCTTGGTTGCAGCCAGGCCCTGGCTTGGTTGCAGCCAGGCCCTGGCTTGGTTGCAGCCAGGCCCTGGCTTGGTTGCAGCCAGGCCCTGGCTTGGTTGCAGCCAGGCCCTGGCTTGGTTGCAGCCAGGCCCTGGCTTGGTTGCAGCCAGGCCCTGGCTTGGTTGCAGCCAGGCCCTGGCTTGGTTGCAGCCAGGCCCTGGCTTGGTTGCAGCCAGGCCCTGGCTTGGTTGCAGCCAGGCCCTGGCTTGGTTGCAGCCAGGCCCTGGCTTGGTTGCAGCCAGGCCCTGGCTTGGTTGCAGCCAGGCCCTGGCTTGGTTGCAGCCAGGCCCTGGCTTGGTTGCAGCCAGGCCCTGGCTTGGTTGCAGCCAGGCCCTGGCTTGGTTGCAGCCAGGCCCTGGCTTGGTTGCAGCCAGGCCCTGGCTTGGTTGCAGCCAGGCCCTGGCTTGGTTGCAGCCAGGCCCTGGCTTGGTTGCAGCCAGGCCCTGGCTTGGTTGCAGCCAGCACTGGTTGGTGCAGCAGCCTGGCTTGGTTGCAGCCAGGCCCTGGCTTGGTTGCAGCCAGGCCCTGGCTTGGTTGCAGCCAGGCCCTGGCTTGGTTGCAGCCAGGCCCTGGCTTGGTTGCAGCCAGGCCCTGGCTTGGTTGCAGCCAGGCCCTGGCTTGGTTGCAGCCAGGCCCTGGCTTGGTTGCAGCCAGGCCCTGGCTTGGTTGCAGCCAGGCCCTGGCTTGGTTGCAGCCAGGCCCTGGCTTGGTTGCAGCCAGGCCCTGGCTTGGTTGCAGCCAGGCCCTGGCTTGGTTGCAGCCAGGCCCTGGCTTGGTTGCAGCCAGGCCCTGGCTTGGTTGCAGCCAGGCCCTGGCTTGGTTGCAGCCAGGCCCTGGCTTGGTTGCAGCCAGGCCTGGCTTGGTTGCAGCCAGGCCCTGGCTTGGTTGCAGCCAGGCCCTGGCTTGGTTGCAGCCAGGCCCTGGCTTGGTTGCAGCCAGGCCCTGGCTTGGTTGCAGCCAGGCCCTGGCTTGGTTGCAGCCAGGCCCTGGCTTGGTTGCAGCCAGGCCCTGGCATGGTTGCAGCCAGGCCCTGGCTTGGTTGCAGCCAGGCCCTGGCTTGGTTGCAGCCAGGCCCTGGCTTGGTTGCAGCCAGGCCCTGCTTGGTGCAGCCAGCCTGGCTGTTGCAGCCAGGCCCTGGCTTGGTTGCAGCCAGGCCCTGGCTTGGTTGCAGCCAGGCCCTGGCTTGGTTGCAGCCAGGCCCTGGCTTGGTTGCAGCCAGGCGCCCGGCTTGGTTGCAGCCAGGCCCTGGCTTGGTTGCAGCCAGGCCCTGGCTTGGTTGCAGCCAGGCCCTGGCTTGGTTGCAGCCAGGCCCTGGCTTGGTTGCAGCCAGGCCCTGGCTTGGTTGCAGCCAGGCACCTGGCTTGGTTGCAGCCAGGCCCTGGCTTGGTTGCAGCCAGGCCCTGGCTTGGTTGCAGCCAGGCCCTGGCTTGGTTGCAGCCAGGCCCTGGCTTGGTTGCAGCCAGGCCCTGGCTTGGTTGCAGCCAGGCCCTGGCTTGGTTGCAGCCAGGCCCTGGCTTGGTTGCAGCCAGGCCCTGGCTTGGTTGCAGCCAGGCCCTGGCTTGGTTGCAGCCAGGCCCTGGCTTGGTTGCAGCCAGGCCCTGGCTTGGTTGCAGCCAGGCCCTGGCTTGGTTGCAGCCAGGCCCTGGCTTGGTTGCAGCCAGGCCCTGGCTTGGTTGCAGCCAGGCCCTGGCTTGGTTGCAGCCAGGCCCTGGCTTGGTTGCAGCCAGGCCCTGGGCTTGGTTGCAGCCAGGCCCTGGCTTGGTTGCAGCCAGGCCCTGGCTTGGTTGCAGCCAGGCCCTGGCTTGGTTGCAGCCAGGCCCTGGCTTGGTTGCAGCCAGGCCCTGGCTTGGTTGCAGCCAGGCCCTGGCTTGGTTGCAGCCAGGCCCTGGCTTGGTTGCAGCCAGGCCCTGCTTGGTTTGCAGCCAGCCCTGGCTGGTTGCAGCCAGCCTGGCTCCTGGTTGCAGCCAGCCTGGCTTGGTTGCACGTTTCCCCAGCCCTGGCTTGGTTGCCCAGCCAGCCACCCTGGCTTGGTTGCAGCCAGGCCCTGGCTTGGTTGCAGCCTATGCCCTGGCTTGTTGCAGCGAGGCCCTGGCTTGGTTCAGCCATTTTTCAGCCAGCCCTGGCTTGGTTGCAGCCAGGCCTGGCATTGGTTCAGCCATGCCCTGGCTTGGTTGCAGCACCCTGGCTTGGTTCAGCATGCCAGGCTTGCGTTGCAGCAGGCCCTGGCTTGGTTGCACAGCCTCTTGGTTGCACAGGCCCTGGCTTGTTAGCGCGTGTTGCAGCCAGGCCCTGCTTGGTTTGCTTATGGCCAGGCCCTGGCTTGGTTGATTAAGTTTTTCTATAAAAGTTTTCACCCCCGGGTTTCGAACCTGTCACCTTTCGTCTTCCAGTCTGTACGTCTCCCTTCTGCCCTAAGTTACTGCCCACCACCACCCTATTTTTGTTCAATATAAAGTAAACATTCTTTTCATTATCGTGTAAAAAGAAATTCTTGTCTCTAATAGCCAACTCGGATTCGAACCAAGGACCTGCAATTTTCGTTACCATCAACTATCCAGTTGTGCTATTTTGTTCTGCTGATAAGGAACGCTTTTTTCTTCTCTATATACATTATGAAGTTAATTTTGTTAACATGTAAAAAGACTTTTTTTCTTCTAATGTCCGAGCCGGGTTGGATTCGAACCCAGGTCCAGCAATGTGCATTTCATCGACTATCCACTGCGCTATCTGTTCTCCTTATAAAAAGAGTTCTTTAATATATTATGTATAAGTAATACACTACTTTTTAAGTTATTTTTACAAAAATTCTTGTTATTATCGTGTTAAAAGAAATTCTTGTTTCTTATATAGCCAACTCGGATTCGAACCAAGGACCTGCAATTTTCGTTACCATCAACTATCCAGTTGTGCTATTTTGTTCTGCTGATAAGAAACGTTTTTTTCTTCTCTATATACATTATGAAGTTAATTTTGTTAACATGTAAAAAGACTTTTTTTCTTCTAATGTCCGAGCCGGGTTGGATTCGAACCCAGGTCCAGCAATGTGCATTGCATCAACTATCCACTGCGCTATCTGTTCTCCTTATAAAAAGAGTTCTTTAATATATTATGTATAAGTAATACATTACTTTTTAAGTTATTTTTACAAAAATTCTTTTTATTATCGTGTTAAAAGAAATTCTTGTTTCTTATATAGCCAACTCGGATTCGAACCAAGGTCCTGCAATTTGCGTTGCCATCAGCTATCCAGTTGTGCTACTTTGTTCTGCTGATAAGGAACGTTTTTTTTCTCTCTATACATTATCAAGTTAATTTTGTTAACATGTAAAAATACTTTTTTTTTCTAATGTCCGAGTCGAGTTGGATTCGAACCCAGGTCCAGCAATGTGCATTGCATCAACTATCCACTGCGCTATCTGTTCTCCTTATGAAAAGAGTTCTTTAATATATTATGTATAAGTAATACATTACCTTTTCAGTTATATTAACAAAACACGATCAGTCCAGGATTCGAACCCGGGTTTTTCTTGTCTCTACATCAACCACCTCCGGTATCCAGATGCGCAAACTGTTTTCCTTATCAAATATGTTCTTTATTTCATGTATTACATAATGCATTACCTTTTACAGTTTTATAAAAAATCATTCAAACCTACCGGGATTCGAACTCGGGTCTTGGAATGTGCACCACCACAACTTTTCCAGTTATTCTAACTGTTCTACTCATAAGAAGTGCTCTTTATTTTAGATACAATAACACGTTACCTTTTACGGTTATAAATCACGTATCCAGATGTTCTAACGGTTCTCCGCGTAAAAAGCCTTTTTGTTTAAAGATACAAATTACAATCAACCTTTATACTAAATATAATTAAAGATTAACGTGTGAAAAAAGGTGAGCCTTTCTGAGCCGACTTGGATTCGAACCAAGGTCCCGCAATGTGCATTACCATCAACTATCCAGTTGCGTTAACTGTCCTGCTAATAAGAAACACGTTTTTTCTCGTTATAAAAAATCTTTTTTATTTGATTTATGATAATCCTGTAAAATAAATGTTGTTTTTTCTGAGCCAACTATAGGATTCAAAACAAGGTCCTGCAATGTGTATTACCGTCAACTATCCAGCTGCTGTAACTGTTCTGCTCATAATAAACGTTTGTTTGCGCTAACTGTTTCCTTCATAAAATGTTGTCCTTTTTTTATTTATCATGAAAACTTTACGTTTTAAAGTTTTCTTTAAAAACACACACAATAATACAGGGATTCTAACCCGGTTATTCCGATGTGCACTACCACGACCTTTCCATTTGCGCTATCTCTTCTCCTCATAAGAGGTGCTCCATATTTCAGATACATTAACACTTTACCATTAGTTAGATATTTAAAAAAAATAATAAAAAATATAACTGCGTTTTTACTGGGTCTGTAGTTTTGCGTTTTTTCACCAATCCAGTTGTGCTAACGGTTCTCTGCGTAAAAACCTTTCTTGTTAAAAAGATATAAACAAGAAATAGCCTTTATCCAAAATATTACTTCCTTTTAAAGATGCAAAATATTCGACCATATCACGATCAGAACCCCGGTCCTGTTCTTTTGTAATACTTCACCTATCAATTTGGGCTCAATGTTCTCCACCACGTAAGAAGCGTTCTTTTTAAAGATATCATTACATATGTAATTACCTTTATCGTAAGATTAAACAAAAAATTCCCTCCATACCAGGATTTGAACCTTGATCCAGTGGTTTTGCATTACCTTTATCCAGTTGCGCTAACTGTTCTCCGTGTGAAAAGCGTGTTTTTTAAGACATTAAAAATATATACTAAATTACTGTATAGTAAGATTTAAAAACATAACCATATACTAGGATTCGAACCAGGGTCAGCTCATCTCCGTCATGCAACCTACGCACGGTAGCTATCTGATTTCTGCTTCGGAATGAGTTCTTTTCTAACAACTTGTATCTAGAAATTTAAATAATGCCGGACATCGTGCTGCCGGTTTTACGTTTCCATTAAAGTTGTTTAAAGAGGTGTTCCGTTAAGTGCATGGCCTAATGGTTACGGTCATGCGTGCACCTTTGTTGCGATATTACACTACGTAGTGTATAAAACACACCGATGTTTGGAATTGACTAGTTAATAATTCTCTTATTTTGAAGGGAATACAAATCTTTGAATTTGGCTACTTATCAATGGATGTATATAATTCGTTTTAATTTTAAAATTAAGTAGTGAGTAAATGCTTATTCTGTAACGATTCAATTTGATTTGAAAATGGTTTATTAAAATTAGACCATCGCAGCCAACAGCTGAGTTATACGGCCTAAATACAAGGTCGTAACACAAAATTGTGCATAGCTAAGCGTTACAACGAGAGCAAACTCAATTAATAATATGTAATTTAAAAAAAGTAGTAAAAAGATTGCCTTAACAACGTTAAAATGGCGATAAGCAAGACAAACTTATGAACTTTTGAAATAGATCCGTTGAGAACATTTTCCTTCTGAAATTTGAATCACCAAGGATGGGGAAGTCAATTTATCTAAATCTTAAAAACATGAAAAACACTAAAATATATGTGATGTCGCAAACATTACCGCAAATTTGCAGAGATATATTTTTGCGATGTCGCAAATATTTTCGAAAATAATCTTCTTCGATAGTTGACATCAGATTATCACACAATCTCTGCAATTTTTTTTGCGATAGTACTTTCGTCATCGCAAATGTTTGAAAATATATTTCCAATGTGTGATGTCCCTTCAGGGCCACCATAAATGTATGATCAAAGCCACTGGTTGTGGCAGACGAGAACCGGTGTGGCGGGAGATCCTGTTCCCTCGGAGATTTTAATATTCCCCGCCCCCAGAAGGCGAATTGTGCAGAAATTACGGCTGATAGCGCCCTCTTTTGAATCTACTTCCTTCAGCCCCTGTTATTTTTAACGTACATAGGGGCCCACCAAAGCAGTTACGATTTTATACGTCGAGTGAAAATTTACACGAGACAAAGTTTCACAAGATGATCCGATTCGCCAAAAACATAGGTAGTGTAAACTGCTCTAGTATATCCAGATGCGTTCAAATAATTATTTTGTAATTGGCAACATGTTAAGTAAATGGGCGTCAAGGCTGTGGTGCCGTCTACTATGGCATCTGTTGAGTGGGTGACGTCACTGGTGGCGCTTCCATTTTCTCCACGGTACCCTTACCACCGTTCAGAAGAACAGCCTCACCTGAAAAAGGGTGCAACAGCAGAGTAAAGATCACAAATTGTCTACATAATTGCATCAAATGATTTATTTTTTTCATTAAAGTACAAAGAATAGTTTAGAAAATAACCTTCCTTAAAGGAACATTACAGAATTGGTAATTGTAAAATAGACTTTTGATCACAGATTTACATAAAACTTACACGGTCTAATGATGATGATAGTAGAAAACATCCCTTGAAATATTTCTGTCTGAAATGCCATATTTGATGAGAAATGAATAAACTAATTTTCCGATTGGAGTTTATCGCTCAGTGAGCGTTTTATTCATTTGTTGAACCTATATGATTTCATGCAAATGTGTAATCGGTTTTTCACTATTTTCTCGTGACCCAGACGGCCGATCGACCTCAAACTTCTACAGGTTTGTCAGTTGATGTATATGGTGGATTACAAAAAGTGCTTACACTGCCAGCAACTGTTTTGTTAGCAAAAACCAGTTCTGTAATGTTCCTTTAAAAGGGCACTATCTTCATGGTAAAAGCAGGCCTGTGCCTCTGTACATGGAATTATGAACTCTCCGCACCCTCTGTAGTGTGGCCTGCGTTGAACATGACGATACACCCCCTTTATTTTCTTATCTTTATTTGTGATGAAACTCGAAACTTTATTGGTACGATCTTTTACTTTGGCTTCTTGGGTTCTTTGAATTTATTTTAGACTGGAATAATTCTCTTTACGCCAACACTACATAATTATCTTTTCTTTGTCTGTGATTATCTTTAGAAGCTTCCGCCATTTTTATTCTTTAAAATTTGTCCACAATAGCCTGCATTTTGTAATGTAATTGTGGCATGAAAACACAATATTGTATTATTAATGTTTACGATAGATAATATTATTGTTTACCAGACTTGAATACTGAGGTTGCATGCTGCACATTGACTACACACGGAATGCCATACTCACGGGCCACTACAGCACCTATATCATGGAAATAATCAGATATTATTATCAGACAAACTAGTGAGGATTTCGACCATGGTTTTAGGTGGATATAAGTTTGGGTCTAAATAATTGTAGGCCAAGTTTGCGCAAGAACTATATCGTTGACAATAATTCGACTAAGTTAGCTGTTTAGTCGACAATAGTTGGACCATGGACTACGCTAGTCAACTATTTTAAACCAGCCTACCGAGCATGGTCGCATCGCTGGTTATCGATAGCCGTTTTCATAACAAAGTGCAGAGTGGACCAGTTATTTATCAGAAAATTGCAGTTATCAGAAAATGATATCGCACTTTAAAGCCGCCGGTCGCAATGACATGACATGACTAGAGTCGTTCGCATTTCAACTTCAGTGCGCATGCCCTATAGTATGTCACTATACAACCAATAGTTAACCATTGGTCCTTCCTTGCGCGAGCTTGCCCATTGTAACACACTTGTAACATCTTTGGGAAACACTAAACTGTTTACTCACGAACCGGCGAATCTGCCCATGTTTTAAGAAAAAACGCTTTTGAAGTTGGTCACATTTAGAAAACCTTGTTTTAGCCGGTCTTTTAATTGAAAATGTCAAATATTTTCTAGTGATACGGTAGTGTAAAAGTTAAATAACATGACTAGATATTTTTTTCTTGATTTTGATGTTTTTTTATTAGAAAACGATTCAGTTCAAAACGGATTCGCCGGTTCGTGAAAATGCAAAATCCTGAGCACACCACCAGATTCTCCACACACAGGGCGCGGAGTCGCCGGTTCGTGAAAACGCAGAATGCTGAGTACACCGGATTCGCCACACACAGGAAGGAAACAACTACGGCAAGCGCGTTTACGAGACTAGTAATTCAATTTAACCCCCTGGGGTTAACAGTTATTCGCCGCTTCATGAAAACGCAAATTCGCGAAGGCAGACGATTCGCCGTTTTTGCAACTAATTAGTAAACCATACATTTTCAAGATTTAAAACTTTGCAGAATTGTTAAGGACACCAAAATACATTACGAAAAAACATTACGAAAAAAATCTTTATCCAAATACAGACGACCAGTCTAAGCGAAGACTGACATACCATGAGAGAGAGCGCCCCCAATCTCTGTCACGAGTCCACTGATGAGAGGGAAGTACGGAGACCAACCAATATCAGTAATTCTAGTCACAAGGATATCATCTTTCTGGAAGATCAGAACACATGAAAACCATTTCCTTCAAGTGGAGAACCAGCAAAATACTCATTAAACCCCCCCCCCAGGTCCCAGTGGGCCGGAACAATTTCCGGGTCAGGCTGACCCACCCGGAAAGTGGTTAAAAATGGGATTTCAACTCGAATTCTGAGTCAGTTTGATCCTTTTATGGGTCATACCCCACGGGACCAGGATCAAAGGTAAATTCTGACACGGCAGTATTTAGAATGTAGACAGAGCTCTTTATAATACCATCCATTTCTCATTCCCCGTGTCACCCTTAAGAGAGTAAACAGGGCATTAGCTTCATAAATGTTTTGATAGGCCCTGAAAATATCCCAATGTTAGTGAGAACCAACTAAAAGGGGTCCATTGTAAACGTTTTGCACAATACTGTGGCATTGGGTTGTTTGGCACAATATTGTGGCATTTCGAATGACCAAGGCCCTTCAATCTGTCTTTTTTGTGCTGAGAGGTGTTCGGAGCAATCCCATTACTACGGAGGGGGGGGGGGTGACCTATAACCTTGATGTTGGTGGCATCTTGCAGCTTCGTGACGACCCTGGCCGTGCCCTTGATGATACCTTGACTGATTGGCGTTCCTGTATCGAAGAGGGCGGGAGGTTAGTCCAGTTTAAATGTGAAACGGATATTATAAATTTTATCCGAGGTGCCGATTGTTTCACCTTGACCTTACTTGTCTTAGAGCAAAAACTACTTAAACGTATAAACCAAAGTATACCATATGCTTAGTACTTTTTACTTCAAAGCGTATTTCGTTATATAGCAAGTTTGTAAATAATGCAAATAGGTTGATTGATACATTGATATATATATATTGATTGATACATTGATAGAAAGATAGATAAATTGATTGATACATTGATAGATAGATAGATAGATTGATTGATACATTGATAAATAGATAGATAAATTGATTGATACATTGATAGATAGATAGATAGATAGATTGATTGGTTTATTTAAAAACAACTACGCATATTAATCTGTGTTTTAACGACTGTAATAAAGGATAGTAATGAAGAGTGTACAGTGGCAATTGGTGTCAATCGTAAACATAATTAGGTATTTTAACTGTTTTGTAATACGCTTGGAAGTGCATGACGAAACAAATGTCTTATTGCACATTTTCGAGACTATTATCATCACACTTTACTACTGTGTGCACAGAGTAATAAGTTCTGCTTATTCTGTGTATCAAATAACAAAAATGTAAATTGTCCTAATATTATGTATCATAAATTATATGTTCATTTCTTACCTTTCAATTTGACTTCTGTGATATTACGGTCGCTACCCTCCTCAATCTAGTTTAACATTAATGAAAGATGCGTGCAAAGATTAATGATTTATTATACAAAATTATTTAAATATTTGTCCTTACTGTGGTTCTTCGAATCCTAATCGGCATAAGCTCTCATCTAATGATGCTTGGTGGCGGCGGCATACGGGACAAAGTCAGACACACGTACAGAAGACAACAAATAAATAGTGATGTCATAATAGAGAAGATCAAGGAAATGAAATGGAAATGGAGATGGGCAGGGCACTTAGCAAGTAGGCAATACAACAAATGGCCCACACTCTAAAAACTGCCGTGTCATAATTGCCCTTGGGGCCTGACCCGCTTCTGTGACAGTATTACCCGGAATCTGTGTCAAAGTGACCCTGAAAATGGGTCAAAATGACGCAGAATCCGAGTTAAAGTCCCATTTTAAAACCACTTTCCGAGTCAGCTTGGCTTGACACGGAAATGTGTCAGTCCCCCTGGGATCCGGACTTCTTTAGAGTGCAGGAGACTCACAGAATGGCAACCAAAGACAGGCAGACGAGGAAAATAAAAAAGGAGTTGGAGAGATGGAATCACAAACTCGTCAAACTGGAGAATGACAAGGGTTGCACGATATGGAAATTGCTGGAGGAGGGCTTCCTCCAACAATGGATGAATACAGACCGAAGATGGAAGTGATGACGATGACGAACAGTGAAATTACACAAGGCATATTGCGAAGATCTAGGCCTACATCCAAGTTTCTTGGCGATAAGCTTTCCACCTGTACCCATTACAAACTATCCTTGTATTAAGATATTCCGAATCATGTAGCGATATAAGGGGCCTGACCAGAGATGTTAAGCTTACTTGGTTAAAAATGATAAAGATCTTTGTCAAAGAAATGTTCGAATAAATTAATCCCCTTACCGGTTGTGGTATACCTGCAAACACCAAATTAAATCTCTTGGAGTCCTGTAGCGGTAAAATACGACGTCTGCGCAGTGCTCTGAAATCGAACCAAAATTGTGTTTTTTTTAGTATAAAAAAATGTAATTAACCATTTTAATTCTTGTTTTCCATCTAAAACCTGGCACTATACCTGGATATCAGAGCTGGTGATCTATCCGTCAGGAGACGCTCTATCTCGCTGGGAAGGAAGAAAAACAGCAAATCTTCATCAGGTATGCGGCCCTGAAAAGTTTAGAAACCAAAACAACAAAGAAGTGAGAAAAAAAAACTTTACTTCAAAGCTGAGCCAACCAAGGTTTATAAACAGTCAAGCACAGTCTCAACAAAGGATGGTATTGAGTCAGTACTGTACTGCGACAAGAAACCACGATCTCTGTTCAATCCTCTATAGAACTTTCCATTGTTGATAAACAAACCGCGCTGGTTGGCATGGAAGGACAAATGTTAGCAAAACACTCAATCGTGTTAACAGATGTTTCAACACAATTCAACATTTTCTGCAAACTTTCAATTAAGTTAAGATCTTCTCACGATTGGTTGCTTTGTTTCCAACAAATTCAACACCATTTTTGAATATTTGTGGAACATTGTTAAAAACTGTGGCTATCCGTTTTTGTTTTGCATTTATGGCTTTCCATAGTTTTCCGATCTCTGTTGGCAAAAACTCGGGCTGTGACGTTGCAATAGAAAGGTCTATACAAACATAGTCCATGTTCACTCTAAAAACTCCATGGCCAGAATTTACCCAGATTCTGAGTCCCGTGGGGCCTGGCCCATTTCTGGGTCACTATGACCCGGTCTGTGTCAAAATGAGCCAGAAATGGGACAAACTGACGCAGAACCTGAGTTAAAGGAACATTACAGAATTGGTAATTGTAAAATATACTTTTGATCACAGATTTACATAAAACTTACACGGTCTAATGAGGATGATAGTAGAAAACATCCCTTGAAATATTTCTGTCTGAAATGCCATATTTGATGAGAAATGAATAAACTAATTTTCCGATTGGAGTTTATCGCTCAGTGAGCGTTTTATTCATTTGTTGAACCTATATGATTTCATGCAAATGTGTAATCGGTTTTTCACTATTTTCTCGTGACCCAGATGGCCGATCGATCTCAAACTTCTACAGGTTTGTCAGTTTATGTATATGGTGGATTACATAAAGTGCTTACACTGCCAGCAACTGTTTTGTTAGCAAAAACCAATTCTGTAATGTTCCTTTAAAATCCCAATTTTTATAAAACCAGTTTCCAGGTCAACCTGACCAAGAAATGGGTTAGCCCCCCCCCCCCACCATCGCATCTGGAATTCCGGTCAATTTTGACCCGGGAGAGTGTGGAGTGTGGTGGTCATTCGTTTGACGATACACTGTTCAATTTTACCTCTCTGACCATCAGATTGGCCAACCTCCAGTAGGCCTCCTTCAGGTTGTTATTGATCTTAATGTACATTGACTGGAAAAAAAAGGAAGAAACAATTTATACAAATAAAACTTACAGCAAAAATGGATGGCTATAAAAAACAAACAAACAAAGTAAACAAACATTGACCGACTAGTAATGTGTTTGCCATTATTCTAAATATATTCAGTACCGATATATATATACAGTAGAAATGAATTAACCCAAACTGATTCAATGTGCAAGGATGGATGAAAACAAGATAGCAAAACATTCTTGCAAGGTCTGTCGTCCATAAAGATGGCCGTGTTAAGTCATATTGCAACCTATCCATACGTAAAATACAAACGCCCGTATAGTTACAGACTTTTTAAAATTTTCAAAGAGCGGTAACTGAATCCTGTTTTAATGACAGCGATCACTTTGATTGGTTATTATTAATAGCAAAGTAGTATCATGTAAACTGACCTTGCTTGATTCTCTGCATGCCACGCCCTCTCTGGTTTTGGGAACAATGTAACTCACCAAGATCTTTCTGTTTTGAAAGGTTAAGTCAGAGTAAATTACTATACAACCTGTAGGTTCTATAAAGGCAGATATATAGCTTCAACATTCAAGCGCCTTAAATTGTGACGTCACATGTTCGTGCAAGCCTATCAGCGGCTAAGAGTTGACAGGTGGCGCGTAAGCAGGTGCCCGTTTCCCATTGTTTGATGTCAGAGATAGCGGTCTACCCACGCCCTCAACATATTGACCAATCACAGCACTGGCTGAATCACCACTGCACACAGGGCAGCACATGTGCACCTCTCCAATGCAATACTCACGACATGAACGTGCGCGCTTTCAGTGCGCGAGCACGCATGTTTACTTTTCTAATGGGATTTCAGCGTGTCGGACTTTTGTGGGACTTTCAGTAGCATAGCCAAGGTTGTGATCGGTCAACACGTAAGGGGGCGGTGCTTAATGGATCGGTATAAATTGACAGCTTTTCGGCCGTGGCTGAGGCCGGCATGCTGATGAGGCATATGCTTCCACGTTGGCACTGCAATCATAGGCAATCGTAAGAGTGACTTCTTTGAAAATAATACACAAAAGTGAAGTTGATTTCTATGAGGCTTGCAGTAATATTGTTTGACGTCATTCATGCATGTCCTGGTGGAGTATGTCAGTATTCAGGTCTATCAATATTCGTTACTTCCCCTATTTTTAAAATAATTGTACAACATAACTTGATATAGGAGCCCGTACAATCACATCATGAATATTCATTAGAGTCAATGATGAGATAAACTAGAACACCAAAAATACAGCCATGAAGGCTGCACATGGTCTGTTTGGCAGTAAGATTGTCAAACAAAGCCAAGTGGGCAATCGATCACCTTTAAAGACCAAAGGCTGTAGGCCATATACTGGATACAGAATGTAATAATGTGGAATTTTGTTTTGCTATGTTGCCTAAAAAATTGGGAGTAGTAGTTTCTAAGAAACTTCAAATGATGTGAAATGCAATGGAATAGGACTATCTGCGAGGATGGGGTAAATGGTTGCTTTTGTGCGAGTTATGCACCAAATAGTGGTTTTGCTGAGACAGCTACAGTACACGTGCTTTCCCAAAGGGTTTGAATTCCATTGTGCATGTCCTTACCTGATGACTGCCGGTAGGGCCAGACCAAGCTGGTCCACCGCCTCAGCAGCACTCAGTATACGTTTTCTCTCCGATGAGTTATGAGAACCCGTTGCTAGAATTGCCTGCAAATGTTAATAATTCCGAAGAGTCAGTTTACAAAACACAGGGGGAAAAAAATGAATATTATCAGCAACGTCCTTGTGGTTAGAAGGTCCGGTCAGCACCAACACTGCCAAGCCTGGCTTATTGAACGCAGTACAAACATTGAAGGAATTATCAATGCACTGAAAAGAAACCCCCTGTAAAGATAAATTGAAAAATGAATGTATGCACTAACACGGAAAACAAAGTCCATTTGCAAGTAAGATTTGAATGGTGTCCGCTGTAAATGGCTTGTTCGGTCACATGAGGCCGTATCCGAATTGGCGGCTACAACTACGGCTACGACTTTTGCTATTGGTGTTATAGTACGAGGTCACGTTGGAGCCGTATTAGGAGGTAGAGCTGCCATTCAAACCTTAGGGAGACACAATTACATTTTCTTCTACATCTACATACAAAGGTCTCGATTCAACAAACTGGTAAGGCTGATCAAAAGACACGTACCAATCTCAAATAACTACTCAGTATTGAGTATGATTTCACTATGGAAATATTGACAATTAATCTTAAAAATGCATCTTGATATTTTGTGAAATCGAGCCCCCCCCCCCAATGTATATTCTCGTAGATTTCAGACACCTTTTTATCATTTTTTATTACTGACAAAATTTATCCAATATTTTCTAAACATCGTTTTAAGATACGACTGGTATTCCGGACTGAGTGAGTGCTTTATTTTATGAATACAAATACTCTCTCATACCTGCAGCGATGGTATCACTTGTACTGGGTCCATGCCCCAAGACTTATCCCGGAGCTCAACCTGTATAAAAATAATATAGTGAATGAGTCACAATGATATGACAATGAAAAGAAAAGAAAAAACCCCAATAATGAGGTATTTATACTGACACCTTGCTTTACGCAAAAACAGAATTGGAAAATTATTTTAGTTTCAGACCATGAATGTTTTCAATGAGGGGTGTCTTAGTCAGTGTTCTCCACATTGGTGTGTAATCACAGTTTGGTTAATAAGCGGTGGAAATGTGCAAGCCACAATTTACTATTTTTGATTGAAAGTTTCTACGGTAGGCCACGAGAAAATCGTCTTTCATTGTATGTCCTAGATTACCTCATCAATTTGTGTATCACACAATAAAATGCTGCTCTCTAACATAGGCTCTCCAAAGCTTCAATGTTACGTGCCAAGACGTGGTGGCTGCGTTTAGCCTGGCGGGCTTTCAATGTGTTCTTAGCATTGTCTTAAAGTAATTCACTGTTCACACTTGTTTTATGTTGTCAGGAAGACTATTCCATAACTCTGCTGCTGCTACCGTAAAAGCTCGGGCTTCGTAAAAGCTAGTGAAAGTCGAGGGACATACTAAGAGAGACTTGGATGTTGAGTGGAGATTTCTAACAGGCTGATATTTTGGGATGAGGTCTTGGAGATATGTCGGGCATAGACCTTCTTAACGAAAGTATCTTATATTGAATACGGTAATTCATCGGGAGCCAGTGTAATTCATGCAAAATAGGAGAAAATGTGGTTACGCTTTTGAGTATGTGTCACCAATCTCGCATGCAGACGAATTTTTTGAATCTCAAAAGCTTGTTAATTTGCACATCGGGAATCCATACAAATAATGCTATTAGTTACAAAAATCAATGCGAGACATTACATGTGCATGGACGAGTGTTTCTGTTGATTTCTGGTTTAAAAAGAGTCGTATTGTACCGACCATTCTGAATAGACCAATGTTTTATATTTAAAACACAAGGCTGTAGTTTAAGCAGCGGCGGCGCTACGGGGGGCACGGGGGGGGGGGCAAATGCCCCCAGTAACCCCCCCCAGTTTGCCCACCCCAGTTTTTTCCCCGAAGGCGGAAATTGAGTTTAATCCCAAACGATTGCACCCAAATTGTTACAATGTTGTTTGCGCTGTAAATAATAAACTCAATTTCATCCATCATAATTAGCTGTCACCATCAAAAAAGCACAATACACTTTCCATCTCCGGCAATGTTAATAAAATGTGGATTTATTTATCTGTACAAGCTTGGAAACTTGCTTTAAATAGAAATGCATTGTCTGCCCAAAACCGTAAGCAGCCATTGTACACGCAGTTTGCACAACACGTCACATTCACACAGTGCAAAATCTTATTTCTTGAGTGAAATGTAGGCTTATACAGTACATTATAGACTTTTGTTTGCCCCCCCCCCCCTAAATTTAAGTTTGGCCTACTACAGACCCTTGAGGGACACATGGGTGGATGAATAGGCATGTGATTTAGAGTCCCCAATACCTACAAAGTGACTTCTGTTTTCAAGGTAAGAAGTAATTAGTTTCAGTGCAAAAATGACAAATTCTGAAATCAGGAATCATCTTGACAAATCACAGGCCTGATTTGAGTTCATACCTCACGGATGCATCTGTGGCCGTGGCATCGGAGAAAGTCAGCAAACGCTATCCCTGCGTCACCGCTAGACGGCGCCCGCAGCCATTCCAGGGCGGCATCAGGAGTCATCGCCTGAAATTGGTCACTTTTATCTTCTTTCAAAATGGTTTTCGCTATTTTCTGTCATCGAAGAAGAAAAGGGAGACAATTTACATCAAGTCAAATCGGTCAAATCTTATGCACTTTGAGTTTTTTGTTTAAGTCTCAGCATTTATGCAAAGTCTTCTGTATGTCAAATTTAAGCTTTAATTTGGTTGATCTGGAAAACTTTTGGTGTACAGGCTTTTCACATGGCATCGATATTCTTTGTCCACAGCTGACATACGACGTGGCTAAAGCTCATCATTCTAAAGGTTATCTTTTTGGCAATAGTGTTCACTATTTTTAAAAGCTCGTATACCTTTGCACACTTTTGTGTCTTTAATTTCTCGGTGACTATTAGCCAACTTATAGAGTGAACAATACGTTTGCCTCACCTCCATTGCTAAGGGCACCTGGGCACTCTCGACGTTGGGACAGGAGGACAACAACATGGCGATGTGGGTAGACAGCAGTTCCTCTAAAATACAACGAACCTATTGTTATTATGATGTAAATCTGTCACTGTGTCATGTTTTCTGTTGGTGCTCGATTTGTGGCGAGATATAGGAAAGACGAACAGCTTTTGATGAAAACTTACCTGTTGTATATTTGCCGATTAGTGACGCAGTAGTGTGCTGCAAGATGGCCGACTTGTGGGTTTGTAAGGCGTGATAAAGAAGCATCTGGCAGGAAAATCAAACCAAATTATAATTAGGACCGTGTCTGAATTGGCGGCTATAGCTACGGCTACGGGTAGAATTCTGCGTCACCATGCGTTGAAGTATAGTACTTCCTCAGCAACACACATAGC
Organism: Pycnopodia helianthoides; assembly: GCA_032158295.1. Lineage (NCBI taxonomy): Eukaryota > Metazoa > Echinodermata > Asteroidea > Forcipulatida > Asteriidae > Pycnopodia > Pycnopodia helianthoides. Next base: position 2,721,062 of record CM063246.1, on the reverse strand, counting down.
AACAGTCATAGCCATAGCCGTGGCCGCCAATTCGGATACGGCCCAATTACCATCCTTATCTGAACACAGATCCCCGTAACCAAATTATCAAATTTCTGTTTACTTCAACAATTGTAAATGACAAACAGTTGACCAAAATACGATACATGAAGTCAATTTGGTGACTTTAGTCGACTGTGCACTATACCCTGCCTAAGCCACAATGACGGGCTTAGTCGACTGTGCACTATACCCTGCGTGCGCCCCAATGGCGGCTTTAGTCGACAAGAGTATACACTTTACCCTGCCTGAGCCACAATGACGGGTTCAGTCGCACTGCACTATACCCCGCTCAAACAAGCATGGCGAAATTGAAACCCTATTTAAACTGCATTTTTCTCATTTTGCCTAAAATGACTCACACATTTTGTATCTGCATCATGAATGACGCCATTAAAAGCAATATCGTAGAAAATGTTTTTAATCTAGAGCAAATTACAACTGAAATCAGCAAAACGGTATTCGTTTTTTAACGTAACGCCCGTATCCGCTCACTGATGCCGCAGTTTAAGCGTCACGTGAACACACAAAGTGTTGACGTATCTTATCCGTAGAGTTGCGAAATCTCTCTTCTCGCTTAATAAAGCTACTCGGTCCATCCGGGCCGCTAATTACCTTGTATCTACTTTCCGGGTACTTGCAAATGTCGTCATATTGCTCCTGTGCAGTATCCCAAAGGCGCGTCAAATGCTGGTTTGCTTGCACGAACTCTCCTTCTAACTTCCCCCTGCTGAAAATAACTCCCTTCAATTTTAATTTTGGGAAAAAAAATGTATATACATATCGTACCCTTATGCAAGAAAGAAAAAATATGGTATTGTTATTGAGTAAGGGAACAAAAGAGTAGGTATACAGTGTTTAAAACCGCCGTTTAAAACCGGCAGGGTTGTGGCCGTGTGATAATGGACCGAGCCGAACGGAAGGCGATGTTTTTATCGTACGGCCACGACCCTATACAAGGTTTTAAACGGACGTTTAAGACAAAGTCACCACTCGTTAGTTCCTAATATTCGAAAATACCATTCCGTGATATACATCCAAAACCTTTTAAAAGTTGAGAACAAATCTGATAGCTTAGCTTCAGCTCGCCTTGACGCTCGGTGCGTTAAACTTTTATCCATATTTAGCGCTAAGTGTAGCTCTATTAGTAGCCTTTAAGGTTAACCCTTTAGTCCCTGAACCGCCCAAGTTGGCTGAAAAAACATTATATAGTTTTCAAGACTCTCTAAGTAAATTACTAGAATCGTGATTAAAAATAATGTAAAAATTACAAAAGGCTTGTTATTTACGTACTATTTTTGTTCTTTTCGTTAATATTGTCATTGATTAACATATTATTTCAATTTCGGAGGCGATCAGTCCCACGGGAACAATCGGGAACAATAAGTGCCTCCCGGTAACGGCTACCGCTAAATTTTATTGAAGGCTGTTACCTGCCGTCACTTGCTCATACTGATTAATTGCTAACCATTAGTTTTGGACAGTATGATCATGATGAAAAAAAAAATATTTTGTTAAAAAGGAGCGTCGTTTTGGTAAGAGCGACAGAATTGATCAACATATGCCTAAGCGTTACAATTTTTACAATTGAACTCTCAACTGTCAAGGGCGAAAATGTAAAAATGATTTATGATTGTCTGGGGGATATTTATGAATAAAGACATAGGGGCCTACTATAAACGAAAGTTCATTATAGATAGTTCCCAGTAGACGCCATCTTTACGGGCAAATTGCATGTTGGCTTGCAGATGCGTCAAACGCTCAACTTATTAACGCAGCCGCGTTGTTCACTGACCAATCCTGCAATGAGTTTCGTGAAATGCGCGCGTGTTGCACGCCGTTCTCACACGAAACGCACGACTGTTTGTTCCAAACTGCCCGTAAAGATGGCCGATTTACGTCACACTGCAACCCATGTATATCGAGTGACTTGCAGTTTGTCCTTACCAGAAGAAACTTGAGACGGTTTGTGTACATGCGCAACCCGGATACAGCAGGTTCACTCAACTTCTTGGCTTCTGTAACACAATCTTTGTCAAACGACTGAAGAGAGGAAAGGAAGGCATTTAAACTGGACATTTCGATAAAAGTGCATTGAGAAAAAAACACTACCAAATTTGGATTAGGCGCTTTTAGGCCTTTTGATTGGGCGCTTTGGGCTACAAAGGCGTTTGTTATGAAGTTGTACAAGATGTTTTAAAAGTAGAATATAATGATTCTCACAAAATGTCCCTCGACATTGTGTGGTTTTCCTTTTAACCCCGCGAACTAACACAGTCCGTCATTTTGTAGAACCCAATTTTGGACTCCCACAAAATTACGGACCGTGTTAGTCCACGAAGTAAAAGGACATTTGTGTGAATCATTTTTTTTATTCTACTTTTAAAACATCTCTCGAGTTAACCTCATAACAAATGCTTTTTATAGCTCAAAGCGCCCAATCCGAACGCAATGTGTCCCTTTAAGGTGTTACAAACGAAGACGTTACGTAATACCCAGATTTGTTCAGCGCGATTTCGCAACGCACGATTGTTTGTTATGGAGACTATTGTCGCCTTCTCTTCTCTTTGTTACTTTTTAAATTAAATTAGTCTTGACTAATGTTGAATTTTCCAGAGAAGCAGAAAACAATTCAAACTTCAAACTTTTTTTCTAACGGCACATGAACTTACCGCTCCAAATAACATTCCTCCAAATTTGTCGTCGGTTATCCTGGTCATCTTCAGTGTGCCCATCACAATATTCTATCGTTCAGGTCCAAAAATAGAGACCAAGAATGAGAAAAAAATTATTATCAGGCCAATTTCAACACAAATCATTTCAATTGAACACATGACGCATTCAATTTTGTTTGGTTTTGAATGCTTTGTTGGATCAGCATTGAACAGTCATAATAAAGAGTAATGCGATTTCAACTGTTTAGCATTGATTCATTTGTCAATTAATTAAGATCATTCAAATTCATTTGGTCGCAAAGATCATTTAATTGCGCAAATGCCAGCAGCAAGAGGCTGGCCAGCTTTATTCAATTTCATCAGTGTGGTAATATAGGCAGTAGGAATTCAACTAAAGAATGGTAAAAATGTAGTCTTGAGCGTCTATCAATTAAATAGATACACTGAAACGAACCTGAATGTGCACATCGAAATCATGTGTGCACGTAAACGAAATTGAATGCAAACGCAGCTGAGATGAGACCCTAGTTTGAATGAATTCGGGAAATATGCGTGAATTTGAATGCGTGTTTACGAAACTGAATTAACCTTTGCTGAAAATGTCCATGAAGTTCTATATTTTAAATAAGTCTCATGTGTGGATATTTGCGTACTATTAACATTGAACAAAGTCCAGTGTGTTATCCAATGGGATATTTCTAAACAATCATTTAATATTAGCACGATTGTTTTATAGATCATTTCAATCAGTGAAACTTACGGTGAGACTGATGAAGGCATGGTTGTGAGACACAAGTATTTGTCGAACTGCAGGGAACGATATGGCTTTAGAGCCACTCATCTATTGAAAACATAATAATAATTAATGGGATTAAAAATGACTTCTATGTTAGTTGTAAGCAGACACCATTTATTTTGTTTTCTTATCATGAATTTCAAATTGCATTTACTATTTACGTTAAAGCTGCCTATGCTGCCCGTGATATGCTAATATGGACCTGATGCTGTATGTGGCCCTTTTCGACACCACGGCTTTGACTGCATGGGGCTTGGGCTTAGGCTCCGTCAGTTATACTAGAAAACGTGCGCTTTCCTCGCGGGGCTTCAATCGGCGGACGGAGCCCAAGCCGCAGCCCAAGCCCAAGCCGTGGTTTCGAAAAGGGTCTATGCTAAACGTGTAATACATGTACCTGATCTATGATGTCACAGTCTGCAAAGAATACCGAAGTGGTCAATGGAGAAACTGCACCTGGGCACATCTCTCTGAAAATTATATACATACATAACTTAAAAATGCCCCCCGAAAAGAACACAAAAACAAGAAAATAATTTGTCATGACGGCTATTAGAAAGGGTGAAAAGGAATATTGTGTCAAAAAGCAGCGAGCGTACCAATGGGAGACTTCTGTGGACGCCAGTGGGCAGCAAACAATAATCCGGGAAATGTGCGCATGCGTGTACATGTTGTGATTCTGCGCATTGCGCCGACTGCAGTACAATCTGACGTCACACTTCGAGGCTAGTGAATAACCAGCTTCATCGGATGTTGCCTGATATACTTTTGACCTTGCTTTCGTTTCACGCGGAGATTTACAGTCACTTCACACGTACATGTACACATTGAATAAAACAACATTACATGATGTACAAACAATTTGCACATGCTGCTTGCAGACGATCGAAAGTGCAAGCTGACAAAATTACACCACCTCGGACCAATCATAGCACAGATGTGGAAAGCTTACGTCACTGCACGTTTATCCAATGAAATAATTGTATCCAATGAAATCATTGGGCCTGTAGACCAGCACCTGTCTTAATCCTTGCGGATAAAGACAGGGGACCAGTATAATCAGCCCGAAACTTGACGAGTCTGCTGCCACCTAGCGTTTCAAAGTCTCCCAATGAGCAAGCATTACTTTTAGCGTTTCCTGTTAAGCTGATGTAATGGACAGGCATCCGATTAAGTGTGTGGATTGGGTAGACGTTGTTGTGGCTTTCTCGACCTTGATTTTTCCCGCCACTTTATAAAACCAATCATACATTTAATCATCGGTTTATTATTGTGCTCAAATTCCAATGCTTTCTCTGATAATAAACTATTTTGCAGATGAATAAAATTCCAGACAAATCAATCTTTTACAAAAATTTAGCCCCAAAATAGCGGCTGTTGCGCAAAGCGGCAAAGGACGTTTTGTTGACAAAATAACTTACTGGATGTTAGCTGTACTCATCCAAATTTTGTCTGAGGGTAGACCTGAATCAAATTCATGAAGAAGCTCATACTGAGAAGGAATGTCGAAAGTTGTAATGGCACGGGCCTGGAGAAAAAAAATCAGCACAACAAAAGAATTTACCAACTTCGAAACTGACAGGATAAATTTTTATTTAGTTTTGGGTTAAACAAAGAAAAAATTTACTCGGGTGTGATCTGAACTGCCGCATAGCCTTGGATCACACCCAAGTTTACAATACAATCTGTGAGCGGCAGTGACGAATGCGACTTTTTGTTTCAAACATCAAGTAATAAACAACAAGGGAAAAGGACTGGGTAAAAAGTAGCAACCCCTTAAGGTGATCCCTCTTTTGCCGCTTTTCAGGTTGTATAGTAAACTTGGATTGCGATCCCTGGTTACACGGCATTTATGGAGCAAAAGGCTTCTGACTGGCACCACCAAACAAAGACATTACACAAAATAGGGAGACCGCCAACATGAGGGCTTCATGCCTCAGTTGGTAGAGCGCCAGCATGTTAATCAAAAGGTCGCAGTTTCAAATCCCACTTTTTCTCTGTTCAACCCAAAATTTGATTGTATCTCCATATTTTGTGTTTCCAAACTCTTGTGGTTCAAACCTACCCTTTCCCTCTAACCTTCGCCTATATTTTCTTTTCCATTTTGTATCCATTGCTCCGTCTGTCTGCTTTCTGCCTCTCTCTCTTTTAACTTCTTTCCACTTGACTGCTTTTGTCTAATACGCCTGTGTGGATGTTTGTGTGTGTGAGTTTGTAGTGACATTCAAACCGAGGACTTACAACAAAAGGGACAACAGGTCCACATTTGCGATCACAAAGGAAAACAATGGGGTCCATGTTTGTCAGGACAAAGAGTTGAACAAAGGAGGGTCCACGATTGGAGGTCATTACACACTTGTGTGTGCGTGATTTCATTTTCACTACCTTATGGAGACCGAGAACAAACAGAAAAGGGATAACAAAAGGTCTCCATAGGGAAATTCTAAAGACTGGGATGCTCCACAAGGAATTTTGTGTACAAAGTCTATGGGAGATTCTTTACTACAGGGACAAAGGAAAGAACAAAAGATGTCTCCACAGGGATGCCAAAAATTGGAATGTGTGTGTTTGTTGTGTTACGTAAAAATTTAGCTTTTGATAAAGACTCTGCTAGGATCGAAACGTCAGGCCATTAACAAAATAATGTTTGCATACACCATAGGTCCTTTCGGTTGGTGAGCAGTTTGCAGCAGCTAATCTCCACAAAAATAGTTTTTAATCCTTCCGTAAATCCATTGCTCTATGAATTCTAGCACACTTCCGAAGGTTTGAAGCTTAATTGTTACAAAATAAAAACCCTTTCAAAGTTGGAGCCAACGTTTGTTACCTGGAGTAGATATATCGTCTGCCCAACAGCGGCCCATTCAATATCCCTGGCATCTGAAAAACACTCATCCAACTGTGCAATGAAGACAGACATAATAGAAATCACATTTTCTTACCATGCAAATTTCTTTGTAACAAAATTAATCATGAAATTGAACCTGCAAGAATGGTTCAGTAAGAAGGTTTAAAGGAACATTACAGAATTAGTAAGAAAAAAACTTGTAAAATATACTTTTTGATCACAGATTTACATAAAACTTACACGGTCTAATGATGATGATAGTAGAAAACATCCCTTAAAATATTTCTGTCTGAAATGCCATATTTGATGAGAAATGAATAAACTAATTTTCCGATTGGAGTTCATCGCTCAGTGAGCGTTTTATTCTATTTGTTGAATCGATATGATTTCATGCAAATGTGTAATTGGCTTTTCACTATTTTCCCGTGACCCAGATGGCCGATCGATCTCAAACTTCTACAGGTTTGTCAGTTTATGTATATGGTGGATTACATAAAGTGCTTACACTGCCAGCAACTGTTTTGTTAGCAAAAACCAATTCTGTAATGTTCCTTTAAATACAATGTTGGTGAAAAAAGTATAGTCATTGTAAGTGAAACACTGGTGAAGCACCTGCCTTCCATATTATCTTCACTTAATTCTAAAGTTGAATTTTAATTCTTTTTTTTACGGAGCTCCGGTCAAGAAGGCTTCTGTACCGTTTATTTGAGATATCCGAAACTGGAACATTTGTCAACTGAAGAAATACAAACAGTAAATCAATCAAAAACTTAAAGGTAGGGTCATAGATTTGGTTTTTGTCAACGTAGTGCTGATTTCTAGGCAACATTACACAGAAAGCTACAGTAAAAGTAACATGTGAAAGTTTCAGCTGAATACATGTTTTGGGGTGAAAAATTATCCAAACCATCTAGGCTTTTACTTTGAAAGGAATCTTTTCTCAAAACAGTTTATACTATAAACAGCTGCAGTGCTTCTCACTAAGTAAGTTTTTTATGGTAATTAATTGACCCAACCTTCAGTGAGTTGTCTTGGAGAGATAATATCACTGCTAGTTGACTTATTCGGTTCGCTAAAGCCTACTTGCCGACTGGATAAAATGGTGAAGCCCTCTTTAGTTTGTTTAAATTCATTGAGTTGATATGATATCTTACCAAAAGTGCAACTCGTCCAAGTTTGAGGCTCAGCGCATCTGATATTGAGCAACTTTCTGATCTACTGTCAGTCTGGTGGAGGGTCTGTGTTCCGCCTCCCGCTATTAAATACAATTTAAGAAGTAAATGAAAGGAAAACACGAATGTCAATAGTTCATCAGCTGGAATAGAAGAAAAATCTCGATATATCTAGCCTTGTACACGGCTGTCTTGCTTTTATAAAGTCAGTTAGATCTTCCCCCCTTTAAGATGAGCCCTGGCTCATCTTAAAGACAGCACACAGCAGTACCCCATTCCGTTGTTCGAACTGAGGTATGCGCAAATTTACCAAGACAGCTGGCCAGCACCAATACACGCAACCTCACTCCCTAAGAATCTCCAGCCTATTGGCCTTCCACCTTCTACTCTGTTTTTTTTCCAATTATCTGGGCGGAATTTTTATTTTTTAATTTTTTATTTTTTATGAAATATCGCCTTACTCACAAGGCCGAACGGCCACTTCAAGGTGAGGGCAACACTTAACTGATTTGGGCTGTTGACCCAAATCCAAATCAACTGACACCAGGGGCACGTTGCCACCTACTCCATGGGGCTGAAACAGGGTTACCCCCTTCACAGTCCGTAAGGATGTAGGAATGGATATCATCCACTAGGAGCCTGGCTGGTAGAGCAGAATGCACAACCTTCCCAACTTTTTACGAAGCAATTGTGGTAAAGTGCCTTGCTCAAGGGCACAAGTGTCATGACCGGGATTCGAACCCACACTGTGCTGCTGCCAACACCAGAGCTTGGGTCCGGTGAACTACACCACTTGGCCACTACACGCCACAATTGGCACATTTTCTATAAAATACAATGTGTGTTCTCATTGGTTAGCCTTGTTAACGTCAAGGCCCTTGGACGACGCTACGAAACCCCTTGCATTTAAAGTTAACACAGGTTTAGATTTTCCTTTCAAGGGGAACTTCTCTGTTTACCTGCAACGCAAATCGCCTCTTCCTTACGTCCAATCACCGTGCTCTCTACGGTCAATGTCTTGTCGAGGCCCACTCGTAGTATCACCGTGTCTGCTTCTACCACTCCAGAAACTACAGACTTGAAAAATCAATTAGGCGATTATTTTTTGACCAATATTTGATGTATTTTTTCTTTCCTCGGGAACGATATCTTAGTAAAATAAAAAGTAATTAAACAAATAAAACAAACAGCTGTATGAATACTGAAAAATCATACATACACCTACTTAGTCACATTCTAAAGACTATTACGGGGTAAGTTGCGGAAAAGTTTATCCACGACGGGTAAATCACCGAGGATAAGTTGCGAATGGAGTGTTTTTATATTAAGATGTTTGCCCGTTACAAAGCTCATTTTATCCGCAACTACGCTGACAGACACCTTGTGAGCAGTCTTTGGTTCGACCAACTGGTAAAATCTCAAAGCCATTGGCAGTGTTTACGTCTTGTGATATGCCTGTCTTAGTGCTCAAGGCCACTCTTGAGTCTTATTACTTCCACGAAGTCAATGAAAGTGCCTAAACCTGGACCACCTGCTGGTTTCCAGTATGTACGAATCTCAAGGTCTGTGGTTTGGTCATCTTGTAAACAAATTGATGGTCTTGTTGCAATACTTTCCCCGGCGAAACTTATCCATTAACTATACTGCTTGGGGATATCTTGCGGGTAGGAAAACCAATTGTGGTGAAGTCTATCCGCAAGTTATCCTGGTATACCTTTTTGAGAAGGTGCTTGACGTGCTCCTCAATGTTTATCACCAGATATTTAGTGTATCAACAGTTTAGCAATCAAATTAAACACACTATCTGCATAAGACCGAAGTTCATCAACTAATAAAACTCAGGAAGTACTCTTTTTCAGAAAATCCCTACCTCTCCTAGTCCATAGTTGGAATTGATGACAATCTTGGCTGGATTACCAGTCAGTGGATCACGGCTAAATACAACACCTGTAAATGGGTAAAACCACCAAGATCAAATCACTTAACAACTTATAATTTGCTAAGTAAGAGAAAAACATGTCCGTGTCCGTGAAATCGATGATGGGATTGATCTAATGTTGAGTTTAGTGTTGGAGATCTCGACGAGGTCTCCCCATTCTCTTCGGAAGATGAGGTATCAGTCTCGGCCTTGGACTTTGAGGTCTTGACCCCCAACACCGGTGTTGATACAGCGACAAATCTAAACATGGCGGTGTCTTACCCGCACTCTCTCCTGGGACTATTTCTTGTATAACCACTGCCATGGCGGTGTCCACTGGTTGACCATACTGTCTGCGTAAATAAAAACAAAAAACGTTACAGTTTTGGGTTGAACAAAGAGAAATTTACTACAGAGGGGTTTGAACAAACGACCTCCGGATTAACGTGCCGGCGTTCTACAAACTGAGCTATCTAGCCGTATGTTGGCGGTCTCCCACAGTATTGAATGCAGCCGGTCATTAGTTTAGCTATCTCATAAAAAGGCAGAGCCCAATTTCATGGCTCTTGTCACTGCGAAGTTTTGCAGCTGTAAGCGAAGAATTGTTATAAAGTTCCACACGCACCCGAGTACAAATCACTCGCGAAACCTTTGACAGACGCTAAAGTTTAGCGTGGTATTTGCTGTCACCATGAGTGCCGATCGTATGCTTACGGTAAGCAGAACCAATAACTTGGGCAAACGTATCAGAGGTTTCTTTCTTTATAACTCAGTTGTCAATTTTTAGATATCGTCAAAACAACCAATTATACGTCTACTAAAAACAATGTGCTAGCTAATTTGATAATCCGTAAACCATGAGAGCGTTTCCAAGTATTGACAACACTAACTTGTTACCTTCGGTATTGAACCGCTTGAAACGTGAACTGAGATGCCCAACAATGTTGTGTAGCCTGAAACACCTATAACGGGCAGAAAAAAGTGAAAGTTTGTTATGTGATTTTCCATTGCCAAACCCTTCGAGGTTGTATAAACCACTCATATCTGGCTTGCAGGATTTGACCACTTTGACAGGAAAGACAATTATCTCCTGCTTAGACTGGAACACTATCGGGTCTCTTTCTTGAGCTCTTTCTTGAGCTATGTATTTATCTCTTATTTTAAATAAGTTGCCAAATCAATGTGTGACTTTATAGAGAATAGCGGGCGTCCCACGTGCCTGTATTTTTCTGTTGTGTTTGTCGCCGTGACAATGGAAGAAGGACCGGCGAGTATTAACTTGTCTTCCATGGGTACCAGTACAACAATGAGTATTATGATAATGAACATCTAAAATCTGACGTCACCAGTGCTGCAGGTAAACAAAAGCTATGCAAGCATCACAATAGTTATGCAATCATCATAATAGTACCTTATCCAAACTGATCACACCAAGGAATGTTTGCATCTGGCCAGCGGAAGAGGTCAAGGAACCATCTTCACCTGAAGAGGAGACGAGAACATTGTACACAGAGAACAGCATTAGTCTCAAAATACATTAAAAAGTGAAAAAAATCCGCCACCTGGAGGAGCGGTGGTCCTGGGACGTTTTGACCAGCATATCTCGTAGACAGTTTAAACTATGACATCCATTTATAACTTAAAATTTGTAGATAGCGTCAACTTCATGAATTATAATATTCAACTGTTCAGCACTTTTTATTCATCTTGCAGTTTTGCCAATTGAAACCAAACAAACTCCTAACAATAGTCATTAGCCATATCAAAGAGTTAGTGAAAAGTTTCATGTCGATTCTTGCAGCTTCACATACCAACTGCTGATGAGCGAACAGCGAATGTCTTCAAACTCTCAAAATCCCCAAACATCGTCGAGAATATCCCAGAAATCTCTGCTTTGATTTCCTTGGAGAGGACGGTTTTAGATACCAAATCAACGATCCTGCAAACGGTAGAGGAGCGTGTGAATCTTTTTTTTTGCTCATGAAGAAGGTAAAAGTATTTACACATTCAATTTACAACAAAAACACACATTGTGACGAATAATTTCTGAAGTAACTCTGACTTCTAAATGTAAGGATACCAAGTGCGCCCTCAACTTTCTTAATTGCACACTATACTATATTAAAGGTTGTGTTCGCGACCTTAGGAATTTTGTTTCTGTTTGGCTTTTAGCAAACCGATTCATAATTATTAGGCCTACCTAATTACCGCAACCCAATGTGGGCAGAGTTCGTTCCACCTGCATGTATAATATTTTTATAGTTACCTCTCACACTCTTCCTTTAGATTCCCCTCGCGGATGGAACGAGAAACTTCACTCAGTTCTGTCACAGCCTTCTTTATATCTGGGTTGTTCTATTGACATGAAATGAAACATAAACCGTCCAAACAAACACAGTGTATACTGTCCGGACGGTTTGGTGGCAACTATAGACGATGTGACCTGTGACACACATATTAACAAAAGAGCCACAGAGACTGGACCTCCGGCGGGCACACTTGTACACAGCTCAATGGAAGAATACAACAAATCTTATGTTCTATGGAGATCGCATTGTCTGATTTTTCTCAACTTTTGATATGAAGAAAGGGGGGACATCTCAAAAGCTGTACAGCTGTTGCTTTTGTAAATTTTGAATTTATGTGAAAATTATAAAAAACAAAATATAAATTTTCCCATTGAGCCTGTGTAGCATCATGCCCTTCAGGAATAGCAGGATAATGTACGAGGTCACCACTCTGCAAACAAATGTAACATGTTCTAAACAAGAAGTGACTAAAGTGCCACGAAGGTCCATTAATTTTTTGTCTGTGTAGTTTTAGTTGGAGTCATATGTTGGATCATTTGTAAAACCTTTATGTAGTGAAATTATTGTAAACATGATCAACCAATTGTTGAGAGATCTGCTGTTTTATTCTCTTTTAAATTACAACAAACTAAAACTGGACAGATATTATGGTTATACAATTAGTACAATTTTGAAATAAAGTGTTTTAAGTTAAATAAACTTTTAACGGTGAAATAAAGGTACCTTGAAATGTTGGTCAAATGCAGCTGTTGTTATGCAGAAACCACTTGGAACTTCGTACTGTATTGATTTAGAAAAGGTACATCGGGTATTGTGTGCTAGAATATAAAATGCTTTATATATGCAATTCTACCTATAACTAAACTGAAAATTCACATAAGGTTGTTGGGTCGAGTTAGTCAAAGATAAAGCAGACCAGAAATCCTTCAAACTCTTCAGCTTCCCCTCCTTCCCATCCTTTTACTCCAATGATTTAAAATTTATTTGTTTAATTCCGCATTTTTTTATGGACTTACCTCGACAGGCATTTGATTCCGCAAAGCAACAAGTTTCGCAAGTTGTGATCCCTTTCCTCCGGTAAGGCGTGACACTTGGCACGCCCTCGCCGACAGAGGTACAACAAACACCCGCAAGTCTTCCAGAGGCACACCGTCTGAAAAACATTATACAAAACAGTGTTCTTGATGGATACATTGATGGCATTTGCCGAAAGGTAAACATTTTCGAGCTTTTGACAGGAAACCAAAATCTTTAAACAAAATTAAATGATATAAATATCACGACATTACCTGGCTCCCTGTAAAGCTTGGGCGATGACTCTTCCCGGAGTTGGTTTGACTCTATCATACCTGTTTCGAGTTAATTTGCAATGCATTAATGTTGACTACGTAATACTGACCAAAATTGCTTTACTGGTATAAAATTATCAACCGGGGTTACCACAGCAATAGGTTTTACCTTGAACTTTTGATAAAAGTGTGTTACTGAATAAAATTCAAATAGGTAAGTAAATTAAAAATATTTACCTGTTTTTAACCGGTATGTGTTAACTTTGAAGTAGAGTCGCTGATTACCCAATATTTAGTAAACATTTGCCTTGACTTTGATCTCTGCTGCAGATATGAGTCCTTTGAAAATACTTCTTTGTAAATTTCTTGACATTTTGGGTTGAACAAAGACAAAAAATGACCAAAGTGGGACTCGAACCTGCGCCCTATGACGGCAATCTCCCTATTTGTCAATATCTGTGTTCGTTCTCATCAATTTGTCTGTGTTCAACCCAAAACCTTTTAAAGATTTACCCACAGCCAGTTTCCGTTGTGGTTTATTACTTGATTTCTGGAAATTTGGAAATAGAGTCTGAATTAAATACGGTTACTGACCTCCTTAGAGTCTGACACACACCCCACCCTGCTATGCCGTTTACAGAGTATCGCCCCATTCCTTCGCCTATCTGCACACACCAGTCGCTGCCCATATTGAAGTACACGATGTCGTCTGTAGTGACTTTGATATCCATTCTTAATCCACCTAAGAAGATAGAATAAAATAATAAGTATAGTAAAACAAATCGATCATTGAAACATTTTGTTAAAAAGTGGGGATAAACATTCAAAACATCGAGAATTAAAAATACAACGTGAGGAATTCGAAGGTGCGCAGAGCTTGATTCTGCTTTCACTTGTGCGGCTATAATAATGGAGATTCCTTGTGGCACGTCGTGGCCGATTGGTTAAGAGCGGTACAATCTTCATCGATTTTTTTGCATACTTTCCAGATGGACGTCAAAGGTGAAGTTCTTGGGTATTTCTTCCGAATTCTCCATCAGAACGGGCAATGGTAGGTTGACCGAAGATGCAGGAATGACGTCACTAAGCACGTTCATCAAGAAGCCTTCTTTTTCGCTGGAAATTTGAAATGAAAACGAATTACAGAAAACGGGTATTTGAGTCCTTTTTGATATAGTAATCTGGATATTTATAAACCGTTCATACTCAATGGTAATTGACAACGCTTTACACAGACAACATTTTTTGTTTTACACACTTGATTGACGTTTTTTTTTTACTGAAGCGTCAAAGGGACATTGAACAAATGAAAGAAAGTCATAAATATAACTTATATCTTATAATTAGGATTGAGAATATTATTCTTAGTCATATTTATGAGATTTTTAAGTCATAATTATGACAATTTTTGGTTGAACAAAGACAAATTTACTGGAGCGGGATTTGAACCAACAACGACCTCCGGATTAACGTGCCGGCGCTCTATACCAACTGAGCTATCTGGCCCTATGTTGGCAATCTCATTATGACTAACTTTAACTTTTTTCTCTCTCAATGTCCCCTTAAGGCTTCCGTAGTTTTGATAAATGAGGAAAGAATTGAACGACGTACGACGCAAATTACTTTCATTGCCAGAAAAATTGGGGAAGCCCTTCTCTTTCGCGTTGTTAGTGTCATGGGTTATTTTGCGGGCACAAAACAACACATCTGGCAAAGCAATGTTTAAAACAAGTGCCGCTACCCGAATCCACATGCTCTTTGAACAGCAGAATGCCTTATTATGCATTTGTAAAGTCTAGTTAAAATTTCCGATTCCAATTGCAGCATTTTGACTTGATTTGAGCATGTTTTAATTACGTTCTCCTATTGTAATTATTGGGCTCATAACCTGACTTCATGAAGAAGAAAACAAACTTAACATATAAAACATAACTTACTTTGACTTATATCCAGGTGCGCACGAAGCTTCGACGTATAAACAGTTACCATTCTGCAAAATTCAAAATCAACGTGATTCTAGTTAGATGTACATGCGGCTGGTTGGTGTTTATTTCCATTAAACATATCTTATGGTCACTGGATAATTCATCATCCCAATGTGTAGATTGTGTTAAAGTTAAAGGTTGCAATTAAATCTCTAAGTTGTCTCCCTGGATTTTGTATTGAAGTTATAGCACTTGAAGTTATGGCTTGCAATCACATACTGTCGTTGACTGGTCTGTAGTCCAAGGTAACA
Organism: Pycnopodia helianthoides; assembly: GCA_032158295.1. Lineage (NCBI taxonomy): Eukaryota > Metazoa > Echinodermata > Asteroidea > Forcipulatida > Asteriidae > Pycnopodia > Pycnopodia helianthoides. The sequence goes on along the minus strand of CM063246.1, from coordinate 2,705,783 downwards.
AATTGGTATAATTTTAGTAGATATATCCTACTCGTTAGGCCTTTAGCTTAAGGCCGCCATTTTGAATATGACAAGTCCCATGTGAGCAACATAAATAAAATGCTTTTTTCAAGGTAACAACTTGGTATAATTTTAGTAGATCTATTCTACTCGTTAGGTCTTGAGCTTAAGGCTGCCATCTTGAATATGATAAGTCCCATGTGAGCAAAATAAATCAAAGGTTTTTTTCCAAAAACCTTCGGCTCCGGCCTAGATGCCATCGGTAGTTTACAAAAAAGTACTCTCGGAGCTTCAAAAAGGGGGACGTAGAGTCAAAGCCGGAGGAAGCCGGAGGAAGCCGAAGCCATGGTTTCGAAAAGGGCCTGAGAGAAGCAATCAACACGGGCCCAGACTATTTGTTCCTTTGAGCGATTCTGGCAGCTTGAATATTATTGTCCTTCAGCAGATTATTAAAAGGTTATTGGCTCATTGTACTTCTTACCTCCAACACAATGTAGTTCGCGATACGAGTGTGGAAATCACGTAATTGTTGAGGACCTATAGCCATAAGAATTAAAAGATTAATGAAGTTCTAAATGATGAGTACTTTCATTGAATCATTATGCATGTCATGCTTCAGTACCACCTGCACGTGACATCACAAGATCCGAACAGCGCCCTCACTGAGCTAATTGAAGACCTATCATTGGCCGAGAGTTGTGCGCGGCGCGTGTACACGCCTGCATGTTACCAATGTTTGACCTGCAAGGGGTCTAATGAGCTCAACCCTCCAAACTCAAATGTTGACCTTTAAAGCCACGTGGCCTTATGGTGGATCAGGCTGGCTCAGCCTTGCATTCACCTCACTGTGGACCCCCGTTTGGTCTCGGATTGGATCATCGTACATGTAATGGGTTTCATTCGCTCGTCCCCAGCGCCTTGCCTTAAAACCAAAGGCGCTGGGATGGCAAACGTATCAAGCACACTTATTGGTTTATGCTCAGTCCCATCATGCATCACACTCACACTGCAAGCACTGCACGCATGACGTACTTCCTGAACAAGAATCTGTGCAAGCTGATTAGCCCATCCCCGGCGGTCCTGGATAGGCCGCTGGGGCCGAGCGAATGGGTTTCAGTCCCTGATTACATGGGTTTTCCCTGTTTACGAGTTATCCTCCCACATCCAAGGGCCTTGCCACACAGGGCAATTCGAACAGGCAACTTGTCTTCATAGAGGTTGCCTGGAACTGCGTGTGACATGGCCCTAAGATTGAGATTGTCTTCATCATTTCCTCTTCATCTTCAGGCCTACGGGTCACAGTGAGTCACTTTGGGATCCCTTGGCTTCATTACCAGAAAAACTTGAATTATAAAACAAAAAATGCTAAATACGTATGAATTTGAACATTGATTCGACATTCCTTTACCTATGACACGTTCCTTTACACCGCGCATGATCAGTTTAGTCTCGTCTCCGTCGTTAACTTGAACAACTCCATGGATCATACCAAACTGGGTATAGTGGTCCTGATGCATGCTGAGAAAATGTTTTTGAAAACAAACTGTTGAAACAAAATTCGTTGGAACACAAATCCCAATTGATCAAATACAAGTGACCGGCGGGGGGAGGCGCTTTTATTTCCCAAAGTTCAAGGCCAGTTTTCATAAATCTTACCACAAATGTCTCTTGATCCACAATCTACATTTTAAGAATGTTTGTTTCCCCTCAAACCCCACTATAAGAGGGTCTTTTGTAATTAAGTTATTCCCCCTCACATTCACCATGTTTTAAGTCCCGCAAATTTTTCAAAATTTGCAAACATGTTTGTTTTGACACAACCAATTTGTTTCTATTTCTTTTCCGAGTTTTTCGTCTGGTTCGCAAATTTGTCTTTTGGGAAATATAAAAAAATACAGCAATTTAGCACCTTTAAAACTAACTGTATGCTAAGCCATTCAACCGGTGCAGATGTCTCAGGGCGGGGCGTTGGCTTCAACACACTTTTAAAAAAATTTCAATTTTGTGTTAAGGTAAGAAACCTATATTATTAAAAGAATGTGTGTCAGGATGTTTTGGTCTCCACAATGAAGTTACTTTTGGGTCAGTTCTTGTCCACAGTTGATTTTATTCTGCTATATAAAAGAATAACAGATTCGTCAATCGGTAGTAGTGAGCGAATTTCAGAAACACAAACCTCAAATCCAATATGTCCGCCAGCTATGGCGGCCCCATTGGATTCCCATTATTTATTTTAGATTGTCTCGTGACAAGAGTTGTTCATGCACAAAAACACATGAATCCATTTCGAAAAGGATAACCAAACAGAATAAGTGTGAGAGATTTGAAGGCAATGTGCCCTTAAAGTTTTTAAAATTATAATCCTAAGATAATGTTTTGGGGAAAAGAAGCGACATTTTGTGGTAATCGGCCTCACCGTAAAAAAAAAATTATCAGTGAAAAAAATCGAGATGGCACAATGATAATAACCGTATTGAGTTTAAGATTGCAGGTAGACCCCTCGCATTGGCCGCCATCGTTGGTGAAATGTGCACGCGTGAAAGGCTATCGTTGGCCGAGAGATATGCGCAGCGCGTATACACGTTTCCACTATTTCTCACCAAAGATGGTGGTCAATGACGTCATGTGCAATCCATCCATTGAGCCTACCCAAATGATCCGAGTGGACTAATTCAACCCATCATTACATTTATCTGCCAAGCGGTAAAACAGTTTCACAAAAACAATAAACACCGCGTGAGCGGGGGGGGGGGGAAATCCTTGTTTCACTTTTGATCATTAACTGACCTTTTGAGCTTTGCAAACCATTCTTGGGTCCATTGTTCTTTTGCTAGACTGTCTGCTTCAAGACTGGGATTGCAGTCTGTAGTGAAGTCATAAAACGTTGTGAAGGCACTCCACCTGACAATAATGGCCACAGTCAAAACAAAATACATGGTAATCGTTGCTAATCAAATTAGACTAAAGGTCAACGCTCATAAACGTCCACATAAACTATTATCGTGAGTTCGTGGGCAGAGAATTGTGCTTTTGATGACAATTATAAGCGGGCATGAACTTTTGGCACACAGTCAGAGCATGTCATGAGAAAGATATTTGGCTATAGGGTCATCGCAGATTTGTCCTTTCACAAGTAATTGGTTGAAAAAAACAAGCCATTTTTCACAACAAATGTCAAAATGGCTGCGATTGAACCTATACTTTTTTTCAAAGCGACACTTCTGCGATAACCCGACAGCCATATACCTTTCTCGTGGTATACTCTAATTGTTTGCCAAATTCCATGCTTGTATGATCAACTAGGCACAATCCTATCTCCTTTCTGCCGTACTATCAATGAGGTTGATCTACTTACAGCAGGCTGCATCGAACATGAACTGAAGGTCTCCCATCGTTGTCGTCCCAATCTTTACGTGTGCCAATCCTTTGAAGAAAACAAGGAATGCATTTTTTTTAAGCGAGTCCTTTTGTGTGAAGCTGGTGGCAATGATTAAAAAAAAAAGAATGGGCATTAAACTTGTGCACGACGAGCGTCTGGTGATTTTACAAAGATTTTGAATGGATTTCATGCATTGAGGAAACAGTGGGAAAGCTCATAATGCACATAATAAGCCCGGCTCGATGGACGGGAAGAGCAAACCGTATTTCGACCTCAAGAAGAGTCATGTGTATAAGCTTCCGAAAATGACCTTCGATGGTGACCCCCGCCACTCCATTGTGTCTTCATTTTTGTTTTTTCTATAATATTTTTCCGGCCATATGCAGAGCCATGAAATGGGGCCCCATTGATTCTCTATATGGGTTTTGAGGCATTGCATGGTGAGGTATCAATATATATTCGGTTTGCGGTAACACCATGTGTAAAAATATCTACTTGCTGTGTAGATTTGATTCTCATTATAACTGTCCCATACCTACAAAGCCCATTGTAAGATATTCTCCAGGTTCGCAGAGGATTGATGGCAGAGCAGGTCAATCCTGCTCCGGTGAATCCATCCCCGGGGCGGACGTTCTCTACGATGCAGTCCGGATGGTGCGGGAGAACCAGGTCTCCAATGCCTGGCACCCTCAGCAGGAACCATACTTCTCTCCGGTCGTCCGGCTGGATTGTCACGCGGACTGTGAGACGGGTCGCACCGCCTTGGTCGCTTCCGTTGATGTACAAGCAGTTCTGGCCCTGGATGTTAAAAAACATTAAAAAAAACAACCCAAAACAACCTGTATCTAAAAGTTTTCCGTTGGTAAAACGAAGAGACAGTGTTTTATGGAGCCATCGACAGTGACATAATGCTGGAATTAATGTAAGTACCAGAAGGGATATTACACTGTACAAGGTTTATTATAGCTGTTTCCAAGGAATCAACAGCTTGCCCACTTGCAACATTATGATCAAACAATCTCCTCAGGAATAAATTGTGATGGGATCTTCGCAACACATTGGCTTTGACCGCCATTGACTTAAAGGTGAGGCTGCCGTAATAAGTGCCTTTTCCACACCGCGGCATCAGGCTCCGGCGGCTTGGGCTCCGTCGTCAATTTTGGAGCAGATGTACATTTTTGCACGGTGTGGTGTTTCCAACATCAAACGGAGCGTGGATCGGGAGCCGAGGTTTGGAAAAAGGCCCAAACAAGTAGTCTTGTCGCGGAATAATACTGCATGATTGCATTATTGAAAAAATTACTTTTATAATGCTACATGTCTATCATAATGACACTCCTGGTACCGAATTATTCAGTCAGATCGAAATTGTCAAACAATTTTTTGTAAGGCACAGCCACCATAGTACAACACATTGAAAAGGAATACGAGGTGAGACGCACTCTGCTGGCAGACCATACCAGAAACACCGGGGCAAGCCCTTTCTCTTCACCATAACTACATTGGGAATTCCTTTACAGGCATTATGCAACACTACGGACCCACCCCATTGTGTCTTCACTGCGTGCTTGGAATCTCAGGAATTTTTAAGAGAATTTTACAGGGGGGGGGGGTACTTCTGTAACAAATGGAACATAGTGTGTTAAAGAATGTGAACATTGGGGATACCCTCTGCCCCTATTGGGCACGTATGGTATGTCGTCCTATATTTAAAACCACCAAAAAGCAATGGCATTTGAAGGAGAGGTCTGGTAATCATAATGGTTTCAAATAATAACAAATCCTTAGTAAACGGGGAATTACAACTATAGGATTGCTAGCTCGTAAACTTGGCGGTTTAATCAGCTAGGTTTGGGTTACCGGTGGGCCTTCTAGATCACATAATTTTAACAATTCAAACTTATGTAATAACTGTTATCACATGAATCGAAACCCACCTTTTCCAACCCATAGAAGAACTCCATCTTTGCCACTTCTTTGGTTTTCGTCTGCATCATAGTAAAGTCGAGAGCCCTCTTACGGATGTTACTTTTCCTGTCAATAGTCCACGCGAGGAAACACCTCATGACCAAGAGCTTGAGCGCGAACCACCGGCCGGGCACTGCGTACATGCCGTGGAGCGGTCCCCGGTCTGTCGCGGCGAGGTTTACCGTCGTGTACGCTAGCACACCCAAGACCACCAAACAGAACATTATCGTTAAGAAATCCATAGCAAATATGCAACAGAAACACCTCTCTCTACAAAATAACCCTTTCTCTTAGTGTGCGACTGTTAAACTATTAAATGACCTCGTTGCTGCAATAAAACTTCGACCTGTTATACCTTTTATATAAAACCCAAAGAATAAAGTCCATCCAGCTGAATTGCAATCAATAAATGACTCGTCAGAAGGGTGAACCTTGTTCTGGTTTCAAAGATTTTCTGAAAAGATAAGAAACACAATGTTGACGGGTCAGTTTGTGTGCTTTAAAACAAAATTCATGAGCGGTATTCATGCACAAAGTGTATAACTTATAATGATACTGGGCATGATTGTACAGATTTAAGACAAAATCTGTAATCATGGGCACTATTGGGTTCTCTTTGGTAGCCGATAATAGCTGATAATAGTTTGCAATTGTTATTGGCGAGCCAGAGCTCAAAAGCCTTTACTCGTTTAAACATGACGGTAGTATCAATTTAATTAGTTTAATAAGTTTGTAATAAGAATAAAATCGTCTTTTCTCTGGTGTATTCATTCAACAATTGCTCCCCATTTCAAATAGCTACAGCTCTCCAGGAGAAATGATGGTGTTCTAAAGACGACAGATGTGCGTCGCGTCGTCGCGTGGCCTGTGCAGTCGCCCGTCGCGTCACCCTTCGCGTCGTACGACGGCACGACGCAACGGTCGACGACATGACGCGACGGAGGATGTTACGACGCGACGGACGACGTGAACACCATAAGAAATAGTCCCACTTGAAATGCTGTTAGGGATGAGAAAACAAGATATCATACAAAGAACCCACAAAAATGACTATAAAGAAGTACATCCATTGGGAACGTGAATCCAAAATCCATGACAAAGTAACAAAACTTAATAATATACAAACAAATATTTATCTTTTACCGTTGAAAATGACTATAAAGAAGTACATCCATTGGGAACGTGAATCCAAAATCCATGACAAAGTAACAAAACTTAATAATATACAAACAAATATTTATCTTTTACCGTTGTTTTCACTAAAACATGGTTGCCAAATTAGATTAACTCACACAGGTATGATCTGTTTACTACGGAAGCCCATTCGTGTCATGAGTTTATGTTTCACGTGTTAAAGTGTTTCTCCTTTGCACTTTGGAGTGTGTCTCTTTCATAGTGGTATTTCGCTTTTGTGGCAGTGTTTCTCTTTTTTCACCTGCTGGTGTTTCTCTTTCACGTAAAAGTGTTTCTCATTTTGTGGTAGTGTTTCACTTTCACGTGAAAGTGTTGTTCTTTCACTTGGTACATGTATCTGTGCGTAAGTAACGGACTTGTACTATTGTAACTACTTTTGTATAGACCATGTTACATTTGTTTACAGAGTGGTGACTTCGTACATTATAATGCATTTCCTGACGGGCAAGATGCTACACAGGCTCAATGGGAAAATTTATATTTTGTGTCATAATTTTCACATAAATTCAAAATTTACAAAAGCAACAGCTGTACAGCTTTTGAGATGTCCCCCCTTTCTTCATATCAAAAGTTGAGGAAAATCAGACAGTGCAATCTCCATAAAACACAAGATTTGTTGTATTCTTCCATTGAGCTGTGTACAAATGTGCCCGCCGGAAGTCCGGGCTCTGTGGCTCTTTTGTAAACATGTGACGTCACAGGTCACATCGTCTATAATGAACAATGACAAAGCCGCATGAAGGAGACTGATTTTCAAGAAACATGACAGAAGAAAAAGGGTGAAAAGGGTTAAATAGAAAGTTCGAGAAAAATGGCGTTCAACTGTCGAATGTTTTTAGTTATTTTCGTATATAAATTGGTACTCTTTATAACAAAAAGATACTTCGAGTAAAAACAATGATAATACAAAATAGTTTTTCAGATATAACGCATTTTACTGAAAATATTTTTGGTAAAATGTCATCACCACCTTTACATAGAGTACAAGCATCCATAACCTGGGATGGCTTGCGACCGATAGCAATTTGTAGTCTTCGTTCGAGCTGTTTTCTCGATTTCGATACGCGCGAGACGTGCTGCAGTCTTGTAATCACGAACATATTTAAATATTCTCAGACAGTTCCCAGAAAAATAGTCAATGAAACGTTGTTATGATTATTGGCACACTTACTAGGACCACTGCATTTATTTCAGCACCTTTTGCCAATTCCAACTTGGGCATATGGCTGTATTAAAAAGCCTAACATATATCAATGGAGGGGCTCAATTTATAAACGAACTGACACCAAGCGTAATTTGTATTTTTATTCTTATTTTTAGTTTTCAGTTTTTCACATGTTTAAACAATATTCATCGAGGCCCTACAATTTCATTAAGTTTCAACGCGTCAAGAGCTTTACTCTTCTAATTATGATAATTAAGCGCTGCAACTTTGAACTGAAAGGGCCAATTTCCGTTTCCACGAGCTGACACGGTTAAATTTACCGTTACAACACAATGCGCGCACCAACCTCAAACATTTTGAAAAAACGTTTCAACGAACTTACCCCAACCTTGTGTGTTGCGCGTGCGCTGACCTACAAGTTCACGAACTGACACACAAAAAGTATTTTCTTACATTGGAAGGTGTCAGTTGGTTAAAAATGAAAATGTATGTTTTGTGTTAATTTTCGACGTAGGGGAGAAACTGTGGATAAGGTGCTTCCTGACGATTCACCCCATGGTCTGAACATCAAGAAGGACATGACTAAACAACTTCTTGTCTTGCCTTCTCCTTCTTCCACAGGTATCTCCCTCTTTAGTCTGTCTCATTCACTAATAAGTATTTGTTCTCCCTCTTCCCACACTTGATGTTGTCCTTTTTGTTTCAAACCTCATGCATGCATGACCGCTTGTGATAAAACCAGCCTCTTCCCTTCTATCACCCCATTTGTCTCTCTAATTGTTCATCCCTTGCTTTTTATGTGTGCTTTCTGCCCCTCTCTCCAATTTTTTCCACTTGACTGCTTCTGTTACAGTGTACCTGTTTATGCACTTTGTGTTGTCCTTAGCCTTCGCGAGAGGCCATCAACTATTTCTTTTGCGATAATAAAATTGCAATAGTTTTATATAGCACTTTATCAATGGCCGATCATCTCAAAGCTCGTTCTACACGTAGTTTACAACAGACATACATGGCTATTTGTAACTTAAGCAAGGGACCCTTGCTAAATTGCTATCGTGTGAAAAGGGCTTTAATATTAAATCATCTTGTTACAGTGTTGGTTATACAACATGTTTTTAGGTCTGCAGCACAATCTGCTGCCAGTACACGTCAGAAAATATTTGGACGAGCCCCTTCTCTTAACGTAATTAGAGTATTTATAGAGTAATTAGGATTGAACAAAGAAAAATTGACTAGAGCGGGATTTGTACCTGCGCCCCCCCCCCGGATTGACGAGCCGGCGCTCTCCAACTGATCCTATCTAGCCCTATTTTGGCGGGCTTCCGATGTTGTCAATATCTTTGTTCGAGGGGTGCCAGTCAGAAACCATACAACCTTTGGCCAGGGATCACACCCAAGTTCACGATACAACCCGGGAAACGGCAGCCAATGAATCACCTTAAGGAGATGCGACTTTTTTGAATTTCAAATAATCATATTTAACAGACAAATGGGTTGTTAGTATATTGATGCATGAATTTGAAGTTGAAATGGATTTATTTTACATCTTTTATCTAAGTTTTTCTTCCATACTTGATTCTAATTTAATTCTTCTTTAATCAAACTTTCCCAACGTTTCTGTACAGCTGAAATTTTGCTTGTTTTTTTTAAAATCAATATATGGGAACGTCCAAATTGACATGAATCTTTTCTTTCTCAGCTTGCAGGTTAAGAAACCAATGTGAGGAAGTGTTTTTCTTAAGTATACAGATCTCAATAATCCAATTACGTTTTGAAATGAGTTTATGTTTTAAACTTTCTACCAGAAGTACACCTGATTCATCAAGAAGGTCACTAATGTAAACGATGTTTGATTTCATCCAATAAATTAATTAAAATGTTCTTTTATTGAACTTAATATTTTTGTTACCCTTGATAATTTGTGACTTTATATCAGTAGCACTGACATGCCGTTAGGCGAATCGTTTGAGTTGTTGAGTTCATACCAGCAAGATAATTCTTTATAAAAAACAAAAAGGTTAGGTCCTTAAGACGTTTTGATTACATTTCACTGCATCTGCGGTCATATTGAGAACAAGATAGCAAGGCCCACGTGACTGTAGATAATACACACAGTCAGGTACAATCGGGGTTCAGCACCAACGCCCAACGAAGTTTTGGATCGAATGCCTTTTGGATTACCCGCGATTGTTTTGCTGTTGTTATAATAATTGTGGTAGTTTTTTTTACAGTTAGAGAAATGCAATACTATACACACAATCATACTCCTCGAGCTGATGTGAATTAAGAATGAATATTGCATTGTAGTAACTGTTGACGCAGGAGACGGTTCTGTACCCCTACTTGATTGGATGACACCGTGGTGGGCGCGCTGTATTATGGGCCCCATGGCTTCTGATTGGATAGGATACTACGTACCGTATACTACGTGTGATAAACCATCTTTAAACGAAAGAAAGCTATTAGGACCCGCACTCGCAGTATTGTTTTCGTGATTTCTCCTCGTTTATTTTTTCCTGATACAGTTTGTAACCTTAACCAAACACATATACCCCCTGTTGCTTGAGGGCTTTATATCGGCATATACCCTTGAAAAGTCAAGACTAAACAGCTAAGTTGGATAAGATGCTGCTACCGTTTGGTTTGACGGTGGTGTTGATATTGATGGCCGATGAGTCGCTAGCGACCGGGTCGAGTCGTCTCCAGACCCATGGGAGCTTTTTTCATCTATCCAAACACCACTCACTGACCGGTCACTCGTTCCTGAATCAATCAGGGACAGTTCGGATTCGGTGTATGATGCTTTGCGTGAGACACTGTCTGTGCTTGTCATTCAATCGCAATGACATAAGTGGCATGTGTCAGCTCAACGACGCTAGGAAAGAGGAATTTCCTGAGAGTTACAAACAAGATGACGGCTTTTCCTATTTCGACAGATTGGTATCAAGGGCTGACGGATCTGTGGAAACCACTACGGATGCCGAGAAACAAGTAAGTACTGCATTGTCATAAAAATAGTTACAATTCGAGTAAGTAGGGATGCATAGATTCATAAGAAAAACACCTTGATTTCTAAGAGTTAAAAGAAATTTTAGTCAGTGATTCTTCTCGAACTGTGTTTCATTAAAGTTTGGGTCATCGTTTGGTTTTTTATCAACGTAAAGATTTATACGGTACGGTAAGCAACATAGGAAAGATGCAGTAAAAGTCACCTGGGAAAGGTTCAGTTGACTATACAGTGTCGCCTTGTTCAGCAAAAACACTCACTGTACTTCCATAAGAACGTCAATCCAATCTCGTTTAGCCGGTACCAACCGCATATGTCAGTCACTTCGTACCTTTGCCACTTCGTACCTTGGTCATTTCATACCTTGGTCATTTCGTACATCGTCGAATCCAATCTCGTTTAGTCCCGGTATCACCGACCGCATTCGTAGGTACCGGTAAGTGGACATACCAAGGAACGACGCGTCGTACCTTGGTCACTTCGTACCTTGGTTACTTCGTACCTTGGTCATTTCGTACCTTGGTCACTTCGCCACTTCGTACCTTTGCCACTTCGTACCCTGGTCATTTCGTACCTAGGTCATTTCGTAGGTACGAAGTGACCAAGGAACGACGCGTCGTACCTTGGTCACTTGTACCTTGGTTACCTCGTACCTTGGTCATTTTGTACCTACCTTGGTTTCTTTGTACCTTGGTCATTTCGTACCTTGGTTACTTCGTACCTTGGTCACTTCGTACCTTGGTCACTTCGTACCTTGGTTACTTCGTACCTTGGTCACTTCGTACCTTGGTTACTTCGTACCTTGGTCACTTTGTACCTTGGTCACTTCGTACCTTGGTTACTTCGTTACCTTGGTTACTTCGTACCTTGGTTACTTCGTACCTTGGTTACTTCGTACCTAGGTCACTTCGTACCTTGGTCACTTCGTACCTTGGTCACTTCGTACCTTGGTCACTTCGTACCTTGGTCACTTCGTACCTTGGTTACTTCGTACCTTGGTTACTTCGTACCTTGGTTACTTCGTACCTTGGTCATTTCGTACCTACCTTGGTTTCTTCGTACCTTGGTCATTTCGTACCTTGGTTACTTCGTACCTTGGTCATTTCGTACCTAGGTCAATTCGTACCTTGGTTACTTCGTACCTTGGTCATTTCGTACCTAGGTCATTTGTACCTTGGTTACTTCGTACCTTGGTCATTTCGTACCTTGGTCACTTCGCCACTTCGTACCTTTGCCACTTCATACCCTGGTCATTTCGTACCTAGGTCATTTCGTAGGTACGAAGTGACCAAGGAACGACGCGTCGTACCTTGGTCACTTCGTACCTTGGTTACTTCGTACCTTGGTCATTTTGTACCTACCTTGGTTTCTTCGTACCTTGGTGACAAGGTACGAAGTGACCAAGGTACGAAGTGACCAAGGTACGAAGTGACCAAGGTACGAAGTGACCAAGGTACGAAGTGACCAAGGTACGAAGTGACCTAGGTACGAAGTAACCAAGGTACGAAGTACCTTGGTTACTTCGTACCTTGGTCACTTCGTACCTTGGTCACTTCGTACCTTGGTTACTTCGTACCTTGGTTACTTCGTACCTTGGTCACTTCGTACCTTGGTTACTTCGTACCTAGGTCACTTCGTACCTTGGTCACTTCGTACCTTGGTCACTTCGTACCTTGGTCACTTCGTACCTTGGTCACTTCGTACCTTGGTCATTTCGTACCTTGGTTACTTCGTACCTTGGTCATTTCGTACCTAGGTCAATTCGTACCTTGGTTACTTCGTACCTTGGTCATTTCGTACCTAGGTCATTTCGTACCTTGGTTACTTCGTACCTTGGTCATTTCGTACCTTGGTCACTTCGCCACTTCGTACCTTTGCCACTTCGTACCCTGGTCATTTCGTACCTAGGTCATTTCGTAGGTACGAAGTGACCAAGGAACGACGCGTCGTACCTTGGTCACTTCGTACCTTGGTTACTTCGTACCTTGGTCATTTTGTACCTACCTTGGTTTCTTCGTACCTTGGTCATTTCGTACCTTGGTTACTTCGTACCTTGGTCACTTCGTACCTTGGTCACTTCGTACCTTGGTTACTTCGTACCTTGGTTACTTCGTACCTTGGTCACTTCGTACCTTGGTTACTTCGTACCTAGGTCACTTCGTACCTTGGTCACTTCGTACCTTGGTCACTTCGTACCTTGGTCACTTCGTACCTTGGTCACTTCGTACCTTGGTCACTTCGTACCTTGGTTACTTCGTACCTTGGTTACTTCGTACCTTGGTCATTTCGTACCTTGGTTACTTCGTACCTTGGTCATTTCGTACCTAGGTCATTTCGTACCTTGGTTACTTCGTACCTTGGTCATTTCGTACCTAGGTCATTTCGTACCTTGGTTACTTCGTACCTTGGTCATTTCGTACCTTGGTCACTTCGCCACTCCGTACCCTTGCCACTTCGTACCTTGGTCATTTCGTACTTTGGTCATTTTGTACCTTGGTTATTTCGTACCATGGTAATTTCGTACCTTGGTTATTTCGTACCATGGTTACTTCGTACCTAGGTCATTAAAGCAAACAAAATCTGCACTTTATTTTGTACTGATTCTATTTTTATATACATATCAAATCCCCCTTTTTTTGAGTGAATTGTGTTTATGCTAATGGTGATGAAATTTGGTAGCTTTTACCAACACCACGCTCATTTGTAACAAAACATGTAATTTGTAAAAAGTAATGATGGTACTGTCAAAAACGAATACCTAATTAACAATCAGTCAGTTTCAGCATTTGATTCCAGGTAATGGCCTTAAACAAATAGCGGCTGCCGTTAACGGGAGGCAGTTATTGTTCCCTTGCGCCTTAATGGCCTTCAAGCTTTTGCTGATTCGTTTCCACTAGCTGTATTGATTTTACTTTACCATCTCACTGTTCATGCTATTCACATTCTTGATGGGATTTAGAAAATATAAATAAAGTTAAGTTAAGTTAAACGGTTATCGGTTGGTGACAGGGACAACGCCCAAAGAGATGCGGTTTGGGATATAGCTTTTCTTTCTCTTCATGTCTCTCTGTAGTCACGGAAACCAGTCGATCAGTTGAAAAGTAAGAATAGCTAATTTTAAGTTTGGAGATACAGGTTTGCGCCGCATTACCCGCAATACTCTGAAGAAACTGCTGACATCCACCAACAACCACCCTAAATTCCTAGTTGGTCCGAGACATGCCATAAAAACTGTATACCCTTGGCGCCTACAATCACCAATGATAACTATTAAATAATTATACAAATACTATTTAATTGATGAATTGATAACCGCCGAAAACTAAACAATAAACAACATACAACTAACAGTAAGAATTCCTCGGTGGAGTCCAAAGTTAAACAAAGAAAACTTTGTGGGGTTCATTGCTCCATTGTGTAAAAGATTCCAAAAGGGCCAGTGCGTAAGCCCACAAATACCCACACTAGAAAAACACTTTAAACGGTGAACTGTTAGAATTACTGCACGTATGTAGGCCTATTCATAAAGCACTAAACCGTGAACATTAGACAGTAAATAAAAGTAAATGTTTGAAACTCTATTAAGTGATTATATTTGTTTGTTTATAGACAGTAATCACTATAACTTCTTAACACATAGGCGCTAAAACAGCTAGCAACACTTACCATCAGCACTAAGCACTGCACTAAACACGAAGCAATTTAAGCACCAACACTTTATAGAAGCACTATAAAGCATACCAGCAGCAACACAGGCAATGAGCAATAAGCAATAAACAAACAACAAATAATAAACATCAAACTTTAAACGCTAACCAATAAACAATAAACAATGAACAAACAGTAAACAATAACCATTAAACATTATATACATATGTTGTTTTTTTATTATCATAAATAATTCCCCTAAAGACAGTCAGAGAGAGAAAAAAACATAAAAAAGTGTGAAACAACAACCAGTCGGCAGTAACTTTTTGTATGAATCGACGAAAAGCAGACTATTCAGTTCCAAGTCGGTTTAATTAATACTCAACAGAATAAATCAACAGAATGACAATGGTCTAGAATCACTCAATTTGTTATGCATATTAATCAACAGACTGACATTATAAGGAAAAGGAACGAAATATTTTTTCAAGGGGACAAAATAATGTTGTTATTTCTTTTAAATGTTTATTTGTACCTGTCACTGTAGAGGCTCCGCATGTCCGCCATTGGTGTCTAAATGTACACAAAGAAATTGACTCTCAAAATGGTGGAAATGGTAGACGCTCATTGTGCAAGGGGGTCAGTAGACCCCCAACCTCGTTCCAAAGTGGTGTACAATCTCGACGCGCCATTTTGTTTTCTTTTTTTCAGAATGCCTTGTTTTTTTAGAGACGTGAGCAGAGCTAGCGGGCGATAGGGCGCGCTGCCCATGGAAGTGAGGCTGGTAGACCCCCTACATAACGCGCAACGCTGCTAGTACGCTGAGGGCACGTGCACGTTTTTACCATAGACTACTCCGCAAATACTCGGTACGCGTGCGTTAGCCGTGGAATGAGGTGCATGCTGGTCTAGGTAACGACAAAATTTGTCACTAGCTAGACCAGCATGCACCTCATTCCACAGCCATCGCATGCGCACTGAGTATTTGCGAAAAGGTCTATTGATCTACGTCAGTTTAATGTAGATCAATGGTTTTTACGCACCACGAACAGCTGTCGTCCAACGATCTGACTCCTTCTGCCTCAATTCGAGAGTGTGACGTCATGTGCATTGCGTTACGGAATGTTCATCGTGCGAATGTACATATTATGCACGACCATGACGAACCTAGCACAATACCCGACTTGAGATAAGTCTAGCATATTGACTGAGACAAAAACACATGATTTTTTTTTATTTTAAAGGTATTATACAGGATTGGTAGAGCTGACAAAACAGTCGCAAACAAAGTTCATGTTTTGTATGGTTAACCATATTCATGAAATTACAAACCTGTGAAATTTTGAGCTAAATTGGTCATCGAGGTCCAAGAAAATAGTGAAAAGAGACCTTATGTGTTTTTTGTTTTTCAAACATCGAGTTTATTATCGCGCGCGATAAAACTATTGTTTTATTCATTTCTCAGAAACGATAACATTTTAGACAGAAATATTTTAAGGAACCCTTTCTATCATTACTTACTTTAAATCATGTAAGTTATGTGTGAATCTGTGAACATTTGTGTTTTTCGATCTTACCAATAGTGTACAGGGCCTTTAAAACGTGCAAAACTAAGTATGACAAATTTAAGCAGTATGGTCCCATTCGATATCGGCTATCAATGTGGACATAGCTTGGGTGCAATTCGATGCACGACTTACACTCTTCAAGGCAATATTATGTTCGACATTATTTTAGTAAGAGTTGGTTTTCTTTCTACAGACTGGCGATGCAACTGACATCCCCACATCTCCCTCTTGTGACAATTTAGGTAAGTCGGATTTCTATTTTTCTTTAGAGTATGGTGGCCCTGAAGGGACATCGCCCATCGCAAATATCCTTGCAAATATTTGCAATGTCGCAAATATCTTTCTAAATATCTTTGCAAATATTTGCGATGTCGCACATATATTAGCAAATATTTGCGATGTCGCAAATATCTTTGCAAGTATTTGCGATGTCGCAAATATCTTTGCAAATAACTTTGGAAATGTTTGCGATGTCACAAATATCTTTGCAAATATTTGTGATGTCAAAAATATCTTTGCAAATATTTACTATGTGGCAAATATCTTTGCAAATATTTGCGATGTCGCAAACATCTTTTCAAATGTCGCAAATAACTTTGGAAATGTTTGCGATGTCGCAAATATCTTTGCAAATGTCTTTTCAAATATTTGCAATGTCGCAAATATCTTTGCAAATATTTGTGATGTCGCAAATATCTTTGCAAATATTTGCGATGTCGCAAATATCTTTGCAAATATATTTGCAAACTTTTGCGATGTCGCAAATATTTATCTTTGCAAAAATTTGCGATGTCGCAAATATCTTTGCAAA
The DNA here is from genome assembly GCA_032158295.1 of Pycnopodia helianthoides. Classification (NCBI taxonomy): domain Eukaryota; kingdom Metazoa; phylum Echinodermata; class Asteroidea; order Forcipulatida; family Asteriidae; genus Pycnopodia; species Pycnopodia helianthoides. The sequence goes on along the minus strand of CM063246.1, from coordinate 2,689,043 downwards.
TAACTTTGTCGCATACTTTGTTGCGATGTCGCAAATATCTTTGCAAATATCTTTGCAAATATTTGTGATGTCGCAAATATCTTTTCAAATGTCGCAAATATATTTGCAAACTTTTGCGATGTCGCAAATATTATCTTTGCAAAAATTTGCGATGTCGCAAAGATTTGCGCATACTTTGTCGCATACTTTGTTGCAAAGTTTAAATATTTGTGCCGGGCATTTTTTCAAGAGCCTACAGGGTCTTATAGTTGTTCATCGTCTCCAACAGCCTCTCTTAAAACCAAATTCCTGCAGCTTTGCAATTCGCGCTGGCCCGTTTCTGGGACCCCGGAATCCATTTTCTGACCCGGAAGGTATTTTTTTTAGTAGCAGAAGCAAGGTTTTTATAACGTGCTCTGCAGTGACGATGTATGTTTCCTGTTAGGGTCCGAATGGCAACTGGTCTTCAAAGGAGTCGCTGGGACGGGATTGAACATGAAGGACCTTTGGACTAACACGACCTGGGATAACGGCTCAGAGCACCACGGGAACTATCGGAACGAAACACTGTACAATGCTTGGAAAACAAGCGCGTTGAACATCAGTCGGGTGAGGCAATTAAAAAACTGCTTCAGTAATGTTTACAAATCAGATAAGAACACCTCTTGTTTTTGTTATTTGTTTTAGTGTTCGGAGCAAAGCTCGGAATACCACTTGTTTTTGTTGGTTGTTTTTTAAAGGTGTTCGGGCACTCTGCTCAAAACACCTCTTGTTTTCGTTTCATTTTTAAAATAAATATTATTATTATTATTATTTTTTTTTTACTTCTCTTTCGTTTAGCCGATATGATCTTTGTCCGGTAACAAAGACTTTTGCAAAGCTCCTATAACCTTCAAACTTCACACATAAACATATCATGATTATTAGATGAATCCCCTTGTGTGACCTTCTGATGACATTATCGGGTGTCAAATTACATTAAACTATGAGTACTTCATGACAAAAATTCTGAAATTTTCACTTTCCATTTTGAACCGGAAATCAGGATCAGATGGGGTCAATGGGGTCACACTTTGGTGTTTAGTTTTTAAAGACTTTTCAGATGACGCACGGATCATAAAAATCCGTTGTATGGTTTTTGAGTTATGATAATTATGTTTGTAACATTAAACTTTGATTGGGGAAAAACCCATAGTAATTGCTTACCTAACCTTGGATTTAACGGGTGACTAATGACCTAATAAAAGCTTAAAAATAGATTGGGGAGTTTTTTTATTTCAACTTAGCTTGATTTACTACGGACAAGCGAATTATCAGACGTCAGTCGTCCGTTACTGTCGTAGCTGCCTGTGTGTCAGGTCTCCATTAGCGCGCTACCCGGTACATCGTCCCGAGCCCCCGGAAGAGTGTTTTCTATTCGCCAATTCCTACAGAACTGATGTTTTTTACGGCGTCATATCACCGTAGTATTGCGATATATCACCGTAGTTTTGCGTTAATCGCCGCACTATTGCGTCAATCGCCGTATGATTTTAATCCTTGCATTCCACAATTCACAACTTACAGTTTAAGCGAAAATTTTACATCAGGTTGTTGGTTCTAAAGCCTGCTCAAACTTTTGCACAGAGATATGTAATCAATTTGAACTTAACTTCTGGTCGAGATCGGACGTTAAAGTCCACGTATGCATTGACCCATATTTAAACTGTGTACACTGCAGAAGCACTGTTGCTGGCTTTCCGCTACATTAGTATCAAAAGGTTCAAAGTCCGCGAAGCCCGATTTGGCATTAGGTTGTGTTAAAAGTGAGCATTTTTGTCGGCCAACAAAGACAAACTTTTCAAACGTCCATAACTTTCAAATTTCACAAGTGGTTAGATCGGCAACAGAACATGACAGCGCTTTTGCGACTTCGTCATTCCGTCATCACGTGTTGGCCTACATTATTTCAAACTTTAATATTTAAAAGAAATCTTATCTCCTGAAAAACGTAAGCTATTTTGACAATCCATACATCTTTTGAAAGGGCTTAACCTACTTCGCTATAGAGTTGCAATGATATGATCCAATTTGACCTTGTCTTCCGGTTGAAACCGGAAGTTGAATTGAAACAAAACATCCGGGCCTCGGTTTTAGGTCTGAAATCTATTTGATCTTGCATTTAGACATAGTTTCTGTGTATGCAATAAAGTCCTCATTCCGTAAGTCTTTTTAAACTTGAATCTCTACCCAGGTCAAGCTGTCCTTGTATAACCAGACTGAGGTCAAAGTTGAAGTGGTATTCAATGGAGTAGACTCAGACATTTCGAGCTGGTTCGCCAAGGAGCGCCTTGTATCCTCTCCATGGAGTGACCTGACAACAACGGCAGAAACGAATTACTTCTCTATCGTTGGAAATACTTACAGGTAAAGTACATTCATTTCGACTGGTAGCTGCAGCAGGGGTTTATTTCAACTTCCATTGGGAGTTGTTGAGTTGGGACTTAGACAAGTCAAATAGCGCCCTCTAGAGACCATGGTTGTTCTATGTTTTGATCTTGAGTATGTACCTCGACTGTGTTCCTTGCTCTATGGACTGACTGACCAAACCTGCCACGACACCACCGGATACTTATCAAGTGTCAGTTTTTAAGAAGTCGTTGCTCTGCCAATTTATTTATTTATTGTTTAATCTAAACAATTATAAGTTCCCCAACTACACCTAGCCAATAATAGCATTCCAATTGTCTGGTATCCATCGTTTTATGTTTGTTTTTTCACTAAACAAAATCCATCAATGACCAGCTCTCGATCTCGCGGACTTCCTGTAGGAATCGTACAGCAATAGACAGTGCAAGTCTCGCGCGTATTTCAACTTCCGGGACGCGATTTTTTTTTCTGCAGCATACTTCGTCAATACAGTCAACAGTTAAGAGATAGGCTGTTCTTCCCTAGCCCTTAACTGTTGACTCCATAGCCGACGTGTGCTGCAGAAAATAAATTTGCTTCCGGGACCATGGTGGTCCCAACCATATGGAGTTTTACGTGGGTGAGATTTTGTGTCGTCAATTATTTTGGTTTAGCTTAGTTTATGACCATGGAAATTAAATATGTTGTTGGGGAATGTAATACTAAGTGATAAACAATATGGAAGTAAAATCAATTCAATAGTATAACGAAGAAAACCCGAGAATTAAAACTGACCTCAGCTTCCGGTAACTTACAAAAAATTAAAAATTTGTGCCCACCCCCGATCAAGAAACTTATGTAAACGCTTGTTTTGGTCGCGCGGGATAAAAAGCCCTTTCATTGGTAGTCTTGGTTCCAAGACCTTCGTACAGAAATTGATCAATTCCAACAACGCACCGAAATGGATCAATTCCAACAACAGAGGGCGTCACTATCCCTGGTTCGATTTAGCTTACTACAGCCAGTCGTCAAACCGCGACGAATTCAAGAAGAAAAGCGCGCCATCTGTCGGATTATCACGAGTATGAGATAGTGACGTCTTGGACCAAGACTATTTCATTGGTCGTTGAAGCGTCATACGTCCTCTTTAGACTGCGTCACGCGCTAATTTAACGAGTATAATCAAGCTTTTAAAAAGGTCAAATTATTCGGGCGTAGATTTACAAAAGAGGTTTCTAAAACTTCACGATCAAGTAAACATCCTTTGTCCCAGAGTTTTCATTTTGTTTCAATAATAACTAACAAATTATTTGTGTATTCAATATAATAGTTAAAATAAATTTTATAAAAATTGTAATGAGTATTTCTATTGTTCACATTTCCTCATAGATATAATTTAAAACAAATATTTGATTTCAGAAAAAAGCATGTTCTTCGTCTAGCGTGTTTTCTCGTTCTGGTACACGCGAGACTTGCACAGTCTATTACGTAGCCTTGGACTTAATACTGGGCGAAGCGAACCATGGGTTTTCAGATTGCTTCTTATCTATATAGACCTGTATTAAAGGGCCTGCACTGCCCTGGTTGTTTGTTTGGATAATTGGTTATTTAGATAATGGTTCGGGTGATTTAAAAGTGATTGTGTTCTCCACAAAAATGTATTACACGCTAATATCAAAACCGTGAAACTTGAAAAGAGTCAGAGGGTGTAAGCGTGTGATTTTTTGTTGGTGGTGTCACGCAGGTAAATTGCATAGAGTGACATGGCCCTAAAACCTATCGAGTCGAGTTCTAACATTATAACTTGAGGATTAAAGCTACTTAAAAAATTGCCAAATATTTTCATTACACGTGTTATAAAAAGCTCTACTTAATTTTGTTTATTTATGTTTTTCATGTAAACGTTGGTATAGTGTCATTTTTAGGGAGTTCTTCATTAGTAGGCACTTTACTGGTGAATGTCCCGGTGACACTGGCTGGCTGGTGGTGCTAGGGGGAGAAGGTGGTTGCTCATGGGAACAGTCATCCAGCGGTTATCCAGCCATACTGTACAGCACAAGCAGCGGTTTCACCTACTGGCCCGATCCAAAAGGTAAACCGCAAAATAGTCTCATAACGATCAGTATTCCTTAAACCCTACGAGTGATATTGATATCAAATTTCAGTACACATCTAAAGGGGTGCTGCAACGGACAGCAGCAAGGAAAACACGCTGTTTACACTAATCAACAAAATTAGTTTTACATCTTCTTTAAATTATTTTTTTCTCTTCTGAGGGTCTGCAGACATCAATCAATTGAATAATTTTCGTTCAAACGAACAAAATCTTCGTTCGAACGAATAAAATCGAAGAAGGTTTTCGTTCGAACGAAGATTTAAAAACAAACCTGCGCGCGCACGTCTTGTGCTGCCCAAGACCATTGATCTACATTATACTGTCAGTATAATGTAGATCAATGCCCAAGACACAGACGCCATTGTTGATGACGTCTACAGCCTGCACGCTAGCAGCCTGCAGCGTTGACTACAGTGGCGGCTGTGTCTCTCTATGCAGGCACGTGCGCGCGCCGCGGGTTTGACAATATTTTCGTTCGAACGAAGATTTCTTTTCGTTCGAACGAAGATTTCTTTTCGTTCGAACGAGGATTTTTTCCACATTTTTGTCTCGACCTATGTCCCTTTAAAAGCTCCGTGAAAAGACGTCGTATCTTTGTGCGTACTTCTTGCCATTTGAGCGTCTCACGTGTGATGCAAGAGTTCTTAGCTGATTGCGCCATCAACGGCACATAGTCTCGTTGCATTGTCGGTTCGTGCCGTCGCATGCCGCGTCGAACCAGGCCCTTTTCGAATCCACGGCCTCGGCTCCGGATTGGGCTTCAGACCCAGTTTTCTTGTCTGAAGCCCTGACCGCAAAGCATGCGTAGGCTAAAATAATTGAGGGAGCCTAGCTAGCCTGAGCCGATTTCGGAGCCGAAGCCGTGAATTCGAAAAGGGCCCTAGTTTTTACTGCTGATATAGTGCTGTCGCAATGTCGCGTCATGCCGTCGCATTGTCGAGTGTAGCCGTCTACCGCCCATCGACTATGCAAAGTTGAAAATGTGTAGGCACCACGGGACAATGCGAAGGCACGACGTGACTACTGTATGTGCCGTTGACTGCCTGCGCAAACGGCAAGGGACTCAACTATATACCGTGCAAGTCTCGCGCGTATCTTTGGGACCACTTTGGTCCCACGTACGTTGCTTTAACGTGAATGAAGGAGACAAACTCGCACGCTTTAACGGGTCCCAATGTTCGAATACGCGCGAGACTTGCACAGTATTGACGCCATAACAGCGACGCTCAAATGGCAGTGTCGTCGTTAGTCGTAAAGTGAATAGATTGAGCCATCAAACTTCGACAGCGAATAAACAAGAACAATAAAGTGTGTAAAAGATGATTAACGTGAAACACAATTCCGTGGGCTAAAAGGACTAGGGCGAATCTAATCAGTACCCATTTTGATCTCTTTGTGAGAGGGACGCCCTGGTCCAGTGACGTCACGGGCACAAGATCTGTAGACCATGTAACATTTGTTTACAAGAAGAGTGACCGTGAATATTCCAGGGCAATTCATGGCAGGCAAGATAATCCACTGGTCATATGGGAATCTTTAAATTTTGTGTCACAATTTCCACATATATTCAAGAGTAAAAAAAAAAGGAAAAAGAAGATAGACCAATTAAACAAGTTTTGATATGTGCCCTCTTTCATCACATCAAAATTTCAAAACAATCAGACCGTGCAATCTCCATAAGATATCAGATTGTTAAGTTTTCTTCCATTTACCTGTGTAAAGGTCGTGCCAGCAGGAAGTCCGGGCTCTTGGGCTCTTTTAGTAACACGTGATGTCACAGGTCTATTTAGAGCTCGCTGTATATTTTACTCTCTTATTTTGTGTTTTCTAGTCGGCAGAGCCAGTCACTTGACCATCCATGTGGACACTGAGTGAGATGAGCCTTGAGCAGCGTATATCCGCACCGTGAATGCACGACCTGTTTGGCGTCACACAGCTTGCTATTCCGATGAATCATTTTATCAATTTTATAAACAATTTAAAGGAACATTACAGAATTGGTTTTGCTAACAGAACAGTTGCTGGCAGTGTAAGTACTTTACGTAATCCACCATATACATAAACTGACAAACCTGTAGAAGTTTGAGACCGATCGGCCATCTGGGTCCCGAGAAAATAGTGAAAAACCGATTACACATTTGCATGAAATCATATAGATTCAACAAATGAATAAAACGCTCACTGAGCGATAAACTCCAATCGGAAAATTAGTTTATTCATTTCTCATCAAATATGGCATTTCAGACAGAAATATTTCAGGGGATGTTTTCTACCATCATCATCATTAGACTGTTTAAGTTTTATGTAAATCTGTGATCAAAAAGTATATTTTGCAAGTTTTTTTCTTACCAATTCTGTAATTTCCTTTAATAAATTCGTAGTTTTGTATTATATAGAATCAAGATCTATATTATTATTATTCATTTAATTGCGTAATGTTTAAAGCTCAATAATGGCAAAACAAGTGACAGAGATAGATATTGTATTTCACATCCATTTGGGGAACAGGTTGGCTCAGTGGTGTCTTGCCCTACCTTTCAAATTTGTGGGCCACGGTTCGAATCCCACCTCAGACTGGATCAAGTTGCATTTGGATTAGGTTTTCAGTCCCTACCTAATTGCGTGGGTTTTCTCCATTGTGGTTTTACTCTCGTCTAAAACTGAATATTTTGGCGCTAATTGTGCACAATTTTGACAAAACAAAATATATTTCGATTGCACCTTACAATGTTCATTCTGTTAAAAGTAGATTACAAATAATTATATTGAAATTTAGTAAAATTTTGTCCGTGTCGCACTTTTGCGTCTTGTCCAATACGCTTAGACTTTTTTCGGCAAAGCAGTGTTAGATTCAGCGTCATTTAAATTTTTCCACATTTTTAGTGTCACAACTTATTTTCAGCACACGGGCTGTATAATAACAAATAATAATTTTGCTCTATATACACCGATGTTTGTACCTCAACATCAACCATTACTTAGTGTAGTGCGCCCTCACTTGATTTTGGTAATGATTGAAATAAAACTACCAATAAGAGTTTAACCTGGCCAATGTAATCAAAATTGTGTTCATTTTCACAAAGATTAGGTTAGATTAAAAACTGTCTTACCCATCGCGTGGAAAATTCAACTGTTTACATGAGCAGTACAAATGATCGGGAACAAAAGGTTTTTACTAGTTTGGAAATGTGCAATATCACACTATTAAAATACGATTATTACTTTGTAATGTGCTACTTAGTTACAGTCTTTTTGCGTGGACATTCGATTTCGATTCTTTCATTCAATAAAGCATCGGTCATTCTTTTTTGACTTTTTATCTTTTTATTATTATTATTTTGTTAGGTATTTGAGGCTACATTTTCAGTGTGTAGATTCCTCGGTAAGATTACGTAATTACAGCTGTTTCTATAGAAAACGTAAACCTAAGAATAAATGAAACTTTTGTGATGTGGTTTCCCCGAGCTAGGTGGCTTGAAAATGGACTCGAAGTTCTTTTGGATGGTTTAATTCCAAAGGATTTAAGTTTCAGAATGTTGCTGCATGCTTCTCGTATGGGAATGTTTTTGTTTTCCCCCCTATATTTTTATTGAGTTCATCATACTTTTCCGCAGATTTTTCTCCAGCTTACGCCAATTCTGGATATCGCTTGTTGTAGATAAGGCCTGCCAATACTACAGCTCCATTTTCTGAACAAGTCGTCCCAGAACTGTTCAAGTAGTCAATGTTTACTTAAGCTACGAGTACTTTGCTGCAGCTGTTTGGGGTCCTTGCTCATGGTGAGGTCTTTTGATTAATAAATGTAAAATCATGATTGCAAAATTCTAATAGTCTAGATTGCGGTAACACTTCATGACGACATGAATATCTCTCTATTGTTCGAGTTGTGGTGGCTCTGGAATAGGACTGGTGGTGTTAAGAACTCGATCAGAGCGCTCGGTTAATCTTCGGGCAAAAATAACTCTCTTCTGAAAACCATCTTAGCCTACTGATCGAAACGTCAAGTTGTTACACCACCGGTTCTTTTTCAGAGAGTCACCACACCTCGCAAAGAGATTATTAGTGGAAAACATGGCGTTAGCACAAACCTCACTAAATCCTATTCATGTTGCATGTTTATTAGATTGTGAAATAAAATGCACATAATTAACTACTTTCAGAGTGTTGCTTTAAATCATTTTTGTTCTTTAGTCCCGTACACTAGTGTAATTTTGTTTGATTTCTTCAATGTTACATCTGTTAAGATTTCAGCCCTTGTTGTAATTCATTGGTCTAATCGTCTGTATAGTTTGGAGAATGACAGTTTACTGGCAAGCCTTGAAAAGGGGGGTGGGCTGGCCGGTTTTTCTGTTGCTCGTTTAGGTGAAATACCGTTGCAGTGAAAGCTCTAAGCTGCAAGACCAGACGGTTCGGGGAGTCATGACCACCAGGCCCAATACAAAGACATTTCTTATCAAGTTTTATTTTAGGCCCTAGTTTTTCGGTAAAGACGAATTGCAGTCCAATAAACCTTGGATTGTCCAAAAAAGAAGAACCACAACTACTTTTCAGTGTGCTGTTGTACTGCGTTATTTTCATAGGGACCAACAAAGGCAAGGACTCGAATCTACTAAACGGGGGGGGTGTCTGGTGTCTTTTTCAGAAGTAGCAACTACGGCATTCATTGCCTCTGTTTATGGTGGCCACAGTCAAACTACAAATGTATTGAAAACTATTTGTTGATAGTTATTACAGTGGCTCAAAAAGGCTGCCCCGTCAGAATCTGCGTAAAGAAATGGGGCTGCAAATGAAAAGGTGAAGTGCGCCCTCTCTTGTTCCGATGCGCTCCAGTCAGCAGTCACAAAAACAAAGTGGGTACCATCGTAATAATAAAACCCACATGTATCTGGTAAAGGTAACCAGCGATAATTAATACGTGCAAACACTAGGGCATGCATGCAATCTCTAACCAACTAGGAAAAAGTCAAGTGATTTGACGAGAAGGACTGTGACAGATAAGGTTATAATGGGTAAGTTTCTGTTATATTTATTTATATTTAAAGCTAAAGAAACAATGGACCAAGTAAAGGCAACTTCTAAGATTTTATTTTCGCTTTTTCGAGGAAAATTTGTGTAGTGGAAGTCTGGATCTACAAAGGTGAAATTTTGGAATGACTTACTTGCCCATCCCATTTCAATGCAGCTCTGCGTGGAGATGGTTCACGTGAATGTTTTGTGTGAATGATAAATAAGGCCGATGGGCCTATGCATTGTGTCGATTATAAAACATAAAACATGCTGAATCAGACCCATAATTTTCAGTCCTTATGACACAAAGCATACTGAGTATATATATATGATTATCACCTGATTATTGATATCGAACTAGTTTTTCTGTCACAAAAAAATGAAGAAGGGTAGATGGATTCAGCATCTGTTCCACACCGGAGCCTTCCACACACAAGAAAAAAACAAACAAAACAATAACATCAAATCATTGAATTTCTCACTTCAGCTTTTTTTTTTTAAACTGCATTATTGGCTGATTTATGCATGCGTAGTTCTGGCCTTGGGGACGCGGGACTTCGGAAGAACTAGCCGGGATAGGCAGGGATATGTGCAAATGGACTTGCCCCACTAGCCGGACAATACTTAGTTGGGAATTGGCTGAGGTCATACAATTTTTTGCCCGTCCTATGGAGACAATAGGGGATTTGGTAAAGGTTGTACAATTTTGGAAGTGTCGTGACAAATGCCCTGCATGCCGAGAGTTGTGACAAATGTCCCGCGTGCCGAGATTGTGCAGGAGTTGTAAAATAATGCCCCTCATGGCTAGCAGGTGCCAGGGTAATTAGCCAGGGATATACAAAATGCAAGTCCTCCGCCCAGCGAAGCGGTAGTGGGACAAGGCCGGGACTATCACACAGGGCCAGTTTTACATCCCCGACCAAATCCCTGCTAGTCCCAGATCCCCCAAGGCCAGGAATACAATTGAAACAGATGCATTTTTTAGTGTATTATTAGAGGTAGAAGTCTCTGTGGTCTATTGCATAATGCACATATGGATGTAGCCCCATAAATAGTGCGAAATATGCAGGACTCTCTCCACTTCTTGGCCCTACACCCGTGAAGTGGAGGGAGTCCATCGCATTGGCACTATTTATGGGGCTAACATTTTGATGTACATGTAGGGGCGTCTGTCATGGCTGAGTGTTCATTCTATCGTACCAAATTTAGGAACTTGGGCCGATTTCACAAAGAGATAAGACTAGTCTTATCTGAAGTTAGGACCAGTAACTGGTCTTAACTTAAGACTAGTCGTATCGCTGAAGTAAGGACCAGTAACTGGTCTTAACTTAAGACTAGTCCTAAGTTAGGAAGAGTTTTGTGAAATCGACTCCTGGTGGCTGAGTCATTTTAATAGTGAGAATTGTGGGTTCGAATCTCAACACCGGCACTTGTGTCCTTGAGTAAGACACTTAATGTATAATGGCTCCTTGGCGTTTAGCCTTATATCCCGACTTTATTTTATGGACTCTGCTGATTAGCGAAGCAGAATTAGAAACTTGTAGAAGATATGGTGTATTACAGTGTATACTTACAGTATTTCTTGCTCTGCACTACATGTACAAACAGTCGACTGTCGTTAATTTACTAGCTCAGAAGATACGAGACCCTGCTTAACACAAGAATTTTCACCGATTCCGAACTGTACCATGAATGTTACTATACAGAGGATGTGAGCACTAGCAAACATGTACCAAGAATACATGGATTACACAAGATAGTTTTGCGGTCCTGCAACGAGCAAATATAAATTGTTTTTTTTATACTTTTGCAGCGAGATCTGGGAAAAAAATTGTAGTACGACGAAACTTTACCTTCATCAAGGTGGTAAAAATAGACTTCCATTCTTCCAAAAGTATGGGATTCATTGATCAATAGAGGTGCAAACTGAACACTGGCACTGATACCAGTCTATTCAATTTACCCTCTGGTTACCGAATTGTTTGGACATAAACGACCTCTGTTGACCGCATTGTTTGACCACTCAAGCATGAAGCACACATTCCTACACAACAAAAAGCTTTCGTTCAAAGGCTATTTTTATAAACTCATAACCTCCTTGAAAATATTGTTTTACAGCAAAATAAGACATGAAAAAGTTTATATACTCCCTTTCATATCATCCAAAACGCAATTGAGATCGGCCAATAGATGTCAAAGTTATTTGTCTTTTCTCAGTGTGATCTGTAATCTCAAACACTTTTTTGTACACAACCATGTAACGCTCTGTCGGTGTTTGACATTTTGGATAGTCAACTCCAATGTGAAGTGATTGCATTTAGCAACTTTAGTTTATTGTATAGTCATTAGAATTGGAAAGATACAATCTTTGTCTTTCCAATTATGGTAAGCTACGGTATGTAGGATGAACATGGACACAACTACAGCTTTATTACAAATGGCCTTTGTGCTCAGCTTGAGAGCTTTTTTGTGTGTAAGCTTGGTCGACTAAAGTCGCCAATGGTAAGGAAGATGGGTATGAGTGCAGTGGACTAAAGTTGCCTATGGTAAGGAAAGGGTTAACAAGAGGCAGCCACCAGATTGTTAATCTTCAAGCAGACAACAGAGGGATTTAGTCGTGCACGTGGTGCAAAACCACCTACATGTAGGAAGAGTGAGTCAGTTTCGAACAAATAGCTTAGGCCAAAAAAAAAATAGGGTCGGTAGGTCGGAAAGTTTTTTTATTTTGCGTTTTTTTAAAAATTCTGATACGATTGACGGTACGTCCACGATTGTTCATGTGTTGAGCGCAATCAACGGATTTGCACAGCGAATTAGGCAAAATTGCGCGCAAACTGTAGTTTGCGCTCTTTAGATTGGCAGTTCAAGCGGCCGATCGGGCAAAAATTTACGCAATCTTCAGATAGCGCAAATCCATAGAATGGCTTCACACAGCGCCGTGTACACAGTACACACGTGCACGCTGCGTATTGAATTGTGGGTATTTTTCGCTCGTAGGACATCTCAGGCTCAAATCAGGGCGATTTCTGTAAAGTTTTCTTGATATGTTCTGTTTTTTGTTTCAATCTTGCCTAAAACATGTTAAATTGGTAAAAGTCAGCCATTTTTTTCAAGGTAATTTTTGTTTATTTATTTATTTCCTCTGTTTCCCCCCTGTTTTTTTAAAAAGCCGAATAAAAAGTTTAGGGTCGCGGCGTAAAACTAGGGTCGGTCGGGGAACCGGAAACAGAACCCTTTTTTTTTGCCTTATTTAAAAATACATTAGACAATGGACACCCACTCATGGTTTAGAAATTTTAAAGGTTAAATAAATGCTTGGCAATTGTGGTGTTTTGGATTGTCAAACTTCATTTGGAGGTTTTAACATCTTGTTTTATGGAACAAAAACTTCAAAAACATTTCTGCTGTTAAGGGCGATGGATGTGAAGTTTGGATGGGGACTTTTTAGACTGAAAAAAGCGCCAGACAAATGACTTCGAACAGTAAAAATGTAAACATGTAACTGGACAAGCAGCCAGTTAACCATGCAACCATGGTTGCCAAGAGGCAGTTTGAATCCCATATTTTTAGCAGTGGGTACTGCAACGTTTTTCCATCAGGGATAAAGAATATTATTTGTTTTTTGCCATGTTGGTCTTCTTTTTTCTCCAGCAGTGCAGTGTGTACTCTCAGGCCTGTAACATGGAGGCCACAGAGGCCATGCCTCTGTTACCCTGGTCTTGGCCTTGGTGCCCATTGATTCAAAAAGTTTCCCATAGACTTTAAAACTTTCCAGTGGAAGTGCCCTGATGAAAATGAAAAGTGGCCTTGCCCTCTCAAAGATGCAATTCCAGGCGTGTACTCTTGGTTTAGTCTGGCTCCACCCCACAGGATCTTCCTGGATGGGTTGTCTAGTTTCAATCCAAGAATAGATTGTCTGGTTTTGACAGCAGGAAGTATTGAATAAACATTAGTCATTTTAACATACATGTAAGAAGACGTCAGAGTTCCAACTGGTTGAGTCAAGTACCAAATGATCTGACAAGGCAGACTATGCTTGGATTCTTCTTGTATGCTTGGAAGAGTGAATATTGGGAATCTTGCTCTAAGGATGTATACTCTTTCTGAGTCCCCCACCTTAACGCATGGATATTACTTGTAGTAAAACAAAACGTGTTGTTAAGTTTCAAGACTGAGCACTGTAAAAGAATTTTTTTTATAAATACGAAGAAATTTCCTACGTAAAAAGAAGCTGTCAATTTTTTTTTTCAAGTTCAAAATAAGAACAGTTTTCTTACATTAAATTTACACTAATAACTTGTTTTAATGCATCTTGATAGAACAGGTAGCAGGCCTGGAATTACATTGTACATGTACATTGTACACAGAGGCTACAACTTCTGTTGTCTTGGTCTTGGCCTTGGTGCCCCTTCAAAAGTTTCCCATAGACATTAAGGTTCCCAATGGAAGTGCTCTTTGCAAACTGAAAATGGCCTTGCCCTCTCCAAGATGAATTTCCAGGCCTGAGGTAGGCCCAGACAGCTTTGTGTATAGAGAAAGTTGCGACATTGAGAAACATGGGCTCAATTTTATGGCTCTGCTTTCCGCCGAGCTCTGCACCATTCTTCGCATAGAGGGCAAGCGGAAAATTTATGTACTACATGTAGCTGTTATAGGAATGCCTAGAAACCTGGAGTACGCACGCGCACAAGCAAAAAATTCCTGCTAACCTGTGAAATACGCTTGACAGAAGCTGCTTCCGGAAGTGCCGATTCTTTGCTTATGGTAAGCAGAGCCATGAAGTTGGGCCCAGTTGTCTTTGGTCACATGATTGCTGGATGCCATTATCGGTCCAAATTTAGCACTTAACCCAATGTGAAGTCTAGTCAGGCACCATGTGTGCACACATGCATTTTTTCGAGCGAAAATGGCTTCTACTTGCAAGTTGTTAGAACTCTCTCACATGCAGCTCTTTGATTTTGTTATAACAAATTTACATACTTCAGTTACTCGATGTTTTTGTCCATGCAGTCCATAGTTAACAATGAATTTTGTTACAAGTTTTTTTACAAGGATTTTTTTTCTAGCATCATTTTGTCGTTGTTTAGAACATACATGACCTGGACAGAGTTTCACAATTTATCAGCAACCTCTGTGTAGAATATCTTTTCAGAAGAAGTCGAACTAAAACTGTTAAGAATAATCATCACGAAATGCTAATTGGTTTCACATTCCCATCAAGTGCCTACTGAGCAATGCCGATGGCCTGTAGACAGATTGTTCAAGTTGCCAGGTCCGATTTTCAGCCGATTTGACCCCAAAATTTTGATTCAAATTTTAGAGAGCTGTGTACACATACTGACATAGTTTTATAGATTTGAGAAAGTTACAAGCTTTCATATATTAAAGGTATGTATTGCAAAAAGAAAAATGTGCCAATGATTTGTGGTAGTTAATTAAATTTTTTTTTAAATGAACTATTGTCGGGATCACCACTACATGTGTAAAAACACAGATTTGCCAAAATGTATGATTTTTTAAAGAAGTGGCTGCTCATGAAAATGATGTACATCATTATCATTAGGTCCAAAATTCGTGGCTGTGCTTTTTGTGAAATTCTGCGCTTACGGCGCCCAGTAAAGCACACCATTCTATGGGCTGTAAGCGCATAATTCCGGGGTAAGCAGAGCCATGAAATTGGGCCCAGGTCTTGGCTGGGGGAGGTCCTCCATCAACACGGGCCCCGATATCAGCACTTTTGCGATGTCTAATGTTCATGAAGCCTTAGTAGTGTTCACATGGCATAGTGAAGATGTACAGACTACTATTCTAGTACATTGTACACCCATATACCTTTTTGTGTACATTGTGTTGGGTGCTAAAAAAACAACCTTGCCTGAGGACTTCTAGCAAATGACATACCTGGACAAGAAACTATGGTCTCTTTTTATTCAGAGTTGCTTGAGGTACTTTCCGCACTCTGCATTGTAAGGCTGATTCCACAATGCTCCCCCCATAATCATTACATAGACCATAGTCTGAAAGCTTAGCGGTTTTGGTTTGTTTTTTTTGTCTGCAGCTGCATACCTACATGTACTATGAGTAACTTTCTGTTTTGCAAGCAAATACCCCCTTTGGAATCGCTGCCGAGAACAAAGCAAAGCTTTGATGGTAGAGCTTTAAAGGGGATATTTACTTGTGGGCTGTGCGTGTTTGGAGGATTACAGCCAGCTTGCATCAGGGCAGCAAAGCCTTAATACACATCAAAAGAACATTTAGATCCTTAACATTGAGAGGGCGCTTAAATCATTGCTCTATGCTTAAACTGTTCAAGGTATGCTGAGTCAGTGATGAAATCACACCACACTTTGATGCAGTGATGGACAGACAAGCTTGTATGTGGCGTGATTCATAAGAAACATACACGCTGTTCAGAGAGTCACTGAGTGTGATTGCCAAAACTGGTGCTCTGCAGACTTCACGTGCTCCAGTGCTCCATGGTTTTGTTCACATTTCCGCCCGGTAGTGGTTTGACCTACAGGCTGCCTTGGTTGACATTCTCCACACAGGAAGACAGTAGCTTGCATTCATGAGCACTGCATGACGTATTTAAGTGTGGTTCTAAGCACTAGCTAAACTGCAACTCCAGTGTGATTTATGCTCGGGATCACTGCATTTAATCACTGCTGGATAGGTTACCTCACATGTACTCCTATGTGTTCATGTGTATTGTGTGTAGTTCTCCATTCATCTCCAGCAATTAGTAGTCTGGTGTTTGAGATGATCTGAACAGTCTGACACTCCTGACTTCTAAAAGAGGAAATATGATATGATATAGTATTGCGTTTTTCGGCTACAAGTATTTTACTTATCGTTATTCCTGTGTATTTTCTTCTCTCCACCATATTATTGGAATACATTTGACTTTCGGACTGCTGGTTGCGTTTGGATGCTGTTTCTCTGACTTCATCACCTACATTTTACAACATGCCGGTACTGAATACTATGACAGCTGTAAGTATTCAATTTTATTTACTTCTTTTGTGTTAAGTAAGCAAAGTGTAAACCTCTTTTCCTTGTGAATTTGTATGTTATGTACTCAGTTTTTTGTACAGCATGGTATAATAAAAGCTGACATAATTTGTTATTATACACAAACTGTCATCGATGAGAAAACAATGTTCAAAAATCTGGTGTCCAGAAAGCACTCCACTGGCTAATGGCTGTGGTTATGTTGACGTACAAACGTCAATAAAAAAAATTCAATAAATTGATTCAATTGTGCATAAATTCCAATCCGATGACGGGGGTTTGCCCTTAACTTTCTCAGTGACTGCTCAGCAGGACCAGTTAGCTTGTCGTTTCACTAGTCCACCATGTTTTTCACTGGACCATGGTTCCTGTTATAAATAGCAATTGTGCAGTGGACCACTGTTATAAAGAACTGATTGAATCTTCAATGGGCTGTGCATTAAAGTAATCACAAATACAGTACATCCATTCAGCCTTACAATGTAGGAGTTATACGCGTACATACCTGTTCCTTAATTTAAAGGCAAGTACACGTTCCTTGGCACGTGTAAAGGTAGTCGCTGTGAAGGCATTGACAGGGCATGGAATTTTCACTTGGCCACTGGCCCGAGTCCTGTAACTTGCTATATTTTTGGCCAGTAACCCTACTAACAATCATTTGAGTGTTTTTAAGAATGTTCAAGTTACACTAAGCTTTCAACTTCAAACCTTGAAGTTGAGCAAATATTTAAAAAAATAAATATAAATTTTTGGGGGTCTTGTTGGAAATATTTCTGGTCCAGTACAGATTAGAGCTGAAAGACCTACGTGGTCTACTTGTAGCAAAGATTTCCTCAATATTTAACCCTTTTAATAGAACCAGATATCCTCTATGAAACACCAGGCCTTTTGTGTTATGTAACAGATACTAAACCTAAAAAATTAATTAGCCGGTTGCAAACTGCCTAAGGGCCCGTGGTACATGCATTTAATGAAACAATTGTTAACGACCGGACATTTTGATTCGACCCTAAAACTAAAAGAGTCTTTCTCAAGACACTAAAGTATGTTAAGTTCGGTTTGTTCAAGTACAAAACAACAGGAACTGAAGTGTAATAATTTTGACACTCCCCCGGACAAATATTTCCTGTCTGGTGCTCGTATAATAGCGTCACAACATGATTTTATTGCAATCTTGTTGATTTGTGAAAATGATCTGTTGTCGGTATGTTCTTAGTAACTCAAATTCATTCTGACAGAATAAAAAAAAAAAAAAAAAAAAATGTAAATATTATATTACCTTACATAGTGATATTTTTTATAACACTGGAAATACCTTGTCCTAAAAATAGTCAGGCCTTGAATTTCATCTTTGAGAGAGCAAGGCCATGATCTTTTTGCAAAGGGCACTTCCAATTGGGAAATCTTTGAGTTTATGGGACACTTTTTGAAAGGGGCACTAAGGCCAAGAGCAGGACAACAGAGGCCATGGCCTTAATGGCTTCTGTGTAATTCTAGTGCAGAATAGTGTAATGCTGGTATTTTATGGCACACTTCATACTGGAATTTATTTGTAAGTGGTTTAAACACCTTCCTTTGAAAGGGAAGGTATACGATTGGTAATCACTCTAAAAATTAATGGCAATAAAAACTTACTTGGTTAGAATTAAAGCAACTTTCGATAGTATAAAGCATTTTGAGAAATATTTCAATTCAAAATACTGTGGATATGGAAGAAAACAAAAGTTAGTTTTTATCCCCCCAAATTTGAATCTGAGAAACGTTTCTGTCATCTCAGATTGTGTATTCCTACACATGTATTAGGGATTGTTCTTCATGCGTGGACATTATTCGCTGCGGATTTTGGCAACTACCTTCTGAAAAACCAAAGGTATACTTTGCCTTTAAGTTTGCAAAGGACCATGACCCACAGTAAACCACACAGCATCCCCATATGACATCATGTTCCTTGTGGGTAGTCACCAGCAGTCCACACTTGTGTACATCATGAATATTTAGTCACTTCCTCTCCACACTGTCCCTTAACTTCCCTTTAACTTTCAACATTTAGGGATTGGTGGACTTTTCTGTCAGAAGCGTTAGGCCTATTGAAGGAAGCCTTGGTCAGACCATGGGTTCCTTCCACCATGGTCAGACAGTGTTTACAATTACAGCATTCCAGTTGTGCTTACAATTTACTTCCAAATAAGAATGCTTTTAAACGCAGGACACATTTTGTTTAGAAATGCTTGAAAACACTTCGCTATGACAGAGACAGCTTGAAAGATATTTGAGCATTGACAATTTGACTTTGTTCTATTCAGAAGGTTTTGTTTGCCTTTGACCGAAGTCCATAATACATTTGTAACAAAAATATTTCCATTTTGACAGCAGGGAATCAGGAAATTGTTTACAAGTGTATCTGGTTTTATTTAATCATTCTTATCAATTCAGTGGAATCCCAAGTGACCCAAATGTCAAAGATGATCAGGGCTCGAATTTGGGGGGGAAATCCACAAGACCGCAGGACTTGTTTCTCAAAATTTTTACTGGACCAGAAATAATTTTGCAAGACCAGATTCAAACTGAGAAAAGACTTCCTTGAACAGTTAACTTGCATTTAATTGAACAAGCACTAAGACATATAAGAGAAGATTTACCTCATTTATCCAAGGTTATTGACTGTATTTCTAATCATTACTCAAAGTCAACATTCAAACATAATTTGTTTCTGTTTACAAGATATTATAGAGTGAGTTTGGTTACAATGTACATAACATGTTATTGAATTAAAAACACAAGACCACCGGACTTGTCCGGTCATGAGTTTACTTGCCCAATACTAAAATCACTGGCCTCGGGCCTGCGGTCCAGTGTCAAAATCGAGCCCTGATGATTGAAATTTCCAAAATACTAAAAAAATCCAGAAAAACACTTCAAACTTTAAACTTGTTCAACCCCCAAAAAGGTGGGGGGGGGGCGGGGCGGGAAGCGCCATCAAAAATATTCAAGTATTACATGTATAACAGGGAGTTGTTTCATCCAGCAATATTTTGCATATTAGCCAAACAATTCTGAGTAGTTTAGACTGAGCTTATTTTTTGCACACTGAATGCGAATGTTGAGTGGAAAACTATGTTTTTTTTAAAGAAACAACCAGAGATATATCGAATAATTGTAAGAGAAATGGAGTGGCACTGGCCTACTGGATACACTGTACAAAGACATGAGTGGATTGACCTGTGCCCAAAAGAAAATAGTACAAACTGTATAATGGATAGATCCTTACATTGTCTTTTAGCATAATGTGTGTAGAAACAGTGGAAAAGAGATGTTTTCATTGGGGGGGGGGTAGTCAAGCAGGGCAAAGTCATAATTTAGGGCAGCTAATTCATGTATCGAACCATTCATTTGTGTGGCTTTCTTTCCTTGATCTTATGAGTTTGGGGGGGGGGGGCAGGGGTTCTGAGGGGTTCTGCCCCCCTCCTCTGGTTACACCACTGTGTACAGTACTCTACAAAATAATTGAATTAAATACACAATACCCACATTGTACAAACACTGGCGTATGCCGTATTCAATACTTAAAATAGTACAGTCTGTGACTACCCCTGTGTGCATTTAAACATTTGTACAGTACAGCCATATTCCTCTTTCGGAATATATTGAAATTTGACCCTCTGCTTGTTTTTTCTTCTTCATCCTTCTTGAAAGCATAATTTACTCCTATTGTAATAGATAGTTCCCAGTAGACGCCATCTTTACGGGCAAATTGCATTTTGACTTGCAGGTGCGTCAAGCGCTCAACTTATTAACGCAGCCGCGTTGTTCACTAACCAATCCTGCAGTGAGTTTCGTGAAATGCGCGCGTGTTGCACGCCGTTCTCACACGAAACGCGTGACTGTTTGTTCTAAACTGCCCGTAAAGATGGCCGATTTACGTCATACTGCAACCTATCTATAGATCACTGAGCTTGTGATGTGAAGGGTGACTTGAGTTTGTCAAAATGTGTCTCCAATTGTTGAGGGATGAACGTTCAAAACGTCCCTTAAAACTCACCTTTTTTCAGACTTATTTTTACTTGGGCTATTTATTTCATTCTCATTCCCTTTGTATTGTATTTGTACATGTAATTTGTTGTAAAGCGTTGTGATACCTTTTTTGCATAAGAGCGCTATGTAAGTGCTTGGATTATTATTTAACTAAAGTTACTAAACGCGAACGATGCCTGATGAATACGACGTATACCACGACAGAATCATAGAATTCATCCAGGAATCATTGACTTATACAGTACAAATGGAATCAATTTCTTCACACAACACAAGATGATTTCACACCAATTAATTAATTTCGGCAAAGTCATGGAGCAGATGCCCCCCATCAGTGTAGCTTACATGGATAACCCTGATGATCTGAAAATCTCTTTGAATCATGGAAAAGGGTTCATAGAAAGTTCACCAGACAGGAGTCAGGTTTTCCAAGGTACAACAGTAAAAAAATAACTTCCAGTACTGTTCCATCAGATCAAGGGCGATAAAAGCTTAGCTATAAGGCCGAGTAAAAAAACAAACAAGTTTAGCGTCCCCGCCCGCCTCCTTTTTGGCCGCCGCCTACTTTTTAAAAACTATTTACTATTTAAAAAAAAAAAAGAAGGACCCAACAAAAAAGCAAACAAAAAACAAATTTGACTCAAACAAAACAAATCATTTGTTTTGTCATACATTGTATCAGTACACTAAAATAGCACAAAATCTGTGAATAAAATATACCTTGGCCAGCCATATTGAGCATGGCGGCCATCTTGGAAAAAACAGCAAAAAAAATTGAGAAATAGTAAAACAGTAGCGCCTGTCTCCTCCTCTTTTTTGAAAAAGTCCGGACATGTTCCCTGTCTTTTGAACAGTAGAAAAAACAATTGAAACTTAAAAAAGAAATAAAAAAATAAAAAAATAAAAAGCCTCTCCTCCTTCCTTTTTTTTAGAAACCCGGACGCTAAACATGTTTCTTTTTTTACTCGGCCTAATGTATCTAGTAGCAGTTTTCCATGAATTTCATGAATCCATTCTCATTGTTTTCCCTTCTTCTTCTTCCTGTCTGCCATTAGAATAAACCGAAGGACATGGAGGGCTATGTAGGTTTTGCTAATCTTCCTAATCAAGTTTACAGGAGATCAGTCAAGAGAGGATTTGATTTCACACTCATGGTTGTTGGTAAGTAACCTTCATTAGATGTTTGATTTGTGTCAAGGTCAACCAAATGAATGTTTACATTGTATGCAGGGTTCTCTCCATAAAACAAGCTCGGGTATCACGCTGATACGCGTGAGTGAATTAAGGGCTGATACACGCAAATTGCGGCTGATATGCAAACAAACGAAACCAAATTATTTCTTTTACTCCGATCAAACTCACAAAAATCAGAAAGAGAACACCACCCAGATTGCACAGTAGGGCTTTTAAAACCAAAGATAAAAACACCAAGTGAAAAACATTCCAATGACCCCGTTTTAATTCAGCGTTTGGGTCCAGAAGGCCCCCACAGTTTTGAAAAAAACCTGAGGAAAACCCTGGTACTGTATGGAGCTATTTTTTTGTGTGTGCAATGAACCAAGGCCAGGAATTACTGGGCTCATCTCCCCGGGCTTTCTGGACTGTAGTTTGGCGAAGCGTGCCAAATTAAAAACAAGGTCCTCGGAATGTTTTTTTACATTAAACATCTCAAAGTAAAAAAAAAACATTGCAAGGACTTTGTTTAAATTGAGCATGCTCTGCCAAACTTGGAAAAATTTGGGTTCACAATGCCCCACACTTTTGAAGAATCCTGTGCTGGACTCTCGACGAAGTTGTCTGAAGCCCTTTTCCACTATTGATTGAGCCTCCTGTATAAAACCCACAGGGAACTTTTTAACTTTCAACCCCACTGCCACCCGATGTTCGTTTTACAATTGATGCGATTTTTCTTGGGAAAAATGCAAACTCAAGATGCAGTTTGACTGTGGCAATCGAAATACATAGTAAGTAATGGTAATTTGTTGGGTACGTTCAAATGTTATTTCCTTGACTGTATTTTAGACCAAACGTTTCTCTGGAGAATTAACCTCATAATTAGTGAGATTTCGATTGAATGAAACGGATAAATTTGTTGTATTGCGAATTACCAATCCAGTACGTTCATAAGCAGTAGCATTGCTACTTGTTTATTTGTACCAGTGCCAAATTTCACGGCGTTGCCTGCTATAGACCTTATGCGCATGACGTCATTGGAGTAGGGCGCCCTCGGCTAGAGGTCAAAAGAAGATTGCTCATTGGCTCATCCTCTGCGCCGGGCATACAAGATGTGCGTTCCATTGCGTGATGACGTCATTGCATACATAAGGTCTATTCTGTAGAAGGAGACAGGGCTCCCCAAAGGGTTAACTGGTGCCCTGTACATCATGTGATTCTATGGGCAGTAAGTGCAGGACTCCATGGTAAGCAGTGCCATGCAAAATTGGACCCCGTTGGGATCTGACTTTAATCCTCTTCCTGCCCCAGTTCGATGCAAAACAAGATCTGCATTATAAGTAGCAGGCCCAGTGGAGAAACACGGAAGCCACAGAGGCCATGGCCTCTATTGCCCTGGTCTCAGCCTTGGTGCCCCTTCAAAAGTTTCCCATCCAGAGACTATAAGATTTTCCCAATGGAAGTGCCCTTTGCCAAAAATTAAAATGGCCTTGCCCTCTCAACGTTAAAATTCCAGGCCTGATGTATGCATCAGGAAGGCCTATGGTTTTATCCACTCACACATGAATAAGGGGGGGGGGGGTCATCCATAAAAATAGAACTCTGAGAATGCTGTGTGAGTCATTATCAGCACAGCGCAGTTGTGAGATCATTTCATGGATGCACATAGCCATTTTATTTTGCTGGATTTTTACATGTTTGGCGGAATTACAAAATGTGACACAAGCAAGTGTACATCAATGGCAAAATTTGCCATACAGATACCGCTGAGCTGTAGAGCAAATTTAGCCATGCACATTGTTTTCACTAAGGGACGGACATGTCATAAATCATAAGTTGCCATTTTGCAATACTTGTGTGCCAAGTGTAGTCGAGCTCAACATTTTCTACGCTCTACATGTATGTCATTTCTGTTGGATCCTCATCGCCCTTTATTTCCCCCCCCAAAAAATGGAAGGCAACATTTTTAGCATTGTAAATCACAAAGCAAATCTTGCACTACAGTGAGCATCCTGGATGTGTCAGTAGCAATCGCTGTAAAGCTAGACAGTTAATTTGGTTTAAGAAAACAAAAAACAGTTTGAAATAGAAACTGTTTCCTTTAAAATTAAAATTTAATTGTATGTAAAATTCATGCAGGATGTATATTGTGTAAACCAGGAAATGGGCGTGAAAACAATTGTCTTGGTCGTAATATATTTTAATCCAGAATCGGTATGTGTTATTTTTACTTTATTTTTACTAAAATTTTCGGGTGATGAAACCAGAAGTAACTAATACTGTAAACTCGTAGTCCTGAATTAGTGAATGGAAGATGTGGAAGAAATGTCAATTTAGATGTGGGAGGAGAATCTCAACAGGGTGGGGGGAGGGGGGGGGGGACCGGACCAACACAATCTGGTACATGGACTGAAAACCAAAACCACTCGAGGCTCTGTTCCAAAGTGCTATTCAAACAAGGGTTCATTGGAGGTGAAAGGCTTGGCAAGATAATTATTGTTGGCGTGTCATGGCCGGGCGGTCCAGGGCACTGGACTCAAGCTCTGGTGTTTATGATCAGCAGAGTGTTGGTTCGAGTCCCAGTCGTGGCCTTGTATCCAAGTCGTAGGTCCCATGTGCATGTTTGAATTAGTTAAAATAAAATATTTTTTTAAACAATTTATGCGGACATTAGGCTTTGGTTTTTAAAGTAAATATTCATGTATTAGATGAAAGAAAGAAAAACCCAATGGAAAGATTAAAGTGCGAATCTCTTTTCCCACACCGTGTGAATTGTGGTTTTCACTGATTTGCACAAATTGTTCAGGATTTTTACACTGGTCTGGAAATTGTCAACTCTGCATGAAAAGGAGCTTTCTTCTAGAGTCCACAAGGGACTTGGAGACCATTTCAGTGTTGACACTGTACACAAACCTGTGGAAGGATCTAGTCGATCCAACAATTGGGTCATTGTACGGTGAGCCCTTACCTACAGGGGAAACAAATCTTTTGGGTCAATTTGAGAGAAGGATTGAGGGATTGAGGGATTGAATGCAGTGTTAGGAGTGACTTTAAGTTTTTTTTAAATCATTGCTAGGTCTCAGACCATCAAACAAGTCTCCCATCATTCCCAAGACATCCGCATCAATCATTTGGTGACACAGTTTATTTAGCTGTAAGCTATGTTCTTGGAAATTGCTGAACACTGTTACTCCTTTCTCAGCGCATTCAAAACTAGGCTGAAGAACTCCCTACAGTATGTTCATATCTGCATGAAATCTTAATTAATTTCTTCGTTAACCCCTTCGGCGCCTTGAGGGGAAAGGTTCTAGCTAGACGGGGCTTGATACATACTTTGTTATTATTGTGCCCTCTGGGTTGATCACCGGTTCCAAAGCCATTGTCAAGGTCATTCAATGTAGACATCGCCCTGGACTGTGCCCGAATCAATACCTTTCATAC
Source organism: Pycnopodia helianthoides (assembly GCA_032158295.1). Taxonomy (NCBI): domain Eukaryota; kingdom Metazoa; phylum Echinodermata; class Asteroidea; order Forcipulatida; family Asteriidae; genus Pycnopodia; species Pycnopodia helianthoides. The sequence goes on along the minus strand of CM063246.1, from coordinate 2,663,896 downwards.
AGTTATGGGTAGATCACTGTGTCTGCCTTCGCCTGTATTCGCTATGTATTTTGATACATGTACATGTACATGGACGTCAGCGTTGCTAGCCTGTTTGTAAGTGTGACATGTAAACCCAACTGTAAGCCACAGTCCTTTCACACGAACTGGCTCCAACGATTGCCAGAAACCCACAGGAAATGTAGTTCAATAGGTAGTGGCTCTTTAAGGCTTAATGTATCAATTATCATTTCAGTCATTGTTTGTAAAATTACACATTTGAACGCTTGCCAGTTTTGTGAGTAGCCAAAACCGTGCGCATGCAGCAGCAGATTTGCGCATGTGACAGAATGACCTACTTAAAATACATTTACAGGCCATGTGCATATAAGCTTTTTGTTAAGTAAACTGCGTTTTATTTGCCCTAGAAAGTTTTAGTAGCCCTGATTTTAAACATGTATTGTCATAAATGTATCTTTCTGATGTATTAATGGTAGCAGGAAGAATATTCCATAATTGGAATACACAATCTGAGAAGCGTTTCATACAACCCTCTCTCTTAAACCACATTCCTTTAGAAGAGAATCGATTCTCAACACGTTATACGTTATCAACAGCTGCAGTGCTTCTCACCAGTTAAGTTTTGATGGTAATTATTTTTTGGAGTAATTACCAAAGGTATACCCTCCCTTTAAGCACCAATGTCACACTTGTGGCTACTGTTCTGCCACAAATTGTACAGAAAGGTAATACTATAAGCGTGTACACGTGTAAACACTGACGCCTAAATGTGCACTAGGCTGTATAACACCCGGTGACATTGACTCCCAAAATGGCGCTACCAAGATTATTGTGATGGTGACATCAGTTGAATATACATGTATTGTATCTCTATCGCGATTGTAGATCGATACTGTCAATGCTTACAAAAGGAAAAATTAAGGGCTGGACCAAATGTACGTATACATTATACAGTAATATCCTATCCTTGTTTTGATGAAATTTATTTCCTTAAAATAAAAACACACGATGTTAAGTTATGTGTACGGAAATGTACCATGTTGTACCATGGACAAGAATGGTACTGCTGTGAGGCAGCTCAAAATGAATATTTAAAAAAATAGACACATAAATGAAAGAAAAATACCCATAGCAGGATATAATTGTATTTTGTCAAGAGTTTTCACTGAAGCATCCTTTTATGGTAGCTTGCTGGATCAACATTTAGAGGTACAAACACATGCATTAACAGTTATTTCAATTTCAATAGAAAATACCCTTCAAGCCAATCTTTATTTATTCCTAGGTTTTGATCCTCACCATTGTGCTTAGAAGGGGGGAAAAAACCACGAAAAACCTCCATGAAAATAATGTTAACCTTGAAAGTATTCATCCAGATAAAGCGTTTTAAAGAGAGCACTTTTGTTGTTGTCGTTGAATGAGAGTGCAGCGGGTGAAAGGAGGGTTTGAGGCATGGTTCGGTGCTGGTACAGTGTACTTAACCACTCCAATCGGAGGATTATTTGTGCAACCTTTGAATGGGTGGAATTGAATGCTTTTGTAATAGTTCTCTAAACTTGTTTTCACAACTGGCTATTGAGCTCACAGGATGTGGGCTTTAAGCCTGTCTACTATTTTGACTTTCATTGGTGTAGGATCAAACTCGGTAAAATCTGATGTACATGTACACAGTACTAGACGTTGTGCTGGCCTACGTGTGTATGCAAGTATCAATTTATTGCTATCAATGTGAGGACTTCCCTTTGTCTCTCTAACCATGCTCTAACTTAGACTTAGCGTGAAAAATGTGACCTCGGACACAAAAATACATCGGATTGTGAGGACTTCCCTTTGTCTCTGTAACTTACACGTTGCCTTGAATCGGCCGAGTTGGTCTATAAAAAGCGTTTGTGAACCGTTTGTTATAAAATGCATACGGTTAGAAAGATGTGTTAAAAGTAGAATACAATGATCCACACAAATATGCCTCGAAATTGCGTGGTTTTCCTTTTACATCGGGAACTAACATGGTCGGCCATTTTATGGAGTCAAACTTTTGACTCCACAAAATGGCCGACGATGTTATTTCGCAAAGTTCAAGGAAAACCACGCAATTTCGAGGCATATTTGTGTGGATCATTGTATTCTACTTTTAACACATCTTTCTAACCATATGCATTTTATAACAAACGGTTACAAACGCTTTTTGTAGACCAACTCGGCCGATTTCAAGGCAACGTGTGTACCTTTAACATTCTCCATAGACTTAGCGCATGAAAAAATGTGAGGACACAAATACAAAGGATTCCAATGTGAGGACAATATTGCTCCTTTTGAGTTACTTTGTTCTGCTGTCCCCACTCTGCTGATAATACCATGACATGTGTACTTGTATCCATTTTGTAGAGCACACTATTGTACAAATTAAAGGCAGTGGATACTTTTGGTTATTATTCAAGAAATGCACTTACCATAAAAACTAAATGCACTTGGTACATGTAAGAAGCACCTGAGAGCTGCTGATAGTATAAAACATTGTAAGAAACGACTCCCTCTGAAGTAGAGTAGTTTTTGAGAAAGAGGTTATTTCTCACCCAAATACTTGACTCTGAGAAAGGCTTCAGCTCTCAGGCAATTGAAAACACCCAATTTTATGCAACAAGGGTGTTTTTTCTTTCATTTTTTTCAACTTCGATGACCAATTGAGCCCAAATTTTTACAGGTTTGTTATTTTATGCATACATGTTGGGACATACATGTACAAAGTGAGGATACTAGTCTTTGACATTTACTAAAAGGAAATCCTGCCTTTAAGACATAGGCCTAATTTGTCTAGTAAAAATCACGATACTGGTCTGCTACAATTATACCCTGCCTCTAACTTACTTTACATCGTAGTACATGTCTTATGTATAATGTGTACGTGTACTAGAAGTGGAAGGAAAAGTGCAGGTTGCTTTTATTGACACGATCAACATTCCAATCAAACAAGTTCTAGGATTTTCTTCAATAGACGAAGGATACGTTCAAATATGGTCAACACACTTTGCCTGATTCATCGCAACCCAGTGGACCGTTTGTACTTGTTATCAATTGTTGATTGAATTGAATTGAATTGAATTGAGTACCTTTTTTTCTTAAGGTATTGTTATTTGTCGTGTGTGGTTAGTGGGCCATAGCTTTCCCCTTCAAAGTTACCTTACCGTGATAATGGGTCAGTGCGTACTTATGCATATTCATTACAGCAGTACGTGTGAATGCCGTACCCAAATTCTTAAAACATCCCACTCGATATGCACTCATTTTTCCGAGCAATTTTTATCCCCCCCCCCAAGATGAAACTTCTCGTTTTTAAAATGAATAACTGTTTCCCAAGTTTCAAATCTCAGTCAATTCGAAATGGTTTAGTCAGAAATACTTTGCACATTAGAAATTTAACACTAACAGGACTCACCCTTAACACTAGCACAGCGTATATTGTCTAGTGAAAACTGCCATCGATAGGCCAGTAAACACCACTTCTCAACTTGCCCTGTGGGCCACTAAAAACTGTGTTACGTACACGTACTTGTTTAAAATACTTGTATTTCTTCCTTTCCAGATGTGAATAGTAAATTTTAAAAATATTATTTTTTTGAGAGTCTGATGAATGCAACTTCATTTGACCACTAAACTGGTTGTAATCGCTACCATTAATACATCAGAAAGTCACATGTGTATGTTTAAAATCTGAGATACTAAAATTTCAAAACTTCCTGGGGGCAAGTTCAACGCACAGCACAGTTTACTAGCCCTGTGGGCTACTTTACAAAAAGATTTTGAGCGCAAGGCCTGACCAACCTACAATGAGGTAGGGGAGGGGGGGGGGGGTGTCTGTTTACACATGTAGAGCATGGACATTAGCATGATCAGTTTAGGGGCCACAGGGCACAAGGTATGTTTTTTACGTTAACATCTCCGAGTTAATGGTCAGGAGTGCTCATGGGCTGTCAGGAGTGAATGAAAACTTCTCAGTGTTGACCCTTTGCCTGATGCGCAGCACACATATGTACACGTGCCTACTCTGTACCCATTGGGTGTCAAAATGTACACAAATGAATTGACCCCCAAAATGGTGGAAATGGTAGACTGCGCATTTTGCGGAGGTGCATTCCGTGTCAACGATGGGTCAATAGGTTCTTAAAATGATGGTTTTATTTGTGGGATATCATCTTTTTGTTCAAAAAGGCAACTTGATTACAGCTGGACACTGTATTGTGTAGGCCCATGGGTATCATGAAGGACAGAGAAATGTGCCATACTGTACTGACTTGCAGTGCATGTACATGTACATTGTACATGTAATATGGTTGCTCTCTGGTTGTACAAGCACATATTACACTTACAGTTACATGTTGCGTGTTCATTTTTTTAATTATGTGTGTACCGAATGTGAACTGTGCAATGTATTGTCAGATGGTAAGACCGTTAGACCTTGCTGACAAATCCATCAACTATGCAGTAGGTATGCAGCTATCACGTGTACAGCATGTGTCCTAATTATTCTCCTGCTCCACTGTTGTTTTCTTAGTACATGTAGTATACATTGTATGCATTATGTCAAGTACGTATTGTCATTGCACAGTGCACAGTGCACAGAGTAGCCAGTAATTGTCTGTAACAACAAGAAGGCACACCCTCTGTGCTAGTTATTAGGTATGTTGTGAATTTCACGGTTCCCTCCTGGGAGACCAGGAAGATGTAAGTGATGACTGGTGATGTCTGGAATACACAGCTGAACCCAATAATACAGTATGGAGATAAGACCTTCGTGTAAGGGACCATTCAGAATAATCAATGTTTAGATATTTTGATATTCTTTTGTTCAAAGGTGTGGGTTGGTGGATCAAAAGACTGTACGTTAAAATTCAGTTTTCAATTCAAATAGTACATGTGTAGAAGAAGAACGAATTAAGAGAAGACAAAAATGAAGGGACAATTATTATAATATTGTCTGTCATGTGTGTGCAGTTCCATTGCTATCAGTCAACCTCGTTTCAATAGTTGATGTCCGCACACTTTGCTCGCTGGAAGCCAGGAAAGACCATTCAAAACTCCTGAACTGTGATAGTGAGGCATTACTTTGTTTTCCCAGGGGAAAAGGGTAAATTAATAGTCGGTCAGTATTTGAAAATCAAAATTTTGCTGGATAGTCAAAATCGTTTTGAAAAAAAGATTGAAATTGTTAAACATTGATTATTCTAAATGGTCCATTACAACATGGTATTCCTCCATCAGGGAATGATTTCGCCCAGTAATTTTCCCGTAAACCAAACATTTAGACAGAACATATTTTGCGCACACTGGGTGCTAATATTGAGTAGCAATGATGATTTTTGAGCAGCAACTGATACATTTTGTGTAACATTTTGCTATGTAAGGGAAATCGTTCACTGGGGTAGACACTTCCTTGATACAGCATAGACTTGTATAGTCCCATGGGGGTAACCCAGAATATGAATTTACTTGTTGTATCGTGGATGAGAGTATCAATGGTTGTACTGAATACTACCGGGTAATTGCTTTTATACTGTAGTGGTACATGTGTGCCAAGGGAATCATGGGTGATAACTGATGCAGTTACTGGAATGAAGTAAGTGATTCATTGCCTGCTCATACAATAGCTTAGCTTACCTAAGATAATGTGACATTTATAATCATGTCAAAATTAAAGTGTAAAAGAGGCTAAGACGAAAGACAAAATTTATTAATTTAAATTTTGCTCCTGAATACAATTACCAATCTGATCATTCAATGTCATCCCTCCAATTTGTTTTCACTTGTTGTTCCTAAAAAACTCACAAATTATGGGGGAATTGTTCATTCACACTATGCTGGATCTCTCTGAGATTGTAATAAATTGTTGTTGTATGTCTTGATTTACAGGAGAATCGGGTCTTGGCAAGAGCACACTGATCAACTCCCTCTTCCTGACAGATATTTACTCCTCAGAATTTCCCGGTCCATCCCAGCGGATGAAGAAAACAGTCCAGGTAAGAACTAGATTCCAATCTCCATGGAGCTGGAAATACCCACTGGAGCAGAGCGCTTGGCCAGTAACCCCCCACAACCGAACAAGTTCTGCAGTCATTGTTTTTCCAAGGATGTACTTTTGAAGTTTTGCAGATTTTAATCTTAAAGCTTTCCAGTTCCAAACCTCTGAAAAGTTCAAAAAATACAATATTAGGAGTATGTTACAGGGTTCTGCCCACAGTGTCGGTGCTGGAAAACTCGCCCGGCACTCAGGAATTACCAACCACCACTTGCAGAATTTTCTCTGTTTCCAAACCACCACACATTTTCAAAATTGTAAATTACACTTGCGATTTCCTTTCAAAGGTTTTTATCTAAATGTAAAATTTGGTAATTTACCAGTTAAAATGGTATCCGAAGCCATTAATTATGAATGCTTCTTTGATTTGAGTCTATTTATATGATCTACCGTGTAACTGATCCATCTCGCAATGGTTTCTAGGGAAACATTTTTCCACCACTAAAGAAATCCTGGGCAGAACCCTGATGTTAGGTCATTGTAAAAAACATCTTTGGTATTCACCTTAGAGGTTTCTGCAAAGTGGAGATGCAACATGGAAAAATAAAGCTACTTCAAGTTCTACATATGTCATGTTATAATGCTCACCCATGTACAAAATGTAGCAAATCTTTCTGAAATTTTCCGAGATTCAGGTTCTTTCATGTTGCCTGTATTCATTGGAGTTGAATTTTTCAGGAACTGAAAGAAAAGCTCTGTACACAAAGTTTGTGTTTTTGGTTTGGCTTTACAGATGTTTTCTCACAGTTTGAAAAAACTTTTGTACATCATATGTGTACGTCATGTGCATGGTTAATATTTTTTTCCCCCGTAAATTTTGTTCATACATGTATACACTGTCCTCAAGGAAAGCAGTTTTATTTTTCTATTGAGGAGGCTTCTCAACAAATAAATAAGTAGAATTGCATCAGGTACCACAGACAGTGGGATAGATAATAATATGTGCACAGCCACAATCATGGGTACACATTTTTTTCGTGTCCATGTTATGAACAACACTTTGAAAACCAGTGATGTAACAGTTATTTCAATGTTTTTTGTAAATTAATTAATCAGCACTGTGTGAATGAAGAGTAGAAAGTACTTGAGTTTGTCGAATACAAGATCTGCAAAGAGTTACTCAATTTTCATGTGTTGTTCAATCAGTGTCTTTGTAACAAAAAGTGTACCCATGATTGTGGCTGTGCACCTATACATCTTGCAAAATATACTTAACAATTTTTTTTCCCCCTGCATATTGCCAAAATACCCACTGCTTGATAAACTTGTATAACATGTAGTTACCGTCCTACAGTAGTTACAGTACAGTGCCCGAGGAAGCTTTTTTCCATCAATAAAGTCGAGAGATTATGAGATTCAATTTGCAACTTGGAAAGGATTACCGGAGGGGTGGGATTAACTATTTACTCTCATTTCATCAGGACGTGCAAATCCAGATTGCAATTTGCTTGGGGCTAATACCCCTGGATTAAAAAAAAAAATAAAAATAAATTCTTGTCATTGATCACTTTTTACATTTGCTAATCTGTAGTTTACAGTGGAGTGATCTGCTACTGGTAGACCATCCCTCAAGCATTCACCTCAAAACCAGGGGTGCAATTTGGTTCAGGAAACTTAGCCCTAAGGGTTGGTGGTACATGTACACTGTATAAATGTTATCAACGAGTTCATAAAATAATGAATCTGCCCCCCAAAGCCAAAAGTCCATGTTTTTCAAAAATTGTGAAGTTGAGCTATTCTTTAACCTGCTGCTTTGGAGACTGCTACACATTGTACACACATGTGCAGTGTACATGTAGCAGTTAAACTGGGCAGTCGGATTGGCCCAGTGGTACCTCTTCTCGCCTACCACCTCCGGAACCCCGGTTCGAATCCCGCCGGGGGCACCATGTCAATTGGGTTTTCAGTCCCTACCTGATCGCGTGGGTTTTCCCTTGAATAATTCTCTGGGGTTTTTCTCCCACATCTAATACTGAGACTTCCTTCCTTGTCTTCTCTTCATGGGGTTCTTGGCTAGTATACTATAGAGATTAAGTTCGCTTTTCTGAGAGTCCTTGGCTTCACAACCAGATTAAATGCAATGAAATGAACTTGGTAGTTCAACATTTTCTCTATGGTTCAACCATATTGGATGTCTATTTTTGTTAACGTCTGATTTAACGTGTTCATAACCCTCTTAATAAAACAAGTTCTTTTATAGCGCATTTTACAATAACGTATCAATGCGCTTTACATTAGTGCCCTGGTCATTGGGCCAATATCATTTCTGTAATCTTTCTCAGCTCCCTTCGTTGGGAGTATACAGCCCCGAGCTGCGTGGCGCTTCGAAGGCTTTGTCAACACAATACCAACCTCTACCCTCACTTTATACCCCTGGGTGAAGAGAAGCAATTGTAGTAAAGCATCTTACTCAAGGACACACAAAGGTGTCATGATCGGGATTCGAACCCACACCCCACTCAGTCACCGGAACTTGAATCCGATGCGTTTAAACCGCTCGGCCATGACACCCTACAAACAAAGTACCCTCTGCCCCCCTTCTTCCGAGAGGTAGAATATTTGTAAATGTCGCTGTGAGATGGGCAATGTTTGTTGAAGGTGAAGGACATCCCCTTGATGACAGGAATGATTTAGAGCAGGCAGAAATTGACAGCTCTGCTAATCAATCATTCTGTTGACCTCATTCTGTACTTTGTTTGTCTTCCCAAGGCCTCTGGTCTTTATCTTAAATATTTTAAGTCAATTAAAGTCCCATGTTCCCTCCACTGAGTTGGTCTGCGAATGTGATGCACGGGAAAACAGTTGACAAAGTTTACCCCTACCTCATGAACAAAACAAGGTGACTAACCGTTTATCAACCAGCACCTGCGCTGCAATGTTAAATGGGTCCCAGACATCCGCGCTATTTCTAGCCAGTTTGTTTTCACATATTGACCCAGTTCACCTGACGCCATCGCCCACGCTAAATCTTGACTGCGCCATTTTGGGAAGTGGGTTCCCTGTGTCTTGCTGTCCGGCAGTACTGCTGTCGCGGGTGCTTTTGATGCAACGCATGAGACGCGCACCACATTTGCACCACATTAGTTTGGCTCCTAGAATGGCAGACCATGGGTGTGTGTGATGTCAGTACCAGGGCTCTACAGTACAGGGCTCAAGTTTCACACTGGACTGCAGCCCCAAAGTCAGTGATTTTAGCAACGGGCCAGTAAAGTGAATAAAGTGAACTCAGGACTCTTGTGTTTTTCAATTCAGCCTTACGGACGCTAAACATGTACATGCAGGGTTTGCCCTCAACGTTTCCAGTTACATGTAGCTTGTCAATTCACTAGTCCAGTCCGCCTTTTTACTGGTCCATGTTTAAAGGTTTTCTTTCAACATTGTCATTAGAATGGGAATGGTAATTTGAACTAATATGAAGTGGTTTACGTAGGGATGGGAAGCAATGAACTAGCCAGCAGGACTAGGTCCTTAGGTGTTTTACATGTAACTTGCATTTGGCTAGTGGACCACTGTTTATGGAGATCACTGGTATACATGTACGTTGTAAATACATTGTACATGAAGCTTGCACAAATTTGCACAAGGCTGCTTAATTTTGGTCAGCAGTATAAATTTAGTTTTTCACCAAATTTGAGCACTGAGATTGTAGCTGTATTTGTTGGTATGTACAGTACAGTTACACAATGCATCTTAGACACACACTGTGCAGGTGTGGTGCAGGTGGATCGGATGTTTCTTTCCCCTTCCTTTTTAATAGAACCTTGTCATACTTCCAACATTCTTACATTGTGTCAATATTTTACTTACATAACAACCAGGGTCCCATGACATGACGCTGTCAAGCGGAAAATCTAAATTCTTGTTGTGGTATTTTTGGATAAATGCTAAGCAGTGTAGGCCTATGTGTGCACTTAAATAAGTTTTAAAGTGGCGCTGACTCGCCTGTTTTCTTTACATCTGATTGGCTACTTGCAGTGAGGAAGGACCATAATGTACCATTGTACATTTTCTAATTAGTTGACTTTTCTTCGCTGTGTATCATGTGCGTTCCCTACTGCACCATGTACATTGAATGATATTTATGGAGGGTGCATGGTTACATGTAAAGTATGTCAGGGCTCTAATTCAGGAGGAAAAGGGCTTGTCTCAAAAAGTTTACTGGACCATAATTATTTATACGGGACCAGAAATAAAATTTAGATAAAAGAGAAAAAAAACTAGACAGTTTAATATTTGAACTGAAGTAACACGATTTTGATAATATTGATCTTATTTGTACTAATTTTTCTTCAATAACACTCCACAGAACTGAAAGATATTAATCAGACTGAAAGTCAACATTTGAACAAAAACACAAGACCGCCGGACTTATCCGGTCATGAGTAATACTGGCCCAAGGCCAAAAATCACTTGCTTCGGGCCTGCGGTCCAGTGTAAGTTTAGAGCCATGTAGGCCTACATTACATATGTTATTGTGTGTATGGTGTATGATGCCAACCACAATTTTAACTTAACACATTTAATTCTAGATTGATATTTTTGGCAAATTTATGTATGATGTAATGTAAATGGCTACACCTTGATGAATTTTAATGTACATGGATATCGTCCATGTAGAAAATATTTGTGTACTGTAAATGTACACTAAGAAAAGAATGTCTCTTGCATACTTTAACATATTATGGGGAGGGCACAGTTCAAAAGAAAATACCCAAATCAAACAAGGCTGTTTACATTTTGTTTACTGATGAGCTCACGGTCTGTGAGTGTTTTTTTCTCAAGAGCCATGACACACAGGGCAATAACCTAAACTACAGGCCCCCAGTACACATGTCCATGCTTGACATGACTGAATAGTGATGTTGCTGCAGTGCTGCAAGCAAGGGCTCTTCACTCTCAAAGCCCTCTTGGCCTCCTTGCCAAGGACGTGGAACACAATCACCCCAATGGCCCCCCCAGACAAACACCCTGTTGCCTTTTTAGAAATGCACCAGGTAGCTGTCTACTTAGGGATGGTCTCTGAGTGTTTTATTTTTAATCGAAAAGTCTGAAAAGGCGGCGGGGAGACAACTTTGGTCGAAAAGAGTCTATGTGGATGCATCCATACATGTACTTAGAATCAAAGACGGAGCAAGAAATAGCCTTGAAGAATTTCAGCTGATTGATTGGTTATATTGTACCCCTTTTTTCCCCCTTGAGTAAACAAATGAAACTCTTTTTTGTGGCCATTGTTGTATTTGAGAGCTGTCGGTGTGGGTAGATTCCTTTCAAGTTACTCAGACAGAGCCATGTATGTAGATCAACTTGTTTCTAACTCTCTTGTTGCTGAGGTTGTATCTTTTCTTCCTCCATGCTTCAACGACTTACAGTGAAGGGGGTTTTCATGTACATGTACATGTAAAGACCTCAAATTGAAATCAACAGCACTTGTCAAATGAGGATTTTTTTAACATTCGAGGGCGCTTTCAACGTCAAATTTTCTTGCATCGCAATATTATAGTTTTATCTTATTTTGTCCACGTCAGTATGTCATTTTCTTCGTGTCAATGGCCAAAGAAATGATAATAGTAACAGTAATGGGAAAACGGTTTGTTGTACTTGTTTTGCATTCACGTAAATTTGGTCCACACATGCAGTCAAAAGTACTGTGAATCGGATGCCATGCTGTGTTGTGGTTTGATCATTTGACGCACTTCCTTATATAGTGAGCTCACTTGGCTGAAGTTACCACATTCAGTACTCTACGTGTCTTCCTCCAGGGTAAACCTGTACATTATGCTGAAGATGTTTAACATAAAAAAGAGAATTCGCAATCGACCATTAAAGCAAACGAAAAAAATGGCGGAGTATTAGGATGTCCCATTTGAATGCATTTATTTCAGAAACATTGATACTGAAAATGCATAAAATGTTGGGATTGTCCATTTTTATTTTACTTGTGTCACCATGGAAGTAGAGTAAAAACCAAGAGTGTCCTCAGTGCAAAGTACTTCAATTGACTCGGGCCTTGCACCAGTTTCAGCTTTTTGTAGAGATGCCCACTGGGCTCCATGTACTGTAGTAAACTGTGCACAAGTGTTTGACCCCAGGAAGTTTTAGTAGCCTAGATTTACATGTAGGCCTAGATTGTAAAAAGTATCAGACAATAAACATCTTTCTGATGTAATTATGGTAGCAATTGCAACCAGTGTATTGGTGAAATGAAGTTACATGCACACACTAAAAAATAACTGTCGCAAACACTTAAATTAAAAAAAATGATGTTATTGACAAGTTGGCTGCACAGTTTTTAGTAGCCTTTCAGATGCTTGAAAACCTGAAGCCTTTCTCAGATTCAAATTTTGGGGTGAAAAATTACTTCTTTCTCTAAAATTGAATTACTTCAACATGATCAACAGCTCTCCAGTGCTCTTTACCAACTTCCAAGTAAGTTTTTATGCTCATTAACTTGTGGAGTAATTACCAAAAGTTTATCCCGCCTTTAAAGGGCAAGTCCTGTGACTCTCCTCCCTCAAACCATGGAGGAAGAAAAAACCAGTCATTCTTGGGGTCAGTAGTCCTTCTCCCATGCTGCCGCGAAACTCTGGAACAAACTCCCCTTGAACTCATCAGGGCTCGAATTTGACACTGGACCGCAGGCCCAGTGGCCAGTGATTTTAGCATCGGGCCAGTAAACTCATGTTTTGACAAGTCCGGCGGTCTTGTGTTTGTATTCAAATGTTGACTTTCAGTCTGATAAATACAATTCTGTTGATTATCAAAGACTTCATACCCATAATATACAAAAGAGATCAATCTTCTCTCAGTGCTTTTTCTAATTCAAACAGTTCAAATATTAACCTGTTTAGGCTTTTTTCTTCTCACTTCAATTCTGGTCTTGTACTCAAAATTCTGGTCCAGTAAATATTTTTAGCTACAAGCCCTGCGGTCTTGTGGGTTTTCCCCCAGATTCTAGCCTTGCTACATGTACAATGCAAAAAGCAATCCCTGTCTTTATTCAAATGTTCCCTTAAAAACCCAGATCTGTTTTTCCATCACTTTTGTAATCAATGTTTTTTCAACGTTTTAATATGGTTTTACGGACCAGGGGGGGTCAATGGTGTAATGTACACTAGCGGTGACATCATAATCGTAATCAGTAATCAGTGATCCGTAGTAAAGGAAGGAACTGCAGACTGCTAGCAAGAGATAATAAATGCTAAAAAAAAAAAAAAAAAAAATGAAAGCAAACTATTAGGATTCGCTGGTTTGAGTTGAGGAAGTCCATCAGTTCGCAGGCTGACCTTCAACCCTTCTCAGTTTTCTGGTTGTGTCTAATAACCAAACATCTTACAGGGTCCCATTTTTTCTAATTGTACCCCAAACCCATTACATGCTCAAACCAAACTCAACTTCCTTCCCTTGCTGTAGTAATTGAACAGCTTGAGAAAATCACCCACCATGGACATCACTTGATTTTCTGAAGGGCTGGGTACATGCATGTACCATATTTGTCGAAAATGAAAAGCACATGCACTGCACAATGTCCCTGTGTGTATAATGTGTCGGCTCATTGTACTCTGTTGTATCATGGTTGTATGGACATGTAGCTGCCAGTCCCAGGGTTAAATTAGCGTACGGTTAATTGGAAAGCATGCAAACAATTCTACAGCACAAAGCAAATGTTGTCTAGTATTAATTGTCGGTCAAAGCCCTACTGTCACTCGTTACAGGAATATGGTCTAGTCAGGGTCCGTGTTTGCACTTGTAGTGTATCATGCATGGATACATGTAGTGCAGTGGATAAAGAGAAATTTAGTTGAATATTATTATGCATGCTACATCTACATGTACATACATGTAGGGCCTACATGTACATGTTTTATGAATTTAATAAAATACATACAACATGTGCATAAATGTACAACAAGGAAACTACAAGGGAAACGAGAGTTAGGGTTCGGTGTTACATTAAATAAAAACATTAGGCCCCTGAATAAACAAAGAAATAAATCCTAAGACTTGTGAAGTGCTGGTATCTACGTGTACAGTATGTAGGAAACTGTAAACTATAGGAAACTATATACTGTATTTGGTGTACAAATTCAAAAGATTTTTGTGAAAACAAAGAATAATTGTGCAGTTTCTCGGCCACATACATTAATTCCTATTCCTACAGTGTATCATTTACTTGCGGTACAAACAAATGTGTATAGGGGCCTATAATACACTAACAAAGTGTATCTTCACGGGTGGAGTCAAATATGTGAGTCTTAAATTCCTGCATGGACGTTTTCATAATTTAGACAAATCCATTGGGGGTGTCATTTGTTCTCCACCATTTAATACGATGATGCAAATACGCCCAGCTTTCAACTTGTTTCGGGGTGGTTTTGGGGGGCACCATGGGCATCTTAGACCCACTGGGACCAAGATGAACCCTGGGTGATTGTCCTCTGTATGGTCATGGAGGAATAGTACATGTATGATGTGTATCTTTGTATGCTGTGATTATTGAAAAGTAGAGGATGGGCATTCATTAGTTTCCTTATTATCAAGTAACGAGTTTATTATTTTGAACAATGCAGTGTCTTTTATATCATTATCACTGGTTACACTCGATTGTGGGGAAAGCTTTTGGAAATTTGGTTTTTAATAACTCCCATTGACTATCGCCATCCCAGCTGAACTCGGTGAAGTTAATTTATAACCGCGAAAATAAATTGCCAACTGTCAGGTTAATGTATCCAATTTCCTGGGCCTAGACACCAAGGTGTACATGGAGTCAAGGCCCCCCTCGCTAAAAATGTCATCATCAGGCTTTTATGACAGCCATCCACCTCAGACGTTGAGACAATGTACAGGGTAGATTGAGGTCTAGCATTACTTAGGTTGCTCGTTGCTCGTAGCAAGGGCTTGCCCCAGTAGTAAGCTGTCATTTCCTGCTCCATGGGTTGACCCCGAAGCACAGAAAAAACCTCCTCACTGGGAGCTGACCTTTGCCCCCTCTGGTGTATACATAAATGCACATGTGTGGGATTTGTTGTGGAGACTTGACAATGACAGTGAATGTTTTTGTGCAGACTTGGCGGTTTCCGGTAGGTTGGGTTTCTTTTGATAAACATTCAGATGCTGGAGTTTGCAGGCCTGATACTTAACCCTTTCATTCCCATATACTTTGTACACAGTTACCCCCATATCCCGTATACTTTTTTAAAGAACACACAATTTGGATTGTGTTTACCTTAAAATTCATAAAAAAAATAATTTTCATTATTTTTTAACAATACTAAAACACTTTATTACCCAGAGGGTTGTCAACAATTTCATGACCTTTCGTTGACCTCGGTGACCTTAATGACCTCTGACATCCTGTTAAACCGGAAATAGTTGGCCGAAAGTGATGCGAAACTACACCGTTGAATATACATGTATGATTACAACCATTTCAAATGACATCCCAAATGATTACAAACATTGATGGATTTCGATGATTTTTTCATTTCAGTTATAAATATACACACCTGAATACTCTGTTATATCTTTAAGAAATCAAAAAGGCTCAGAAAAGAACACCACAAATGAAGTAATGCCTCATGTTTTCAAGGAAAAACTCCGAGAGTAGAGGAAATGCTCAACTTGACTGTCGCACAGCCTTACATACGTCGCGCTAAAAAAAACACGGAAAAGTCCTCTATTCCCGACAGCAAACATTCTCAAAGCACATCAAAAGAGGGCGGCATTCATCAGCTGTGCTGTGCTGTTTTTTTTATTCCTATAACGTTTATGGTACGACCGTGACATATACAAATGTAAAGCGACCGCGCCACCCGGGATATCCCGGGAGCGGGATCTGGTGCGCGTCTACGGAACCCGGGATATCCCGGGAGCGGGACTGAAAGGGTTAACAGAGGCAACATAGGCAGTTACCCTGGTCATTGCCTTGATGCCCCTTAAAATCATGTCCCAATTGAAAGTCCCAATTTCCTTACAGAGGTGCCCTGTACCACAGGAGAAAACACCTGGTTGCCCTTGCCCATTCAAAAATGAAGCGTCAGGTCTGAGTTTGTCATACATTGTACATGTACCTCCCTGGTCATTGCCTTGATGCCCCTTGAAATGTCCTAATTGACAATCACAATTTTCTCACAGAGGTGCCCTGTACCACAGGAGAAAATGCCTTGTTGCCCCTGCCCTTTCAAAAATGAAGCGTCACGTCTGAGTTTGTCATGTGCCTATTTTTATTCATGAATAACTTCATTCATTTTTACCCGTATATCTATTTATGTAAAAGACTGTGATGAAATAAAATATTTATAAAGGAAATAAGCACGTGCCTACGCAAATACAGGGACAAGTACAATATGTGTGCAAACGATTTATAAGGAAGTTTTTTGTTACATGTACAATATACGCACTGCAGGCCAGGAATTTTATCTTTGAGTGGGCAAGGCCATCGTTCAAAGGGCACTTCCATTGAGAAATCTTAAAGTCTATGCCAAACTTTTGAAGGGGCACCAAGGCCAAGACCAGGGCAACAGAGGCCATGGCCTCCTTGTAATTCCAGGCCTGGACTGTACAGTACAATGTATGTTATTATTAATAAAGAATGTTTTTGAGCTCACTGAACATATGATAATTTCTATTTGTTTCTTGTGTCATGTATTTCTTGCTGTATTTATTTGAGGTTTTATGTGTATTCAATGTGTTAATTAGTTTTGGATGAAAAGCTGTTAGATTGAAAAAATCCAAGTCCAATGAAGTGTGTTCGTTCTTTTCTTCACAAAGTCTTCAATGTCTTCCATGTTGGAAAGTCTCTACTTTCACAGTAGTGATTTGTACCTACATGTATCTGTAAATTTATGAATCATAAAAATGTTTCCTTTTTTTCCCTTCTCTTTTCGCCTGTAGGTTGAAACTTCTCAGGTTGCTGCTAAGGAAAACGGCGTCCAACTGAGGCTCACCATCGTGGACACACCAGGCTTTGGGGACCAAGTAGACAACAGTAACTGGTGAGTAAGGCCCCCCTCCCCCACTCACCGACTCCATCCCCATCTCTCTGTACTAATCAGGCCTGGAATTACACGGAGGCCACGGAGGCCATGGCCTCTGTTACCCTGCTCTTGGCCTTGGTGCCCCTTCAAAAGTTTCCCATAGACTTTAAGATTTTCCAAAAGGGAAGTGCCCTTTACAAAATGCAAATGCCCTTGCCCTCTCAAAGATGAAATTCCAGGTCTGACTAATAGATTGTACAAGTCTCACGGTATTAAAACATTTTGGGGTACTTTCGGTTCCCATGTACATTGTTTTAACAGGTAAAGGTATCAAAATTGTGCACCCAATGTTCGAATTCGCGCAAGACTTGCAAAGTCTATCTCTGTCTTCCCCCCGTTCCTTCCCCTTCCCTCCCTTTGCATCATCATCATGGCTTGATGCATGTGTTCGCAAATATGCAAATAATATTTTAAAATATGTGTATAATTTTAATGCACCATGTCTGCCATAAAATGACACTCCTGCTGCTGAGTTTGTCAAATCTGGTGGAGATTGTTCAGATTGATTTTACGAGGTGAAACAACAAATAGTGCAACACCTTGAAGGGATACAAGGTGAGGTGGTGTATATTGCTGCCGGACTGAGTCAGAAACACCGGGGTAAGCCCCCCCAGCTTTACGTCCCATCCAGAGGGATGAAGAAATAACGGTCAAGTGCCTTGTTTAACCCTCCTACTATCAGTGACTCGTGGCAACATTTTCCAGTGAGTTGACCAACCATTTGAAACCAATCGACGACTGCCAAGGTTATGTACGGTGGCACAACTGTGCACAGAACTAACTGTGTACTGTGTACATGCATTCCCTCATGGTATCATATTTCAGGCTGGCATAGTTTATCTATCATTCAAAACCACTTGAATGGTATTGGATGGTCAGACAGCAAGAGGGTTAAGGAGACAAGTGTCAAGACCAGCCCTCGATTTCACAAAGCACTACTGAGACTCATCTTGAGATGAGTTGTCAATATTGCCAGATGTTTAGATTGATCTTCACCGCTTTGTGAAATCGAGCCCGGTACTCAAACCCCTGTACTCTGCTGATCAGAAATGCTAGAGCTCGAGTTCGTTGTGCTTGACTGCTCAACCGCAACATGCCAATAAGAATTTACTGTTAAAGGTCTTTTTTAAAGGCTCTGCAGAGGTCATTAAAGAGTCAAGGGGAGGGCTAAAAAATAATAATAATGGAGCAAACAAAAAGTGGGATTTAAATGGAAGAAAGAAAACTATTTCAAACCAGATAAAAATGAGCGCACTCATCCCAAACCATCATGTACTGTAAATTAACTTGTCCATTATCCGTGTATTGTGATTCAGTTGGCAGCCAATCCTAGACCACATAGACAACAAGTTTGAAGAGTACCTGAATGCAGAGGCCAGAGTCAACAGACGATCTATACCAGACAAGAGAGTACACTGCTGCTTATACTTCATTGCGCCATCAGGACATGGGTAGGTGCCTACATGTAGTGGGTAGAGGAGGTAGGGGAGATACCCAGTGGATGGGGGTAGATACCTAGTGGGTGGGGCTTGTACCTAGTGGGTGGGGCTTGTACATTGTACCTAGTGGATGTGAACTACATTGTATACCAGAAAAGACAAGAGAGTACACTGCTGCTTATACTTCATTGCACCATCAGGACATGGGTAGGTGCCTAGTGGGTTGGGGTTATACCTAGTGGGTGAGGCTTATACCTAGTGTGTTGGGCTTATACCTTGTGCGTGGAGCTTGTACCTATTGTATACCAGACAAGAGAGTACACTGCTGCTTAAATTGTATTGCACCATAAGGACATGGATAGGTGCCTAGTGAGTAGGGGAGATACCCAGTAGTTGGGACTTACACGGTACCTAGTGGGTGGGGCTAAATGCCTAGTGGGTGTGGTTGGGTCTGCATCAAACAAGATAATACACTGCTGTTTATACGTACTTTGATTGCATCAACAGCACATGGGTAACTTCCTACTGGCTGGGGTATACCTAGTGAGTGGGGTCTTGACCCTCTGCTTCTAGTATTTCTCAACACTATTCAAACATTTTAACAGACATCAATGTCAAGAGCGGAGCAACATAGGCAATGGCTTCTCAGGCCCCTAAGAAAGCCTTTCATTGGTACTTTAAAAGGGTTTGGCAAAATTCAAACACTCCCGACACGACGACAGGAATGTAGGTCATTATTTACCGTGAGTGGTCTCAGTCTTGGGTCTACTTGACTAATCTAATCTGACCTCCATCTTATGAGTCAGACTGCAGACTCTTAGTCCGTACTCTGTCTTGAACTCGGATGTGAAGTGTTTAAAAAAAGGAAGTTATCTTATTACTGGACTGTCTTCCTCTAAGTGTAAAACACTGCATAAAATCCACCAGCAAAAATTTTGAACAAAAGAGTCATCTTCGTACACCACTGGGCTTGAACTTCAAGAAAGTCTCTGCTAGTGTAAATCGCTGGTGTTGTAGCTGGTTTTTGCACCGATGCAATAATTTGTGTAATGTCATCATAAAACAAAAAATAATTGCAGTGATTAGTCAGATCACGAGTTTAGGCTCATGGGTGTGCACTCTTTCGTTCTAAGAATGTAGCAATACTGTTTTGTTTAACTTTTACATGAAACAATTCAGCGGTAGACTTGCCCAGGTCCCTTGAGTCTTCACAGGATGTGTTTGTGTGTTCCACCCCAACTAGGAGATCTATACTCGGTGTACTGTAAATTGAATTTATGTTTGCAGCACACACAGAACCTCGGCCCGATTTCATGGCTTGGCTTTCCACAGAGTTCTGCACTAATGACTAATAGAATCACAGACTTTACAGAGCTCCTGAATTTACTGCTTTCATTGGCATTAAGATTGTTCTACGTATTAGTTTGTATATTTAGGCAATGATTTTTTTACTTTTTATTTTTACTTTTTTAATTTTTATGCGAGAACCAAGAAAGGTTTGCTGCAATGTATGACACACTTTCTGGCCTTTTTCCATTAGCAAAAATGTATGTTTTGCAGCTGAAACTTTATTATTACGTGGATATTTTATTAGCTGTTAAATTGTGTGACGAGAGTCACTTGTTACAGCGGAATCTGTTAGCACCTCTCTAACACCTCTGTTTGTTGAACTTTAACTTGGCTGGCCTGGAAAGCGTTATCAAAGTATCCCATGTCAACAGGTTCAGTAAACAATTTACAGGCGGTCCTGGGGGAGCATGGCTTTTAAGTGACCCTGACCAAGGCTGTCTACATGTTCTCTTGGTGGGTGGGATGTTGGGGTTGGGGGTGGGGGAAGAGGGGGTGGAAGGGAGTAGTGTTGGTCTAGGTAGGTGTGGAAGTTGCAGCAGAAGAGGAGCCCATTTCTGTGTAGCTTGCTGAAAATTGAGATTTTTTTTAAATCTAAAGTGGTATTGATGCAAAAATTTGCATCTTCCCTTTAAAGACACTGTTCTCAGAATGCTCTCACCTCTTCCTCCTAACTCTATGTTGTAATCAACAGAAATAATGTAGTCTGGAAGTGGAAACCATATGGCAAAGATTTAGTCTGCTTATGGGAGGAGTGAATGTTATTGTTTGTGTGGTCAGATGTTCTCTGTAGACATTGCGCACATACCTGTCATTCCTGTATTATCATTTTGGTAATTTCACCTAGCTCCACAATTGGGATGATTGTGCAGACTTCCCTCGGGGAATAAAGGTTGATTCTTGCATATAAATATAGACCATGTGACCCGTGACATCGCATGTTTACAAAAGAGCCACAGAGCTTGGACTTTCTGCAGGCACAATTTGTACACAGCTCAATGGAAGGAAACCAAAACTTGTCCTTTTATATAGAAATTGCAGAGTATGACATTTATCGCCTTCAAAAAAAGAAAAAAGTGCATGTTTAAAAGTTGTTCAGCTATTATTTTTTATAACTCTATGTGGAAATTCAGACACAAAACGTACACTTTGTAATCGGTTCAGTGCAGTATGTACCTTGCCTGCTGGAAAATGCCCTGCAATGTACATGGTCACTCTTAAATTGTAAACAAGGTGACTTGGTCTATATAGACCTTTCCATTGTTGATAAACAAACCGCGCTGGTTGGCATGGAAGGCCGAATGTTAGCAAAACTCTCAATCGTGTTAATAGATGTTTCAACAAAATTTTAACATTTTCTGCAAACTTTCAACTAAGTAAAGTACCTCTCATGATTGGTTGCTTTGTTTCCAACAAATTCAACACTATTTTTGAATATTTGTGTAACATTGTAAAAAAACTGTGGCGATCTGTTTTTGTTTTGCATTTATGGCTTTCCATAGTTTTTCGACCTCGGTTGGCAAAAACTCGGGCTGTGACGTTGCAATAGAAAGGTCTATATACATAAGACAGGCACATGATGTCAATCCTTGATTTGATTATAACACATGAGACCAACCTTTAAGCATTGCCCCAATTCATCAAAACATTCTCCGGACGTTTGGATGTAAAGGAATTTTTGAGTTCTGTTATTGGCCAATGTTTTGTACAGATGGAACGGTCGAGTTGGGAGAATGCATTTTTGTTTTTCCCACGGTACTCGCAAAGCAAGGGTTGAACCAGAAAAGCACTCTTTGTTACCGATGAACATATCAAATCAATTAAATTGTTTTCGGTAACCACGGCTAAATACAGTCGATTCAAACCTAAATACAAGATTCAAACTGCCATCTCATCACCAGGGCTCAATTTCATAGAGCTGCTTAAGCACAAAAAGTAACTATTCTAAGCACAACAAAAATTATGCTTACCAGAATGAGGTCACCAGCCAAACTACCATGTCACAAGTAGAATTTTGTGACTGGTATCCTGCTCATTTCTGCTTAGCAGACAGTTGTTAAGCAACATTTGCTGCTTAAGCAGCTCTATGAAATTGGGCCGAGGCACGCTCAGTGGTCTAGTGATTAAGGCATCTGCTGCAGAATGTCTAGGGAGTTGGAGTTGGCAGCCTCGCTACCATGGCAGAGAAAGAACAACCACTGTGCCAACTTTATTGGATCCCCTGTAATTAAAGGAACATTACAGAATTGGTTTTGCTAACAAAACAGTTGCTGGCAGTGTAAGCACTTTATGTAAATCCACCATAAACATAAACTGACAAACCTGTAGAAGTTTGAGATCGATCGGCCATCTGGGTCACGAGAAAATAGTGAAAAACCGATTACACATTTGCATGAAATCATATAGATTCAACAAATGAATAAAACGCTCACTGAGCGATAAACTCCAATCAGAAAATTAGTTTATTCATTTCTCATCAAATATGGCATTTCAGACAGAAATATTTCACGGGATGTTTTCTACTATCATCATCATTAAACCGTGTAAGTTTTATGTAAATCTGTGTTTCTCTTTTTTTCTTACCAATTCTGTAATGTTCCTTAATTAATACATGTAGAACCACAAGTGTCGTGTTAAAGGCACTGGACACTTTTGGTAATTACTCAAAATAATTGTTAGCATAAAACTTACTTGGTAACGGGCAATGGAGAGCTGTTGATAGTATACAACATTGTGAGAAACGGCTTCCTCTGAAGTAACGTTGTTTTTGAGAAAGAAGTAAAATATTTGAATTGATTTTGAGACCTCACGCGTGAGGTCTCAAAATCAAGCATCTGAAAGCACACAACTTCGCGTGACAAGGGTGTTTTTTCTTCCATTGTTATCTCGCAACTTCGACGACCAATTGAGTTCAAATTTTCACAGGTTTGTTATTTTGTGCATATGTTGAGATACACCAAGTGAGAAGACTGGTCTTTGACAATTAGCAAAGGTGTCCAGTGTCTTTAAAGGTAGGGTAGGCCTATACTTTTGGTAATTGTCAAAGACCAGTATCCTCAATTGGTGTATCCCAACATATGCATAAAATAACAAACCGGTGGAAATTTGGGCTTAATTTGTCATCAAAGTTGCCAGAAAATAATGAAAGAAAAAACACCCTTGTTGCATAGAATTGTGTGCTTTCAGATTCTCAGATTCAGTTTTTGGGGGTGACAATTTAAATCTTTCTGTAAAACTACATTACTTCAAAGGGGGTCGTTTCTAACAATGTTTCACAATATCAACAGCTCTCCAATGCTCTTTACTAAGTAAGTTTTTATGGTCATTAACTTGTGGAGTAATTACCGAAAGTTCACCCTGCTGTTAAGGTCAATTGCCATATTCAGTGCTGTCAAAACTCTAAACATTTCCTGTTTCACGGAAATAGTTTCAGTTACATGTGTACATGTATTTATTATCATTGGAAATGTCAGGCACTGTTTTAGATGTCAAATAATTATAGGGTGTAATTACTTAATGAGACTACAAATTAGTCCGTAATTCATGCACAAACGCAAGAGCCTCAAGTATAAATTTATAAGTTATTTTTTAACCGCTTTGGTCCGGTGTTTCCGGCACCACCCGCGGGTCTGATTAATCGCAACACCAACACCCCATTTTTTGTTGTTTAAACTATTATCAAGATGAAGCCCTAACAAAACGAAGTAACGGTAAAAGACAACAAACATTCTCATAGTCTGCACTGGGATTGACTTTCTCTCTTCAGTTTGTAAGTGTGATGTACAGTAATGCCACTGTAAGCCATGCTCGCTTCCCCCAAGCAGGCTCAGATTGAGGTGGGGGAATGATCATTCTTAGATGCCCCACTGTCTGCTGAGGATGATTTTCTTTTGCTTCCAAACGTCTTGAAAGGTAACATACATGCACAGTGTGTAGCCTTTCCCCAGTTTCCATGGTCTATGCATAGCAACTGCATTACATCGCCTTCACGTTACTGAATTGTCAAGACAACAGACAATAATGTGTACATGTACGTGTATGTGTGCATACCAAACATACATACATGGTACACCTACAATGTGTAGGTACAATGTACTGCCTTTATTGTGTGCCTGTCAGTTTCGTTGGAAATTAATGAGATCCATGGCAAAGCAATCAATGATGCAGATAAGCTCCACGTACAGAAACCAATGACCCCATTATTACATACACTGTGCAAGATAGCTGCAGGCGTGTGCTAGGTGTACTAAGCATTTTGCAGATTCAGTGTATGGATAATTGCTTTGTACATGTAGCTCTATGGGTCATGTAAGAACGATGGAGATTGTGAAGTGATTTCACTTGGATCTATTCCACTGGATAAACAACAGATTGACACTGTCATCATCCTCAAACGTGTTTAATTATGAGAAACTACTTATAAGGCTCTGTATTTGTGCCGCTGGCCCTTGAGAAGACGGACTGTAATACCCACATTTGTATAATAGTCTCTATGCACGATGCAAAAGTTAACATATAAATCATTGCGTTACCTGAATGCTAAAATGTGGCATTGGAACTGCCTCTAGGTGGGTTCGAATCCCAACCGAGTAATATGCCTGTGGAATATATTTGTTCACAGGACTCTGGGAAAGTACATAGTACAGTGCTCAGCGACAATGTATGTGGGAAACCCCCCCCCCCCCCTTAATTTTTTGTATAATAACTAAATATATAAAACAAAATAAATAAAATAAATAAACTAAATAAGTAAATGCAATAAATAAACAAATTCAAAATGAGTAAATAAAAGTTTAAAATCCGGATGCAAGGTTAATGTCTGGAGGGACCTTGTTTGAATATGCGTGCTATTATTTTGAATCTGGCCAGCCTGTACTGCATGTATTGCAAAAAGCTACATTGAGGAAATGACATGGCATACATGGAGTTCCCTTAATTCAGCAGGGAGCCCAATAGTTCAGAAGTGATTAATGATTAATCACAGATGAGGTCACTTCATGGGGGAAATACTTGAAAGGGGGGGGGGTGTTCTGAAATTGTGCCATTGACCCTCAATAAGAAGGACCTTGTAGGGGGTGTGTCTTCTCTCATGTTGCCAAGTTGGAAATGAAGTTATTAGTGAACCAAGGTTGTACATGTACTGTGTTGATTACTTGAGAAGGTTGTGAAGCTACATGACTATTTGTCTTTGTGACTTATGCAGTAAGATGTGAACTTAACTAACACAGCTGAGTGGGGAATGGGGGTGGCGTATCTCACACTGTTCTTTGTCATGTGTTTGTGTATGGGGTGGTTTTGTCTGGGTTAAAGCACATACAGACTATTGGATGAATGGATGAATTAATCACACCTACATGTACTGTGAACTAAGGACACTCAGTCTATTAACGTCTGTTTATTGATCCATCCCTGTGAAGCACTTTTCACAAGATAGCAAATTAGCAAGGGTTCCTTGCTTAATTTTAGCAGGGTTGTGAAATGCACCTCGTGTTCATAAAGGATGGCCAAGTTGAGAAGATTTTACTAGGGACCTTGGACAGTCAAAGTGCAATTTGTAAAATTTCACAACCATGCTCAAATTAAGCAAGGGACCCCTGCTAAATTGCTGTGTGTGTAGAGCCTCGAATTGGGTACAGCAGTGAATAGAAGCATTATATAACTCTGTGTTGTCACAGTAATGTAATGACACTTTCATCCAAACTGATACATAAATACAACACAAATGAAGCATGAAGTCAAGGCTCTACATGCACATGGCGGATCCGTGCAAGTAGCGTATTCAAACATGGCCTTAATTTCATGAAAAACATCACATTTTTTACCTTAGCGGAGTCTTTCCAAATGGCTATAAAATACTGAACTAATGATTGTTTGATGTATTGTTTTTTCTTTGTGCAGATTGAAGCCCTTAGATGTTGAATTCATGAAGAGGTTACACGACAAGGTTAATATCATCCCACTTATCGCCAAGGCAGACACAATGACACCGGAGGAGTGCAGAGATTTCAAGAAAAGGGTCAGTATAATGTAATTCTTTTGTCTGCAGTGAAAACTTCTTCCAAGACTTCAGAATATGACACTCTGTGGCCCCCCCCCAAAAAAAAAAATTAAAAAAAATAAATAAATCAGGCACCTCTCTAAATTAGTAAAATGGCATTCAAAAAGTGAAGACAAAAAAAAAAAACATCAGCCATGATATCAATGTAATGTGGTTTCTTAAAACATTCTTTAGTGTTCTCCATGAGGGTTTTTCGGAGGGCGGGTCGCCATCTTAAGATTTAAGGCAGCCCTGCCAAAGAATTGGCCGCCCCCCTCATTACGGGAAGAAAAGCTCGCCCAAATGATAGTCTGCCCTGCCCAAACTTGCTGACCTGAAATAACGTTACGATGAGCTTTGAAGCTGTCCATTTTTGCATTTAAAAAACAAACAAAAACAACAATAATTTTTTTATTTTCAGGGAAGGGGGGGGGGGGGAGTTTCCTGAAACCCAAGGGGCACCTGTTCGATGACATCATACCGCTCTCCTCTCAAACAAGTCTGAAGAGAACACTGATTCTTTATTTTGAGAAAAAAAATTTATACTAAAGGCCTAAATAATTTCTCATTTGACAGCTCTTTCTTCTCATCTATATCACGCAAGCGCTATATTTTCCCGTATTCCACGAGTGCACGTGCGATAGCAAAGCGATCATTGAGAAGATTTGTGGTGTACACAGAGCCATGCTCGGATTCTCGGCCAATAAATCTCTCGTCTCATTTCAGATTATGAGAGAAATTGATGAGAACAAGATCAAGATTTATGAATTCCCAGATGTAGAGGAGGAAGAAGAAAGCAAAGAAAACAAAAAGCTTCCCATGGTGAGTACTACATGGACATGTAAAAGAGAAATCCTACCCCCCATTCCCACCCTCGATCCAATATTTTTTCTTTTTCTCTCTTGCTTCTTTTAAACTTTGATAATATTTACCAATCCAGATGTGAAAATAAAAGTACCGATGTAGTTTCCAGTTAGGCAGTTGACACAGACAAGTACATATATATGTATGCAGGCATTCAACTTTTCACCTGATCAGCTGATCTCCTTTTCTTGTTCTTTTTTTCTTGTAATAGGAGACTGAAAACCAGCGCACAAAGTTTTGTGTGGTAGGCAGTTTCTTCTTTCTGGTTTTAATTTATTATTTTTTTTTTTTGTGCAAAAAACAAAGCTGCATGTCTGTGTATGATGATTAAACAAAAGTATTCAAATTGTGTTGAAATAAAAGACTTTTTATGGCAAAGAAGCTAGAAACAAAAGCTTAATAAAAACAATAAATAGATACAAATGTGGCCAAGTCAAATAATGCTATGGTAAATCATTCAAAAGAACTGGGTCGCAGACGAACCTGTGAAGTTCCCTTTTTTTTTTTTAAATAACAGTTTCAGGCGGTTCGTTTGAAAACAAATTCAGATCCATTTGACTTTTTTTTACACTGGAACTTACAAAAAGTTTGGACTTGTGCAGTGAGTGGCCTGTTGCTATTGGTGACTGTACATGCAGATCGCTGCGTCTGCTTATTGACAATGTATCTCTTGTTTACACAAAGAGTGACCTTGTACATTCCAGGGCATTTCCTGGCAGGTAAGATGTTACACTGGTCACATGGTCTATGCATAATAATAATGGATCAGGCCCCAATGTCACAGAGCTGCTTTAAAGACACTGGACACCTTTGGTAATTGTCAAAGACCAGTCTTCTCACTTGGTGTATCTCAACATATGCACAAAATAACAAACCTGTGAAAATTTGAACTCAATTGGTCGTCGAAGTTGTGAGATAATAATGGAAGAAAAAACACCCTTGTCCATGTTGTCACACAAAGTTGTGTGCTTTCAGATGCTTGATTTCGATTTCGAGACCTCACGCATGAGGTCTCAAAATCAATTCAAATATTTTACTGAGAAATTACTTCTTTCTCAAAAACTACGTTACTTCAGAGGGAGCCGTTTCTCACAATGTTTTATACTATCAACAGCTCTCCATTGCTCGTTATCAAGTAAGTTTTTATGCTAACAATTACTTTGAGTAATTACCAAAAGTGTCCAGTGCCTTTAAAGAGCAAAAACTATCTGAGCACAGAACGTTTTTGCTTACCAGACTAAGGGTGCCAGCTCAAATACCTTATCACGCCTACCGTCTGTGACTGGTTTCCTACTTAACAGAAAATAAATCGTTACGCTGAAATTTCTGCGAAATTGGGTTCGGGTAAGAGTCACCATAGCAAATGTCACCTATTAGTCTGCATTACATAATGTTTGATACTCTATCTTCGTTTCATGAATATTCATAGTTTGTTTAGTTTGATCAGCTTTATCCGTGCAATAGACCTCTGTCATGGTGTAGCCATTGTATTTTTTCTCTCATTCAAACCAAACTCTCCAAACCGAGGCTGGAGGAAAAAAATAGTCGGGACCCTTTTTGGCATCATGAAAATCAGTATGCATGATTAAAAGGGTTAACATGGACAATACAAAGATGGTTAGCAACAAGATAAATTGTACGCTATGTAGTTTATGATTTTTTTAATTTTAAATTTCAGTTTACGAATGCATACATGCCAGTCACATTTGAAAATTCATAATTTGAAAAATGTCTTCATAAATTGCAAATTCATTCATTGTTTGCATCTCGCGTGTAAATTTGTGTTCATGTTGTCTGTCGTCATTCGCGAGGATTCACTTCCTGTTCCCAGAAAGAAACACTCGTTTCTGCTTTCACAACCTGTAATTTAAACTTTTGTGAAACTTCACAGCATGAAATAAAAACTCCAGAAAAGCACTCATGTGATCTTTGGACAGAAAAAAGAACATCAACTAGTATTGAGTTTTGCACAGATCGTGTGCCATCAAACTTAAACGTTTTCAGAGGAAGCGAAACACTGACCTGGACACTGTTTCGGAGCACTGTATAGAAATTAGCATTATTTCTTCAAATCTCAACCAGTTTAAAAAGCATTTTGATAAAACCAGACGTGAGAAAATGTCTTATCTTAATTTAAACGCTTTCCTTTTGTCTGCCTTGGGAGAAAAAGGTAGTTGTTATTTTGCTTTGGATGTAAAGAAATCCTGCCCTTCGATCTACGTCTCTATTGCTGCGGAAAGCTCCTGTAACCAGGGGTTACCGGAAGGTGGAAGTGTCCTCATTTCAACCTGCCTTCTAACTATGTGCTCCTAGGTTCAAACCTAAGTGTCAGCAATGACTCCCGTCCCTGAAAAAAAAGAAAGACTCTTGGTTCTTTATTTTACGAAGAATGAAATTACACTTTTAAATCCCGAGCAAACTATTTCTGCTGCAGTGTTGGCGATGATGTTTTAATATTTCCATGAGGAGGTTTTTTTTTGTTTTAGCATGTGCTGTGCATCTGACTTTTCCCCCCTGTTGCAGTGGTTTAATTTTCAACATTTTGAGCAAAGTTTGAATTGTTCCATAATATTCCACATTTGAAAAGTACATTAACCTAGTTTTGAATTTCACAGAGGATCATTTTGCACCCGTTTGTTTGCATTTTGCTGACTCTGCCATTTCTTGTTTTTCCCCCCTTTTTTCCTTACTGTCACATTCTATACCCCGGCCCTTCACCAATACCCCCGCCCCCCAACTGTGACCCCTATCCCTGAACCCCTGTGTGTCATGTACCCGTTTATCCCCAAACTTCTACCCCCCCCCTACACTTCCCCTCTAAAACATGTTATCTGCATATATCCGAACCCTTTTGCTACTTACCCCGCCCTGTAATCCTTTCCGATCAACACCTTGTCACAAACACACAATTGTTTTCCTTTTCTCCCACACTGCTCTTCTGACCCCATTTGTCCCGGATACCTCGTTCCCCTGACCCCTACCCCTGCTCCTCACCCCAAACAACCACCCTCCCCCACCTTTCCCCTGCTTCCTGACCCAATCATCATTCCCTGCCCACTGTGCCCCATTTGTTATTCCTCACTGTGTCCCTTTACCCCTGCCCTTTACCCCTGCCCTGTACCCCTGCCCTGTACCCCTGCCCTGTACCCCTGCCCTGTACCCCTGCTCCATCATCCACCCCTCTCCTCATCCCTCCCCCTCCCTTTTGCCTCATTCTCGCACTTTACCAGAGGAGGAACGGACCTAAAGATAAAGAGCACACCCCAAACAGTTTGAAGGTAGTGTGATTGCACGTTTAACCGTTTGTATTCTGGCTGAGTGTCTTTTCTTCCGCAGAGTAATGTTCCGCCCATTGAAATTCTGTTGTCGAACAATCCATTGCATAGAGTGAGAATAACAAAGTAATCCGCTGGTCATTTGCACTGCATAAGTTGACAATGACGTGTACAAGAGGTATGGGTTCTTGCAACAAACGTGTTAACCCCTGAAACATAGTTTGGTACTGAGCCTTATTTTACCTATATGTTCATAAGGCATTGTAGTCTAGGTGTAAGACATCCTTAGCACATCTTTGCTGCCCGATTGGTTACTGCACACTGTATATACTGCACACTGTACAACAATTCAGCAGTAGCGGGTGCGTTATGGGTTTACGAGTCTGCCGTTGGGAAGGTTCGTTGATCAGAGAGAGAGAGAGAGAAAGCTGCGCCAGAGCTATGTATTGAGAGAATAGCGACATAGAGGGACCAGTTTATTTGGGTTCACATGGTTGCTGGGCGAAATTTTTCGATCTAAATGCAGCACAACCCAATGTGCAGTATAATCTGGCACCCCATGTGCGCACTATGTGTTTATTTGGACCGAAAATGGCTTCTAACCATAAGTTGTCGCAACTCTCTCAATAACCAGCTCTGAGTTGCATGTGTGCAGAGCGCCCTCTATCGGTGAATCATGAAAGACCCGAATCGCTGCACAGTGAACAGTAACCAGCCGGGCAGCGAAAAAACAGGCTGAGAACATCTTGCATCGAGACTGGAGGCATAGTTGTCGGAAGCACGCGGTGTCCTGCAGCCGATTTCACGAAACGCTAGGATTAATCCTATCTCGCGTTAGGATGAGTAACTCGTCCTAACTTAGGATGGGTTCAATGCGTCTATGGATACGGAACTTAACTGGTCCTAAGTCCTAAGATTAATCCTAAGTTAGGAAGAGTTTGGTGATTGCAGATACGATCTGCAAACATGACACCTAAATAAATAAAAAAACATGCAAACCGGACACCAGGATGTTTTTACAAAAGTGGTGCAACTCCATTATTGGAATCATTCTGCACTGTGTGAGATGCATTCCGTTAATACACTTTCACAGCGCTGTGTCAACACCATGCTGAACCTTTCAAAACCATCCAACTGGTTTCATTTTGTGGTTCTTCCAGTAAGTTGAGGCGAGTGGACCTTAAAACAACAACAATTTTATCATGGGAACATTACTCTGTGGTTAAACATTTTATCAGTTTTATAAGGCTGGGCGCATAAACTTGACTGTTTCGTGTGGTTGGTTTACTCTGTACTGTATGGTGTTTAACAGTCTTTGTGTTCTATTGACTGACTTGGCATTCCCAACAAATGGATAGTTCTAGTACTCTCCAAGTACAATGGGAAATAACCGTTCTTGTTTTGAATTCAAGCCCAGGTTTCACAGGGAACATGAGCAGTCTGATATTTCTGCGTGATGATTTCTAAAATTTCAGCAAGGGCCTAATGGGGGTAAATTCACTGCGACCGGCATAATGATGGACATCAGAAATCTGGTTTGAATGATTTTAACGATTTGACATTGTTGAAATTTCTTAAAGACAAGCTTGAACGAAAACGGCAACAAACTATCTCTGCTGAAATTCATTTAAAATGTTTTCATTGACAATTAAGTTGAGTTCACGTGAGATTAAACAGATAGATTCACTGAGTCCAGTCAAAAGAGCACAAATAACTTTGTTTCGGTTGTAACAATGGTGTCAGACTTTAATACTACTGTGTGTGTTTTGTGTACCTTGAATGGTTTTCTTGATGTTCTGGTTTGGGTTTTGGGGGAAATGTCTTTTTCTTCGCTCGTTTGTCTATGTTTTGTCTTGGTAGCTGGTGCCATGGTACATGTATGATGGTTCTGTGGGGCTTTTACAATGCGACTGTCGAGCAATTTGTGTGTATTTTTCTTTGTGATTACTTTTGCGGCATGCATGGGTATGTTTTATAGGTTTGCTTATGTTTCTGTGCTTGGACATTTTTTTAAACGTGTACTTGGTGATTTCATGTACTTGGTGTGATGAATAATTTCAGCATTGAACTTACGCTACAGGTTGGTGATGGGTCTGCAGGTCTTAACCCTCTCCCTCCAACCCCAAGCAGGGGTGGGGAGGGGAGGATGTTTATCCAAATAAGGGATAAAAACCACAACCCAATATAAAGTAGAACTTTTACAGGCAGAATTTCTTGAAACCCGGAGGCCTATTTTCTTTCTCTCCCTAAAGTTTGGGCTTGGAAATGTTTGCACTGCATGTGACAGCACAATGGGGAATTGGTAATGGTACATTATCAGGAAGTTAACATGGAGAGGAGGGTTATGCATGAAGATGCCTCCTGTGGTGTGCACAAAGCCACATGACCAAACTGAGGCTCAGGAAAGAAATAAGGGATTTGGAATAACACAACACAGATTCCCATTCCCCTTCTCCATAACCCCCCCCCACCCACCCAATCGAGCTCTGATCCACATAACTGGTCAGCCATTTCATATTATAATTGCCCACCCACCAACTCTGTTCCAATTTCACCTCGATCCGTCTGACAGCCTTCAGCGGTTGGGCGCCCAAGGATTTCAGCGCGACTTCAATTTTCATTTATATCCTCTGCAAGCAGAACCCTCATCTGCTGAAACCAAAAAATTTACTGTTCATCTCTGAAAACATAAACACGTTCAGTTTTGCTTGTTCCTTCTCTAGTTAGAAAAAGCAAACGGGATCGCTCGGAATTTGTTTATTTTTCATTCCAACATTGAATATTCACCCCCTGAAGTGAAACATTCCTTTGTATAATGTATACAAAACACCACGAAGATCAACATTTCAAGGGAATATTTTTTCGAACTAAGGTCTTTGCCGGTTCAGTTAATCCAGGATTAATCAATGCCGAGTCAACAAACATGATTAAACTTGGCACAAATTAAATTGTCTTTATTACATTACATTTTTTAATTCCAGTTATTAATAAAAAATAATAATAACTGATAAAAATAATGATAGAATACTAATAGACGTCCCTATACAGAGCTGTTCACACTCGAAGGGCATCCCAAAGTGCTCATTAATGTTTTTAATTGGAACTATAAGACCAGTTTTACATATTAATACAGGTTTACAAAGTGCTGTGGTGTGAACTTAATGCAGCCTACCATACCAGAAACACCTGGGCGAACCCCTTCACTTATTAACGATACTCATACTGGGTTCTTGTATGTGCATTAAAAACACCGGACCTTTGACTTAAACGTCCCATTCGAAAGATGAAGCAATGATGGTTGATGACCGCTTGGTCACGACTAACCACAACCTGACAACACCAATAAAGTATTAATTGGTAACCAAAGTATTTTTTAATTATTTAAACTGACAACTAAGACCTCTATAGGAATAACACTGTTTCAGTCTCACTTCAAACCTGCTTGATGTTTAAAGTGATAGGGTGTGGCAGTCTAATAACTATGAGGAAAATATCTGGGTTTTATTACGGATTACGATTAAACTTTCCCTTTAGAGTCAGAAGTACAATCGTCAACAAATGTACGCATCCTCTTTCGGACGAATCCAAATTAATGATTTGCCGTATTCTTTAATTTTAGGGCAGTCCATTTTCGATAAAGATATTCTAAGAATTTCATAATCTCACCAGCCCGGAGCCGTAAATTTGTCATTTACAGTCCAAGTATAGACTGGCCTAGGTTCGTGTGTAGAACCATCGCAGGTGCACCGACACTCAATCTGTTCTGACTGCCAGTATTAAGAGAAAACCACACTTTGTCTATATTAAGCAGCTTCTTAAAGTGCACTTATCATGCATTCATTGGTTAGTGTAGTCCCCCCAACCCTTTTTATAAAAACAAAGAAAGAAAGAAATACATGAAGGTGGAGCATTTAAAAAACACTTTTAACAAAATAATCAAATACACTTTTCAGATGAGTATTCGATTTTTAACAAAATATATTTCAATAACATGAGAAATTTGTGGTGACACCATGTAGATAGATCCCTTTTGAGTGATGGTCGTACTGAGGAGAACCTATGGACTCAACGTTTTGGACAGTATACACTGTCCGTCGTCAGGAGACACCTTCAAAATTAGAAAATAAAGAAAGTTTTGAGAAATATCATTTCAGATCTATGTCGTCCATGTACATGTACATATAAGCGAGGGTATTCATTCACACAGTGTCTCTGCCAAAGTATTCCTTAAAGACGTAATAAACGCCATCCTAAAAAATGTTCTAGATCAAATATTGCTGCAGAAGTTGGTCCTCTTCCTTGAAGAAGTCCGCAAATGATTAGTGATGGTCAATTAAAAACTAAAAATGAAATATTGTCAGGATCCTGACAACTAATTTACATTCATGAACAATTCTGCATTGTTACATGTATTTTGTGCATTGTCTGTGGCATATGCAAACAATTTTCTATTTGAAAACTGTCAAGGGGAAAAATTGATTAAAATAAAAAAATAGTTTCCTCGAAAATTGAGCGATGCAACTTTAATACCGGTAAAGAGATACGCGATATCAAATGTCACAATATTTGCACTTCATCTCAGCACAATCACCTCTCATCAGCTTCTGTTCCCAAGCTCTGGCGGGAGGAAACTGACAGCGGCAATAACTCTCGCATTCCTCTGAAAAATTCCTATCCTCTGCTGAGGGTTGACTTGTCCCTGAAGGAAAAAAAAAAAAGCCAAAACAACAACAACCTTTAGATAGGGGAGGGGAGAGCTCTCAGAATCTAGCATCTTAGCGTGTTTGCTTTTGTGCATTTCATGATGACATTGTTACTTCTTAGTCAGAGAATCAGTGTTGTTGTTATTTTATTGGCGATTTTAAAACTAATTTTTTGTGCATTTCTCTGTAAAACATAATGTGAAAGGAAAAGTAACGTGCATATGTAATGCCCTATGCCAAAATCAAGCACTTCTCTGAAACAGTGAAATGACATGACCTTAAAAGTGAAGACAAACGAAACATCAGCCATGATATAAATGTGATGTGATGTCTTAAAAACAATCTACATGTTGAGAAGTTCTTATCTACCTTATGGGCCTATTTTTAAAATTATTTTAACTGTAAAGTGACTTTCGATTTTCAGTTTTTTCTTTTGTTACATTAAATATTCTGACTTGCCCCTCATTATGTGGTTTCTGATAGCCCTTGTTCTTATCTATTTGATGAGCAAATAAGTTACCTACAGTTCTGAGTTTGGGAAGGAAGTGCGTGGTTTTGGTTTAGAGGGATACCTGTAAAAAAAAATAACTTTAAGGTAGCCACTAGAAGTTACTTCAGGCTGCGCTTAGTACTCGACTGCAGGTTGCTAATTTTTATTACGTATTTTTTGTTGTATTGAATTTTGGGTTGAGCAAAGACAAATTGACTAGAGCGGGACTTAAACCTGCAACCTCCGAAGACTGCCAACATTAGTGCTGGGATAGCTCAATTGGTAGAGGGTCAATGCGTTAATATGGAGGTCGCAGGCCAGGGTCACGTCCCGCTTTAGTAAATTTTTCTTTGTTTAGAAATTTCATTTAAAAAAACAATTTACCCAGTCAGTTTCCCTTGTGATTTATTACTTGAGTTTTTTTTTATTTGTCAGAATTCCAGGCTGGAATATTTATCAGAGTGATTTGCATCAAGTAGGCTTTGAGATTCAAATCACAATTTTATTTTTGACAAGTATCAATCCTACAGTAAAATTGTGAGTCTCTTTTGTACACTTTCCTACCTAGGCTGTTTGCATTGAATCAAAATGACCTCAGTGTTACATGAACATGCCTAAATATGGACACTTGCACGCTCCGATTTTTGATTTATGATGTGTCCACTCAGCATTGAGGTGGCATATGGGTGTTACATTCAGACCGTTTGTTGATCAAATTACTCGTCATAAAGTACGCTGTGAGCTAGCCCAGGCTGGCCCTGTGTACATTCACAGTGGAAGAGGGGATTACTTTTTTGAAATATCCTGGAGTTGTTTATTGCAGAGCTGCCAACATTTGCATCTTGTAACCAGGGAGATTTTGAACAACAATCAGGGAGATAGTTAGAATTGCATTCAACATAATAGGGAACAAGTTTCCATAATCAGGGAGATTTCCAAATTTGTTCATCGGAACATGGAAAGATTGGTTTATTTTCAGGGAACTTTCTGCAGAATCAGGGAGAGTTGGCAGCTCTATTATTGTACAAATATTGGATGCATTTGAGTACAGTATAGCAGAATAATAGTCAAGTGGTGAAATCTGGACGTTTTCATTTCCGGGGGGGGGGGGGGGGGGGGGGGGGGAACCGAGTGAAATTGAACAGTCCGGGTTAGAAGCACCGTGTATACAGTGCTTATTACACAACAGTATAAGGGTACAACACATTAACACAAACAGTATGGTTTTATAAATTCATTTTGTATAAGATTATCCGTCACTCTGGAACAACTTGCCGCACAACATCAGAACTGCTCCAAATGAGAACATTTTCAAACATCTGCTGAAAACTTACCTGTTTACTCATTAATTTATGTAAAGCGCTTCGGGACTGTTGTGTGAAGTGCTATATAAGTGCCGTTCATTATTATTATTATTATCATAAAACCCAGACAGTTGTGCAGATTGAAAATTAACCCTTTGTGTGCACATGTCACACCGAAAGTAGTGATTAATGTTGGCCATCTGAGTTTCTGTTTATGTTCATACCAGCATGGAATGTTCACTTCAAGTCGAACATTACATTAAAGGAACATTACAGAATTGGTAAGAAAAAAACTTGTAAAATATACTTTTTGATCACAGATTTACATAAAACTTACACGGTCTAATGATGATGATAGTAGAAAACATCCCTTGAAATATTTCTGTATGAAATGCCATATTTGATGAGAAATGAATAAACTAATTTTCCGATTGGAGTTTATCGCTCAGTGAGCGTTTTATTCATTTGTTGAATCTATATGATTTCATGCAAATGTGTAATCGGTTTTTCACTATTTTCTCGTGACCCAGATGGCAAATCGATCCCAAACTTCTACAGGTTTGTCAGTTTATGTATATGGTGGATTACATAAAGTGCTTACACTGCCAGCAACTGTTTTGTTAGCAAAAACCAATTCTGTAATGTTCCTTTAAAGATAAACACGTTCAAGAGGGCGTATTTTTGTAGTATGTGTTTTTTTAAACACACATTTATGTCAATGTTTTTGCCGCAAGTTCATAAAACATTTCCGCTTACCATTACATAAAAGAAGTGCATTTATAGAAAATTTTACTGGACATTGTTTAGTTTTTGGGGAGGCATGACTTTAGTATGCTAACCCAGGGTTAGGGTTACCCTTCATGCAACTCATCAGCAGGCTTCCTACCTGACACATGCAGATTGGGTATACCTCAATTGTTGTGTGATTGTTCCCTTATCAATGGATAATCCTCTGTTATTTTACAATGTGAACAAAGAAAACCTCGTTGGATAGAGGTGTTTAGGAGTTACTCTTGTACCCTGCCTTTGCCTTTGTTTATTTTCTCCCTCCCATTTTGTCAATTTTGTAATCCTACTGACCCCCTTGCAAGATGCGCAGCGCCTATCCTGTCCCCCATTTTGGGGGTCAAAATGTACACAAAGGAATCAACCCCGAGAAATTGTGGCAATTGTAGACGCACATTTTGCAGAAGTGCGTTCCGCGTCTGCATGGGGTCAATAATTGTTTTAATACAGGTTCCTGATCTGTTCCACTAAAATTTTTCCCAAAGTCCCCAAAACTTTTTATGTAGACACTATCCCCCTTTCCCTTCCTGTTAGACAATTTCAGTTACCCCTCTAACCCTCTTAAATCAATGTTAAAGTTAGATTTTTAAATTAAAATAAAATAACTAATCTCGGCCCTTCTTTTCGTTCCGGAAGCGTCAGCGTCTACGACAAAGGGTACATTTTCATCATCTCACTGTCAGTTTTGCCTCACATTAATTTATTTCCTTTTCTTCTTGTCTTTCATAAAAAAAAAAAAAATTCACTCCCAACTTCAAAAGCGTGTAAGTAGCTGTGCTGTTTTGCCGTGTGTTTATAAACGCCATTAGTAGTTTAGCACCGTACAATCCGGTATCCATGTTTTCAAAGCTTGTTTGTCTATGCACTGCCCATCCTCATTTGTTACTGGGGGAGCCTCCATTGCACTTGTTATCAGTCACAGTAGAATGCTTACTATACTCGGCATGCACAACACTATCCCCCAGATGTTCCAAAAATAAAAATTGCCTGCAGGCAAGTCCGGCAGGATTCGATTTCCACATTCTGCTTCAACTTCATAACTTCTTAACAGTGGACCTATGAGGTTGCCTTCCTTTAAAGGCAGGGTATACTTTTGGTAATTGTCAAAGAGCGGTATCCTCACTTGGTGTATCCCCAACATACATACATAAAATAACAAACCTGTGAAAATTTGGGCTCAATTGGTCAGCAAAGTTGCAAGAAAATAATGAAAGAAAAAACATCCTTGTTGCATAGAATTGTGTGCTTTCAAATGCCTGAGAAAGGCTTCATGCCTGAAGCCTTTCTCAGATTTGAATATTTTAGCGAGAAATTACCTCTAAAAAACCACATTACTTCAGAGGGAGTTGTTTCTCACAATGTTTTATACTATCAGCAGCTCTAAGGTGCTCCTTACCGAGTAAGTTTTTTGGGTAATGTATTTCTTGAGTAATTACCAAAAGTATCCACTGCCTTTAAGGGACTTGCATTGAAATGCACAAATGTTCAACTGAAGAACTTTTACTCGTTAAATGATGCTTCTCTTTGGGGAAGAAAAAATGAGGGAAAAATTTGAACTGAATGTCTAGTTTTTAAAGCATTTAAAAAATATACAGTTAGACATGCTAAGGTAACATGCTGAGGTACATGTAGAAGCCACCCAAAGCGTCATCTGATTTTGTATTTAACACTGCAGAAGTGGATAGCATGCCAAGAATGTTTTTTTAGGGGGAAATGTTTTTATAATCTTGTCCTACCTATCATGAGAGTAACCACCCAGGATGTTTTGAAACCATTTACAATTTGTTTTCAGTCGGTTAAGTGTTTCGCATGATACCCAGCGCTTCACGCAAAAATGTTTTATCTTTAATGTTTGCACGCTTTAATGGATTCCCCTTGTGTTGTTTCTGTCTGAATAATGTATGTGTGTTAAGTAGAGCCCAGTCATCTGCCGCTCTGGTACAATACCGGGCAAACTTGGTCTTAAGTGAACAAGCATCTGGGCCCAGTTTCATAGCTTAAGCACAAAAAATAGCTAAGCACAACAAAATTATGCTTTCCAGAGTAAGGTTACCAGCCAAAATACCATGTCACATGTACAATTTGTGACTGGTATTCTGCTCATTTCTGCTTAGCAGAAAATTGTTAAGCAATATTTTCTGCTTAAGCAGCTCTATGAAATTTGGACCTGCTCTGGCTACCACGACCCAATTTCATAGAGCTGCTTAGGCACAAAAAGTAGCTAAACACAACAATATTATGCTTACCAGAATAAGGCTACCAGCCAAATAACCATGTCACATGTACAACCTGTGACTGGTTTCGTGCTCATTTTTGCTAAGTAGAAAAGTTCTAATCAATGTTTTCTGCTTAAGCAGCTCTATGAATTTGGGCCCAGAGCTTGCATGCATGTCAACAAGAGCCTAATTTCATATTTTTTTGTGCTTAGTTTTAGCAGAAAAATATGTGTAAGCAAAAGAGTGTTTCATCAAGAAGATTTGACGGTGCGTGTGTGCGGTCACAGTGAGCTTGCATTGTTGCCTCACTCACCTGGGCCTAAGTTCATGGCTCTGCTTACCGCGGAATTCTGCGCTTATGTCCCATAGAATGACGTGTTTTACATTGCTCCATAAGCGCAGAATTCTGCTGTAAAATTGTTGCTCCTCAGTAGTAATTGTCTGCTGCTACTCCACCTCATGTCCTGTTTTTGTTTGTTTGTTGGTTGGTTTGTTTGTTTGTTTTCTCTCCCAACCTCTCAACCATGTAGTAGTCTCCAGCACCCATCCTCCCTGCCACCATATATTAATCCTAAGGAGTGTCAACAATGAATATGTGTCAGTTTTTAGGTCCTTTTTCAAAACCACAGCTTCCTCTCCGGCTTACCCTCTGTCATCCTGTTGGAAGCCCTGTACCAAATGTGCACGTTTTCAAAGTAACTGAGTCTAAAGGGCATGTCACACCCTGGCAATAAAGCCATTTGCAAGTTTGATTTGAATAACGTCTGGTAAAATGACGTGCTTAGTCGCAAGTTACCGCTTAAATTTGAATTCTCTTGTGGGTTGTAACTTGATAAATTTGAATTCTTCAGACTAAAGAGACAGTTGCTATGTCTAATGGTTCAGGGTAAGCTTTTGTACATCAACCTCCAGCTGAGCAATCTGTGCCGTACACATTTATTCAGAATTGTGTGTGGGTGTTCACTGTCTCATATATTACTACGCAAAAGCTTGCCATGTGATATAGCAACTGTCTTATAGTAGTCTGATGAATTCAAATTTAATTGGTAACTTGTGACTAAGCAGGTCATTGTACCAGATATGATTCAAATCCAACTGGGCAAATGGCTTAGGACAACCAGATCCAGGCAATCTCTAAGAAGAGGAAAAAACCATTCACATGTTTTTTCCACATAATTTTCTTCGGGCACCAAGATAGTGTCAGTAAAATGTCTGCAGCACTACCGAAGTGTTCCTTTTGCTTGCAGTGCAGTTGGTTGCCTCCAAGTTGCCTGTAAATATTGTCTTGTGTGACAAGGCCTTAAGCCGGAGTTCATGGTTTGGAAAAGGGACATCGGCCTTTCTCAAAACCACGGCTTAGGCATTGGCCGACTGTTTGAAGTCTCAATCCAAAAGTGTTACTTTTCAAAATTACTGACGAAGCCCAAAGCCGTGGTTTAGAAAAGGACCTTAGACCTTTATCATGTTGACGCCATCTTGTTTTCCTCTCATTCAAACAGAGCCTGGAAGGGCAAAAAACTAAAAAGCCTGTGCTATTTTTAGTATAAGAGTTTTGTATTGGTAATTGCTGTTGCAGTCAGGGTACATGACAAGTATGGCAGCAGCATGATAACGTGTTAATGCATTCAAAATAAATCAAAACAGAAAGGTAAGAGGGGAAAGGCAAATCAAGACACACCTGTTTTGTACACAAATTTTGACCTTATTTCAATCGAGTTAAATGCTAAAAAATACGGAATAAAATATTCCTCGGTTGACCTGGTTTTTGATTTGTGAAGTAGTTCATGTCAGCCAATCTGTATGCTAATTGGTTGACTTGAATTGGAATTTGGTGTATCGGACTAGCAACAGCTGGGCCCACCTGTCGGCTGTCAAGCATGAGGGGTTTTTGTTTAATATATTTGTTTAGCACAAACGGGAGGAGACATTTTATCTGAATTCAGGCATTTTTGTTTGTCTGTCCCGCACAACAACAACAAAAAGCTGTTGTTTTGTTCAGATTATACTGAACCGAGTCTCTCTTATCTAAGTGCTGAGGATACTGGTACAACATTTGTGTGAATGCTCCTTGAAATCTGGGGTCACCAAAAAGTTGGA
Organism: Pycnopodia helianthoides; assembly: GCA_032158295.1. NCBI lineage: Eukaryota > Metazoa > Echinodermata > Asteroidea > Forcipulatida > Asteriidae > Pycnopodia > Pycnopodia helianthoides. The sequence goes on along the minus strand of CM063246.1, from coordinate 2,622,235 downwards.
ATGCCATCAGTTCAACACTCCTTCTAAAAATTGGATCCTAGATCCTAGTCTCGGAGCACTTTGTCAGCAAAGATAACTCACTCCTGAGCAGAAATAAACATGGAACCATCGACAAGTAATTTATGTACACGTTGCAACAGGAGTGCGTATAAGTTACTTGTCGTATAAAACAGTTTACCAGCCAAAAATCAGTAACATGTTGCTCATTTGGCTGGTAAATAGGTTTTTTTGTTTGGGGGGGGGTGGGTGGGGGGGGGCGTTTGTATGAGCTCGGACCCAAGTTTTCTAAATCTTAAAGATAGTGAAGCTAGAATCGGAGGAAAATCATTGTTGCCAAAAGGAAACTTGGATTTTTTAAGTATTTTTTTAAAATTATTCAAGATTCAGTTTGTAATGTTTGTGTTTATTTTGTGTCTTTCAGGAACGAGTGCCATTTGCAGTTGTAGGTAGCAACATGATCTTGGAAGCGAATGGGAAGAGAGTCAGAGGGCGTCAGTATCCATGGGGAGTCGCTGAAGGTAGATGGAGTGGTTTAATGTCATAGGGGGACTAGGAGTATCTCCGCAGTGATCACGGGCCAAATGCCTTGAAGCTAGAATTATATTCTGTTACTTTTACGTGCATTACACAAACACGGGACCAACGGCTTTACGTCCCATCCGGGTTAAGTGTCTTGCTTAAGGACACAAGTGTCACGACCGGGACTCGAACCCACGCTCTGCTGAACAGAAACACCAGAGCTTGAGTCCGATGCTCTTATCCGCTGGGCCACGAAACACCACGTGGACGGTTTATCAGTAGTTCAGTATCGAAACGCCAGATAAATATTTCCTCCCTTAACCACTTCACGTCAAGTATTCTGAATAACATCTCCGTGCCAATGTGCGGTATTATTTTTCTGAACTTTCTGGAGCTTGTGGTGAAATTGTTTTCATTTGAAAATATCGTGGCCACAATGAAACCGTGACTTGATAAATGAAAGACAACAAAGGTTCTCAAGTTAAGCACTGGGATTTGTTGTTGTCTTGTGAGAAAATACAATTATGCACCCAACGTGAATCACAGAATCTTGGCCGTAAGCCACGACAGATAATTTGCTTTTGTATTCTGAAATCTCGGAACCGTGGAGCCAAATACAATGATAAATAATGATAAACAATGGTGGCAGTAGCAGTATGACAAAAGGACAAAGGTATGGAATCAGGCATTACACAATAACCCCCCAGATGTACACTACACAATGGAATGTCCAGTTGGATGGTTACATCAGCCTTTCGACTGACGGCAAAAAAATTGAGGGCTTACCGAAGTTGTTCCGGGCGTTAACAATCGTCCACCAGTCCTGAAAAATGTGTTGTGTTTACACGTCATCAGGCATTTATGCATGTCATCTGAAGTGAAGTGGGTACGGCACACTGCCCCATGGTAACTAGGCTGGGCCAGTTGGGCAGGAGAGCATACTGATAGTTATAGGGTTAAATGCAATTTCTTCTTTTACTCTTCTCTCAATAGTTGAAAACTTAGAGCATTGTGACTTCATCCCGCTGCGTAACATGCTGATCAGGACACACATGCAAGACCTGAAAGACGTAACGAACAACGTACACTACGAGAACTACAGGTGTCGTAAACTAACGGCAGTCACGGCGGGCGACAGCAAGAAACCATCAAAGTAAGTTGGGTTGAGGGAAACAAATATTTTCAGTGACGCGGTTCCTGTGCGGGTTAATGAATTGTCAACATCTATCTTTTTGCCAATTTGAAAGACGGGAATTCTTGGGGCTGTCCTTACATGACAGTCATTACAAGTTTTTTTTTATTTTTCTTTCTTTCTTTCTTGTCTTTCAAAGATTAGGGATAAGTAACAATATTTTTTTTTCTTCTTCAGTCTTTCATTAGAGTTGGTGTTGTGTACATGTATGAAATAGTCCATGCCACTAGATCTAAAGAAAACTGGTTGTTGCACTTTTCCCTAATTCTTGATTACCCTGTGTATGTATGTCGCAGTTTCACATGTAGTTGTCTAGAGGGACAGTGAAATTGGAAGCATGTCTGTATCTATTTTTTTGGTTTGGGTAATGATGGATGTTTTATCTGGGCCCGGTTGCATAAAGCTGGTGAAAACAAACATTTGCTAAGGCATAGACCAAAACAAGCCTTAGCAGAATTAGATTACCAGCCAAAGACCATGTAGTTTACATTGTTTTGACTTGTGCCCTGTTGGTTTTCTTAGCAATTTGCAGAGAACTTTGTGAAGCAGAGTTTGCAATGTAACAGCTTTATGAAATTGTGCTACGGTCACACAGAACAAATACGTAGCACCATAGACTGCGCCGTGCATGTGCAAGCTTTCTATCTTGTCTTTTCTGTACAGTACTTTGAAGCAGTCCGTGAATCCATACAGCAGTGCTGTTCGTTGATGTAGATTCATGTACCATTCAATTGTGTGCCTTCAACATGTGTGATGTTTGTCATCTGGAGAAAAAAATTGTCTTTGTTATCACTGACCACTATTCCAAAAGGCTGTTTAACCCAGCATGGTGTCAAGTTGACAAAATATTTCCTGTCAACAACCACTTTGAAATTGATACAAGCAATGCGTGTAATACATTGCCTTGAGGCATGTGATTTCTCAAGATTCTTCCTGATTCCAGGATTTTTCAAGCTTTTAATTTGTTTTTGGAAGAAGTAGAGCAGTCACCAAAGGCAGAAATAAATAGTCCACATTTGTGTCCAAAACCTGTAGTTTTGTGTTTCTGGTGATGCACAGATTTTGTAAACCTCCTGAATTGTGAAGATCTAAGACGTTCTGGCGCCACATAACAGGGGAACCCAGGCCCACAAGCCACTTTTCAGGAATTTCCACATTGTCAAATCTCATCCCTGTCCCTTTCTTGAGTGTTGTCCTGAACGAAAACAATTTAAGTCCAATTTCTACTGCCTGCCTTAAAGACACTGGACACCTTTGGTAACTGTCAAAGACCAGTCTTCTCACTTGGTGTATCTCAACATATGCACAAAATAACAAACCTGTGAAAATTTGAACTCAATTGGTCATCGAAGTTGCGAGATAATAATGAAAGAAAAAACACCCTTGTCACACTCAAAGTTGTGTGCTTTTAGGTGCTTGATTTCGAGACCTCACGCGTGAGGTCTCAAAATCAATTCAAATAAATTACTTCTTTCTCAAAAACTACATTACTTCAGAGGGAGCCGTTTCTCACAATGTTTTATACTATCAACAGCTCTCCATTGCTCGTTACCAAGTAAGGTTTTATGCTAACAATTATTTTGAGTAATTACCAATAGTGTCCAGTGCCTTTAAGTAAAATAAAGTATCTTTTGAAGGCATACATGTACATGAATCACATACATCTGGTTTCTTCAGCTCTGCACTCAACTTGAAATATTGATTTTCTGTCGTGAACTTTGGTGCTACGTATAATGACTTGGAGGACTTTCCAAACCTTAGCCCTGGTATTACGCTTTAAGAAACTGTGTTTTCAGTGTAGGCCTTTAACATCAGTGTCAGACTCTTCCGGCTGGAACCAGCTGGAACTGGTTTGAACTGGACTTAAGCGGGGCCAAAGGTTTGAAAAAGACTCCATGAGTTGAAAGGGGGTGGGGGTTAGTGTCACTGGTATCCATGTAAATGCATGCTGCTTTGTTTTGTTGCAGTGATTTGGCTGGTGACCAGAGGTGAGATTTTCTTTATTCCCTTGGACCACAACACCCTTGCTTTTTTTTCTCACAAGAACCTTTGAAGACCGCCTGTGATTCCAATTTCAGTCCAATTTTTGAATTAGCCCCCTCCCACAAAGATGTAGGGGGGAAAAATCAAAGTTGTCTGTGAAATAATTTATCGAATACTAGCCAAAAGTGTAGCTGAAATTAATTTATATCCTGATGTGAATTTCATCAGGTCGTAATTTCTTCAAAATGTTGTAATTGCTTCAAAATGATTCTTGAGTTTATTTTACACTTTGTTATTTTTCCCGAATTATTTGTTACTGGTGTTCAAATGAAACAGAGTCCCATGAAAAAGGTTTAACTACGGGGAGAAATTTGGACTGCAGTCCGATGAATCGCAGGCGATCTGACTGTTAAACAAACAAAAAAACACTTCACATTCTGTCAGCCCAGAGATGGCTCAACATCCCTCTTGCTATCTTAAGTCTACCATTGGTTTTTCTTTGAGCCGACTGATGTGCAAACCAAAATTCATATTTTAATGAAATGTTGTTCAGGTCAAGGTTACCTGAATGTTACTATTGCCTAAAAGGGGGCTTTTACAAATCTTGCACATTTTGAAGTCTTTTGGACAAAATATGCGTAGTCCTTTACTTTTTGTATTTGGGGAAAGAAAACTTGAACATCATTTTTAGTGGCTGCATGGAATGAAAGTTCATCTCATGACAGCTGATATTATGTGGAAGTTGTAGGAGCTCTGTTCTTTGGGAGGTCACTTGCAGATACAGTTGTACACAAACGAGCTTGTCACAGTATTAGATGCACACAGACCAGGGTTGGGTAGGGGGTTGCTTACCTACAACTTTGGCATGGAATCGTGTGGGCCACGACACCTACAGCAGGCCTGGAATTTCATCTTTGAGAGGGCAAGGCCATTTTAATTTTGCTAAACGGTGAAAGGGCACTTCCGTTGGAAAACCTTAAAAGTCTATGGGAAGTTTTTGGAATGGGCACCGAGGCCGAACCAGGGCTCTGACATCTTTGTAATTCCAGGCCTGCTACACGGTCCTGATCTCTGTGAGATTAAGCAGAAGATCCGTGGAGAAAGCTAATCGCAATACTATGACTTGACCTGTTTGCTACTAATATATTGCAGAGGGGTTGAATCGTTGCAGTTTTTTCTTCTTCTTTAAATTACTAACCATGCAGCAGTCATTAAGGTGAAGACACCTTCTAGTTTTGGGGTTTTTACAACCTCAGTTTGATGAGAAACTTTCGGATGCTAGGTGGCGGCTGATAAAGACTGGTCCCCTGTCTGTATCCGCACTGATAAAGACGGGGACATGCTCTAGTTTTACAAACCCAATGGTTTCATTGGATAGATAGTATTATGGGATGCAAGGTCAGAGGTGAACCAGCAGGTTCTTGAGGCCGGTATCTGGCGTTAATCACGAGCCTCGAAGTGTAACATCAGGTGTTCGGGCTAGAGCTGACACGCCATGTAATTTTTTCATTGTTCGGATAACTCGGACATGCGCACATTTTTGAGAACAACGGAACTTAAGCTAGTAAGTCTGCTGCCACCTAGTGTTCCCAAAAAGTCGCCCATTGGCAAAATATCTGAAAAGACTATGTTTTGAAAGCTGGTAGTCGCTTTGATAATAATAGTCAAAGTATGGGCCGTTCTTATGTAGATGGAGAAGGTAAAGCATAGGGTGCCTTTATTCCAAGAGATGAACAGGAAGGGTCGCTATTACTTATTCACTCTTTACCTTGTCTGTTAAAAAAAAATTAATAATAGAATACGTAAAAACAAAATTCATCCACATGTTACCAGGTTGCTGCATACAACTCCATCATGTTTACGGGACTTAGACATGCGCAATGGATGATCAATAACTTTGTGTGTTTTGTTGCAATCCATTAATTTCTTTCTTTTCTCCAAGCTTAACCAATCTTCTGCCCAGTTTAAGGAAATGGTTTGTTGGTTGCGAGAGACCGAGTGGACATTTTACATGTTCATCTCAGCAGCATTGACTTGAAGAGGGGTTCCAATGTCAAATTAAGTTTTGTGATGCAGCCATTTTCCAATAGACAAAGTTCTCATGAAATTGGGGAAAATTACAAGTCTCTAACCTAACCGTAAAATGGTAAAAAAATTTGTCCTATTTGATACCCTTTCAGAGCGAAAATTTGAAACATGACGTCATCGGACAACAAAAACAAATGGGTTTTTAAATGCCAAAGAGGAATTTCTGCGCCTGCCAAAAGGGCATATTCAATGCCATTTTGATTGAATATCGTTAAAATTCAGGAATTTTGAGATTTTGACAAAAATTACACTTGAAGGGTAATAAACGCAATGGCATTTTACCCCCATTTTAACGCGAGGTTAGAGACTTGCAATTTATATTCCATTTTCACAACGACTCTGTCGGAAAAAGATGGATTACAAAACTGAACTCGGCCTGGGAGCCCCTCTTAAAGGCACTCATTGGTCGTACTAATTTGGATGTGTGAGGTTGAAACAAGCTTGAAATATTTTGAGTGTGAAGTTTTTGAAAAGAATTCCGAATAGAATAATGTTGATGTACCTTGAAAACTACATGAACTTATCCTGTTGGTAGGTCATTAAATCACACACACTTGCCTCTGCTGTACACTTAAGGTCTTGGCTACTTCTGGCTCTAAAGCTGGCATCCGCTTGTTTTGTAATTTTTTCCAAAAGTCACTCATAAAATTCCATCAGTCAGAGGCCTTTTTGGGGGTATGGAAACTGATGTTTTCAGGCATGCAACTTTTCCTTGGATCAGCTGATTTCCTCTTTTTTTATTCTCAGTTTTACCATTCAAAATGGAAAAATACTGTACAAAATCATTGAAATTTTGTAATTTTCTTTTTTTTGTGAAGTTACAGTATGCCTGTGTTTTTGAGAGGATCTTGAAACTTCGCAAAACATGAAAGAAAAGTTTAAAAAGTGTTTTCATACTTTTAAGTCTGCAGAGAAAAACTAGCTCAGTGCATTTTCTATGGGCTTCTGGCAGTAGTTGAAGCCAGTTTGTGTGAAGCAGGCGTGGCTTACAGTAGAATAACATGCACGTCACACTTACGAACAGGATGGAGTTTTAGCATTAAGACATGTATGATCCCGCTCGAATGTTGTTTGCGTTTACTCGTACACTGGTGCGTGTTGAGCACTGTATACTCAAAATCAACATGATCAACATGATTTGAACTGCCTCTAGCTCTGGGGCAAACTCGGTGCTTTAGTGGTAAGACTCCTGCTCTAGAATGGCAAAGGTCATGAGTCAAATCCTATCCGAGTATATGCCTGACCCCCCTCCCCCTCCCTGGATTCGGGGAAAGTATTGAGTATACAGTGCCTAACATATCGGTGTAATTGGTAAATACAAGTAATATTATTTATCCCTGATTCCCCGATCCAAATATAGCATCTTTTATAGATCCTGCTTGTTAAAGTTTGTTTTCCTCCTAAAAAAAACATTCTTGCTTGGGAATCTTTCTTTGTTTGCTGAGTAAACTTCCTCTTAGCTGTGCTTGTGGTGGCTTTTCAATGGTTCCTCTTTATAATGTGAGAACAGCTTCTTTTAGTGTCCTTTAGTGGTATTTCTGGTTACTGTAGAGTAGCGAGCTTTGCATATTTTACTTGGACTTCTAATCACCGTGTCAACTCTGACATAGAGCCTGGACTTCCTGCAGGCACGATTTGTACACATCTCAATTGAGATAACAAATTCTTCCATTTTAAATGCAGATTGCAGCGTATGGTTTTTATCAATTTTTGATATGAAGAAAAGGGGGTACATCTCAGAATCCATAGTTATTTTTTACAATTCCTCATTTTGTGTGATCACTTTGATACAAAATGTGGAAATTTTACAAAGTCACTCTTATTGTAAACAAGGTGACTTGGTCTATATGGAGAGCTTTCACTGGTAATGACACAATTTTAAAAGGACTTGCAGATCGATAGTTGAAATATTGAAGTAATTGTGAAAGTGGTAATGTAGTAACAAAAGTCAGTTTTGGAGGCATAACATGTTTTGTTTTATTCTCCTTTTCTTTGCCCCTAAAATTGACTTTTGCTTGACTGAATCCTACCGGATGATTTTTACACTTTGAAATGTGTGTTTTAATCTTCAAATAAGTAATCAGTCATCATTAATTTGCTCCCAATTGTCTTTTCCAATTTATTTTAAATACTTAATGTCACCTCAAATGCAACTAAAAATTGGATTCCATCAATTTGCTGCAAGGGAGTGGTGTGTTCAAGCCTCATGTAAGATTAGAAAATGTAAACAATAAAAGGGAAAGTTTTATGTCTTTTAGTTCTGAGCTACAATACCTGTGGTCTAGTGGAGTTATTCTTGAGACTGGTGCCCCGTTGATTTGTACAAATGTATTATAACGTTTCCCTGTATGCAGTGCTGATGAAGACTGCCAAAGCCAATGATGCATATTCAGTCACTCTGTGGTCACATTAATCTAAACGTTTCAAATGATATGGCTGGTTGAGGGTTTGCTAGATGTCTTGCAGTGACTGTTTGTGTCATTAGAAATCTTACCAAAGCGGGAAAAAAAGGCTTGAGCGGAAAAAAATTTGTGCGAAAAAAATCAACCTATTTATTTGTGGCGATTTCTGTATACGTTTATTAGATTGATTGAATGTTGATATCAAATGTGTAAAGATTTTGTGTTTTCTGCTCTTGATTATTTTTCATTGATACAGGTGTGCCTCCAAGAACCCGCTGGCCCAGTTTGAAGATGAGAAGAACGAACACGAGATGAAGATGAAGAAGATGGAGAATGAGATGGAGCAGGTCTTTGAGATGAAGGTCAAAGAGAAGAAGAAGAAACTGGAAGAGTCTGAAAAGGAGGTTAGTCACCCTAACCTCTTCCCCCCCTTCCCCACCGCCAATTATCTTGCTTTCTCAATCTTGGTTTTATTCTCTTAGCCGTTTTATTTTAAGATGTAGCAGACTCAGTGTGGGCGATTCACAAAACGGTGCGCCCTCTACAATTACCTGGGAGAGGCTGTTTTGCCAAAAAAGCAGTCGACTGAAGACATAACTCTCGCTACCCAGCACGGAGAGTCTGTTTGGGACCTTGAAATGGCCAACAGAAAATATTCGCCGGCCTCACACACAATATATATATATTTTCAATGGACTATCATAAATGTGAAAAAGATTCTGCGGACTCTCCAAAAAAAAAAAAATAAATAAAAAAAAGTCATGCTGCAGCAGATCAATACAGCCTTGCTGCTTTAGCTGCTTGAAAAACTACATACATACCGGTAGTTTTGTAGGGTTTTATTTAAGTTTTTTATTTAACTCTAAATTTCCATTGAAAAAAATGGATAGAAGAAGTTAATTACCTTTTTTGACTGAAATTTGAGAGTTAAATATTTATAATATGTACTAATCAACTCAACTTAGTTTTGAACAAGCATGCATGACCATTTGTATGTTCAGACACATTTAAAAACAAATTTGTTATTTAATTTGTTTAATTGATTTATTTATTATTATTATAATTTTTTTGTTGGGGAGGGGGAATTAGGTGCTTAACAAAAATTACAATCATTGTAAAAACTGCTCATGTGACAATAGAAAAGTGGTACACCTTATTGTGTTTCTTGTCGTACATTTAACTCAAAACGCGCTCATTGGTGGATGTGAAGTTTGCATCGGGGATAAAGAATATTATTTGCACTAGAATGGCAAAGGTCGTGGGTTTGAATCCCACGCGAGTAGTGTATCTGTGGATTTTTTTCAAAGGACTCGGGGGGGGGGGGGGGCAAATACTGAGAATACAGTGCTCACAGAGCTACCAATTCTTCCTGATTCTTCAGAAAGTTCCCTGAAAATAAAGCAAACTTTCCGTGTTCTGATGAACAAATTAAAAAATCTCCCTGAGTTATGGATACTCTTTCCCTATTATGTTGAATGTAATTCTAAACATCTCCCAGATTGTTGTACACAATCTCCCTGATTGCAAGATGCAAAAGTTGCCAGCTTTGCACACATTGTTGTACGGGTATAGTGCTCATTAGTATTGCAACAATCATCTTCAGTGGGTGTGGTTTTGTTTGATTCGCCCTCATTTCAGGATTCAGTGATACTCGATATCCAGCTCATATTTTTTACACATCCTGATTCCTGATTCTAGTGAATAACTCACATAGACACAAATACTGTATTGAGTTGTATGAAGGCACGGTGTAGTTTTAGCAATTATCAGGAAAACAATTCTCAAGTGTAACCTGAAACCATGTAAGGTTTGACACTGGTGTCTATTTATTTTATTTATTTATTTATTTATTTGCAGTGTTATTAAGACATGGTAGCATTATCAGTAATACAGAGGCATGATATTCTTTGTACTTTTGTCTGATTATCAATTTTTGTTTACCCTGGGGAATAATTGTTAGCTACATGTGACAGTTTGAACGAAATGTTCAAAATACCAAAAATGGATGTTTCACCATCTTGTAAATGTTCTAACGATTTTTGTTTCTTTCTTTGCAGCTTCATCATCGATTGGAACAAATGAAGAAGAGTCTTGAACAGCAGCGCAGGGATCTAGAAGACAAGAGACGCCAGTTTGAGAAAGACAAACAGATATTTCGACGACAATCAACGTCTGCGAATTGAAGCTTCCAAGTATGTCACCAAAACTTTTTTTGGTTAAAATTGCACGGAACTTTTAGAGAAACCCTGTCGAACATGTCAGTTCGGGGCACTGTTGTGTTAGTGCATTCCATCCACAATTGTGTACCCAACCCCAATCTCGATTCTTAATGCCCCAAAAAGAAAAAAGTACTGGGGCTGGTCTTCTCAAAGTGCTAAGATTGGTTTCTTAAGAAGTGTATTAATCTAAATTGCTGAGCAAGATGTGATGTCACAATACAATTGACTATGGCAGTATTGGCAACATATCAGAAGATGATTGGTGAGATCCAGCACCAGATTGATAATAATTGAGAAACAAAATTGATGAGAGCTGACTGATTATAAAATAGTTTCTTACAGTACCAATCCATCAGAGAAAAATGTCCATCCCAAATATGAATTCAAGAAAATGGCATTTGACCCCCCCCCCCCACCATTGCTTATTTTGATTTCTGCAATGAAACAAATTAGCACATTTGGTCTGATGGTGTTTTTCTGGGATTGAAATGCATTTTTTGAGACTCTTCCAAAACAATTTGTATGGAATGTTAATTAAGGTAACCAGGGCTCAAACTTGGGCTGTAAATCTACAAGACCTCAGGGCTTGTAGCTCAAAATGTTCCCTGAACTAGAATTGTTTTTACAAGACCAGAATTTAAATTAGAAAGAAGAAAAAAAATTACGAACACATTATAATATTTGGACAAGCACTGAGAGAAGATTGATCTCATTTATACTATGGTTAATTGTTCTTCAATACCCAACAAGATTGAAAGATATTTATCAGACTGAAAGTCAACATTTAAACAAGACTGCTGGACTTGTCCGGTCATGAGTTTACTGGCCCGGTGCTAAAATCACTGTCCTCAGGCCTGCAGTCCAGTGTAAAATTCAAGCACTGTGTACCCATAGCGTACGTAGAAACTATATTCACATGACTTGGGGTTCATACAGTCTTTTACTTCTAAAGTTCCAACTGATTTCATACAGTCTTTTACTTCTAAAGTTCCAACTGATTTCAAGAATTCCGTATTGAACCCAATTCACCTGACGTCGTCATAACAGTAATTTTGGTGGCGCCATTTAATAGTGGTTTAGTGCATAGGACTCGAGGTCTGGTGGCTAAGTCACCAGGGTGTGGGTTCGTATCCCGATCATGACACTTGTGTCCTTGAGCAAGACACTGAACTATAATTGCTTCTTGTCACCCAGAGGGTAAAATGGGTACCTGTGGGGGCAGAGATGGTTCTTGTAATTGATTTAGCTTAGTGTGCTACATATTTGGCAACACAGGCTGTATACTCCCCAGGGTCGGGGGGGGGGGGGGCTGAGATGGTTTAAGGAATAAAATAATGGGCACAGGGTTTATTTATATATTTTATTGACCAAACCAAACCAACAGCGGACGAGCCGCCAATTACAGGAAAGGGTAATATACAAAAATATTCATAAAGCCTATATATATGTACATGTAAATTAATATAAATAATTAACAATTACAAATAAAAACACCATGGAAAAGGGGAAAGGAAACATATAAACATGTACAAATTTGACTATAAAATATAAATTATAAACATATTCAACAAATAAAACCACGAAAAACATACATAACATTATGAAAAAAAAGAGAAAAAATCAAAATACCCCTGTTGGTGAACAGGGGTAATAATGTTGGAAGCGCAATGATCTCTCTTTGGAACTGCGCTATATAAGAGCCGATATTATTATTTGGGAGCTAATGGCCCATATGTGTTTTACAGTGTAGTGCAAATTGAGGCATGGCGGTGTTTACGTGCTTTAATCTGTTAACTCCCAAAATGGTGAATGATGTGTGTTCGTGGGGTCAATACGTGTAGATTTGTGAAAAGTCGGTAGTAAAATCAAAAGAGCTTGGACAGTCAGAGTTTAGTGTTAGTCAACATGGAGTTGGCTACTTTTTTCATTCAGGTGTCCGTGACATTAAAACTACTTGGCCTCTAATCTATATCATCTCCATTTTTTCCCCTTCTTCCTTTTTCCATCCACAGAACATTAGATTCAAAAAAGAGCAAAAATAAGAAGACCATATTTTGAGACGGCTGTTTTGTTGTTAGTGTGCACACGGAAATGGACTGCCATAATGGACCAGCACGTCATCACGGCTCCATGTGTATCTAAAAACCAAAAAACCAAAAAAAAACCCACCCTCAGCATTACTCTTGATGGTTTGTCAAGCACCCCCCCTCTTCCCTGTCCTCATCACAAGCCCATCATTCCCGGGTGTGTCTCCCGCCCCCCCCCCAGTGAGTGCTCCACCTGACCCTCATCCCGGACCAAAGCGTACGGAGACACACTGCTTATACTCGTCTTGTCGCCACGCCCATTTGTTGTTGAGGAGCTCCGCTGGAATTTTTCGGAGTGGATTCCAAAGTACCTGTTGCTACTGCTGAAAGCACTCTGTATTGTACATACCATTTTTGATTCTCGCGTTTGATCAAACAGGTGGATTTACCCCCAAAGCGTACATCCCTAAGATACTCAAAAAAACAAGATGCAACAATGATGAAGGTAACGTGAGCAGATTGCAAAGATTCTTCTTTGTCTTGGCATAGTTCAAGAGCCTCTTTTTTGTTTGTAAAAAGCTGGTTGATTTTGTTGCAGTCGGCTTGCTTTGCATTCCTCTGTCGTTGAATTATGCCATAGTTGAATGAAACACATATTTTACAGACCATGTCACCTTGATCACAAAATTAGTGGCCTTGTGCATTCCAGGGTGTTTCCTGGCAGGCAAGATACTCCACTGGCCAGTATGAGAAAATTATACATTTTCTATCGTAATTTGCGACATAAAACCAAGAATGGTAAAAGTAACATCTGAACAATTTTTTTGTGGTGTGCCCCTTCTCTTCACATCAAAAGTGGATAAAAATTGTATGGTGCAATCTCCATTAGATTTAGGATTTATTTTTTCTCCGTTGAGCTGTGTACAGATTGTGCCTGCAGGAAGGCCAGGCTCTTTGGCTCTTTTTAAAACATGCAATGTCACAGGTTTCATGGTCTGTTAGTTTACGGTGTAAATTGATCAGTCTCGAGAATGAATATTTCTATGAAGTTTTAAGGAGAACAAAAAGTCACAGGTAATGCTCGTTAATTCTGATTACCTCAACAGAGTACAACTTTGGTGCTGTCTGTCTGGAAAACAGATTCAAAGCAGTCGTTCAATTATGTGTTACATCTATGTTTGTATTTTATACAGATATTTTTTTTGTGTTGTTCTTTTGCCATGCGTTTATTTTGTACTAAAACAAATATTTTTAGCTGCATCAATTATCGTGCATCAGGTAACTAGTGCTTTAAACCGAAGTGCATTTATTATTTGGGTGGGGGGGGGATGATGTCTCCAGTTTTGTTCCATGAAAAATAATTTGAGGTTCCACTTCTACAAATTTCATTTACCCCAACTCCCAAGGATCCTTCCTCACTCTAACAAAATCCAACACCATTATGGTAACTCAACAAAACCAAACTGTTGGACTCTGATTATTGTGGTATGCCTGATCCCATGTTAAAGCATAATCAGTTTACTAGTGCAGTCCTCAGTCCAACACCATACGGTAACTCAACACCCCAACTGTTGGGTATAGTGGTATACCCAATGCCCATGTAAAGCGTAATCAGTTTAGTAGTGCAGTCTTTAGTCCAACAGAATCAAACAGAAACTTGCAGTTGGATTTTGATGGTACAGGGCGGTTAGGGTTAAGCGGTCAAGCAGAATATACAGCTTGTCATAGAGTTAGCGGGGGCGCCAGCCCAATCATCAAACTACTTAGTATTTGGACTGGTAATCTGTTTCCTGCCTAGCAAGATTTTCTGTGCTTAGCCGATTTTGAGCACAGACACTTTCTGGAAGTTTGTCTCAGACTAAGAAGATGACATTATCAAAATGCTGAAGGCAGTGTCACACCCGGTAGTCACATTTACAAGTTGGTCTTAAATTTGACACTTCACCCAAAGGTCACATAATTGGGGATTAGTTGGATATGAGAAGGTTCCTTTTGAGGTAAACGTGCATGTATACCCAGATTGGGATGGAGTGGGTGCCAATGAGCCCATGTGTTATCATTTATGGGATACCTACAACTGTTCCATGTCCGTTTAAAATATGTTTCACGTGTATACAACGTGTGTAAGTAATATATACTGTACAATTACTAACTATGCGCTAAGGGTTGGCTGCCAAAATTAGCCTGATCGGAATCAATTGTTACCCTGCCATTTTAACTGAAGGCGTACAACTCGTGTACCACTAAACGTAAAGGGCTCCCACTATTGGTAGTTTCTGTACCAGTCTTTAGTTGAGTCACAGGGTTTATGTAACTTTTATATATTTCCTTTGTAAGCTTGATGTTAATTTAATTTCTTTTCTTTTTTATTTAAAACAAAAATCAATATTCATCATTCATTTTAATCACAAAGAGACATATGAAAGCTCTGCCATATACCTGTGTACAACAAACCTATCAATCAAAATGATGTATAAATATAGTAAAAACAACCTATTTAATTCATATATTGATATTAATATAGTATTTGGGCTGTGGCAGTTTAATATTTAGGGTTTATAACTTTTCGTTTTTAGTTCACATGACTTTAACTGTGACCTGCTTGTCAAATCTGGTGATGTTATCTTCCAGTTTTGGGGATGTTCACTGTACCAATGTTTTGAGTGGTAATGCTGCCATTTTTGAAGATTAAGATCTGTAGTTCTATTTTACTGGTCAACCTGTTCGGAAAAGCTGTGAAAGTTTCACTGAAAGTTTCTCATTGATTTTGGGCTGAACAAAGAAAAAAATTACTCGAGCAAGAGTTGAACCCCAAATTAATTTAAAATTTACCCAGTCAGTTTCCCTTGTGGTTTTTACTTGATATTTGAAATAAAGTGTCACATCCTCTAAGGTGATCCCTCTGCTGCCACTTCTCGGGTTGTAATGTAAACTTGGGTATGATCCCTGGCTATACGGCAGTTACAGGTTGAATGGCTTCTGACTGGCACCCTGAACAAAGATGCTGACAAAATAGGGAAACTGCCAACATTAGGGCTAGATAGCTTTGTTGGTAAGAGCGCCAGCACGTTAATCCAAAATGTCGTTAGCACTCAGCACTAATGATTCCTGTATGTCAGACAAACATTCCACCACCTAGCTCTCATGTAATCACCGCATCGACGCGCCTGACCGCAAAGGTACGGTCAGTACACCAGAGTAAGCATAAAGCTTGGACATCCATGAGTTGTCTGAGATCCGGGATGGTACCGAGATTCTACTTTTGGCATGAGTTCGGAGTGCTTTTTAGGCTAGTGTCAGATTCAGACCTTTTAACGCAGGCCAGTGATGTTTTAAAAGTGTGTAAATTTCTTCTGAGCCCAATTTCATAAAGCTCTTAAGCAATATAAATTTGCTTAGCAAAGAAAAAATACTTAGCAGAAACAGGATACCAGCCAAAATGTATGGCTGGTACTATGCTTCTTTCTGCTTAGCAAATTCAATTTTTAAGCAAGTTTTTACGAAATAGGGCCCTGTTTCCTAATCTGAAGGTCTGTTTTGTAGACACTAATACTGTAATGGCTTTTTTGCTTAGCACGCTGAAAACAAACTACCCATCAAAGTACAAAATAAAAGCTCAAAGAAATTTGCCCAGCTTGACACATTTTATGGATAACTCTTTGTACAACTTGTGAACTTGGTCCCTGTCAAGATAATATGGGTTAAAAGAACGTGTTTTTTTCCTTTTTTGAATATGTAAGAGCAAGTGAAAATGCTGACAATAGGATTTTATAAAACAAAGAATTTTTTTTATTTCTTTTGTAAATTTGTTTTCTGTTTACTTAAATTTATTTAGCCGTTAATTTACTTACAGTTGTAAGTTTCAACTGAACGAGACTGGCAAGGATTAAGGGAGATTTGAGGCTTTCGCATGTTGGATTGGAAAGTGTCCAAGGTTTACAACATTGTAGCAGCAAACATTACTTCAACTCATTCGCTGATATTGAACATACTTGCGTCATTAATGATCATATGCATTACAAGCTGAGACATAGAATGGAGAAAACACAAAGTTCTACTGTTGTCATGACACTGATCCCTCAAAAGATGTTGCAATTGGTCCAACTGTGAGAGAAAACTTGTGACATAGGAACTCTGGAATGGTCTGTGGAATTCAAATGTAGCATTGACTTGTCACCAAACAAGGCATTGTACCAGACATCATTTAAATCTAACTTGTAAATGATATCGTAAGGAAGAAGGAACTTTTTTTTTTTTTTTAAGCAACCAAGTAATGCAGATCAAAAATTCAATTTACTTTTAAAGAAACTTAACTTGGTTTGGGCCAAGAGACGTAGCAGTGGAACAAGATTTGACATTGTTGATAAAAGTGCACTAATTCAAGCTTTACTTGATCCGATGTTTCTGGCCAAACTGTGTTGACTCCCTAGACCCTTTGCACAGGCTGCCATCGCTGAGGTCAAACTATGTAATGTGTATGTAGTGTACGCAGTCTCAACATTGAGCGGTCTTCCTTTGACCTTAGTGAGTGCATCGTTTGAGCTCTTGGCGTCAAATGCCAGGGTTCTACTGTGTACATGTATAAAACTGAGGGCCTATCTAAGATAAGTGTGTAATAAACAATAATAACAATCTGTTTGCAATTAATACATTTAAGCGCAACACGTCATGGGGGTCTCTACTCGACAAGCTCTGCTTTTTTGGAGACTCCCATCACTCAACCACATTCTATTCTGTATTAAGCCATGTATGTATGATTGATTGATTGTGTGGAAACAAAGTATTGAATTGAAACTCCAGCTATAGGCGCGTGTGTTTCTACATGTATATTCCATATCAGTCATATTTATGGAATACACAGTGAAATGATTTTCTCCTTTTTCTCTTTTTATGAAGTTGCTGGGCGATGTTTTGTTTTTTTGTATCAAACTTTGTCCAGGGACTGTTTTTCTCTGTCGGAGTTGATTATTCACAAATATATTAGTCAATGTTTTGTTCTAATCTCTTTTTTAAATCCCCCTTAAACTTAGTGCCTCATCACATTTTCATTTGGACAAACTTCCGTTGAGTTGTTATGTGGTAACCTGAAGTGGGGCTCATACTTAAAAAATAAACGCTTACTCAAAGCAACATTGTGACATCAAAAATGGCAACCCATTTTGTGAATATTATGCAAATCTCCCTTCACAAATTGATGTCACAATTTTTGCTGTTCGTACAACGTTATCTTCAAGTGAACCGGTCTTAATATGTGTGCTTAATTTAGCCAGATTGCTGATGTACATGTGAGTGTATATTATTATTTTAGTGTTGTCACATTATTTAGTATTAAGTGGATATTGTAGTTTTAGATCGTAGCGCCTCATATATATTGTGTACAGTGCGTGCTTTTTTGTAACCTTAACGTTAAAAATGAAATATTTAAATGGAGCACTCTGTGTACGGAGTGAGTTTGACACTCTGTTATTGTTATTTCTATGATCATTCATATCCATTCATCAGATATCATTTTCATACCATAATAAAGCCAGACTTTAAATTGACCATATGTATAGAGGCCTTGTACAAACCGTTGGCTACGGATTGAGATGTAGCTTGGGCTATGAGTTGGGCTGTGGCTTGGGCTACACAGTCGGTCCAGCTCTGGGCTTGGCTACGGCTTGGGCTTAGGGTTGGGCTACGGCTTAGGCTGCTGCTTGCACTCTTGGTTAGGGACCATCTTTGGCTTCTCCGGCCTTTTTGAAACTAAATTCGTTGGCTTCAAAACTGACAAAGTCGTTAAGCAATAGTGACATCTTTAAGCATCAAGCACTTAAGCCATTTTGAGATATCTCAGAGACAATACTAAGACACTATTAGTTTGGGTAAATTTGTCTGTATACACCCAAACCAGGCACTCCTGTAGTATCTGCCATATCTCAAAAAGGCTAATATAATAGCTTTGGTTTGGAGAAGGCAATAGATTTCTGGTAACAGTTGAATTATTTGTATGGAAGCATATTAGGCAAAGGTGTAACTATGGCCTTTTTATGTGTCGTATTTAAGAAACTCTTTAACTATTTTCTTGATATCTGGAAAAAAATTGCTGTTTTTTTTCCAGATACTGAGAACTTTACTTCACCACATTGTAGTGTGTTATAATGTGATGAACATCTATCTCTTCAATGCTTTTAATAAATCTTAAAGAAAACATTACAAGTGAGAAACATTGTAAATATTGTGTGCGTCGTTTCTTAATCTTGTTGAGTTTTATGTGCGTTGTGGAATTTTTTGTTTTGTTTGTGGATTTCTTGACACTAACTAACATCACTGGACACTATTGGCAATTGTCAAAGAGCAGTATCCACACGTTGTATAAGTTTAAACTTAATCGGTCATCGAAGTCACAAGAAACTTAGTGGGAAAAACCCTTGTACGTTTTAGACTTGAAAGATCAAAACTAATTGTTTTTTCTCATTTCTGAAAGACTCGGAATCACAAGAAAATAGTCGAGTTTGTCAATCGCAGATTTCTATTTATTCGGAGCAGACGACAACTTTTAACGAGAAAATTCTACTGTCAACAGAGGGCGATATAATTACTTTTGGTCGCGAACCCAACCACCTCGCTGTGTGTGCTGCCCACGCATTTGCGGTTAAAAAGGCGACGTCTCCCTCACCCCGACGATGTAACCGGTCACACACATTGGGACGCAAAGACCCAAACAAAATAATGTCACAATCTTGTCGGACCTAAGATTGCTCGACAGCCAGAGTTTTCAGTGAAATATCCATGCATAAATTGAAAGACAGTTGAATATTCGTTGGAAGTGGCGTTAAAGTAAGTCTATTTTACTGTTTTGATTTTAGTAGGACCTTTAAAAGGACACTTTTTACTGTTGTGAATGTAAATCTTGGACTGGTACGGGACCTCTGACCATCTCGCAGGACTCGTGACTAGTCTCTCGGAGGCTAGGTAGAAGTTGGTAAAGTACATGTGAACACGTATGTACATGTACTTGTCGAGTCGCTCTTTCCCGGCTGTTCTCATGATTCCTCGGCCCTGTCTTATCAAAGCGATGTGACCGCTTCCCCAAGATTTACTAGTCATCTGAACATTTGTATCTTGTCTGCTTATGCAACTCAAACTGTGTAACACCGGCTTAACATTCTCGTCGCAATGCACAAAATGAATGACATACTATAGGCCTATCAATTGTATAATTTGTAATCCCTGCCCTGAGGGACCCAGGACTTTGGATGAAGTAGTTGGGACATAGACAGGGCAGGGATGTGCCCTCCAAAAATAAGTAGCGGAGACTTGGCTGAGGTCATACAATTTGTTTCCCTGCTCAACTGGGACAATTAGCAGGGACTTTGCCAAGGTTGTATAATTTTTTGCCATCTACCACCGGGGTAATAGCAGGGACTTTGAGGAGGTTGTACCGTGATGTTTGTACCGTGATGTGAATTCGCTATTCTAGTAGTAAATAGTAGTTTATATCATTAGTCATTCCGACAGCTACAAGAACAGCTTCTTTCCAAGAACTCTGCGGGACTGGGATGCCCTCCCTCAAGTCATCATTGAGCTGCCCACAGTTGCGCAGTTCAAGGAAGCCATCAGTGCCTAAATCATGGAACTAATTTTTACTTGCACCATTTGTAAATTTGAGAGCACCACGCACATGTGTCCACCAACTGAGACACATCACACACAACCCTCGTTTAGTTGCTGAAAGGCGTTGACGAGTACCAGCATAGATGTAGATGTCAAGGCAGTATTTATCACATGATCACCCACAGCACCCCACCGCGAAACATGGATCAGCAGCAAGCAGCGCGGAGTTGAACAGCGCGCTGCAGCAACAGAAAAAAGACTAGACAGGTAATGCGGCTGTTTCAGTGAATTGAATCAGTGCTCATGAGCATGCGCATCAGTGAACATTGAGCCAACGATTTTAATAATAAGACGAGTGAATTTTAGCTTGAAGATTCTTCATAAAAATACACAAAAATGAGCTTGCACTACAATATTTAAGCAGTGGATATTTACCGGTATGATGCAAAACGATAATTGAATGGTACATTGTGTTGTACCCTCTTTAACATGTAAATGACTAGCCGAAAAAACATATCATAAGGTATTTAAAACTACCAATATTTCCAACTCGGTTCATAGCCGAGTGGTCCACGTTACTACCCTTCACACTTAACGTTGACACAATTGCGTCATGGTGTCATTTTCAATTTGTTTTCTCCCCAAACTAAGAACATCCTTCTATATTTTATAATTAGAATTTGACTCCTACATTTAAATGGAAAGTATTACCTTTTCTTTCTCTAATTTGTGGCTCCAAAGGATTTTTTTAGGTTGAAATAAAGCCTTAAATGGTGTTTGAAAATTTTTGCTCTTTCCAGTGAAATATCCACTGTCAATATTGAACATTGAATGTTATTGTCAAAAAGGCCCACAGCAAAAAAAGAAGGAGAAAAAAGTGAATGGAGTAGCAAAACAAAAGTGGATAAGATGCAAAGTGAATCTGGCTTGGTTTGGCTGTCTTTGGGCAGTGGGTAGCCCCATGAATATTGCCAATGTTGTAAATTTTACCCACAAAACAACATGCACAAGTTTACTATTAAACTTGCACATTTCAAACTGTGGACAAAAAAGGACAAAAAAACACATTGCTCCTCTGACTTTTTTTTGTGGTTTTCTTTTACTGAAAATTTGTTTTTGATCCTGATTTATTTAGCTGACCCATTCTTCATACTGTTTTGAATGTTCATGAAACTGGTTCCAATCATTATGTATCTTAAAATCTTGTTCCTACGAGAAAAACAATGCCCCCAAATTACCATCCGGAACTATGTAAATACTTTTTTTACTGTGTTACATTTGTCGTCCCTATAAAACAAACCCCCCAAAAAACTATCATATATCTCATCTAACTTTTAGATCAGTAATGGATGATTTTTTAGGGAGGATTTTCGTCAGGGTTTGACTGTGAGGGGGGGGGGGGGACAGGACTTTTAAGGGAGCTAGACTGTTTAAACAGTGGATGAGCTTGCTGGGGGTGGATGCAATTTTGCTTGGGGTAGAGATGTTCAGCATTCGGGCAAGGATACAAAAGGATTTAATTTTGTGTTTAGATTCGCAGATGAACATGATGAAGACTATTAAACCTTATCAGTTTGCATTGAGTCCATACAATTTCAATAGTTTTGATCTAAGTCACTGTATGTAGCACAACAGCTTTCAGTTTCCAGCATCCAGTGTACATTACATGTATGTATTGGGCATTGTTTGGGTCGATCAAAGGTCGTTTAAAATTTAACTTTGTCTTTGCGTGTTTATTTTTTCAGATGAGGTGCTAGCTTTGATGGCTCACTGTTTTTGTTTCAAACACCCACAAGTGCTACCCTCTGTCCACCAATCATGGGTCTTGTTACAAGCTGCTGCGGCCGACGACCGAACAGGCGCCGCCTCCACAGTCAGACTGAAAAGACGGTCTACAAGAAAGGCATGCGGTTGGTCAGTGCCTCATATAATGCCCAAGAATTTGACGTGACCTTTGACCAAATGAATATCAATGAGGCTACAGAAGAGGAATTGATGACCTTACAAGGGGTCACCCGAAATATCGCCAAAAACATCATCTCGTATAGGCATCACATCGGTGGATACCGAAAGCCGGAAGACTTGGTGTTAGTGTCGGGAATCGGTGCAACGAAACTGGCGGCTTTTAGGTCCGAAGTATACTGTGGACCGTATGCAGTAACGTCTCAAATGTCAAAAGTGCCAAGTCGGACTTCCTATCATAGAGTAAACTCAAGGATTTCATTTGAAAATAAGACCAATGTCAACACTGCCCCAGTACCTTTGCTTGCCAAAGTGCCTGGTGTCGGACATGACAATGCGGAAGTCATCATCAAGTATCGAGAAGAGAATGGACCCTTCCTGTTGCTGACAGACATCTGCAAAATTCCTGAGATAGGAACCTATAGGTTTGAGGCAATGCGGAATTACTTGACAGTAGGTGAAAGCTCAGAGAGTACGGTGTCTACACCTTCCTTTCTGGAAATGCGCAAGTGCTTGCTGTCTTCCGAGAACGAAGACTTGGGTGCAACGCCATCCAGTTCGACTCCACCCAAATCCCTGTCCACCCAAGCCACGCAAACGGACGAACTCTTCTTGCCGCTGGTGATGACGTCCTTGGAGAAATGGGTGCGCCCAGTTGTTAAACTGCCACTTGAGGATGGAAATAGCAGGGACGGAGTACTGTTAGAATTGCAACGTGGAATCTGCAAAGATTTAGTAGGGACAAGGCTGAAAATCTTGGAGTGAGAGAGGTCACTTGCATGACCATCTTAGAAAACAGGTAAGACTAGAGAGAAGTTTCACCGATTCAAAATTAAATCATCAAACAAAATTAACACTATTTTTAAGCTCTAAAAATTCCTTATACAAAAATTGATAAAGTACAGTGTGCTACTTGTATGAAAATATAGTACAATCATTTCATTGGCAATTTCTTTCAGGTTGAGCGTAGTTGTAGTGCAAGAACTAGCAGACAAAGATGCCTTGGCTGTTGTAAGTATTTTCTGCAATGTAAAAGTGCTGTTATTATAATAAAGTTTTAGTTTTTGGTCAACACCTATGCAAGATGCACATTTAATAAAGTTATGTTTCAGTTTCTTATATTATTGTAGACATGATAGATACCCCAAAATGATCAGAACTTGACAATGAATGAAATGTTTCCCTTGACTGTTCAATTTTTGTCCAGACAGTAGAGCTCACACGTTTGTACAAAATGTATATGGTGTTTCTTACAGTAAACCAGTTTTTGCTGTTCATTGTGGTACTGAAATACTCTAACAACATTAGAATCAACTCTGATTCTAAGCAATTTAGTTCCATGCTGTTCAGATGGACCCAGCATACTTTAATGTAAATCAAAATGGTAATGAAAGAACATGTAATTCTTACAACCCTCCTTCTGTCTGGCTATTCGATATCATCCACTTTGGTTTTGAATGATAGATGCACTTTGCCAACCTGCAATATTATATCATGTGGTGAATGCATACAGTAAACACATAGTTGAACCTCTTTCTATCTTGATCCAATGTCATCCACTTTGATTTATGAATGATATGTATTTGTACAAGTATAACAGTAACACACATCATGCCAGCCTAGGATATCATTTGGTGAGTACTGTCAATTTGTGCACAGTACACACACACAGCTCTGTGTTCAGGTGTTACATACATACATACATACATGTACATTACAATCTAGTTATGAATTCAGTTATATATATCTAGTACAATTCTTGTTTTTGAGTTTTAAATTTTTATCCGAAAATATTGTTTGAGAAGTACCAAGGCTTCAAATCAGGTTGACAGAGACCATGGCCTTCATACAATTTTGTTTCTTATACCTCTGTCTTGAATGCTGTATTTTCATTGGCGCATAACGATCACATGAGCGGGTAACAAATATCCATGTACCACTCTCCTCTCATGCGCGCGCGCGTCGTACAACTTTCTGTGCAGCAAAGGATCGAGATTATCATCGTTTCAATGAAATTGGAGTCCTTCAGATGAGGAAAATATTACTAAGAATTCAGAGGTATAATAAAACAATTGTTGCCTGCTGTGACATGGTCCATGGGTTTTGTACACCCTCGGGGGGCAAATGGCACCCTCGTGCTTCGCGTGTACATTTAAAGGACTTCACATAATATGCAGAAACTGTGGTTCAGTGGCTTGTTGTGGTTGAGCGGTCTAGCGCATCAGACTGTGGTCTTTGTACCTTGTGTCCTCGGACATCAAGTCAAGTGTAATTTCAGGACAGGCGTGTGATTTTTCAGGATTTTTCCTGATTCCAGGATTTTCTCAAAATCTCCTCGAGCCTTCAAACTTTCTTGTAAGAAGTAAAGTAGTCACCAAACAGCCAAAGAGAGAAAGATGTAGTCCACATTGAGTCCAAACTGGGAGTTTTGTGTTTCTAGATGTGCACAGAGTCTGATTGACTTCCTGAATTGTGACAAACTTGTAGGTTCAGGGTCTAAAAAAATGGGGGACCTACATGTAAGACCTGCAAGCCATTTTCAGGAATTATCACAGACCTCAAAACGTCATCCCTGTAATTTCTCGTCATCGGGGATGAAATGGTTACCTGTGAGGGTAGATGTTGTGCTCCACATTTGGCTGCCGGTACTGCATATTCCAAAGGAGTTTAGGATGTTGCAGGACTACTTGAAGATTCTAGGTCCGATGTGTGGCTGATTTGACCCGATAATTCATATTCAGATTTTAAAGAGCTATTTTTGTAGACTCAACCATGCTCAAGAACGTTGTAAGCTTTCATAAAAGGTGTTGCAAAAAACCAAAAAAACGCGCCAATAATAAGTAGGGTTAGTTTTCTAAATTAAAATGAATTATGTTGGGATTCTGGTATTTTGTGCATTGTCAGTGGCATAATGACAACATTTTTTAATGTTTTTATTTTGAAAGATTATTATTTGTCAAAATTTTGTTCAGAGAAAAAAAATTGTGAACAATATTTATTTATTTTTTTCCGCGAAAATCAGGCCATATAACTTTAAGGCCCATTGAACCTATGGGACAGTAATAGTTTAAGATGCTTTGGGACAATGGGTTTAAATTGTTAAAAGAATCCAATAATATTATTCTAAATTTGCAGTAAAAATATGATTATTACCCAGGAGTACTGAGTGATGTTTCGGCCTTGAGGAATCCATCTGGAAATACACTTGTATTGAGTTCATGTACATGTACACGTGTACATTGTGACGTACATTGTACCGTACATTGTCCCGTACATTGTCCACGCATTAAATCGAGAGTTGATTTAACATAAAATATGATTCACCATGTTGAAATGTTTTGATTTCATTAATTTACTGGTACATGTACATGTTTCGTCACCTGTACATTGTACATTATTGCCATTAAAAGTAGTTTAACATCGTAAAATGAGTCCATGCACCGGAAATAATAACTAAAAATCCTGGGTTTTTTTAATGGACTGAATTCTTACCCTGCAAAATAAAATAAAAATTGAAAATAAAAACAAAAATCCTGAAAACTCAAATAAAGTACATGTTGGTCTTAATGTGTGTATACCACTACATACACAGATATTGATATTTGATTATTGTACAGGTTGTAAGGATAAGGTAGTTTTTCATACATTAAGCACGTTAAAGGAACACTACAGAATTGGTAAGAAAAAAACTTGCAAAATATACTTTTTGATCACAGATTTACATCAAACTTATACAGTCTAATGATGATGATAGTAGAAAACATCCCCTGAAATATTTCTGTCTGAAATGCCATATTTGATGAGAAATTAATAAACTAATTTTCCGATTGGAGTTTATCGCTCAGTGAGCGTTTTATTCATTTGTTGAAGCTATATGATTTCATGCAAATGTGTAATCGGTTTTTCACTATTTTCTCGTGACCCAGATGGCCGATCGATCTCAAACTTCTACAGGTTTGTCAGTTTATGTATATGGTGGATTACATAAAGTGCTTACACTGCAAGCAACTGTTTTGTTAGCAAAAAACAATTCTGTAATGTTCCTTTAAGTAAACTTCTCTGTCCACTACATGTGTTTTGAAGAAAAACAAATGGTTGACTTTGATTAATTTCAAACATTTGAAACATTTCGGGGTCCAAGTCCAAAGTCTGTGTCTAGATAGCCATGGCTGACTCCAAGTCATCTTGTTGACCAACGTGACTCGAGTCCAGGTCCAAGTCATCTTGTTGACCAACGTGACTCGAGTCCAGGTCCAAGCCATCTTGTTGACCAACGTGACTCGAGTCCAGGTCCAAGTCATCTTGTTGACCATCGTGACTCGAGTCCAGGTCCAAGTCATCTTGTTGACCAACGTGACTCGAGTCCAGGTCCAAGTCATCTTGTTGACCGTCGTGACTCAAGTCCAGGTCCAAGTCATCTTGTTGACCAACGTGACTGGAGTCCAGGTCCAAGTCATCAAGAATGTGACTTGTGTCTCACTCTCAGTACTCACTGGAGAGTCTCGAGTCATACAACTGGATGTAAATACGTTTAGCCTATTAACTCAGTGCCAGCAGTATCTTTAATTTTTGGGTTGAACAAAGACAAGTTGACTAGAGCAGGACTTGAACCTGTGACCTCAAGATTAATCTGCTGGCGCTCTACCAAGCAAGCTTTCTGACCCTAGTGTTGACAGTCTCCCTATTTTGTCAATATCTTTGTTTGGGGTTGCCAATCAGAAGCCATACAACCTATAACTTCCATATAGCCAGGGATTACACCCAAGTTTACGATACATTCTGGGATGTGGCAGCAGAGGGATCACCTTACAGGAATGTGACTTTTTATTTCAAATATTAAGTAATAAACTTGTGTGGGTTATTTCTTAATTATCTGTGAAAGGACTTACTTGATGTGGGGAAGTTTACATATAATTTGAAATACATTTTGTACATACGGGATTTCAAGTATTATAAAACAAGAGGAAGTACATACACCATGTACATGTTGGCCTACCACTTTAAAGCTTTGCTGTCTGCTGATGGGGAAGTTGATTTAAAATTTATAATACAGTAATATATGATAAAAATACATAGTGACAACATAAATTTGATGAGGTCTGCAGTGACCAATAGTTAACTAGAATACAATGTACCTTGCAATGCTGACTTTAAAATGATTTGAACACAATAACAGACTTTGCTTCAGTACATTGCAGTGATGATAACAAAAAAAAGCAGGTCGTTACAGAATTTGCAACCTTTGTACAGTATCTGCTGTTGTGGAGGGCCATAGTTTTGCATTTGACCTTAGTAATAGTATACGCACATGCACTGTCAGTATTTTATTGTGTGTTATTTAGGAACTACTATACATATGATTTCTCAGGATTTTTCTTGATATTCAGGATTTTCTCAAACCTGCATGAGACTTCAAATTTTCTTGAAAGTAATACTAAAAGAAGTCACGGAAGGGAGAAAGAAATAGTCCACATTGTGTCCAAACCAGGGCCCAATTTCATGGCTCTGCTTACCGCGGATTTCTGCGCTTACGTATCACAGAATTATGTGCTACAAGGGCTCCGTAAGCACAGAATTCTGCGGTAAGCAGAGCCATGAAATTGGGCCCAGGAGTTATGTATTTCTAGCACACAGAGTCTGTGAGCCTCTGGAATCTCTCGGTCTCAGATGTTACAATTTTGTAACATGTGAGAGATTCCGGGTCTAGAATAAGAGGGACCCAGACCCACAAACCATTTTTCAGGAATTTTCACTTTCATTCAATCTCATCCCTGACTCTATTAGTTTAAATGTTTGGTTATTAAAAAAAAAATTAAAAAAAAAATCAGAAAAAAGTATAGCACAATACTGCAACTCATTGTAAACACTGCCACTGGGATGTTGTTGATGCTAGACGCAGAATATCATGCCCTAAAGCAGTCTGCACAGAGTCTGTATGTAAATATTTGTACCAGTATCCTAAAATGCATCTAAAACATGTAAAAGTACTGGTTTCTGGGTTCAGGGGATCTTGTTCAAAAGCTTTCCTCCAAATATGTGACATCGGAGCAGATTTTATGTACATAGTAGAACTTTACAAAAGGCATGTACTGTACAAAAGTACATGTAATAGGCCTATGAATTAGCATTGTGTTGTACAGTACTGCAGAGTACATTACAAGTACACAGACAGGAAAAGGTCTGGTTTACCCAAACTGTACATCTATAGCCCTGTTTAAATTGCATTGTATGACAAACATTTTTTAAGGACTGAGCCGACCACCAGGTCATCACAGTGGTCATTACACTGGGTTATTCCCATTTTAAAATAAATACTTTTAATGAAAAAACTGTTACAATCGTCAGACTTTGTGATTTTCTTTTGCCGATATATTTTTTGAAATGTTCTGCTCATGTTCAAGGGCCAGTCATTATTCTGTTCAACTTTTGCATGGTACACACACATGTACCTAATGTTACAAAGATCGTATATATTTTGCATGTTACATTTCACAGAGCCGGGCCCAATTTCATGGCTCTGCTTACCGTAAGCAAAGAATCGGCGCTTGCGGAAGCAGGGAATTCCGCGCTTACGTCAAGCGTATTTCACGGGTTAGCGGGGAATTTCGGCTTGTGCGCGTGCGTACTCCACGTTACTAGGCATTCTACGCTTACACAGCTAGCGCAAAAATTTGGCGCTTGAACAGTAAGCGGAGAATGGTCACCGTAAGCGCAGAATCCGGCGGTAAGCAGAGCCATGAAATTGGGCCCTGGTCTTTGTATCACATGTTAATACACCCCTTTGTGACCAGTCTTCAACCAATGAGAGTGCATATACCCTCATTATTGTCCGTTTATGATTGGTGTGCAGACATCGTAAATTTTGATGTAATTAAAATTAGCCTATCCCGGGATTGTGTATATGTAGCATCTCATTGAAATCCAAAGTTTGTTGTACAGCATCACTCGGTCGCTCGTTTAAAGATCTTAATCAGATTGTTGTTGAGCTTTGTCCCTGAATTACTGTTTTACTTGGATGAGATATATTTTTTTGAAACATAATGTAATGTTCTAAGTCTGTTTTCAAAGTTTTTGGCTGTCAGGTCGTTTGTCCTGTCATCATGGGTTGTTTCCCCATTGAGGGGGGGGGGGGTGGCAGGCGCCTTGGTTTTCCTTTTTTTTGAGGTTACTGCACCGCTGATTTCAATGTACTGTATCC
Source organism: Pycnopodia helianthoides (assembly GCA_032158295.1). Lineage (NCBI taxonomy): Eukaryota > Metazoa > Echinodermata > Asteroidea > Forcipulatida > Asteriidae > Pycnopodia > Pycnopodia helianthoides. The sequence continues at coordinate 2,593,049 of CM063246.1, read as the reverse complement.
CTTAAAATGTTGACCTTAGACCAAGTTAAAAAAAATACCAGTTGATCGTCCCCTCACTCATCCTTTTTTGAGGCCGCATCCTTTTTATTGTTATTTTTTATTTTACTTTTTATTTCTCAAAAAGACACATTTTCTGTGTATTTTTCATTAAACTTACCAATCTTTTAGAACTTGTTGTAACTACAGAAAGTACATAAGTGGTGACGTTAAACTGAAGAATTGGTGGCCAGTTTGAACTGAAATGCTTGGCGGCCACCTTCGAAAGAAATAAAAGATAAAAAGGCCCTCATCCTCCTCTTTTTGAAAAAACCTGGATGATCAACTGGTATTCTTTTTTACTTGGCCTTAGTTTCAGACGTATTTGTCAGCAGTGACTTTCACCCCTGTAAACCCAGACACTTACAATGTGCTGGTACTAACATTGTACATGTATTTGTTGTCTGGCTTATAAAACTGCATTTATCTGTCGATTTCAACTCTGAAAGTTCATTCTGAAGTACTTCCTGAACTTTTGAATATTTGATCATTCCAGCACCGAGCGGCATCAGCTACACCAAAAATGCGCAAACATGTTTTATGCTGATTGTAAAAAAAGTAGGCCTATATAAAATGTAATGTGGAGTCATGCATGAAATCTTTCCTTCGAGCCTGTTCTTCTGGAATTGTAAAGACACAGTCAGTGAACTGCTGGGGTGTGAATGTCCCAGCAACAGACACTAATTTTTAAAGCCCCCTTCCCCGGGACACTACTTGTACTCATCCTTCATGCTTGTACTGTACTATAAAGAGGTCGCCAAAGGCCAATGCAGGTTTTCTGGTTTTCCGCTTGATCAAAATTCATATTTTTGTAGTTTGATTGTGTAAAATCGAGTTGAAGGGGTTGCCCTTTTTCCGTTTCTTCTCACTTGACTACATGTTTTTGTCTGCTATATTATATTTTATATGCAATGTTATATTTTTGATAATTTGTTTTTCTTTCTGGGGTTGGAGAGGGTGGTCAGGAAATGATTCAAATAATAAATGATTCTACAATTTGCGGTTTTGCAGTCATGTTTCCCATTCTGACTTGTGTAGCGACAGGACATTGTTACTCATGTAATACTTTAAGAGGCTGTCACTTTGATTTGCAGTTATATGATAGCAAGAGCTCATACATGTACATGGAAGGAAAGTTTGCACCAACACTTATTTAAATGATTTATCATTAATTTTACACTTAAAAACTTGCCTACATCAGCATGATCAGATGCAGACTTTACACAGCCAGTGAAAAAAAACCTGTTTACAGTGTCAGTTATAAATTCTCTACATGTAGGCCTGTACGATGTACGATGATGTAATCAATTGAACGATAAATTCTCTACATGTAGGCCTGTACGATGTACGATGATGTAATCAATTGAACGATAAATTCTCTACATGTAGGCCTGTACGATGTACAAATGATGTAATCAATTGAACGATAAATTCCCTCTACGATGTAGGCCTGTACGATGTACGATGATGTAATCAATTGAAGTGCATATATACATTTGTACTAGTTGTAGAGACTTGTATTATTCCATAAATAACATGATACATGCCAGGGCTCACCTTTAAAGTGCATGAACAACATTTGCAATTGTCAAAGACCAGAATCCGCCCTTTATGTGACCCAACATTTGAAATAACAAACCTGCAACAATTTAAACTCATTCTGTCATACATGTAGGAGTCACAAATGTAGTGAAACAAATTGCTCATGAAAATGTATTTTTAAATTTGTGTTTAAATGGAAATTAAAAAGAAGACTTGATTTATACAAAAGAACTCACTCCGCGGAGTGCAGTTAGTTACGAGAAGTCCCCCCCGATCCACAAAGCTAAAGTAGTAGTCCAGGCCGATTTCTTACCTCCCGCCCAGGTAGTAGTTAATAAGCAGGACAGTTCTTTTCAGAACTGAGAAGTCTCCCAAATTCCGAAAAATCTACTCCGCGGTCGTAGAATAAATAGCAAGACAAGCTCTCTAAAGAACAAAATCTACACAGCAAAGTAGATATTTATACACATGGTGTTACCGCAAACCGAATATATATATTGTATAGTCTTCATTCGATTTGTTTTCTCATTTTCACCTTAAGTAAGCAGTTAGTTTTTCTGTTGATTTATTTTATGACAACTGTACACTTTTTATGACAACTGTAAATTTGTTTTCAATGCAGATATGTAATGAGTTGAATGACCCATCCCTGGCTGTGTTAGAAACTGGCCAAGTCCTAGAGGTGTCTGGAAATGTGAGACCTCAAAATCAGCCGGGAGGATGTTCCAGGTACTTGTATTCCCTTAGAGGGAGAATTTAGCTGATTTGATTTGTTAAAATTTTATTTTGTATCAAAGTTCACCTCACACAAGGCTTAGAGCCAGCCACTGTGGATGAGAGGCTACAAAAAGAACAAATGTAAGATGAAAATAACTCAGGGGAGCTGAAGGTAGGAATTGATATTCCTCTTAAAACAGTCTAGATTGTAGAATGGAGGGAAACATTCACCAGGCAAGAAGTTCCAAAGAGATGCAGTGCCTGGAATAAAGCTGTTGGAATGGCTCTTTGTTTCTACATCTCACCAAAGCATGAGTGTATACTGATAAGAAGCAGAAAGCCCGGTCGGACACACTGGTGGCACATTTTCTATGAAAATATCTGTCTAGAAAAGACAGAGGCTGCCTGACAGACCTACATGTACGGTGGAACAGAGTTTGTTGACCTCTTGATTAACGTTCCGGCACTCTACCAATGAGCTATCAATCCCTAATGTTGGTGGTCTCCCTATTTTGTCAAAATATCTTTGTTCAGGGGATTTAGTTTCCCTTGTGATTTACTACTTGATAGTAAAAATTGAAATGTGAATGATTTTTCTTCTGGCCAATTGCCTGGAATGGGCACCTGTAAATTGCTGTGTAACATGACCACAACTTGTGGGTAAACAGTACACCATTTTTGTTGTGGTTCCTTGTTATTTGAGTGTATTACTGAACTATAACGGATGTTTTTTTCCCCTTTTTTGAACTGTCTAGGGTGTAGAATACAATGGTTTCCTGTGGAACACATCCGATGATGTGACACTGTCCGAATCGGCCCTCTTGCAGGCCTCGAAGAAGGGCACAAACGGCCGTAGCTTTTCCCGCAAACCTTTTCTTGGCTACTTTCAAAGCTAAGGAGCTGGACTTTGTGCTGTGTCTGTACATCTTAAGTTTCCCGGATTGAATAATGGCACCATAGATAGACTGGAGGTAAATTCATTTTGTAGTTGGAGGCGTCCATGTTTGTGGAGTACTTTTTAACAAATCTTTTTTACATGTAAAGCAGGGCTCGAATTTGACACTGGACCGCAAGCCCGAGGCCAGTGATTTTAGCATTGGGCCAGTAAACTCATGACGGACAAGTCCGGCAGTCTTGTGTTTTCAATTCAATAACAATTCATGGAATTACCTCACTCTATAAATATCTTGAACAGAAACAAATTATGTTCAAATGTTGACTTTGAGTAATGATTTGAAATACACTTAATACCCTTAAAGACAAATGAGGTAAAACTTCTCTTTAATATGTCTTAGTGCTAGTTCAATTAAATGCAAGTTAAACTGTGCAAGGAAGTCTTTTCTCAGTTTGAACCTGGTCTTGTAAAATTATTTCTGGTCCAGTAAACATTTTGAGATACAAGTCCTGTGGTCTTGTGGATTGTTCCCCCAAATTCAAGCCCTGTAAAGGATGTGCATAACGTTGGTGAGATTAAAAATAACTTGGCTAGAGTACTCTAGGCGTTAAAAAAATTAGTAAAACAATAAGTTTTTGATCTCACAAGTCTGGAATCCGATGTTTGAAATCAGTGAAATTGTTTTTTTCGCTATTTTCTTGTGACTCCGACAACCGATGGAGCTTAAACTTTCACAGCTTTGTTATTACATGTACATGTTGGGTTCACACAAAGTGCAGATACTGGTCTTTGACAATTACCCAATTGTTAGTGGTGCGCTTTAATGTTTACCCCCCCCCCCCAGGTACCTGTAAATTGGGTTTTGGATATGCCTTTTATTTTGTGGTGTAATGTGTGATAGCACACAGAAGACTGTAAGCACCAGGGTCTATCAGTGATTTTTATATTGGGCCAGTAACCCCACAACTGAATATGTCATGCAGTCTAATGTTTTTTCAAAATGTATGCTTTTTAAGACTGACTAATTTGCTTTTCAATTCGCAACCTCCTAAAATTTTAGCAAATGTATATTATACATTGGGATGTAAGGGAAAAAACAGATAATAGAACAATTAAGAAGTAGTTTAGTGTCTTGTAAAATATGTTTCTGGTCCAGTGACAGTTGGCAGCCACGATATGTGTACAAGAACCCTCTGGTCTAGTGAAGATTTTTATGAAGTTCAATTCCTGTAACTAGTGTAAGATGTGCACTGAAACCTACACGCATGCAAGTCAATGGTGGTTGAAAAATCCTTGATTCTATAACTCCAGAGGTCACCAAAAGGTGAAAATGCCATCATTTCAAACATGCATCCTGCAATGTGGATCCTAGTTGCAGACTTTTTGGGGTCAGCGAGGACTCTTACCCATGTTAAATTTACGTAATAAGCACAAGTTAACCATTCTTGTACTGTATGCATCACTACTCTTTGATTCTGACTCCAAAGTCTGGCCCTTGAGTCCGATCTATCATGTTCACCTTTGTCTGGTTTTTGATAAAGTGCATGGTGTGTTAAAGCACGTCTACACGTACTGTGGGTATCTGGTGATAGGTTATCATTTGATTATTCAATCGTGACGTAAAGGTGTCAATGTTATTGCAGGGTGCATGGAGTGTGCCGATTAAAATCCAATAGTCATGATGGTTGGTCAAAAAAGTGAACCGGCTTCCTGCTGCAAATTAAAAACATTTTCTGCCTAATTGTCATTAACCACTTCACCACGGTATTACAAAATTATGACTGTGCCTGTTTTTTTTTTACTTTTCAGAAATACTGAAAGAATTTATTTGTTTATTATTATTTAAAAAAAAAATATATAATTGTCTCAATTTGTCTTAACAAACGGAGTAAAGACAGGAAACATTCTCATAAAATGCACTGAATATGTATGTATTTTTTTGGAGAAATAATGACATTTCTTCACTTAGGCCAAACCTATTTACTCTGCACAATGGAATGTCCAGTGTCATGATTATACTTCAACCACCGACATGACCGACCCAACCAAAAGAAGACCTTACAAAACTGTTCCTAAACATATGTCAAGGTTTGCTGTTATTCGGTTTGGAAAAGTTTTGGTTTTAGGTTATCATTTGATTATTCAATCGTGATGTAAAGGTGTCAATGTTATTGCAGGGTGCATGGAGTGTTGTGATTGAAATCCAATAGTCATGATGGTCGGTCAAAAAAGTGAACGGCTTCCTGCTGCAAATTAAAAACATTTTCTGCCTAATTGTCATTAACAACTTCACCACGGTATTACAAAATTATGACTGTGCCTCTTTTTTTTTTACTTTTCAGAAATACTGAAAGAATTTATTTGTTTATTATTGTTTTAACAAAAATATATAATTGTCACAATCAAACCCTTGAAGGCACTGGACACTTTTGGTAATTACTCAAAATAATTGTTAGCATAAAAACTTACTTGGTAACAAGCAATGGAGAGCTGTTGATAGTATAAAACGTTGTGAGAAACGCTCCCTCTGAAGTAACGTAGTTTTGAGAAAGAAGTAAAATATTTGAATTGATTTTGAGACCTCACACGTGAGGTCTCGAAATCAAGCATCTGAAAGCACACAACTTCTTGTGACAAGGGTGTTTTTTCTTCCATTATTATCTCGCAACTTCAACAACCAATTGAGTTCAAATTTTCACAGGTTTGTTATTTTGTGCACATGTTGAGATACACCAAGTGAGAAGACTGGTCTTTGACAATTACCAAAGGTGTCCAGTGTCTTTAACAAACAGAGTAAAGACAGGAAACATTTTCATAAAATGCACTGAATATGTATGTATTTTTTTGGGGAGAAATAATGAAATTTCTTCACTGTGAATAGGCCAAACCTATTTACACTACACAATGGAATGTCCAGTGTCATTACTTCAACCACCGACATGACCTACCCAACCAAAAGAAGACCTTACAAAACTGTTCCTAAACATATGTCAAGGTTTGCTGTTATTCGGTTTGGAAAAGTTTTGCGTAATAAGGCGACAAGGAGATAACACACAAAATAAACTACACGTGTAACCAAACGGAATACCTACACGTATTTTGTACAATGCTTATTTTTTGTCTATGACTTTCTTGTACACAGGAAGAAATCTGTCAGTTGGCACTTCTAACAGACGCTTTGTCGGCTCAGTTACCAGGTTAGTCATTACAAATAATAGGTTGAATTCAGGCCAGTTGGTATCCTGTAATTAGCAGTGGGAACAACCAGAAATATTATTGTTTACCGCTGATGCAATTATTTCATCAGTTAAATTGTAACTTGTTATTATCATGGAGCTACAAGTCGGCATATATTCATCCAAATCATCTAGTTTTGACGATGGCATTTTGTGGACGTGATCTGTAACAATCATATACATCGTTATCATTTTCACGAACAAATTCTTGACGTACTTATTGCTGTTAATATTTTTCGGCAAGTTTCAGGACATAATGGTTTGGTATATTGCACTCGTTAGCCTGACCGATGAATCACTAGATTTGCCATTTTGCATTTTCATGAACAGGTTTTGGAATCAATACCTCATCAAAATAGTCGCAAGTTCAAAACATAATGTATTGACAGTTCTGTATGACTGAAGAAGTCGCTTTATTTTGGTAGTCAAATTTAAAAGTAACAATAATTGAGCAGTCTCAGAAACGGCAATTTGAAAAATAGTTGAACTTCATTCGCGATTTTCTTCAAACACAGAATTTTGGCTGTGGTGCAAATTTGCTACTGCATAAAAATGGTGACGACATGTCATGAGAGATGAAATTTCTATGGAAGTGTTTTCAAGACCAAGGGGGTCCACGTTACATAAATGTTGTACAATGCATTGAAGTACATTGTCGCAAATGTAATCAAGAGTAAAAATTTGAACTTTTCCATTTCACGAGGCAAAGCCAAGTGAAATAGAAAAGTCAGATTTCACTGAGTGATCTTCAATATTGTCGGGAATGTCTTCACAATACTGCCCCCACATACCTCACCAGTCTCATCAAGGTATACCATCCTGGATGACCTAGCCGTCGCTCTGGTTCAGACAGTTTACTCCGCTGCTGGGGATCATGCATTTCACGTACAACCTCGCCTTCGGAACTGTCTCCCTCATCAAATTCGTTCCGCGGAGTCACTAGAAGGTTTCATCAAACATCTTAAAACTTTCCACTTCAATGGTTGATTGCTTAGGACCATTATTTGTGCCTTTATTTATTTGCTTTGCTCAATGTACCGTTTTCTTGTGAAGCGTTGTAGTACCCAGTGTAAGACTACTCTGTCAGAGCTACCAACTCTCCCTGATTCTGCAGAAAGTTCCCTGAAAAATAACCAATCTTTCCATGTTCTGATGGACAGATTTGATAACCTCCCTGATTATGGCAACTTTTCCCTATTGTGTTGAATGTAATTCTAAATATCTCCATGATTGTTGTACACAATCTCCCTGATTGCAAGATGCAAAATGTTAGCAGCTCTGCTCAGTAAATGCTTATAAGTTTTATTAAATAGACACATAGCTGTAATTTTCTCTCTTTTTTTGCCCCCCCCCCAAAAAAAAACCTCCTTAAAGATGAGAAAGATGTTTTGATCATGGGTGACTTCAACAGCGGTCCGTCTGCACCAGACTTCAAGGCACTGTCTTCATCCGGGTACAGTAATGCCATCGATGACGACGTCTACACCAACATCAGCAACAAGAACCCGGATGGTTCACATTGCTACGACAATGCTTGGCTCAGCAAGAGCTTACGCAAGATTCATACCGGTAAGTTTGGTTTATTCTTCTTGTGCTCATGGTGTTCTCTCCATCGTCTGCCTCCCTTTATTTGTTTTCTCGCTTTATTTCTCCAACTAGGGTGTGCACAACATTGGTAAGATTGAAAACATGAGTGTTCACAGATTTGCACATAACTTGCATGGTATAAAGACGGTCAAAACTTCCTTTGGTATAGTTTTGCTTGAAATGCTATAGTTTTTAGGAAAAGAGTTAAAAAAATTAGGTTTGATATCGCGTGTTAAAAACCTGATGTTTGAAAACAGTAAAAACATATAATGAGGGTTTTCACTATTTAAAAAAATACTTTGAAAAAAAAGAGGCCCTCCTTCAAAAAGGCAGGAGGAGGGCCTATTTGCCTTGACTATTTTAGTGACTAGCCCACAGGACCGATTAGCTTGACACTTCACTTGCCACTGGTTCATACATGCCATACTGCAAAGCTCAAAATTGATACTTGACCACTGGCCAGAGGCAAGTGATTTTAGCGTCAGGCCAGTGAACTCACGACCAACCAAGTCCAGCGGTCCTTTGTTATTCAATTGAATGCGTATCTTTAATAACAAAAATGGTGTTCAAATGTTGACTTTGAGTCCGATAAATATCTTTCAAATCTTTAGAGAATCGAAGTATACTCACCCATAAGAAAGAGATGAACCTTCTCTTAGTGCTTGTTCAATAAAAAACAGTTTATTTTGTTAAACTGTGTAAATAGTTGTATCGCATTTTTATTCTGGCCTTGTTTAAAAAAAAAGAATCCGGTCTGGTAAAAAGTTTTAGCAACAAGCCCTGTGGTCTTGTGGATTTTCCTCCAAGTTTCCAGCTCTGTACAGTCATTTGTTACAATAAAGCTATAGGAAGCAATAAACCATGCTTGAAAAGCGGAAATTTGTGCTGGTCCTTGGATGTTTGACCTTGCATTTGGCCTGAGGACCAACTGTTAATGGAGAATGCTATAGTGTGTGCATTGTACTATACAGGCATAGAACAATACTCAATAGTATATGTAGCTATGAAGACAAATGTTAGCTGCTTTCAAACATCGGGGTTTGGAACACGCGATATCAAAACTAATTGTTTTACTCTTTTCCTAAAAACTATAGCATTTCAAGCAAAACTATACCTTGGGAAGTTTTGACCATCTTTATACCATGCAAGTTATGTGCAAATCTGTAAACATTTATATTTAACAGTATAATCTACATATATTAATAATTCATATGGCGTGTCGTGGCCAAGCAGTTTTCCAGATTTCCGGATTTTCTCAAAATCTAACAGAGCCTTCAAATTTTCTTGAAAGAAGTAAAGCAGTCACCAATGGGAGAAAGAAATATTCCACATTGTGTCCAAACCTGTAGTTTTGTGTTTTTGGTGACGCACAGAGTCTTTAGACCTCCTGAATTTTAATATCTGTGAGGTTCTTGGTCGAGAATAATGGGAAACCCAGGCCCGCAAGCTATTTTCAGGAATTTTCACATTCGTCAAATCTTGTCCCTACCTACCTGCCTGCATATTCCGCCTACTTTTAGTTACTTTTTGTTCTTAAGCAGCTCTATGAAATTGGATCCCGGATAGGGCAGATTCAGAGATGGAAACAAACAACCAGCTTGGGCCAATTTCAAAGACCAATGTAAATTAAAGGAACATTACAGAATTGGTTTTTGCCAACAAAACAGTTGCTGGCAGTGTAAGCACTTTATGTAATCCACCATACACATAAACTGACAAACCTGTAGAAGTTTGAGATCGATCGGCGATCTGGGTCACGAGAAAATAGTGAAAAACCGATTACACATTTGCATGAAATCATATAGCTTCAACAAATGAATAAAACGACTCACTGAGCGATAAACTCAAATAGGAAAATTAGTTTATTCATTTCTCATCAAATGTGGTATTTCAGACGGAAATATTTCAAGGGATGTTTTCTACTATCATCATCATTAAGCCGTGTAAGTTTTATGTAAACCTGTGATAAAAAAGTATACTTTACAAGTTTTTTTCTTACCAATTCTGTAATGTACTTACACTGTGCGCTCAGTACTTTCCCGAGTTGAAAAGTAATAAAGAAATCTCAAGAAATTTAAGGTTGCTGCTTTTAAAACATTTATACACTCATCTACTGTGATATGAGCCGCCACAAACAAATATTTTAAAAACCAACTTGTTGGTCTCTTTGTTTTTGTTCTTAGGTGAGTCCCATGTCATCCGAGAAGGCTTGACCCATCCCTTGATACCAGACGAGTGGTCCTGGGGCGGGGTCGTTTCCGATCACTGTCCGCTCTGGGTGGAGTTCTATGCCGACCGTGACCTTGATAATGGTGTCCCTGGTCTCCTGGCTCGCTTATCCAAAGTCAGGATTTTTCCTGAGAAGTAGAAGCGGAAGGTGCACTGAAATTCACCCAAGATGCAGGCAAGATACTCTGGGTTGTTGGTCATCTTTACCTGTAGTGATACCGATTAATCCTATAAAATCCACCCTCTGGTTCTGCGAAAGTTTTTTTTCCTAGGGGATTTTTTTCTCCTAGATGTGGATGGATGTAGGCTAGGGATACTAGACTTGGTTAAAAGGTTCCATTTTAAAATATTCTTATTTATTTCTTCTGGACAGCCAATGCAGCGCCCTCTTGTGCCTCAGTTTCAGACTTGAAATCCAGTCTGCAAGGGCCCCTCTGACAAGATGCAGCAAAACTAATATTTTGCCCGAGGCACTCCAAATTCCCTAAAACCAACCCTCTGGTTTTGTCTGATAACGACATCACATATGCACATGCTCACACGCATACCTCAGGTTTGTGGGGTCCTGCTATTGTCGTTCTAACTATTCCCTTTTGTAAAGAATTCCTCTGTGGGGTTCAGGTTGAACAAAGAAAAACTTTGTAGGGTCCACTGTTCTATTGTGTAAAAGATCCCACAAGGGCCCTTCCGTGAGGTGAGCCCACCGATGCAAACACCTGCAATCTGGGACATTCTATTGTCCGTCTTTTGTTTGCACTACCAACTTTTTTGGCAACAGCTCCCATTGGTTTTGTACTCACTGTCCAACTGAGGACCTTCCCCAACTGGGGTGCATATTAATAAAGGACATTTATATTGCGCAATGCCTATGTGAATGTACTGTACTGCGCATACACACATGTTTGGACTTTTCTTTAGCGACCTCCTCGGGAGAGCGTAGCGTGGGCGTCCTTTCTCTGTCAAAACACCCCGATCCCTCTTGTTAAAAGTTCTGGGTTTCAACAGGTAAACACCCACATACGTACAATGTGATACTTTTGGGCCAGCTGGTTGGCAAGCAGACTTACAAGGTCAACCAATTGTTCTTAGAAAAAGTGGCTTGTTGTGGTCGAGGGGTCAAGCGCACTAGACTGAAGCTCTGGTGTTTCTGATCAGCAGAGTGTGGGTTCAAGTCCCTGTCTTGACACTTGTCTGTTTAAGCAAGACACTGAACCATTATTGGTTCATCCTTCGGATGGGAAAAACAAAGCTTATAGGGTCCTTGTGTGTTAGTGAACGTAAAAGAACTCAGCTACACTTATCGCCAAGAGAAGGGGTTTGCCGAGGTGTTTCTGGCAGTGGCTGCTGAATGCATCGTAGTACCTTGTAAATCTTTACAAGGTGCTACATGAAACATTTCAAAAACCTTAAAGTCTTTTATAAAAATCTTTGTTCAAGTACCCTGAGTAACCTATAACAGGATACGTCAGGCATTTCATCTTTGAGAGGGCAAGGCCATTTTCATTTTGCAAAGTACACTTCCATTGGGAAAGTCTATGGGAAACTTTTGAAGGGGCACCAAGGCCAAGACCAGGAACAACACAGGCCATGGCCTCTGGTAATTCTAGGCCTAATACATGCACAATATAAGACTCTGGTGTTATTATTATTATTATTATTATTATGCGCATGGTCAGAACTATATAGCAAACATTGGAAAATCAGCTGGTATCTCTGCTGCTACTCAGTGCCCCAAAGTCTACCTTTGTCAATAGACAGGAAGCTATAAAAATATCAGTATTACGTGGTAGGCAGATAAACAAAACATGCTCAACCAAAGAAGTGAATGGGGCGTGGAAATTTGTTTCTGTTAAAGGTACTGTACATGTGTTATACAGGATTGGTAAGGATAAAAAAAAACATAATTGTTTAATTTCAGTCTGAAAGCTTGACTGATTCATACCAGAATCCTTTTTTTTCTGTGAAAATGAAGTCTAAAATGAAGTCTTATTAAAGGAAACTGTATCTGAAAACCTGAAAAATGCAACAGCTGACTTCGGTTGTTACAACCAAAATTAAGGACAATGTGTTAACATGCTGGAAACTGTGCATGGTTTTTCACCATTTTCTCCTGTGACCCACACAAGGGATTAAGCCCAAATTTGTGCAGGTTTGTTATTTCACAGGTTGATCACACAAAACATGAACACTGTCTGCGACTTATTTGTCAGCTCTACCAACCCTGTGTAAATGTGCTATTGCAAATTGAATATATACATCAAAAAATTAATTTTATTCTCCAGCAAACCAGAGTCCTCGCTGGTGATTGTTAGCAGCCACGGAATCGATTTCTTAATATGCACACACACACAGATCCTTGTCATTTGATTGGGGAACATGCGTCACCTGTCATCCTTTATTTTGCCATGTATGCTGCGCGATGCTTCAAAATTTAATTTAGGAGTCCCTTATGGACAATATATGACCCCTTGCACAGTGCGCAGCATACTCACATGTGCCTATCCTGGGTGTCATTTTAGGTGTCAAAATCGTATACGAACATGCACAAAAGAGAGTTGACTCCCAAAATGACGAGCATTGTTCAGAGGTCTGTTCGTGTTGTGTAAGGGGTCTGTATAAATCAATAGAGCGCCCTTGCCCTTGCGAGACACTACAGGTATTCTGAGGTCACGCGCATGTTTTTATACAAGAACAGCTATCGTTCCAATGATCTGCCTCCTTTTTGAGAGTGTGACGTCATATGCAAGGGGTCTATAGGATGTTTCGCAGCGTTGCTTCCTGCATCACCTAAGAACCAGGGGGAAAAAAACTACCTTAAGGTATCTCAACAAATTTTTTTTTTAAATAATACAAAATTAAAAGAGGAAAGTTTTGTTGTTTTCCATTCTTATGCAAGTTTGCTGGAGAGTGAATTTGCTATCCGACAGGCGTCTAGTGGAACACGGAAAAGAAATCGTGGTTCTGTTTCCCACCTCCTGTATTTTGTGGTCTTCCACTCTCACTTGCAAGATAGTATACAAATAATGAATGTTTATAAGTGTCCGAGATGGAGTGTCACATTCAGTGTGGTGAATGGAACATTCCATCTTTCAACTCACGAAAATATTGTCACCATTGCACGAATGTAAAACATTCATTATTTGTTTGACGTAACACCCCGGTAGATCTTTGCGTTGGGGAAATGAAAACCAATCACCAAAGTGTTCAAGATTGTGTTCTGGCATCCACCACGAAGGCATTTTGTACAGCTGTGAACGGCCAGTTTGTAGTCGCTTGCGTGATGATAATCGTGCATTTTATGCAATTAATTTCAAACGTAATCCAATGATCTGTCGCACAAATGCCATTAAGATAGTGTGAGGCAGTGCATAGCTCCAGTTGCTGTAAAAAAAAATAATAAAAAAAATTCAGTATTACATGTACATCTTTGTAAAAAAAAGAAAATTATAAATTAAAGAAAAGAAAACTTCATTCTTTTTAATATATATCAGAGATTATTCACACTTTCTGCTGTACAATGTTTTTATCGGCTGACACTTTTGTATATGTAATAACCAATCACTGCACAGCCAGTAAGGTGTGAATTCTTCAAAGCACAATATTGTGAGGCATCAATCTCACAGCAATGATTCTGATACATTTGAAATTGAGGCTGTTAATTGTAAGTAATGAGTAATGGCACGTTGGCTGTAAATCCAACCACCTTCCCAAAGGACCTAAATGTGCAAGGGATTGGGGTTGGGGGTGGGGGTAATGGTATTGTGCAATCTGTGTAGAACTCTCCATTTTGCAAATGGTGGAAAGATTTGTCCTGATTAAGAAAGCATTTTTTTTCTATTATCAAAAACCTAACAAGTTTTGATAATAGACAGTATATTCAAATTTGTAAGATATTCATAAAGAAAAATTCATTGATAAATTTGGCAGGATGTATGCACGCTTACTTGGAATTGTCCATGACCTTTGACATTATATACTGATGATGCGTGGTCAATGAAGTATTCCTTAATGAGACATGCATCTTCTTTGGTGGCACATCCCCTGACCTTTCCCCCACCTCCTTTCCCCCGACCCACCCCACCCCTCCCCCATACTGATAATAAATGTCTACTAAAAAGCTTGTATTACATGTAAACATATTCAATTAAAGAACTAAAGAAAACTATGTGTATTTCCTTCCACTAAATTGCCTTGATTGAATTGCCATTTTATTGTTTCCACCGCAAGCAAGAATAGTCAGATTGTTTTACTATAGCCTGCCCGATATGGGGTAGAGGGTCCCCCCCAATGTTCCCATACTATAACACACTATTTTCCTCTTGTATAGAACTACCCCCCCAAAACAATCCTCAAAAGAATTTCTGAGATTCCAAGCACACAATGAAGACACAATAGGAGGGGGGGGGGGGTTCCCTCTGCCCCATATCGAGCACCAAGTGTATTTTACATGTCCTGTACATGTGAGCAACCTCTGGTAGTCTGGGAACAAGACGTATGGCTTAATAACTGATGAGCATGCATGTTTGAGAGCATATCGTCTTGTTGAATAGGGCAAGACCTGATGACAATTATAGAGTCTTAGTTTAAAATGGTTAAAGGAACATTACAGAATTGGTTTTTGCTAACAAAACAGTTGCTGGCAGTGTAAGCACTGTATGCAATCCACCATATACATAAACTGACAAACCTGTAGAAGTTTGAGATCGATCGGCCATCTGGGTCACGAGAAAATAGTGAAAAACCGATTACACATTTTGCATGAAATCATATAGATTCAACAAATGTATAAAACGCTCACTGAGCGATAAACTCCAATCGGAAAATTAGTTTATTCATTTCTCATCAAATATGGCGTTTCAGACAGAAATATTTCAAGGGATGTTTTCCACTATCATCATCAAGTTTTTTTCTTACCAATTCTGTAATGTTCCTTTAAGTTTCCAAATGATGTATATCCAAGCATCTTCCAGTGTTCAATCCGTCATGATTATTAATATGCATTTAGTAATTGATATGAATTAAAAGTGTTTATGTACGTACTGTGCATATTGTACCAATGTCGGGAAATGTCCACTTTGTATGTAGAGGTATGAGTTGCCTCTGAGTGCTTTAGATTCTATCGTAAGGTAACATTTTGAGCCTTTCACATATAACTATGCAAAATTACACGACTTAAAAAAGGAATGTTACATGGCTTCTGATTGGCACCATGTTAATCCAGAGGTTGCAGGTTCAAATCCTGTTCTAGACAATTTTTCTGTGTTCACCCAAAAATTTAATTAGAATTTTACCCGGGCAGTTTTATGTTGTGGTTTATTGCTTGATATTTGAAATAAAACGTTGCATCCCCTTAAGGTGATTCCTCTGCTGCCACTTCCCAGGTTGTATCGTAAACTTGGGTGTGATCCCTGTTTACGGCAGTTTCAGGTTGACTGGCTTCTGAGAGGCACCCCTGTAAAAGACATTGACAAAAACAGGTAGACCACTTACATAAGGGCTAGACAGCTCAGTTGGTAGAGCGCCGGCACGTTAATCCGGAGTTTGAAGGTTCAAGTCCCGTTCTAGTAAATTTTTCTTTGTTTCACCTCAAAAATCAAATCTCTAGCCATAAATATAACTCAAAAAAATTCAAAATTCACTTGTTTTTCGAATTTTCATTCAGGAAATAAATGTTCTTTCCCTTTGAACGAAATGCAAAAATTTAGGACTAGTTTTCCTGCACCAATTTTTCAATTATATGTTATTATGCTAGACTACCAGCACTTTACAAATTATAATTTTTTATAAATATTAAGTTGTTAAACCACCAGTAATTCTTTTCAGAACCATCACCATCACTGATTGACAGAGATTGTTGCATGGTGCTGCCATAAACTTTAGTGCATTTTTCTAGTCACAAGAGTGAACAAGAATTTGTAGTAATTTCAATTTTGGGCCTAATTTCAAGGCACTGCTTACTGTTGACAGAGATTCACCACTAACGGTGCCCCCCTAAAGTATGTAATTCTATGGGCTGTAAGTGCAGAATCGCATGGTAAGCAGGTGCATGAAATTGAGGTCTGGGCCAAATTTCTTAAAGCCTGTAAGCACAAAAACTTGCCAAACCTTGCCTAGCAGAAACGGGTAACCAGCCAAATTTACATAAAAATTAATGGTTGTGACTGGTGCCCAACTCATTTTTTGCCTAGCAGAGAAATTTGCCAAGCAGTATTTTCTGCTCAACAGCTTTATGAAATTTAGACTGGTCCCCTGTCTTCATCCGCAGGGATAAAGATAGGAAATGGTCTTACAGGCCCAATGATTACATTGGATGAAAATGCAGTGCGGCAAGCTTGCCATATCGGTGTTATGATTGGTCCGCTCCGAAGTGAGGTAGTTTGTCGGCTACTCACTTTTGTTTGTCTGCATGCACGTGTTTATAATGTTTGTATGTAGATGTTGTCTAATTCACTATGTTATGTGTGTAGTAATAGACTACGAATCTCCGTCCGTGTAAATGGGATGCGAGGTCAAAGGTTCACTGGCAGGATCCTGCCAGGCGCTCAAGGCCGATATCTGGCGTCATTCATGGGTCCTCGAAGTGTGACGTCAGATGTGCAGGCTATATGAAATTGGGCCCTGTTAACTACTAGTTTGTACTCCTGGCCGTTTTTTATTCTACGTACCAGGCACCGTTCAAACAAAGTATGTTGGTTGTAATATGTGCATTCTTAAAATCAACTCAATGTAAAGTCTGTCCACTATAGTGAATTCAACTCAAAAACTTTAATCATGTTACACTTTACTCTTCTGCACGGAGAAGGGTCATTAATTCATTGTGTCAATGCAGAAAGGTTACATCTCAATTTTGTAAAAGAGTTGTACCTCGCATGAGAATGCTCTGTGCACAAACATTGTATTTCAGCGCGTACTTGTTTTGAGCGAGATACGATGTTTGGACAATTTCAAACTCGCGCATAACTGCTATTTCAAGAGATACAACGTTTTTGCACCGACACGTCAGATTGACCTCGAGAAAATTTACAGATAAATTTCTTCTCTTCACTTGCACTTTTTCCCATCATGAGAAAATAATGACCTACGTGTAGTAACCAAGATCTACCTGTGTTTACAGAATGCTCAAGTAGAGAGGCTGATTAGGGAGCAGACTATTTAAGATGTTCATGGTTTGGATTGTGCTAATAGGTCCGAAACCAAAGTTTTGAAATACTATTTTAATATTATAATTAAATATCATATGTACTCTCTTTTCTTGATTACTTCTGAATATTAATTTCTCTTTGCTTTAGTGCCTTACAAAGTTTACAGTATTTCTCTGTGAATACATGACCCACACTAGTTTTCTCATACATTCAAAGTGTCTCACCATTCAGTCACCGTTCTCCGCTTGCAGGGTAAGTGCAACAATTTTTGTGCTAGCCATAGCAAAAGATGGCTTAGACAAATACTTAAATGCATAACTGCGCCGCATGCTTTTGAGTCTTATAGGATTCCATGCACAATTGGTCGGTGAACCATTTTGCTGTGTAGAAAAAATTAGAGCGCCCGATGCAGCACGAAGCTAAACCAAAGCTGCTGATACAGATGGCCTATGTACCAGGAACTACCTATAATTTATTACGTTGTCAGAAAAATAACGATACCAATGAGGTGCCATCTATCTGATAGATGTGACACCAAAGAAAAGACTTGTGTGCTAAGATCAAGTTGTGCCCCGTAAAATGAATTGTTTAGAATTGTTTTGTGTGTCTGTAGAATTTAAGCAAAATCCATGTACAATGCACTGTTGTGCTTGTGAAATCATATTATGCAATGTTTTGTAAAAATTTGGGTTCCAACTGTTCTGATCACAGTGATAAAACTGCAGGCAGTTCAATGAGGAATCAGGAGTTTTGTAAATTTATTTTAACATTTGAATTTTTTTTAATAGTTTTTAAGTAATATTTATTGCAATATTGAGTTTGCATTTTCCATTGAATAATTAATGAGCAATTAACTTGTAATATTATCTTATGGGTTTGTAATGTTTTGTTTTGTACTACTACGGTACTATGGAAGTGAATAAGAACAGATTTCTTTTTGGAGTATAATTTTTATCTTTTGTCTTGCATAATGTTTGTGTTATTTATTACCGTCTGTGGTTCCTGGGGTCAATTTCACAAAACTCATCCTAACTTGGCCTAGTCCTAGGCAATGCTAAGAGATAGGACTAGTCCTAAGTATGGTCCTAACTTAGGACTAGTCCTATCTCTTAGCATTGCCTAGGACTAGTCCTAAGTTAGGAAGAGTTTTGTGAAATTGACCCCTGGAATGTGTTCCTGGACAAGTTTTAGATCTTTTGGAAACCTGTTCTGGAGAATTTATAGAACGTAACCCCCCCCCCCCCCCCATTTGGCCATGATTATACTAACCAGTTATCCAACCTTCAGCTGACCAGCTAAGCCCAATTAATTTCATAGAGCTGCTTAAACAGAAAATATTGCTTAACAACCTGCTAAGCAAAAATAAGCAGCACACCAGTCACATGGTATTTTTGTTGGTACCTTATTCTGATAAGCATAATTTTGTGGTAAAAAAAGGCTGCGGCAACAATCACAGCCAACCATACCGAAAAAACTGGGGCAAACCTCATCTCTTCTCAATAATAAATAATAATAATAATAACTGTATTTATATAGCGCCTTTTGCCAAGGGATACAAGGCGCTCAGTATTTTTACCTGCCATGTATGTGGACCTATGCATTTATAGCACAATGTAATGGTTTACAAGGTGCGGTGGCGCAATATGCTGCCAATCAAACCAGGAACACCGGGGCGAACCCCTTCTCTTTTCGATAAGTGCACTGGGTTCTTTTACGTGCATTACACAACACACGGGACCAACGGCTTTACGTCCAATCCGAAGGACGAAGCAATAATGGTTAAGTGTCTTGCCTAAGGACACAAGTGTCACGACTGGGACTCGAACCCACACTCTGCTGAACAGAAACACCAGAGCTTGAGTCCAGTGCTCTTATCCGCTCGGCCACGACACGCCATGTACATGTACTGTGTTATTTTACGTGCAATGTAATAATGGTACATAATACGCAGTTCTTACAATATAGAGCTGATTCAAACCCCGAGGGCCTCTCAAAGCGCTAATAATTTTGTCTACAAGGTATGAGGATTTACGTTTGAAATATTATAAGACCCGTTTATATACATAGCACCATGTAACGGTTGACAAGGTGCTGTAGTGCAATCTGCAGCCAACCATACCAGAAAACATTGGGGTGAACTCCTCTGAACGATAAGTGTACTGGATTGTTTTACGTGCATCGGACAACACACGGTACCAACGGCTTTACCTCCCATCCGGAGGATGAAGCAATAATGGTCAAGTGTATTGCTTAAAGGAACATTACAGAATTGGTTTTTGCTAACAAAACAGTTGCTGGCAGTGTAAGCACTTTATGTAATCCACCATATACATAAACTGACAAACCTGTAGAAGTTTGAGATCGATCGGCCATCTGGGTCACCAGAAAATAGTGAAAAACCGATTGCACATTTGCATGGAAATCATATAGATTCAACAAATGATTAAAACGCTCACTGAGCGATAAACTCCAATCGGAAAATTAGTTTATTCATTTCTCATCAAATATGGCATTTCAGACAGAAATATTTCAAGGGATGTTTTCTACTATCATCATCATTAGACTGTGTAAGTTTTATGTAAATCTGTGATCAAAAAGTATATTTGTTCTTACCAATTCTGTAATGTTCCTTTAAAAGGATACAAGTGTCAAGACCGGGACTCGAACCCACACTCAGAAACACCAGAGCTCGAGTCATGTACGCTTGATCGTTCTACCATGACATGCCACATGTAACAGTAGCACAAAGGACCTATAAGGCTTTGCATCCCATCTGAAGGACTAAGTTCACATCCCTAATGTGAGTAAATGGCCATCTGCAAGGGTAGACATATTTTATTGTGACTTTAGCTTGACGGACCATGGTGCAGTTCATTCATACATGAGCAAGTTCGGGTGTGCGACTAGAGTGACTAGACTTACCAGAAACCATAGAGCACAGGGAGATTGACTAGCTCGACCATGCACTGGAGCATGGTCGATCTAGTAAATTCGAGAGCTACGTCACACACTGTCACACTGTTTCTGGTTAGTCTAGTCACTCTAGTCGCCCACCTGAACTTGCCTAGGCTGTGGAGTCTCTTTTTGTATTGCCTTGGGATTTGATGAGATGGTCGACAGGAATGACATTTTAATAGATATTAAATTTGCACCGGGGATAAAGAGTGTTATTTGGTTTTACCCTTTCACCGATGTGTGTAAAGCACTGTATACTCAGTACTTCCCCAAGTTCTGTGGAGAAAAAAAATCCACAGGCATTTTACTTGGGTGGGATTTGAACCCACAACCTTCGCCAATTCTAGAGCAGATGTTTCACCAACTAGACCACTGGTATTGCCCGGTAGCTTGAGGCAGTTCGAATGACATCGATTATTCCTTGGGATTCAGGTTGACTACATGTATGTGGTTTCTTTCCCTGCCTTTCACCTCAGTCGACTCGGGTTCGAATCTCGCCTCCGACAGGAACCTTGCATGGTGGATTGGGTTTTCAGTCCCTATTGGGCTTGGGTTTTCCCAACGTGTGGTCACTTCCTCCCACATCTAAAACTGACAATTTCTTCATCGTTTTCTCTACACATGTATCTTCAGGGCTACGGGTCAAAGTTCTAGTCACTTTTTGAGGGCCCCTTCATGGTTTCATTACCAGAAAGGTATCATATTATTGATACAATATTAATAACTCTGTTCTAACATGTGATGTACGTCCACAGTAAACAACACTCAACTACTGTATGCTGTAATCCATTGTTTTATTGAAAAAATTCACTTATTTATATACTTAACTTGAAATTGATCAAGCCATAAAAATGTGATCATTGCACCTTTCATAAATGGATATTTAATCATGCATTTCCTTGGAATCTCTTGTTAACAGATATACAAATGTAGATATTACTTTGTACTTATATTTAATTAGTTATCACTAATGGTGTGATTTACCACTTACTTTAAAAGCTCAATTAACTTGCATTGATTCAAACACTGTTCATGAGAATGTTATACAATTTCACACACAAATCTGTAATTCTACAATACTTTATATGGAAGTTCAGGTGCAGATCAGAGGGTGTGTCCAGTGGGGCTCCAGACACACCCTCACCCCACCCCCACCCCACCCCGACCCCACCCTGCTATATGATATCATGTGGTGAATGCATCTACACAGTCAACACATACATATACTAAGTAAGTTCCCGCGCACAATTGTGGCACCATACACAACCAGTGCAGTTGAATGGTTTCAAATGGTCGGTCAACTCGCTGGAAAATGCTACCAAGAGTACGAGACTTTTCAAGGGTTTAAAGTACTTCTCTTTTAAAGGCCCTGTACACTATTGGTAAGATCCAAAAAACACAAATGTTCACAGATTCACACATAACTTACATGATTTAAAGTAAGTTAATGGTAGAAAGGGTTCCTTAAAATATTACTGCCTAAAATGCTATCGTTTCTGAGAAATGAATAAAACAATAGTTTTTATCGCGCGCATAATAAACTTGATGTTTGAAAAACAAAAACACATAAGTTCTCTTTTCACTATTTTCTTGTGACCTCAATGAACAATTGAGCTCAAATTTTCACAGTTTGTTATTTCATGTATATGGTTAATCACACAAAACGTGAACTTTGTTTGGGAGTGTTTTGTCAGCTCTACCAATCTGTATAGTACCTTTAAATAATCGCTGTTGTACAATCCCTTTAATTTCCGTCATCAAGTACGATATTCATTCCACTTCAAATATATCCTTAAGCAGCTGTTTTTTATTAATTTTCCCCATTGCATTGCGGGGTATGAAATCCACAACCCTCAACTCAGTTGGGATCATATAAGGGGCCATGAAGTCCCGGGCCCACGCCCGTAGCTCAGACAGCCTCATAACCGTGCCGTTTCTCAGGACCACGATGGCCGCCACGCGCTGACCCCACGTCACGTCAGGCGCTCCCACGACCGCGCACTCGGCGATATTGTCTGGGCCAATAAGTGGCGCTCCACATCCAAGGCGCTTATTTTGTAGCCGCCGCTTTTGATGATGTCTACAGAGGTTCGGCCCAGGATTCGGTACACGCCGTCTTTGAATGATGCCGTGTCTCCTGAGAATGAATCAGAAATTTTCTGTAAGAAGCCTTTTAAGTAAGTGTTGATTGTTTGATGGGTGACATATTCTGTTGGAGGATCATTAAGACATCATTACCCAAGCAGTTATTGGCTACTTGTGGCTCCACAACTGGCGTAAATTTGTGTTTAATTTTACCAAAATCACTCAATTTATCAGTCAAAGGCATTTGTGAAAGGTAAGTCTACACAAAATTAATTTTCATACATAAATCCTCAAAGAAAAAAACTAGCTGAATGCATTTCCTACTGACTTCTACCAATTGTCGGAGCCAGTTCATATGAAGTGGGCGTGGCTTACAGTGGAAGGATGTCACATTCGCAAACAGGGTTAAACACCTGAGGTAGGCACATCATTTCACCTATTATTACAACGGTGGATAAGTTTGTGCGCACCTGTTTTGAACCAACCATCCTTGGTAAAAGAATCTGCAGTTGCTTCTGGCTTGTTCCAGTATTCCCTGGTGACTGCAGGCCCAGTGACCTGAAGGTCACCTTCAACGACCTTTGACCCTGGTGTGACCTTGGAGCACACAGAGTTACCTCTCACGCAGATGTTTCCATTTCTGTCAACGATGCGTACTTCAACAGTTGGTAATGGGTTACCAACAGCACCTGTTACAGTTTTGGGCAACAAAAAAAGGTTTAAACAGAAAAAAAAACGAAGGACCACACAATAAATAGGTTTTGATCATTCCGCTGAAAAACCAAAATAATTGAGACAGCATTCCATAGGCAGAAGATACTCTACTTCACAAGCTTTCACAAAATGTCAGTGATGTAAAAAAATTTTGAAGCCAAGATCTTCAACTTTTTCAAATTTGTTGAGAAAAGATCTTTCCACAGGAGTAAACATTCGTTCATAATGTAAATTTTTACTTTAAAAAAACCCAATAAATTCTTACAGCAAGCCAGATTTTACATTACAGGCCTGAAATTTCATCTTTCAGAGGGCAAGGCCGTTTTTATTCTTTCAAAGCGCACTTCCATTTGAAAATCTTTAAGTCTATTGGGAATATTTTACGGAGCACCAAGGCCAAGACCAAGAGCACATAGGCCACGGCCTCCGTGGCCTCTGTGTAATTCCAAGCTGAATTAAAACCATCTCATTTTGTCCTTTAAATGCCCTGGACTAAACCCAGAATGACCTTAAAACTCTTCTTCTAATGAATCTACTTATATTTGCTGATTACCTGGTACTCTGACACTGTTGAGAGGGTTGGACAAAGCCATGCCTAATTCTGTCATCCCGTAGCGTTCCAGTAAGCGATGTCCACTAATGCTCTCCCATCTCTCTAGTACTGGCTGCGGCAAAGCTGCTGAGCCAACCACCATTAACCTTTGCGATCAACAAACACGAGTTACATGTATCGTTAACATCATGATGTGCGACCAAAGAAGCCTCATAAATGTTATTACATACCAAATACATGTACACAGGTCCTAGTCATTTTATTGGTGGAACATGCGTCTCGTGTCATCCATTATTTTATCATGTATTTACTAGTCAATTCGGGAGATTAGGAAATGGACAGCTTTAAAAAAATTTTTTTTATGGGATATCGTTTAAGGTCGGACAGCCACTTCAAGGTGAGGGCTACACTTTACTGATTTGGGCTGTAGATCAACTGTCACCAGGGGCACATTGCCACCTACTCCTGGGGCCGAAACAGGGTTACCCCCTTCACAGTCCGTAAGGATGTCGGCATATCATCCACTAGGAGCCTGGCTGGTAGAGCAGAATGCACTACCTTTCCCATTTTTTACGAAGCAATTATGGTTTAAGTGCCTTGCTCAAGGGCAAAAGTGTCTTGACCGGGATTCGAACCCACACTCTGCTGCTGACAACACCAGAGCTTGGGTCCAGTGAATTAGACCGCTTGGCCACGACAGGCCATGAAGCCGATTTACATTGTCTACTTTGTCAATAAACAAACATCTCACCTGATTCGGTCCCTCAGTTTGGCCTTGATGAATGCTCTGACCTTATGACCTTTAAACCGTGACTCAAAACCCTCTATGAGTTTGGCATAGATGGTTGGTACAGCCATAAACAAGTTTACTCTTGGCTCAGCATCATCAAGTAGTTTATCCCACACCTGAAAATCAGCGATTCAAGACGTAAGAACATGGATACAAGAAACTATAAAACAGGGCTCCATTTTCCAATCAATTGAGTCCTTATAAAAAAGGAAAAACAAAATTAAAAGTCTCTAACCTCATGTTAAAATGCTGTAAAATGCCAAGTTCTGTGTTTGATACCCTTTAAGTGCAATTTTTGTCAAAACCCAAAAGCTTTCGATGACATCACATTTCAAATATATTGGCTGTACATTTTTGTACCCGAGTGTCTTGCTTAAGGACACAAGTGTCATGACCGGGATTCGAACCCACACCTTGATGACTTAGCCACCAGACGCCCATCAGTCCGATGCACTAGACCACTCAGCCATGACACTTCTTTTGTGTTACTTCAACGAGGTTGTCTCTCTTAGTCTAGGCCTGTAGCCTAAGCAATCTGAAGTTGTTTTACTGAAAGAATTATGATATTTATGTCAAGAGGCTGTAAGAAATCTATTCACACCTTCTGAACATTAAACTCAGGCATCATTACACACGTTGCACCACACCATAGCGGACAAGCCAGCACGTTCAACAAACCATGAACGTGATGTAAAGGCAACACATGAAGTATGACATCGTTGGGTGTCCAACCCCATGCGAGCAGCATCATGGAGACTTGCGCTTCGAACGATGCAAAAGTCTGCACGACACCCTTGGGTGGCCCAGTCGTCCCGCTCGTGTAAACAATCATCGCTTTACGGTTTTTCCAGTGGACTTGACTCCACTTCTGCGTCAGAATTCGCTTTTCAATTAAGTCCTGCTCACTCACGTTACAGCCGGGCACTTCAACGATACTCTGCAGTGTCGTCGACACACTGCTTTCATCGAGGGCCTCAGAATAATACGAGTCTGTCTTACTGAAGGTATCTTGGTTTAAAATCAGCAGTTTGAGGTTATTTGTCTCAGCGAGAGAATGAGCCTTGTCGGCAAACTCTCTTGTGGCGATGAGAACCGAGCTCTGTGAGTCTCGGATGACGTAGTCCAACTCTGACAAGGGATGGACCCTGCAAAGTGGCACGACAGTGCAGCCGCTCATCCACGCTGCAAACTGGGAGATGGCGAAGGTGATGTTGTTCGGGCACAGAACGGCCACACGCTCTCCGTTCAGGATGACACCCGATCCCCTCTTCTGAAGAGCTGGATCTCGAGGGGTGACTGCAAGGATCAGCTGGGCAAGCGCTGTGCTAAAGCGAACCAGTTCTTCATAGGTGTGGGACCCCAGATTGTCCAGGATTGCTGTCCGGTCATTGTAGCCTCCCTTCAAGACACTTAGAAAGAGGGGTTTGACGGTGCTTGATGAGGCACATCGATTGAACGAATGAATAAAATGTAATCTTTGTTGAATTAGGGAACGGAATCTAGTCCTATACACCCTGTCAGATGACCGTAGAAACTTGACTTAGTGGAAATGTAACGTAAACAGCGAGGAAGATGATAGAGACCCATGGTGCCATCCCTGTGTGAGGACAAAAGACAAATAGGGCAATCAAACTTTATCATGGTAATAATAATAACTAGAAATGTAGTGTTTGTAGAATTACAAAAAACTAGGGTGTTCGGGTTGTGTGAATACTCTGGTAATCATTAAAAGTTAAATCATAAATATGAACATCAAAACCATTAAATAAAGTTGTGTAATACTAATATAAATTTTATTTGGAGTTCTGGTTTGAACAGGAAGTCAGGTCAAATCAGGTCAATAACAAATATAAAGAGCTTGCTTAAAACAAACTTCCGGCAACTTCCACAGACACTGACAGTGGACAATGGTGACAGTGGACACTGACACTGACACTGACACTGACAGTGGACACTGACACTGACAGTAGATACTGACACTGACCACATAGACTGAGCAAGTGGACACCGACAGTCATGACAGTAGTGCAAGATTTAAATCAACAGCTGAAGTTCTCAAGATATGAATTCTCAAACAAGAGGTTATTCCGAAAATTTGCCAATGTCAGTATTTAATGAATGAATAATGAATAATTAAAGACACTAATGTTAAACTGATTAACAAACCTGTATTTTTGAGATCAGCTCACACTACACTTTTGCATGGCAGACAAATTCATGATTTACACAACACATCACACACCGCTAGACACTGGTTAATTGAGGTCGGTTGGTGGCGCTCTAAAAAAAAAAAGAGAGAAAAAAGGGAGAAAAACAAACAACTTACTGCAAGTGCATGTTGTTGAAGTGCTACACTATAGCAACAGGATAAACGATGGACTACATACACTACATACGTGCAAGTGCAACTTCTGTGACAGAAACCTCGAAAGTTAACGTCCAACTTACTTGATTTTTCTGAACTCATTAAAGCGTGAGTATATTAATTTTGATAAAATTAAAAGTTTAAAACCGAAATTATTGATTCGTCGGTCGTGCGACTTTCACTTTCACTTTCCCCTTTTCACTTTTGTCTACGAAAACATCACGTCATTCGTTCGACAATCCGTTCTGGTGTCATTGGTTTACTACCGGATCCGAGTCTGAATCTGAGTAATTTAAGTAATGGAAAAATCACTCCTGCTCTTTTAACCATCTCGTTACCGAATTCGTTCGAATATCAAGTAATAAACCACAACTTCACAAGGGAAGGGAAACTGACAAAATGACAGGAAAATAAATGTTAAAAGAATTTTGGGTTGAACATAGAAAGATGAAAGAAAAACTAACTGACGGAGCAGGACTTGAACCTGCGACCTCCGGATTATCGTGCCAGTGCTCTACAAACTGTGTTTCCTCAGTTTGTAGAGCTCAAAGGGAAAAAAACCCGAAACAAAAGCGAACGGCAAAACTCATTAATCTGTTAGTGTTAGCGGAAATTGCAGCGACCTGTATGGGTCCTCTCACAGGTTGTCCTCGATAACAGATTAACGCTGCCACCAGGCGGAAAATTTACAGGCCTAAAGCACCGGAGTTCCTTTAAGTGACATCTCCCAAGTTTTAGATAGATGTATAAAGTCCAAACAAAGCAGTGATAAATAATCCTAGAATACAAATTCCAAGAAGAATTCCTAAAATATTATTAACATACCTCAATATCTCACTGCGTCCCTTGATCTGTAAAGTTTGGAGATCAGCAACTCTCTTAAATTGTCCAAGTCTACAAGCAGCCAGTCAGTCAGCAGAGTGAATGAGTGAGAAAATGCTGAATTCCCCAAAAATTTGCTATACTAGTTTTAGTTGAACTTACGCCTTACGCATAAAAAGTTCTCACACACAAAAGTTAAGCCCCTAAATTTAACATTGGCTAAATTTAATCTCAAAGTTCAAACCAAAAACCAAAATCAAAATACTATTTTTGTACAAGTTTACTCTGAATAAATGAGTTAAATTACTCCTTACAATATTTTATCTATCTACATGTGTTTGTTAGAAATAAATAGTCATGAAAGAAAGTTAATACTTGAAATCTATACTAAAAGTAAATTTAATCCCGAACGTAAACAAAGCCATTTTCATTGATAAAGTTGTATGACGTCACCTAATTAATATGCACGACTCAGTCAATTCCTGAAGCAGACGATAAGTGCATAGTTTTCCTCTACTCGAAAAGTCTCACTCTAATGTGCATCAACAGAATAAAAGCTTGTTCTGTTCGAAATAATGTAAATATACACTCATAAAGAAAGGTGTTTTTTTGTGGCTAATCTCAAACTAGAAAATTAAATACCACCTTTCGACCAATCGTAGCAAAGTTTTAAAACAACGGAAGACGCCATTTTGGATTGTATACAAACTGTGTTTACTTTCATGTGTGTGTTGTGTGTCAAACACGTGTGTCATAATGACAGCTACATAAATATGGATTTATACATCATAAATGTGGAAATAAAGACTCTGAAAGTTACTGAAAGTGTCTCTGGAAATAATAAGAGTTACCATGAATTAATCATAAGGTAAGACTGACGAAAAATGACTAAATCTGGGGCATTTTCATCACAATAATATTAATTATTCACATCTTATTTAAAAAAGATAGTGGGTGTATAAATAATTAATATATATCCAGGAGCTGCGTATCTTTTAAACGCTATAAAGCAGTTTAACAGAAAAGGGCCCGGGCCCTCTGACGCAAAACATGACAAGCCAAATTTTAATAAGATTTAAAATACCTTGACAGTTGACACTTTGAGCCGAGCCGGAGGTCTTCAATAAGGCCAAGTAACAAAAGTAATATGTTTCTCGCCCCCGCCTGCCTCCTTTTTGGCTGACGCCTCCTTTTTTCATGTTTTTTTTACTATTTACTTTTTTATAAAAAAGGGGGGAAAAAATCAGAAATAAAACCTGAAGTTCCATGGTTTATTTTTGCCTAAGAATTTGTCTACACTTTTTTTCACCTTAGTTAAGTATTCTTTATTTAAACATCGCCAAGTAAAAAGGTAACATGTTTCTTGTCCGGACTTTTTTAGTATAGATTTCAAGTAATAACTTTCTTTCATGACTGTTTATTTCTTACAAAAAGATAGATTAAATATTAAGAGTAAACTTGTACAAAAATAGA
This sequence comes from Pycnopodia helianthoides, assembly GCA_032158295.1. Classification (NCBI taxonomy): domain Eukaryota; kingdom Metazoa; phylum Echinodermata; class Asteroidea; order Forcipulatida; family Asteriidae; genus Pycnopodia; species Pycnopodia helianthoides. The sequence continues at coordinate 2,563,908 of CM063246.1, read as the reverse complement.
CTAAAATGATACAAATCATTTTGTTTTGTCATACAATGCATCAGTATACTCAAATAGCACAAAATCTGTGAATAAAGATATCTTGGCCAGCCATATTCAGCATGGCGGCCATCTTGGATTAAATAGCAAAAAATTGGAAAGTAGTAAACAGTAACGCCCTGCCTCTTCTCCTCCTCTTTTTGAAAAAGTCCGGACGAGAAACATGTTACTTTTTTTACTTGGCCTGATGTAGGCTATGGTTTGTAGGTGCGTGGTTTGAGCCCCACATTTTCACATTACAATTTTGTGAATTTTTATTTTTAGGCAAACTCATCTTTTAGGCCTACTAATATAAATTGATTCCTTTATTTCAATGGACATTAAAAACTTTTTTGTTGTTGCTTATTTGTGGCTCCCAATGATTTTTTAAAGGGATAGGGGGCTATAAGGCCAAATAAAAAACCCATGTTAAGCATCCACGCCCGCTTCCTTTTAAGAGGCCGCCTTCTTTTTTTCTTTTTTTTCAAGGATAATTTTTTACGATCTCTGATAAAAAAAATCATTTCTAAAATACATAACTTCATATTTTTTGACTTGAGCACACTGAAAAAAAAAAGCTGGAAACCATTTTGAAAAATATCCCTGCTGTTTGTCTTGAAAAATGTGTCGGGCAGCGATTAAAAAAAAAAAAGAAGAAAAAAAAAAAAAAGCCTGCCTCCTCTTTTTTTTCAAAAAGGCAGGATGCTTAACTTAATTTTTTTTGCTCAACGTTTGATTTACATAAATGGTATTAGTTCAATCTTGTGACTTTGAAGTCACGAGGACAATGTTGGTGCAGAACCAGACTAAACAATTATCGATGTAACATTGGTGAAGTCCAAAAAAAGCAGTCAATAAATTAAGGAGAGCAGTTTATAACTCACCTCTTATCTCTTAAAATGAAGGACTGTGTATTATCATTGTTATTTTTATATGGATGCTCATCATCTTAGTCATATTGAGTATCGATTAAACATTTTGTCACTGTCTCAACAGTTTCATCATGGGTTGTGGTTCGTCAAATGCTGTTAGCTACAACTATGACGTCACCACTATATGGGATCAAGTCAGTCACACGGTAGACCATGTAGACACTCAGGGGAAGCCGGATAAGCAACTGGTCATCCCTCGCTCAGGATGGAAAACGGTCAAGATCTTCGTATCGTCAACGTTCCGAGATGACTTCCATGCTGAGAGAGAGATACTGGTCAAAGAGGTGAGAACCTGGTTATGCTGGATTGATTTCATTATATAGTTCCTTTTATACTTGTCTTTATTACCAAATTTTAAGGCTGTGTCCAAATTAGTGGCTACGGCTAGATTTCCGCTTCATCGTGCATTAGAGTATAAGACGTCCTTAGCAACACCCCTAGCAACAGTCATAGCCATAGCTGTAGCCGCCAAATCGGATACAGCCTAATACAGGGCAGTCACCTCTGTGTACCCCAGTTTAAATCCTGGACCGGTGCCTTGCTTGTGGTTTGGGTTTTCAGACTCTACCTGACTGCGTGGATTTTCCCTTTTGGGGTTTGCCCTCCTTCGTCTAAAATTGACAGTTCTTCATTTTCTTCAAACTCTCCTTAGGTGTTTCCTGACCTGCGAGTGTGGTGTGAGAAGAGGAGACTTCATCTTGTGGACTGTGACCTTAGATGGGTGAGTTCTCGGTTAGATTTATATGACAATTACCTGAACAAGGGTATCAGAGAGTGCTCTAATCAATTAAATTCACTCATTACAAAACAATGAACAGGTAAAAAGTGGAACTTGTCTCCCAGTCTACATATTGAAATCAACAACAAAGTTGCATTATCAAAAAATCTGAAGGCATTAGAATCACAAACAAAGGTTTGGAATTTGGGTTTAGGCAATATCCCAAAGATTACAAGCATAAAAGTTCTCTTCCCTTAAATGCATCAGTTCCCTCATCAACATCTTTAAGCCATCTCTCTCCGGTCTTCCAGTGATCTTTCTTTAGTCCTCCCCCAAACCAAAACGATCTTGGGAGGTGATTGAGCCTTTGGTTCCACCACTCCCCGCTTGTGGAACAGTGAAGACATGTGAGTCTGTTGAGAATTTCAAGAGCAAATGGAAGTCACACCTAATGGACACGTCATATTTAATTACTTTTTCTTCCTGTGAGTGCCTTGAGCATCCTTTGGGTGGATATGCTTTGCTCGTTATAAATATCTTTATTATTATTATTGTTATAAATAACTAGTATAAATTCAAGTACCCTCTGTCCCTCTTTGTATTGGGGAAACGAAGCGTAGCCTGGTAGGTCAATGCCTGTTCACGCTACACAACGGAAAGTACGGCTGGATGTTCAAGTCAGCTGTCCAACTGACTTCAAAAAGAGGTCACTCTGAAATTGTTCCGGACAGGAAAGAAAGTCCGCCGTAAGCCAGTTTAGAAAGAAATTGGCGGATGTACATGTCATCTAAGGCAACCCATAAAACCTGACATCAGAGGGAGAGGATGTAATTTATAAATCGTCGCGTCAATGCAAAAACATTGTATCTCGATTTTTGCAAAACGTTGTTTCTCGCACGAAAATGCTCTGTGCAAAAACGTTGTATCTCGGTGCGTACTTGTTTTGTACATCCGGGCTATTTTAAGCAAGATACAACGTTTTGACATCTTCAAACTCGCACATAATGAAAGTGCTATTTTAGGAGATACAAAGTTTTTGTTACTGACACGACGAAACAATGAAAGGAGGCTACACAAAAATTAATAATATAATTGTATTTTGTTCTGTCCTATGAATAGGGAGTACCAAAGGACACCACAACAGAAGAAATGCTCCGAACATGTCTGGGAGAAATCGACAGATGTTACCGAAACAACATTATGCCGTTCTTTCTCAATTTAACCAGGTATGACAGGATGAGTAAATAGATAAAAAACATTGTTAACATCTGATTGACTTGTCTGAACACATAAAGAACAAAGTTGTTTTATTTTAACACTTTACGAAGTGCCCTCGCTCTTCCATGACAGGATTTTTTTTAAAGATGTGTCAGGGGACCAGGTTGGCTGAGTGGTTGCTTTCCCTGACCTTCACCTCCGCGGACCCCGGTTCGAAGCCCGCGTCGGATCAGAATTTGTATGTGAGAGTTGAGGTTTTCCTTCATTGTCCCCTATTCATTCAGTTATTCGTGCCTGTTATTAGACGTTTAACAAAATAAAATATTTAAACAAAAATGATAGTGCAGTCTTTAAGACCGGCCCTCTATAGTCTGATCATGTACGAGTGTTTATCGTGAATTAGATGCCGTCGGCCCAGGGCAGTGTAGAGACCAAGATTTTCATCGAATCCAGTGGGAATTGGGCCTGTAATTTTGCAGGATTTTTCCTAATTTATGGAACTCCTTTTGCTTATGTTTATTGTGGAGAGCAGATTCATGCTAAATCAAATCAAGGCCCTCCATACAAAATGGCGGTCAGTGTTTGTGAACAAAAGAATGGTCTAGATACAAACATTCTGTATCTTGTATTCAAAAAAGCAATTCTAGCATCGTTCGTATAAAAATATGCAATATTTCACATCTTGGTTAATACCCTCTTCATTTGCTGTGTGTGTTTTTTCTTCCTTCCTTTCTTCTATAAAAATATACAATATTTAACATTTTGGTGAATACCCTGTTCTTCATTATTTTGCTGTGTGTGTTTTTTCTCCCTTCCTTCTTCTTTCAGTCTATTTTCCCAGTTCCTGGCTCAATCGGAAGAAGTCGTAGGTAGGGAGACACTTTGTCTTGATATTCCGTTATGCCACCATAATGCGCCTGCTTACAACCTATCACCCTAATTCACTGTAACAGAAGGAAATCCTAAACAGAAAGTTTATCTGCACAAACGAGAGATTTTGCTTGAAAAAATTGCGGTTATTCTCAACCATCAATACATGTTAACAGATCATGCGGATGTTTCAGTTGTTTTCATATGTTCCAAGGCTGTACTGTATCATCATGTTGTCCATTTTTTGCACAGTTAACACCAGCGTACAATCCATGCAAAATTTGTAACAGCACTTTGCATGAAATTTTATACAAACAAATTCCCAGTTTTTCCATCATCATGATGCAGTGCACATTTGCTTCTGGCATGAGCTGGCAACTCTGCCGGGTCACTCATTCAACAATTCGTATGCAAATGGTAGGCTAAGACTGGTCTGAATTAGCAGCTGTTGCTGCGGCTATGGATGCGGCTTGATTGCCATGTTGACATGCATTGAAACATAGGAAGCCCATAGCAACAGCCTTAACAACAGCCGCAGTCATAGCCGCCAATTGGGCGAGGCCTAACAGCTTGCAAACTGCAACTTGCGACTGGTATAAACAGTTGACAACTTCACAAATATTTCCTCTCATTGTATTGTGTTCAGAAACCCTCCAATCTTTAAAAGCAGTGTTCATGGATCAGTGCTGTTGAGACTCAAATACATAACATTACTTGTAAAAGAAATAATGTGGTGCCCAACAAGGGCCATCGCTTAAAAACATGTGCTTACACCACAGTTACATGAAAGCTTCCTGCAAGAGATATACCTTTTATGAAGAGAGAAACTTGAATACCGTTTCCCTAAGCTTACTTGTGGTGTCCTTCTGTTACAGTGAGCATAATTCCCCTTTGTGTTTGTTGGAAGCATGTCGTATAACCTACATGTAAACCAGACTGCATTCAATCAGACTACTACTATAAACCAATCAGGGAATATCTGGTTCCTATATTGACTTAAAGGTATTGTACACTTTTGGTAACAACTCAAAATCAGTGTCCACATTTTGTGTGATTAAACATATGCATGAACAAACAAAGCTGTGAAAGTTTGAGCTCAATTGGTCATCCAGGTCATGAGAAAATAGTGAAAAGAGATCTTATGTGTTTTCTGTTTTTTCAAATTATCGCGCGCGATAATTACTATTGTTTTACTCGTTTCTCAGAAACGATAGCATTTTAGGCAGAAATATTTTAAGAAACCCTTTCTACCATTACTTACTTTAAATCATGTAAGTTATGTGTGAATCTGTGAACATTGTGTTTTTCGATCTTACCAATAATGTACATGGCCTTTAATTCCTATTTGCTTGACTTAAATGCTAATTTTGGTGTGTAGCTCCTTTTTTGTTGCTTTTACATGTGTCTAACCTTTTTTTTTGGTTTACTTTCAGGGAATTAATATATATGCAATACTAACCAGCTAACGGGTGTAAATGAGCTATATGCCTCAAAATTTTATGCTTTGTTTTATCTGCAACAAGGTCAAGCGATTACATGTGTTGCAGTGCGCGAATACGTCATTTACATCTGAATTGTCTGGTACAATATGAACACTCAAATTGGATTCCTCGACCCAAAGACAGTGTTGCTACATTTTGTACATCGCATGGTTTGATCAAGCATTTGTATACATGTACATGTAGAAGCCTCTAGTTTGGCAAAGCCTGGTACCCTTTTTTGTGCTAAACTTATTCAATCAGAATTGTGTGTGTTTGCCGTCTCCTACATAACTACGCAAAAACTTGCCCCCCCAAACCATGTGACATAGCAATAGACCCTTCCCACGAAATATACAAATAGCACATCAAGCATGCGCACTAACACTACTGGTTGGCAAAATCAGGGAACATCCTGCCTTTTTGTTTATGTTATCAAGACGGAGTTTGGTTCTTTCTCATTGAATATTTGCTGAACCATTTTTGGATTGGGGTTTCGGGCTAGAAATGGTAAATTTAATGTAGTCAAACTTAAATAGTATAAAATTCGAAAGATACTATCCTACAGGACCTGTTTATAGTGTCCCGAGCCAGTCCAATTTTCGGACCGTGTACAGACCATCTAAACATTGTTTACAAAAAGAGTGACCTTGTACATTCCAGGGCCTTTCTGGCAGGCGAGGTACTACACATGGCCGAATGAAAATTTTTACATTTTGTGTCAGAATTTCCACATAAAATGAAGAGTAATTGTGAAAAGAACAGTTGAACAAACTTTGAGATGTGTCCCCTTTTCTTCATATCGAATAAAAAATCAGGCCATGCAATTAATTCTTTAAAATGTAAGAGTTTATGTTTTTCCCCACTGGTGTGCATAAATTATTCATAACACATTTGTATTGGCTACAACACACCACGTGACATTAAAATGACCTTTATGAAAGTTCAAGTTACTTAAAAAAGGTTTTGGAAGTCGGCTTTGATTTACATTGGTAGTGCTTGCCTTGACTGCATGAGTCGTAGTTTCAAGAATTTTTATTTTCGCAATTTCAAACAAAAAAAAGTTGCAATTTATAGATGCATGGTGTTACAGTCAACCCTTGTTATAAAGAGCACCGTTAAAAAGAGGTTTTGCTAATGTAGAGAGTACATTCTGAAGTCCCGATATCTCATTTCTGCTTTTTGTTCCTTTGTTTTGCTGTCCTCTTATAACACACTTTTTGTTATAGGTGATTTGGCCAGTCCCAGGGATCTTGTTATAACGAGAGTCAACTATACACATATTTATTACAGTGCACTGCTAGGGAGAAATTGCTAGACTATGGCCAGTAGAGTCTCGAGAATAGTTGCACATCAAATACTTTTTGCATGTTAATATCCATGGATGGTTATTCCTCAGGTGGTTGATTCCATTTCCTCTGCATCATGGCTGTGGCATGCTTATTAATCAATCAAATACAATCCAACATTTGCTGTTTTTAAAACGCTGTGTAATTCGTGCTCAATTTCACCAAGCACTATAGCCTTTTGTCAAGGCCATCGTGGCTTGGACAGCTTTGTAGTGGAGCGACTGGAACGAGAGACCACGCGCGCGAGCCAAGTGGCGAAGCCACGAGGGCCTTTTCCAACTTGTTTGCGGTTTTTGTAATGAATTATTCATGAAGTATGAAACATGCGTTATATGCACTTCTGATTGGTTTGGACTTTTGCTACCGTTTCGGGTAGCAAAAGTCGAGATTATAAAGAAACACATAAGAAACCGCAAACAAGTTGGAAAAGGCCCTCGTGGCTTCGCCACTCGCGTACGCGGTCTGCCATTTCAGTCGCTTGGCATCGCAGCTCCAAAACACAAAGGCCTTGACAAAAGGCTACAAGCACTAAGATCATCTTAAAAATGAGTTGTCAATGTTACCATGAGGCAATTTACAGGCCCAAACCAGTTCCAGGCAATCTCCTATAAGAACATTCATTCACATTTCAGTTTCTCATTCTTGAGTTACAGCTAGAAGAATGTCTCTTGTGCTGTCGAAGTGTTCCTTGTGCGTACACTGCAGTTGGTTGCCTCCAAGTTGCCTGAAAAAAAATTGCCATGTGTGACATGGTCTTATAAGACCAATCTTTGTGAAACCGACTCCCGGTAGCATATGGCATCATGGATACATTAGAAGGTTTAATGCACTGTACTTGGCATATAAGTACAGCAGCAGTTTTCATCAGCAAAGTGTGGCCCAACCTCATGCTTACCATGCTGATAATACATTATCAAGTGCTGTCATTATTACATTCAGCAGGGCGCTTGTAAAGTACCTAAGATATGGAAGTTAATTGTAGAAAATTGTAAAAAATCTACAGGTACTGTCAACTGCTTTTTCGATTGCCCATACAAAACAGCATCTGTACAGACTGGGTGTTTTTTTTCAAAGAAGAAAGTAATGGTGTGTTTGAGTTTAAGTATTTGATAGTAAATGACAGCAGGTACATGTTTGGATAGCATGTTTAATAAGAATCAAAACAACAAATCTGAAAGCCTTTTATATTTATTTTTTAAGTTGTTACATTTTCATCACAAGAAAACCTAATCCAAAAACCCAATTATCAAATAGTTTTGTCTGAAAATCACCCAAGGCTTGTCTTTAACATTATTGACTTTTTGTTTTGCCTCATCTAATTTTATTTAGTTATAGTCTGCACATGCCCAAATTTCACATGCAAAAAAAACCTGTGAAACATTTATATTTTATTAATATTATTTTGTTGCCTTGGTTTGATGAACTTGATTGAGGATTTTGTTTTACCCTTCTGACTAGTGATTGTTGTGGATGGATCCCCAACGAGAGTGAGTTACCGGAATCGATTGCAACAGACAACAGTTTATCTGTTACCGAGATGGAGATCATGCACAGAGCATACAGAAAAGACAACTTCAACTGTGAGTACTTTTATATAGTCAATGAATACAGCCATTAAGGAATTGGCGGCTTCAGCTATACAGCAACGGCTGTTGCTAACGGTTTAGCTATGGACGTCCTATACTTCAGCGCATGATGACGCAGAGCCATAGCCGTAGCCGCCAATTCGGACACAGCAGAATGTACATAGTGTGTGGTGGCGGAACCGAGCCCAATTTCATAGAGCTGCTTAAGCAGACAATTTTGCTTAGCAACCTTTTTGCTCAACAAAGCATTATCAGGATACCAGTTACAGATGGTGAATGTGACATGTTCTGGTAAGCATAATTTTGTTGTGCTTAGCTACCTTTTTGTGCTTAAGCAGCTCTGTGAAAGTGGGCTCTGTTCGAGTGTACTGGGCCCAATTTCATAGCGCTGCTATGAAACTTGGGTGTGATCCCTGGCTACATGGCAGTTAACGGTTGCATGGCTTCTGACTGGCACCCTTGAACAAAGATATTGACAAAATAGGGAGACCGCCAACATGGGGCTAGATAGCTCAGTTGGTAGAGCGCCGGTGCGTTAATCCGGAGGTCATTGGTTCAAATCCCGCTCTAGTCAATTTTTCTTTGTTCAACCCCAAACCATTTGAAATTTACCCAGTCAGTTTCCCTTGTGGTTCATTACTTTACATTTAAAAATTAGCAAGTGTAACGTTTTAATATGAGAGACTGAATGTTAGAGACATAATTTTTTCATAAGGACTGTATCTACTGGAAAATGAGTGAACCACAAAACTGAATTTGACATTGGAGTCCCTCTTTAAAAAATGAGTATTCTTTTTTGAATTTCTTTTTCTAAAAACAGCTCTGTTCATGATCCGTGACTCCGGCTTCTTGACGGGTGTACCTGAGCAGTATCATAAAGATTTTGTTGACGCCAACCCAGTGGCCCCAGCCAAGTTGCAGATGAAGCAGATGTTGCAAGAACAATTTGGGGTAAGATGAGTGGCTCTCAACAGTTTCAATAAGTCTAAATCCAAAAGAACATGCTCGCCAAAAAGCACGCTGGACTCATTTTCTGGTGTTTCTTATCAGCAGACTTTGGGCTCTTGACACTTGTGTCCTTAGGCAAGACACTTGACCACTATTGCTTCGGCCTTTGGATGGGATGTAAAGTATTAGGTCCCATCTGATATTGTTTATCTATAATTTAAAACCACAGTCGATGAGATTGAAGGGTTGGTCTAGTGGAGGGTAAAAGAATCCAACTGAATGACCATTCAATCTCATCCACTGTGGTTTTAAATTGAATTAAGAGTAACGCTTGACTTTGGTACATGCACCCCATACATTAAAGCAAAAAATGCACTCTCACAACATAAGGAAAGGCAAAAATGACAATGTCATCTTACCAATGTACATCAAAGACTTGCAAAACATAAGGCTTTGTTAAGGTGTTTTTGATGGGATGTCATGGCCGAGCGATCAAGGACCTTGGACTCAAGTCCTGTAGTTTACAGAATGTGGGTTCAACTGCCGGTCTGGTCAGTTCGCGACACTTGTTGTCTTGAGCAAGGCACTTTATCATAATTGCTTCTCTCCACCCAGCAGTACAAAATGGGTACCGATGAGAGCTGGGGCGTAACCTGTGATGGACTGGTATACTGTCCGATAGAAATATTCTCAGTCGTTTGATGTCATTGAAATGGGTTATAAACACTGACCTGATGAGCCACATTGGCTCAGGACAGACTTTACTTTACTGATGTGTTTTTGTGTGTGCGTTTTTTTTTTTTCGTTTTAGAAGAAACAGCTTCAATTCTATGATTGTGAGTACGACGGAGTGAATGACCAGCAAAAGGTTGTGTTCAAAGGCCTGGAAAAAGCATTGGGCAAAACGGTATGTGCCATTATTTGTATTTAGATTGTTCATAAATAATTAATGAAGTAAGAAACTTTTGTAAGAATAGTCAAAAATAGGGAAATACATTTCAGACGTAAGATGTTTATGAATTAATTCATATGAGAAAAGAATTTATATGAGGAAAAAAGGAAAAAGGAAAAAGAAATTATCTGTTCAGAAGTGCTACATTCTTTCTCTCAAGAAATGTCAGAGGCTAATTTGATGTGTATCGTTTTTTCGGCAGGTCCATGACTTCTTTAAGGAGCGGATTAACATCCAATATCCACTGCAAACCACCAACCTAGACCCCTTCCAACAGAGTAGAAAAGCCCATGAGGTAAGCTGCGAAATTTGGGTCCAGTTTAGCTGCAAGAATGAGCAAGTTTGAGTGCACACATTTAGTCGACCCTTGGTTGACCACTGACTAGCAACGTACATGTGCAGTGATGTACTCGCTCGAATGACTCGTTTAGAAGTCGAGTCAATTATCGGTATTCAACACTTCCATTGCCCTCCGCCATTTCGCTACAGTGTCACTGGTTCCCTTCTACGCTTTACACGGGATAGCATGAAACAAGGCTACCGGGACCAGGGAAGAAACCATGGTCCTGAGGCTTGTTCCAGTTGGTCGACCACAGTAGTCAACCAATGGTCGAACGACCTTGGTTCGAGTAAAAATAGTGGACCTTTAGTTGACTAAAGGTGCGCACTCGAACTTACTCAATGCCTGGATGGCTTCTATCTCACAGCATTCAAATCACTTCGTGACATCCTATTCCGTAGCTTAATTCCCATCTGCATATGCAGGGGGCCTTGGGTTCGAATCTGAGTAACCTGTGAATTTTTTTTTGTGGAGGTGTGGCAGGACCCGTAACGCATAAGGCGACGGGGCTGTCAAACATTGGTGGAAGGATAAAACGAGAAATAATATTCTTTATCCCCAATACTGTAGACCTTATGTTTTAATGTCGTCACGCCGCCATCTGGAAATGCAATCTACTATACGTATGGCTCACAAGTTGAGCTGATGAGCTACCTTTTTTTAACCTCTAGCCGAGGGCGCCCTACTCAAATGACATCAGGTCTGTCATTAAACCCATTGAATTGTTTGCGGTAACCACTGCTAATTACAGGATTCAATCTGGCCTGTCTTTTCTGGACATGCTCAGTGGTTTTAAGACCAAAGATCGTATAACACCACAACGCAACAATTGGAGCTCTATCTATTCGTCACAGGTTTCACATTTTTTTATACGGGCAATCCGGCACATTGATATGCGTGCTTACGCGCGTACAAGGCAAGACGACCTTCTGACACTTTCAGTTTTCACGAAGTGACACTTTGCATACGGGCAACTTGCACAATGCGCGCTGTGTGGTTGTTAGTTTTCACGAAGTGTCCTTTCTGTTTTTTGAACAATTACTCATTGAATAAATGAATTTATTTTTAAAAAGTAAGTAACTGGCTGGAACATTTAAGGTATCAACTTTTATACACTAATTTGGGGAAAATTTCCCGTTATACAAATCTGTCCAAGAACGATATTAAAAGATCACCAACTTCAAATGCGATTATTTCTAAACCAAGTTTTACCTCTGTGGGGTCGGTCGCGTCAGTTCGTGAAACCTGCGACGTATTGTTAGAACTCGAAGTATGATATGGGCGCAATTTTTGTTTTGTCATAGCATTGCTATCAAAGCTCATTGTCTGTATTGGTTTATTGTTGCATCAAAAAAGCTGCTTACTGGAATGGCTTCCAGTGCATACCTCACATCTCAGCCTGAGGTGCACATCTATACAATCTGTGGTTGAGACGTCTGCTCTGGAATGCATGGGTAGTGGGTTCGAATCCCATCTGAGTAGCCAGAGGTTCTGTTGTCCCACAGGACTCGGAGACTCGTAAGGTGAAAACCAAATAATATTCTTTGTCTCCAGTGCATTTGTTACATCACCCCAAAATTTGAACTTTCTTCTCTTTACCGCGATGCTTGGTGGTCTTGTGATTATCTGCTCTAGATTAGTGGGGGTCGAGTGTTGAACACTGATGAGTGAGGCCAAAGATGTGGCTTTTAACACTTTTTCCTTTAAAATGTATTGTTCCCTCTCCTTGTTTTTTTAGTCTTTTATGAAGAACAGAAGTGCCTCAGTTCTTGGAAGAACTGAACTCCTGGAGCAGGTATGTTTGTCTTTTCTGTTTTCTTTACATGTGATCAGGCATACCGCCATAATTAGAGTTCAACAATTTCGGTGTTGGGTTACTGTAGGGTGTTGGGGTTTTGTTTGATTGAGGAAAGGATCCTAGTGAATTGCTTGAAGGAGTCAGAGAAACAAGAGAAACTGACCTGGTACATACATTTTCTTTCCCCCGATATCTACAATGAATGGTGTCTACAGATCAAAGAACACGTCAGTGGTATTGGCATCGAGGTCCCCTTTGTGTTGCTGGGAGGTCCAGGCACCGGGAAATCGTCCATCATGGCCAGAGTCGCTGATGTGACCGTGTCCAAAGCACTGTTGAAGGAGATACCAGGGTATGTATCAATAGAATGAGAGAGGGCGGTAGAGAGATGGATCCCTATTTCATCACTGATGCCATGAACTGACATGACTTGTCATCTTGTAATCTTGGTTTGCTTTGTAACCTTTGGAAAAGGCGCGGCTATAAATGTTATTTTTATTTTTTGTTATTATAACAAAAATACTCAAAAAAGAGAAACAAAAGCCTCTTCATCAGGCATCACAGACATTTATAGATATATTCTATTCTCATTCATAAACGCTATGTCCTCTTGTTTTTTTTTCAGAGGAGGAGACCAAGGGTGGCACGTGTTCTATCACTTTGTGGGAGCTGTACCTGGTTCACCCAACCTTGAGTCTACTCTAAAACGGCTCCTGAAGGAACTGGGTGTTGTCAATGTAAGTCTAATTTGTGTTTAATCCGTCCCCCATCCCTCACTCCCCCCATCCCCCCTCACTCCCCCCATCCCCCCTCACTCCCCCCATCCCCCCCCCAAAAAAGACAAAGAACTGGCAATGTTTTGCATTGTAAAGTCTGAGGGTCTTGTAAGAATGATCAGTTTCTGTCGTAAAAACTGCTTTCGAACAATAAAATGAGTCATTTTGGGTAACATTACAAAGCTATGCCAGCTTTAGAGCCGAAAGTAGCCAAACCTTCAGCATGCAGCAGATTCGCACCTACATGTATGTGACCTATCAACAGGATTGTTGGAATTCCACCCTGTCAACTTTGTTTAACAAAACCCTTAAGGCATTAGGCACCTTTTGTACTTGCAGTACACTACTTCTGACCATAGTTGATGGTAATTATCGTACACCAGGAATAATAAAGCTATTTCAGATGGTCCACAATGATCCTACAAAGCTTTGCCGCCAGCTTTTAGTGCATACTAAATAAACAGTGCACTCTAGCATCAATTTACGTAATCACTCACAGATGGTGAACAAACTAAGCCTGGTCATTCAACTTTGGTATGGCATTTCTAGATGGTATGGGGTCGATAAGACAGAACATTAAAAAAAACACACATTTAATTTGCATAATCAAGCATCTAAAAAAAGTAGGGGTAACTACTTAGAGGGTGATTGTTTTAGAAGTGTTTTCCAACGTGGGTTGGTGGATACAGGTGTTCAAAGCACAGCGTGAGTTTAAATAATAGTTATTGTTTTTTTTTTCTTCTTTTGTCACATGTAGGATACCACGATGCCCAAGGATTTGGAGACGGCGTGCCAACTGACGTATGCTACTCTGTCCAATCCATACACTCGACCACTCATTATGGTCATCGATGCTCTCAATCAGGTATGCAAGATCGTCTTTCATTTAAAAAAAAAAAAAGGATTAAAGATCAACTTGAGCAAAATCACTCAAACTAATTTGACTATTTGTCCTTCTTTATTTTTTGTTTAGTTATTATTTGATCACAAGTGGGAAGATTCCCTCCCTGTCATTTTGTTGAAATTTGATCAAAAAAACTAGCCCCCCCCCCCCCTTTGATTTTGGTTCTTGTGTTTTTTTCTCGCCAATGGGGGCACTCTGCATGGTTCCCAGCAAAGACCCACAAAAATGCACCGTGAAATCAAAGCTGACAAGTGCCTAAGAGTGTAACACCAGGGAAATGGAACAGTTCAGTTTTCACCTTGTGATTATACTCTGCTTTGCACTCTTATATAATTATGCATGCAATATTTTGTTTAAAGGAACATTACAGAATTGGTAATTGTAAAATATACTTTTGATAACAGATTTACATAAACTTACACGGTCTAATGATGATGATAGTAGAAAACATCCTTGAAATATTTCTGTCTGAAATGCCATATTTGATGAGAAATGAATAAACTAATTTTCCGATTGGAGTTTATCGCTCAGTGAGCGTTTTATTCATTTGTTGAATCTATACGATTTCATGCAAATGTGTAATCGGTTTTTTCACTATTTTCTTGTGACCCAGATGGCCGATCGATCTCAAACTTCTACAGGTTTGTCAGTTTATGTATATGGTGGATTACATAAAGTGCTTACACTGCCAGCAACTGTTTTGTTAGCAAAAACCAGTTCTGTAATGTTCCTTTAATAGTTTATATTTGATTCAATAAGATTGAAAGTTCCATTGTTGTTTTGAACAGCCTGAAACTTCATTGTTAAATTTGGGCAAGGCATTTTTTATTTTTTGGTAAAGGGCACCGTGTAGTATCATGCCTGTTTCTTATTAATTATAATAATACTGAGTTCATATATAGCGCTTTATCAAACCAATTGGCGTCTCAAAGCGCTCAGTATTTTTTCCTGCAAGGTATGTGGAGCTACGTTTTGAAGTATGATACCTGTTCCTTTACTTAGCACCACGTAATGGTTTACAAAGTGCTTTTGTGCAATATGCTGCCAATCAAACCAGGAACACCAACGCAAACCCCTTCTCTTTACGATAAGTATAACTGGGTTCTTTTACGTGCATTACACAACACATGGGACCTACGGCTTTACGTCCCATCCGAATGATGCAGCAACAATGGTTAAGTATGAGTGTCACGACCGGAACAGAAATACCAGAGCTTGAGCCCGGTGTTCTTATCTGTACATTTTACTATCAACCCAGAATATTGATGACTTTTGTTCTTACCAGTTTGACGAGTCCAAGGAGTCAACCAGTCTGACCTGGTTACCAAGCAAACTGAGCCCTCAAGTACGCTGCATTTTCTCCATGATTGACGAAACACCCCAGCACAAGACCCTCAGCTCCAGACCCAACCGACCAACTGAGGTTTACGTCACTCCGCTTGATATGACATCCAGAGAGGTAAAGTTGGGTCCATAATCATCAGATGCCATAGCTCCTTAGGTCCATAGTGGCTTATACCAGCTGTAGTCTAATTCCGCTTGATAATTGCATTCCAGAGAGGTAAAGTTGTGTCATTATCACCAGATGCCGTAGCTCCTTAGGTCCATAGTGGCTTGGATATCTCAGTCGTTGTCTATATTCCTCTTGAATATTGCATCCACTGAGAGGTAAAAATTGGGTCCATTATCACCAAATGCCATGGCCCCTTAGGTCCGTAGGGCTTAGATAACCAGTCATTTTCTAATTCCTCTTGATATTGCATCCAGTTGTGTGATAGTTGTTGCTTTCCCCAAGTTCTGCCGAAAAAAATCCCCAGGCATACTACTCATGTAGGATTCGAACACACATCCTCCATGATTCTATAAATGTTTTATTATTATTATTCTTTTGTTTCCCCTTGCCAGGCAATCGTCAAGGAAACATTGGGCAAATATCAGAAGCAACTAGACACAGAGCAGATGACCAGCCTACTGAGTAAAGAATCCTCACAGAACCCCCTCTGGTTATCCATCGCGTGCGAGGAGCTACGAGTGTTTGGTCTCCTTGAATCACTATCGGAGAAGATCAACAGCCTAGCCGATGGACTGCTCCAGTAAGACTCTTGTCCTCATTGCCTTCATGTTTCTCGTCTGTCTTCGTCTCCCTATCATCCGTGCGTAATCTGTGGTGTGTCGTGGCTGAGTCCTGGGCCCAATTGCATAGAGCTGCTTAAGCAGCAAATATTAAATAATAATAATAAGAAGAATAACTGTATTTATAAAGTGCCAAGTTGCCAAAGGATAATAATAATAATAATAATAATAATAGTGGCTTCTTATATAGCGCTCATATTCGTCACTCAGTGACGCTCAAGGCGCTTCAACAGTCAGTATTTTCCTGCAAGGTATATGTGGAGCTACTTTTTAAAGTTTGAGACCTATTCCTTTACATAGCACAATGTAATGGTTTACAAGGTGCTGTGGTGCAATATGCTGCCAATCAAACCAGTAACACCGGGGCGAACCCCTTCTCTTTACGATAAGTGCACTGGGTTCTTTTACGTGCATTACACAACACACGGGACCAACGGCTTTACGTCCCATCCGAAGGATGCAGCAATAATGGTTAAGTGTCTTGCTGAAGTGTCATGACCGGGACTTGAACCCACACTCTGCTGATCAGAAACACCAGAGCTTGAGTCCGGTGTTCTTATCCGCTCTGCCACGACACGCCACATTGCTTAACAATTTTCAGCTAAGCAGAAATCAGCAGGTTGCCAGTCACAAGTTGTACATGTGACATGGTATTTTGGCCGGTAACCTTGTTCTGGTGCGTATAATTTTGTTGTGCTTAGCTACTTTTTGTGCTTAAGCAGCTCTATAAATTTGGGCCCTGGTCTTGACACTTGTTACCTTAAGCAAGACTTTTGACCATTAGGCTCCCTATTGCTTTGTCCTTATGGGACATAAAGCCATAGGTCCTGTATGTTGTATAATGCACATAGAGTAACCCAGTGCACTTATTGTAAAGAGAAGGGGCTTGCCCCAGTGTTTCGGGGCATCTGTTAAAAAGAGCACTTACATTACACATGAGTTTGACATTTTCAAAATGTTGTATTTCGCTTTAAATAGCCTGGATATTGACACAACAAGATACAACGCTTTTGCACGGAGCCTTTTTCGTGCGAGATACAACATTTTTGCAAAAATGAGATACAACACTGACGCGACAATGTCATGCCAATTTGATTAATCTCCTTTACTCAAAAAGGGGATGATTGTTGCTGCTCACACGCCAGGCCATCTCTTTGGAACAGCCTCCCACTCCAACTCGGCCAAGTATAGACACTGGCTCTTGTTTTCAGACAACTCTTCAAACCTTTGTATTCCTGAAATCATAGCTGGGGCATTTTTTGATTGTCTTCGTGCTTTACAGCAGAGTTGTTGTATTGCGCCAGCAGTGTCATCCGTGCCAGAGACATGGCCCACTAGAAATGTCCATTATTATTGTATATTCGGTTTGTGGTAACACCCAGTGTGTATCTACTTCGCTGTGTAGATTTTGTTCTTTAGAAAATTTGTCTTGCTATTTGTTCTACTACCATGGAGTAGATTTTCTCAATGTTTCGACTAGCTTGCTCTAGTCATCGTGATGACTGAAGCAAGCTAGTCGAAACTTTGAGACCAACAAAACTCACTCCGCGGCAGTGCAGTTAATTACCCCGATCCACAAAGCTAAAGTAGCAGTCCCGGCCGATTTCCTACCTTCCGCCCCGGTAGTAGTTAATAAGCAGGACAGTTTATTTCAGAACTGAGAAGTCTCCCGAATTCCGAAAATCTACTCCGCAGTAGTAGAACAAATAGCAAGACAAGTTCTCTAAGGAACAAAATCTACACAGCAATGAAGTAGTTCATACACATGGTGTTACCGCAAACCGAATATACATTGATACCTCACCATGCAATACCTCAAAAAACCATATCCATTATTAATATTATTATTATTATTAAATACTCTGCTCTTTCTTTGCCTTCCTAGTTTGCTGGTGCAAGTCTTGACACGTTTTGAGAATGAGAACAGTGGTCGGATGCTGGTAGCAACGCTGTGTCTCTTGGAGTGTTCCTGTCACGGCCTTCTTGAGACTGAACTCCTCTCCATCCTTGGAGATGAGGATAACTTGATGAAAGGAGAACAAGGTAACCTTTGACCGAGAGTCGGTGGGGTGGTTAGATTTTTAGGACTCTTGACTAGAATCTGAAAACCCAAATAGTGTTCTTTATCCCTGGTTAGAGTGATTACAACTGTTAAATTGTTTTGTGATACCAGCTGCTAATTGCAGGATTCGAACTGGCATTTTGACACCGGGTATGGTTGGTGGTCTTGTGGTTTAGATGTCTGCTCTATAATGCGGGGGGGGGGGGGGGTCGTGGGTCCAAATATGACATGATTAGTATGCCTGGGGATTTGTTTTCCCTGCAAAACTATCACACATGGAATAGTCCAAACTTCACCTCATGACTATATTCTGCAACATTGCACTCAGATGCATCCAGTATTTGTATAGTTATTGCACATGATGATAAATTGCATACTATGGACTCAAACTCAAACATGACACCCTGGGCCCAATTTCATAGAGCTGCTTAACGGCTAATTTTGTGCTTACTGTGCGAGTTTCCATTTCATAGCGCTGCTAACCGTAAGCGAACGAATAGGCATGCTAACCTTCCAGTGCTTTCTGAATGAAAAGTAATGGCGTAACAATGCAAATTTGTGTTGAACGCGCAAGCTGGCCGCCTAATTTTCTTGCCAACCTGTGAAATACGCTTACGCTTAAGCCAATTTTTCTGCTACAGTAAGCACGGAAATTTGCTTACCGTTAAGCGGTGCTATGAAATTGGTCCATGGTAAATGATTGTTTTTTAAATTCTTTGATTGCACTCCTCGGGTTTTCCTAAACAAAACATCAGGCATGATATTCTTTCTACTTAAGTCTGATCTCCAATTTTTTGCCATATGAAAATCAGAAAAATTGTGATTAAATGGCCTGAAAAGTCTATTAGAGCCTACACCATGTGTACATGTGGGTCAGCCCTTGTACTTGACAAGTTGTTCCTACTTTTTTCCAAGGACCAAATATTATGCCTGAAAGCATGTAAGAAATTTATTAAAATAGCTGTAGGTTTTGTGACAGTTTTCAAACCTGAAAAACAATTTCCATAGAGCTGCTTAAGGACAAAAATTACCTAAGCACAACAAAAATTGTGCCAACCAGAATAAAGTTACCAACCAAAGTACCATGTCACATGATGCACAATCTTTGACTGGTATCCTGCTTAGTTTTGCTCTGGTTAAGCAGCTCTATGAAATTGGGCCCTGATCCATCATTAGACGATGTTTGTTCCCGTTAGATTTCACTCTTTGTTTGCCCAAATGTCACGATGAATCACTGTGCAGTATTTCATTGACGGACTTTGTTATATTTTGACAGAGTCGAGAGAGAAGAAAGCCTCTGATATTGGCCCGTTGTGGGCTGACCATGTGTTCCCAGCCTTGAAACCGTTCCTGTGTCCGTTTGGGGACAGTGGCGAGGGGAGGCTGTACTTCTATCATCGCTCGCTCAGCAAGGCTGTCAGGGCAAAGTAAGTAACTAATACCTGCTTAACAGTTAAAGGCAGGATATACTTTTGATAATTGTCAAAGACTAGTTTCCTCACTTGGTGTATCCCAACATGTGCATAAAATAACAGACCTGTGAAAATTTGGGCTCAATTGGTCATCAAAGTTGCAAGAAAATAATGAAAGAAAAAAAAACCTTGTTGCATAGAATTGTGTGCTGTCAGTTGCCTGAAAAAAAGGCTTAATGCCTGCAGCCTTTCTCAGATACAAACATTTTAGTGAGAAACTAACTCTTTCTCCAAAACTACATTACTTCAGAGGGAGTCGTTTCTCCTAATGTTTTATACTATCAGCAGCTCTCGGTTGCTTTTTACCAAGTATGTTTTTATGGTGATGTATTTCTTGAGTAATTACTAAAAGTATCCACTGCCTTTAAATCAACTCCTTTTGCTATGGAAATCAGTAAATCTTTTCACAAGAAAAACAGTTCTAGACTGCTTTGCAGGAAATGTCTCAATCTATAACATTCTGCCTTAAAGGAACATTACAGAATTGGTTTTTGCTAACAAAACAGTTGCTGGCAGTGTAAGCACTTTATATAATCCACTATATACATAAACTGACAAACCTGTAGAAGTTTGAGATCGATCGGCCATCTGGGTCACGAGAAAATAGTGCAAAACCGATTACAAATTTGCATGTGTTATACAATGCATGAATAAAACGCTCATGAGCGATAAACTCCAATCGGAAATTAGTTTGATTTATTTCCCATCAAATATGGCATTTCAGCCAAAAATATTTCTAGGGATGTTTTCTACTATCATCATCATTAGACCGTGTAAGTTTTATGTAAATCTGTGATCAAAAGTATGTTTTACAATTACCAATTCTGTAATGTGCCTTTAAGCTATCCCACAGTTCCTGAGAAATTATCACAGCATTTCTTCCTTTGGTCATTTTCATAATTCATTCATCCCAATTTAATCCCTTCTCTGCTTTTCTTTTGCAGATATTTTAAGGATAACAACGGGAACGCTTTTGGTAACAGTGAAGAAAATCTGTATCGGTGGTGGCACACCAAACTGGCCAACTACTTTGAGAGAGTGGTAAACATAGAGCGCAAAGCAGAGGTACGATTATCCGAACACATTAGCTGCCTCTGTGGTGTGTGTGGAGTAATTTACTGAGCCGCTGTGAGCAGCGCACCATAGAATTAATATCTTGTGCTTTTTTTAACGGGAACAAGCATTTGAATACGCCCAAGACTTGCATAGTCTGTACACTTTTGAGTTGCAGATACTGCCTTTTTTTAATAAATTTGTTTTATGAGATATTGCCTAACTTACAAGGACGAACGGCCACTTTAAGGTGAGGGCTACACTTAACTGATTTGGGCTGTTTACCCAAATCAACTGACACCAGGGGCACGTTGCCACCTACTCCTGGGGCTGAATCGGGGGTTACCCCCTTCACAGTCCGTAAGGATGTAGGCATGGGTATCATCCACTAGGAGCCTGGTTGGTAGAGCAGAATGCACTACCTTCCCAATTTTTTACAAAGCAATTATGGTTAAACGCCTTGCTCAAGGGCGCAAGTGTCGTGACCGGGATTCCAACCCACACTCTGCTGCTGACAACACCAGAGCTTGGGTCCAATGAACTAGACCACTCGGGCACGACACGCATTGGGAATGGCACATGCAATGGTATGTTTGTTTTCTTTGAATGAGATTTTGATGATTGGGAACAAGTAAAAACAACACTCAGTATTATCATACATATTCATGAGTGCTCTGTGAATAACCATGAGCTGTGTTTGTATTCAACCAATCAGGAATATCCACACCACCTGTTAAAGATTGGTGACAAGAGGCGATTGGTGGTCTTTCTTACGGACTGGGAGGTGTTCAGTTACTATTATCGGGAGGATTTCAGCGGAGAATTACTCTCATATTGGAGAGAGGTTTGTGGATTTAAATTTTTGTTTTAAACTAAAAGTAAAATAGTTTGGGGTTGAACAAAGAAAAATTGACTAGAGCGGGATTTCAACCAATGACCTCCGGATTAACGTACCGGCACTCTACCAACTGAACCTGGGAAGCAGCAGCCATGGGATCACCTTGAGGGGATGTGACTTTTTAAATTTTAAATGTCAAGAATTGAGCCACAAGGGAAACTGGTTTGGGGTTGAACAAAGAAAAATTGACTAGAGCGGGATTTGAACCAATGACTTCCAGATTAACGTACCGGCGCTCTACCAACTGAGCTATCTAGCCCTATGTTGGTGGTCTCCCTATTTTGTCAATGTCTTTGTTTCGGGGGTGCCAGTCAGAAGCCATGCAACCGTTAACTGCCGTGTAGCCAGGGATCACACAATTTTTAAAATTGACTAGAGTGGGATTTGAACCCACGACCTCCGGATTAACTGACGGTAAATTTCAAATGGTTTGGTTTCCCTTGTTGTTCATTACTGATGTGGTAAATAAATGCTCCGTTGCATCAGCAGTTATTAGTCAAAAGGAGTTACTCAACTCACTGGTCAAATAAGATCAATTCGAATTCATCAGGTCGCAAAAGATCATTCAGTTTTCGCAAAAGCCAACAGCAGGAGGCTGGTCAACCTTTAAATTTCATCTATTGCAATATAGGTAGTAGAAATTCAACCACAGAATGGTGAGAATGTAGTCTTGAATGTCTATAAGTGAAATAGAACGACTGAAACAAACCTAAATGAGAAGGATAAAATCATGTGTGCATGAAAACAAAATTAAGTGCAATGGTAGCTGAAAGGAAACCCTAGTTTAAATCAATCAGGGAAACTTGTTGATTGCGTGTTTAGCACCTGGTTTTTTCATAGCGTAAAGCTTTCTGTTTAAGCTTTTTGTTATACTTCAAGTAATGCCTTCCCTTACTCGTTATTTGACCATAGGCTGTGGATAGCATGTACACAATGGAGAAACACTACGTCACAAGCGTTTACAAATCGGCAGAGAGTAAAAATTTGAACAATTTAAATGAAGAAGTGAGGAGCCTGCAGTATGAGAAAATAGGCAGATTTCTGTAAGTCATAACTGATCGGGGCCAAATTTCATAGAGCTGCTTAAGCAAAAAATAATGCTCAAGAATTTTCTGCCAACCAGAGATCAGCAGGATACCAGTCACAAATTGAACATGTGACTTGGTAGTTTGGCCGGTAACCTTATTCTGGTAAGCATGATTTTGTTGTGCTTAGTTACTTTTTGTGCTTAAGCAGCTCTATGAAATTGGGCCCAGATTTATTATTATTGTTTAGTTTTGCCTTTATACACATGTGAAGATATGCGCTGTACAATCAAAGCTTCCTGAGTCCTGGGTGGACAAAAAATTTACTGGCAAACAGAACGGCAAGAGCGGCTA
Source organism: Pycnopodia helianthoides (assembly GCA_032158295.1). NCBI lineage: Eukaryota > Metazoa > Echinodermata > Asteroidea > Forcipulatida > Asteriidae > Pycnopodia > Pycnopodia helianthoides. The sequence continues at coordinate 2,541,024 of CM063246.1, read as the reverse complement.
GTGTTTAAAGCACTCGCCTTTCACCACTGTGGCCCTGGTTCGGTTCCTGGCTAGGGCCATATGTGAGTAGAGTTGTGCGCTAGTTACTAAACAATGAACGAAGGTGGCTAGTGTTTAAAGCACTCGCCTTTCACCACTGTGGCCCTGGTTCGGTTCCTGGCTAGGGCCATATGTGAGTAGAGTTGTGCGCTAGTTACTAAACAATGAACGAAGGTGGCTAGTGTGTAAAGTGCTCACCTTTCACCACTGTGGCCCTGGTTCGGTTCCTTGCTAGGGCCATATGTGAGTAGAGTTGTGCGCTAGTTACTAAACAATGAACGAAGGTGGCTAGTGTGTAAAGTGCTCACCTTTCACCACTGTGGCCCTGGTTCGATTCCTGGCTAGGGCCATATGTGAGTAGAGTTGTGCGCTATTTACTGAACAATGAACGAGGGTGGCTATAGTGTGTAAAGTGCTCACCTTTCACCACTGTGACCCTGGTTCGATTCCTGGCTAGGGCCAGATGTGAGTAGAGTTGTGCGCTAGTTACTAAACAATGAACGAAGGTGGCTAGTGGGTAAAGCGCTGGCCTTTCACCACTGTGACCCTGGTTCGATTCCCGGCTAGGGCCATATATGTGAGAAGAGTTGGTTCGCTGCTGTGCCTTGAGGGTTTTTTCTCTGGTTTTCCTCCCTCAGGAAAAATCAAACACTTTCGATCTCTGGCTGTGCTGTGTGGTCATATTTGGGTTGATGTGGCTGGCCGCCAAGAGGCGCCCTTACATGCCTGCGACTCAACCACGTTGTAGTGCGCCCTTTTGCAATTCTGCAAATTATTGTTATTATGCTTACTCAGGTGGGATTCAAACCTGCATCTCCAACATCCCAAGCAGATGTCTTACCTCTAAACCACTGATCAGTAGGTCACTGATCAAATCCAATTATTATTAGCAGTGGGTACAACAAAAATTGCATCAGGGATTTAGAATGTTGTTTTGGTTTTACACTTACCCCGATGGTTAAAGGAACATTACAGAATTGGTAAGAAAAAAACTTGCAAAATATACTTTTGGTCACAGATTTACATAAAGCTTACATGGTCTAATGGTGATGATAGTAGAAAACATCCCTTGAAATATTTCTGTCTGAAATGCCATATTTGATGAGAAATGAATAAACTAATTTTCCGATTGGAGTTTATCGCTCAGTGAGCGTTTTATTCATTTGTTGAATCTATATGATTTTATGCAAATGTGTAATCGGTTTTTCACTATTTCCTCGTGACCCAGATGGCCGATCGATCTCAAACTTCTACAGGTTTGTCAGTTTATGTATATGGTGGATTACATAAAGTGCTTACACTGCCAGCAACTGTTTTGTTAGCAAAAACCAATTCTGTAATGTTCCTTTAAATGTTTTGACATAAACAAGCGTGGTGACCAAATTGTTTGACCACTCAGGCGTGAAGCAGACTTTCTTGCACAACAAAAAGCTTTCACTCACAGGCCATTTGTATAAACTCTAATATCATCTCGAAGATATTTTTTTACAGCATGATAAGTAATCAAAGTTGCCTTACTTATTGAATTTCCTTTCATTTAACCAGAAACCATTGAGGTCGGCCAATAAATGTCCAAGTTCTTGGTCTTTGTTTCCTCAGTGTGATTTGTAAACTCACTTTTTTGTACACAAGTACATGGCGCTCCGTAGCTGTTTGGCCTTTCGGATCTTTCCACTCCAATTTACCATCATTGGAAAGATTCAATCTTTTTATTTCCAATGATGGTAAGCTTGGGTATGGAGGGTGAACATAAACAAAACTACAGCTTTATAACAAATGGCCTTTGTGCTCTTGCTTGAGTGCTTTTGTGTGTAAACTTGGTTGACGCAAGTTGCCAATGGTTAATGCAGTCAACTCAATTCGCCTATGGTGGGGTAAGGGTGCAGTCAACTAAAGTTACCTACCCTAAGGAAAGGATTAAATGCGCTGTATTCTCAGTACTTTTAGATTCCTGCAAAATCGTCAATAAATAAGTCTCTAAAAGTGTCTGCCTTATTATGAAGGTAAGCCCTTCAAAAGTGTCCTACTCTTTTTCCCACGGGCCAACTATTGTGTCCGGTCTTGTGACTTTGACTAATTGTTGCTCCACAGGATGCAAGCAGGCCAGCTGGAGTCATGCTTCAAGCTCCTGGAGAAGTCTATGGAGATGGAGGCAAATCTTGGCGAACGAAAAGAGCGGATGATCGTTCTTTACGATGTACTTGCGAGCATGCACAACGAGGTATGCAAGAAGCATTTAACTCTCGATCGATCAAAAGCATTTTTTTTCTGACGTAAACTTTTAACTCTGAGAAGACCGTATAGCGTATGTAAAAGCCAAGTCCAATTACTAAACTTTTCTTGCATACATCATGAAATAAACATTAACTCAATGCGACTCATACGGGCTTCTGGTAATAGACCTTTCCCATGATGTATGTAAATAGCACATCGCGCATGGTCACTAATACTACTGGTTGGCAAAGTGAGCAAACATTGCACCTTTTGGGGCTGATGGTGGCGTGACACATATGCGTTTGTGTGTCCGCCCAGTGCACAACTCAATGGTGTTTGCCAACCAATAAAGTCTGTGCGCATGCGTGAATCAAATCAGCATTTTTCATGGGAAAGATTAATTAGTGGAGCCAGTTTGTTGGAAGTGGGCGTGGCTTACAGCGGAATTACATAACACCTGCAAACATGATTGGCCGAAATCAGGTGTTGTTTGGAAGCTCTCAATCTAATTTATTTGACGATCAAATAAAACAGCTTTCAGTTTGAGTTAATGTAGGAAGAATCTGGTTTTGGCACGGACACAATAAAGCACTTCGTATTTGATGTTATTATGATGCATGTTTCTCATTTACCGATTTGATTGCAGAGGCTTGTGTTGCATGACTATATGACCAAAGCTATGATGCCCGACCTGAAACCAGCGATCCAGCATCGACAGAAATCGCTGGAGCTTGGCGCAGGATTAACTGAGGACTCCTTCAGGGTAGGAAACAAATATTAACAAAGAACTTTAGAATCAAGTCTGAAATATTCTCCCATCTTCCCACCTTTGATTTTGTCCTTTTGTGTTTCCAACTTCTTGTGGTTAAACCAGCCCCTTGACTCCTTCTTCATTGTTCATCCCTTTCTTTTTCTTTGTATTCTCTGCCTCTCTCTGTTTTTCATTTCTTTCCACTCGACTGCTTCTGTTACACCAGTTTACCAGTTTGTGTTGTGTTGTGTTGTCATTTAGCCTTCGAGAAAGACTCTGTTAGGGTCAAAACACCAAGCCATTAACTAATTTTTTGCAAATCTGAAATTGTGACAGAAAGGAGTGCTAGTGAAATAAAATGTTCACCTTTGTGTTTCACAATCACTTATCTCCAGTGTTTCCGAAACTACGACATATTTACCCCGTACGTCAATTTCCGGAATGATTTTTTGTTATTGAGAATAGTTTGTTATCATAATGAATCCTTGACTATTAACCAAGTAAAGAAAATAAACGCTCTTCTAAATAAATTGCACCAGGGTTTCTGTTTCTCTTTCGAGAAAATGTTTGTGTCCATTGTGAATCGGTCAGCCCTTAGCCCTTGGAGAACATTCGACCCGTTCATAATGTACAGTTTGTCTCAAAACTACTGGAAAAGAGCTGTGGCATGTCAGTTACAGTCCTATCTGAATCAGTCTAATTTAAACCCATCTATGATCTTTATCCACCATAGCTGAAGCGAGCCTTCTCCTTGATGCAACTTTCCTTCAATCTGAGTACCTGGACCTCTCTAGACGGAGATAAAACTCTGTCAGCTGCAGAAGCCGCAGACCTTGGCTACGAAAGCCTCAAGGAGGCGAAGGAGATCTTTGTTGAGGTTAGTTTTCACACTTAAAATTGCAAAAAAACCTAATAATAGGATCGTTTGATTTGGGTTAATATTTATGTTTGTATTTCTTGTTTATCCTGGGAGACCTTTCAGTGAAAGACTGTTCGTCAAAGGTGCCCAGCAGTGACAAACATTCATTGATATAAAAATAGTAGATTGTACAAAACAATACATGTACAAAGGCGTTATATAGAATATGAAATAATAAATTAAACAATAAGGCAAGATTGATAAAACCAATATATCACAGTCAAAAAAAACACAAAGATGATTAAAAACAAAAAGTCTGGGCCAGCCAGAAGAGATGAATTGAAATTTTATTTTATTTTATTTAGAATTGCACCTAGATAGACCTACATACATTGTAGACAGTAAAACAAACAAATAAACAAATACTGGGAATTCCCCCTAGGGTTCATGGCAGTATTTTTATTTCATTTTTTATTTAGAGAATAACCGTGTGATGACCCAGTCTTCACTGCGTGGTAATGACTAGGCCGATGGCTGGCCGGTGTTATTGGAGCAAGTCAAAGGTTCATTACAGCGGCCAGCTACCAACCCGGTCATTGCCATGCAGTGAAGACTGGGTCACTGGGTTATTTCCATAAATAAATACTTTTGCCCCCCCCCCAAAAAAAACGGTAAAACTTTGTGATTTTTTTCCTGTCGCTGATATTTTAAGAAATGTTCTACTCATGTTTAAGGGCGCTTTTTCAGGCTCTTCAATTTTTAATGTGGCACCTTATCTCTTATACATAAGTATCTATTTATTTATATTTTCACGAACCAGACTATGACTATGAGCTCTGAAAATTGACAATACCATATGGAAATACTGTGGATGGTGTTCGGCTTTGTGCTTTGTTGGTTTCATGTGCATACCAGCTACCTTATTCACAAGTTGATACATTTTCTACACATTCACGCAAACACTGTTACGCATGGTATTTCACACAAAGAATACAGTTGATTTGATAGTTCCCCGCACAACATGCACAAGGCCAACATGACCACAAAAATGTGGCTTCAAGAGTTGTCACATATTTTACATGTCATATGCAACATTTTTAACTCTCTTTACTCTTGGTAACATTTTCCATTGAGTTGACCAACCATTTGAAACCTGTGCACTCTGCAGATGCATTCACCACATAATGTATTCTAGCACATAAAATCAAAGTGGATGATATTGAATGACAAGACAGTAGGAGGGTTGACTGTGTACTGTGTCGATGCAGTCACCATATTTATGATATCATATTGCAGGCTGGCCCAGTTAATCTATCATTCAAAACCGCAGTGTATGATATTGAATTGTCAAACAGTAGGAGGGTTGAGAGTGCATATTGTAGATGCATTCACCCCATCAAATCACATTGCAGGCTGGCACAGTTTGTCTATCATTTAAACTATCTCCTGACTATATATCTGATCTTCTCCGTAAATACATCCCTGTTCGTCCTCTTCGTTCTGCTGGCCAATCCCTACTGACGCCACCTACTTTTTCCACTAAATTTCTATGGTCAAGGAGCCTTCAACTTCATTGCACCTTCGTTATGGAATGACTTGCCACTTCATATTCGCCAAGCTGGCTCTCTTCAGATTTTCAAGGGACTTTTAAAAAACTCATTTGTTTGAATCTTTAGTTGTGTAACTTACTTTTATATTTATGTCATTGTTATTATGTTTTGTGTTGCGCATAGAGGCTTCTGCATTATGCGCTATATAACTATCTCGTATTATTATTATTATTATTATTATTATTGGTTACCCCTTAGTTAGATGACAAGGCTCATATAGCGGAGTGTATCATGAACGAGGCGATGCTTATCAAAGACTTTAACCAAGAGAAGGGTCTTCAGGTGAGTCATATCACAATTAGCCGTTTGCGAGTTAGATTTGAATTATGTCTGGCACAATGACTACCTTAGTCACAAGTTACCGCTTAAATTTGAACTCCTCAAGCTATATCGAGGGTTGTTGTATGACACTTGGTTCGAGGCAAATTTTTGAGTAGCTAGCGACGGAGAACGTAAGAGACAGAGAACACCCAAACACAATTCTGAATGGATTTGTTTGGCACAATAATCATTTTTTTTAAATCTCGAAGTTGCTTTACAAAAGCTTGTTCCCGACCGTTTGACATAGCACCGTCGATATAGTCTGAGGATCTACTTAAGTGGAATTAAACAAGCCATAACTTGGGTACCCAAAGTTGAACCAAGTTGAACCCAAAAGGTTGAACCCAAGGTTGAACCCAAGTTGAACCCAAGGTTGAACCCAAGGTTGAACCCAAGGTTGAACCCAAGGTTGAACCAGGTTGAACCCAAGGTTGAACCCAAGGTTGAACCAAGGTTGAACCCAAGGTTGAACCAGGTTGACCCAAGGTTGAACCCAAGGTTGAACCCAAGGTTGAATCCAGGTGAACCCAAGTGACCAGGGTTGACCCCAAGGTTGACCAGGTTGAACCCAAGGTTGAACCCCAGAAAACCCTTGAGGCAAACCTCAAGTTACCACCTGGCTAATTTTGCGTTCCCCCTAATTTGTGTCTAAAGCAAGTTATCGTAACATACATTGCAAACTCGCAATTGGATTTTTTAGTAGTTTTCCATATTTTCTGATCCCTTCACTTGTATCTGTTCCTTAGGCCAGTACTGCAAGATATTATTCTAGCTTTTTCCCTCATACTGCTGCACTTTGGAACTCCCTACCTGTGTTTTGTTTCCCACCATCTTAATACAATCTATTCCAATCCAAGATGAATATGGAGAGATATATTTTGCTCACAAACCTTTCTATATTTTCCTCGTAGCCCTCACCTTGATTAGCCTTCTGGACTGTAATGGGTGGTTTTCATTTTAAGGGGTGTCGGCCTTACAGCTGAAATGCCTTTTGTTTTTCGTCCAGATTTGTGTGTAGTTATTATTTTTCCTAACGGCCTATTCTCATAGATTTTGTACACAGATTTTGTTAAAGGATAATCTTATACTTAAAGGAACATTACAGAATTGTTTTTTGCTAACAAAACAGTTGCTGGCAGTGTAAGCACTTTATGTAATCCACCATATACATAAACTGACAAACCTGTAGAAGTTTGAGATCGATCGGCCATCTGGGTCACGAGAAAATAGTGAAAAACCGATTACACATTTGCATGAAATCATATAGATTCAACAAATGAATAAAACGCTCACTGAGCGATAAACTCTAATCGGAAAATTAGTTTATTCATTTCTCATCAAATATGGCATTTCAGGACAGAAATATTTCAAGGGATGTTTTCTTCTATCATCATCATTAGACCGTGTAAGTTTTATGTAAATCTGTGTTCAAAAAGTTCATTTTACAAGTTTTTTTCTTACCAATTCTGTAATGTTCCTTTTAAAGGATAATCTTATACTTAACATTGTCCTATCAGTACAGGTTTGTAGCTGACCATAATGCATCATTGTTAGCTGTTTTATAGGTGTTTTCCAAATTTGTGCCATTTTTCTTGGTGTGTTTTTTTTCTCTGCAGAGGTACAATGAAGCACAGTCACTGAGCTATCAAGTCTGTGGCGAGATGAGTGTTCTTTCAAGTCGTATTGCCATCAACAAGGCCATCCTCCTGGAGGAGATGGGAAGGGTGGAAGAAGCGTACGACTTCTTCCTCCTCACTAAAACGATCAAAACTGAGGTAAAGTTTATCACCAGTTTCAAAAGAACTCTGTGCGCTCATGAAACCATTCCACAGTCAGTGATTGTTCCGAATTTTAAATGCATTTAATAATAATAATAATCCTGTTAAAGGGACTGTTATCATGATCATAGTAGGCCTCACAGAATAATTAACCCTAACCCAGTTACTGCATGTGCGTGCACGCTGGCCATTATATCATTATAGACCGTGTCATCATGTTGCGATCTGACGGTCAGTGTGCCCGTGGGTGCAGTAACTTGGTTAGCGGTTTGTAAGCAGATACATGAATTTGGGGCAATGGAACAGCAAGTTTCATTCAGCCCATCCCTTCAACTAAATAAGATAAAACATGAAACATTACTTCTTTTTTTATTTTTCCATTTTTTTTAAGGACCTTTTTGGTTTTGTTTTAAGATATTAGTAGCTGTATTATTTCTCTTTTTTTTTCCTTAGGTGTTTGGAATTGACCACCCCCAGACTATGCGTATAATCCGGACACTCGAGGAGCCAACATATCGGAGGATCGCCCAACGACGTGCAATAGAAGCCTGGACTTGAAGAATCCAAATCCACTAACTTGGCCCATTGACCTTGTGCACATAATGTCATCTGAGTAGGGCGCCCTCGACTAGAGGTCAAAAAGAAGGTTGCTGATTGGCAAATTCTGTAGATAGATAGATGCATGTTTTCCATTGTTTTATCATCGTTTTACTTCTGTAGATGGTGGGGGTGATGTGCACAAGGTCCACACTGAAATCAATGGGGAATTCCCCCTCGATGATTTCATGCGTCAACTGTAGTTGTAGAAATCATGTCAGTTCATCATTAGGTTCTGTTTAACATACAAGTTTAAAATTTGAACCAACCACGCAGCAAACAAACTTGTACACTTTTTGTTGTTGAAGGAATGCTTTTTTCTTAAAACCCTTTTTTGAGTAAGAAATTTGTACTTTGACTTCCATTTTAAAAAGGGGAATTTCTTTTCTCCAGCTGTCGTGAAATGACTTCTGAACTGTGCCCACTGCAATATTTTTTTAAATAATAATAAAAAACTTATTATTATAATTCTCATTTATCCACTCTATAGAGTGCTCAAGGGGCCTACAAGAATACAATATAAAATACCTGTAAATGCAATTACAATGAGCGAAAAAAGGCTAGAAGCATCAAATGCATTTTGAGTTGAAATTTAAAAGTACTTAAGGAACTAGATGTTTGTATGTGCAGTGGTAACACATTCCACAAAGGAGGAACAGCTGTAGCAAATGCCATGTCCACATCACTGTCTTTTGCACAGGCAGTTGTGGCCCCTGTTTGGACCAAGTTGGACAAAGACAAATTTTTATTTTGTTTTATTATTATTGGTTTATTAAAAACACTCCTTGCAGTCCAAAGGCTGAATTGCACAGTGATTATACATGAATTAAAAAACATCAACAACAACAAAATAAATACAGAGCAAAATTGAAAACTTCTAAACTAAACAACTTTAACAGAAACAACAGCAATACACTCTAAAAACTTTAGTTCGTATACAGATAAAAATATTACATTCATTTGTTAAGTAATCTGGTGAGGTTTGGCAAAGGACTGTTCTTGAATCTGTTTGAGGCGAAAGAGTATTCATTAACGGTTTGTCAGATTTGCGATGATGGAGATCCGTTAAAGCAATGTATCGGGAAACAAAAAGTTCCCGAGAATGTCTTGCACACTCCACAGTCCCCCTTGCATTTGATGTCACAAGCTCAAACAGTGCCCTCGCCGGGGTCATAGAAAGAGTTATCATTGGCTGAGAGTTTGATGGTGTGTACACACGTGGATGTTGCTGTTGTTGGACCTCAGCAATGGCGTCCTATGCAAAGGGTCTAATGAAGTGTCTTCTGCTTTGTATATGTGTAATTTTTTAAGAGATTGAGAGGTATGTTTCACCCACCTGATACATCTTGAATTGTGTCTATTTTCTTCAGATTATTTTGTAAATTTTTGTGTGTTTCGACAACAATCTTTGAAGTTGTACATGTATATTTTGTAAGAGTGTCTAAAACATTAAGCTCAAAGTTACAATTTTTGAATTATATCTAAATGTGCCCCATGTTTTGATGGGGTTGTAAAGTATTGGTTTTTGCAAGGATACAAGTCTCCTAGTGACAAAAACAACAACATTCAATAACATTTCGTTGGCATAGCCTTGTCTGAATAGATTTGATTGATATCTGGTACAATGCCTTCCACTGAAAAAAAAATTGCAATGTATTTTTTTGACATAATTATCTGATGAGCACCAGTCTCGTCATATGAGATACCTACTTACCTTATAGGTCTTAGATGTTAATTGAAAGCTCTTCCTTTTGTCTATTTGATGAATAATTAAACCCAGCTGTGAGTTTTGGTGAAAAGTGCCTGGTTTTGGCATGGAGCGTAGCGTATTGTGTTTTCTCAAAATATAAACTTAATTGTGTAAAGCATTTGTGTCAAAAATTTATATCTGAAACGGTTTTGTAACAGTTCTTGAACATGAGACATAGTAGATTAACAATAAAAGAGATTTTCTGTAGGGAAACTTAAATCAATATGATTATTTTATTTTATTTTAGTTCATATATTGATTCTTATTAGTACTATTTTTATATGTGTTTTTAATAGCTTTACGAGTATTAATTTTGTACTACCATGATCGGTTGTCAAAATAAAATATATGTATAAGTGCACAGCCACAATCGTGGGTTCACTTTTTGTTACAAAGACACCAAATGAACAACACATAAATATTGAGTAACTCTTTGCAGATCTTGTATTCGACAAACTCAAGTACTTTCTACTCTTCGTTCACACAGCGCTGGTTAATTAATTTACAAACAACATTGAGATAACTGTTACATCACTGGTTTTCAAACTGTTGTTCATAACATGGACACACAAAATAAATGTGTACCCATGATTGTGGCTCTGCACATAATCATCTCTTCAATAAAAAATATATATTTGGTAACAACCTAGAGTATAAAATAGCAAATAACAATTTGAAGGTTGAATATATAGATCTGATCTTTGAAATGTTCTTATAAACCTAAAAGGTAGATGGAATAAACTTTCCTCTGTAGACCCATAGACAAAATAACATTAGCCAAAATAAAATTTTTGTGAACAAAGAGTGTTTTTGTATGTCTCTGTTATTTCAACTTTTGATTGCATTGTTATATGACAGTCAATACACACTTGGCGGGCATGATATATATTCTTCCTACTTTTAGTCTGATTTTCGATTGTCTTTGCATGATCAGTAAAACAGGGCAGCGAATTTGGTATTTTAACTAGCCTGAAAAAGTCTATACAAACGCCACTAATTTATAGGTCAGCCCTTGTTAGTCCTTGAGATAAAATGTCCTACTTTTTTTTTGAAGGGCCAATATGATTGCCTGATTGGATGACATGTGGTGCACTGCATCACTGACCGGTTGGTGATGTGAGAGGCAGAAGAGGGATGTACCTGTGAATGTGTCTGGGGTCGATTCAATTAATAGAAATAATAATATAGAGGTAGAATAAGTTCATGAGATGGGCCTATGTGAACCGCCCAATTCAAGGACAAGTTCAGCTCATGAAAGCAACATTTCTGTCAACAATCATCCTCTCAAAGAGGTTTTTAAAAAGTTGTAAAAACCCCTTTTAACCGAAATACTTTTTCTTAAGGGGAAGGGGGGGGGCGGTGGGGGGATGGGCGGGAGTGTAGTCTACGACAACAACATTAACCGAACAGACTGCCTGCAAACCAAGTCACTTGGTGGCGCTCTTCGGCATGAAAAAGCAGGACGAGTTTCGGCAAGTTCCTGTTTTCGCGTTTTGACATATTAATAGATAGGAAAGGACAAAATCCCTCCCTGCCTTCACGTAGCAGGTAAGACTTGCCGGCTGTTTGTACACACTGTATAATGTATTCATAAAACATTTAAAGATTCTAAAGATTAATAAATTAAGAAATTAAGCTGAATAGTTCATGCCCAATCAAACTAACGACCGTTGCCGTCCGAACATTCACATTGCTTCCTGAAACTTTTATTGAGCTGTTTAGGAAGCAGTAAAACATTCAGGACGTCTTGATCTTGATCTTGATGTGGTAATTGATCAGCTCCTTTCGAGGAACAACACTCAATATGAGGTCAGATCAGGAGGGAAGAGCTCCTAGTTAGATTTATGCGCACCCGACCGAGTGTGCGCCAAAACTTAGTGGGACTGATGCTGAACCGTCAGTCTCCGTTTGTGTTCTATCAACAAGGATACGAATTATTGGATTGGCGTTATTGGGCTGACCTCGATCCTTTATAGTTTATGAGTTCACTAAGAATTAGGTTAAAAAAAGGGAGTAATTGCAGAATGCCCCGCGGGATATTCTGCAATTGTGCCAAAAAAAGTTATTACTTATTGCCCTTTAAGCAAAATGAAAATGGCCTTGCTTTCTCAAAGATGAAATTCTAAATCCAAGCTTGGGTCTTGGGATGTATTGTTTAGATGATCTTCCCGTCAGGGCAAGGGCAAGGGTGCCCGGCAAACTCCCAAAAGGGGATACACCAAGCTAGCAACAGCCAATCTCTCTCATAGATACAATCATTGGTTTAACGTCTATGATTATGAACTGCAAAAGCCAGTAAATTGTGAGTCAGTAACTAGACTTCACTTTGTCGTTGTGGAACCAGTGGTTAGCTTTATAGAGTTCCAACCCACAACCTTGTGATTGCTAGTCCTACACTAACCACTGGGTGACCCTATATTTCAAATCAAGTTCCTCATTGGTGACGTTTTCTACTATTTTCCATTGCTTAGTTACAGTTACTACGGTGACGACATTCCCGGCCATGTCATGGGCAGATAGCAGTTAGCGGAAAAGGTCAATCCAGCAATGATGGTCAGATTTTCCAGACTGTTAAGATGTCGTCTGTTGCTCCTGATCCCACTCTTCTTAGGGGTGTACGTGTTGTATGTTAGCCAGAAGACCATGAACAAAAGATGCACTCAGAAGTTCTCCCTTGATATGCTTCAGGACGTGGTATGTGAAATGTACTCATAGATCGGCAGAACTGGAATAAGAGTTTGCAATAATCGTAACCCTCCATCCTCCTGACAGTCGCAGACTGGAGGGGTTACGAGACAACTAATGTAACAAATCAGGGAAATTGCAATTTTGACCATTTTTGTGGGGCATATATGCATCACGACGTATGAAGCCCAATTCCTCGTTTTTTTTCGATGGCACAACCATGCACGTTTATTACTTGGTTGGGTTCTTCCATGGTGAAAGGGGGCGAGTGTTCATCACCCTAACCCTAACCCTACCCCTACACCTAACCCTTCCCCTAACCCTACCCCTCACCCTACCCCTCACCCTATCCCTCACCCTATCCCTCACCCTATCCCTCACCCTACCCCTAACCCTACCCCAACCCCTACCCCTACCCCTACCCCTACCTCTACCCCTACCCCTACCCCTACCCCTAACCCTACCCCTAACCCTCACCCAACCCCAAACCCTCACCCTCACCCCCTCCCCCACCTGTCCAGTCACCCTGACCGTCTCGTGGTGGTTGGCTTCATACGTATGAAGCCACACAACCACGCCATTGTAACGTGCATGGTTATGGCTCGGAATTGGGCTTCATACGTCGGTTCGTATATATATCTCATTTTTGTCAGACTAGTCACCAGATTAGCAAAATTTGTACCACTTTCAAAAATCATGACACACATTCTACAAATGTTCCAAGAACACAAAATTGATCTTCAATGCGTAATGAATCCATTCATAACACTCAAAACAGCGTTGAGAAAATATTTTGAAGAAAAAACAAACAAAAACTTGCTCCTTCATTTTGCCAACCAGTAGTGTCAGTGCGCAAGTACAATGTCCAATTGACATATTTCGTGGGAAAGGTCCCTCACACAATGTACGTGTGGAGGCCATGGCCTATCGATCGTGAGATCAACTTTATAATCAATTGAGGGTGACATAAACATTGTCAAGAACAGACCCTCTCAACTAAAAAGAGGGAAAAAGACAATAAAATGCAGAGTAAAAAATCCATTCAGGAGCTGTTTAAGAAATAAATACATTTTCTAGTTTGTATTCTGCTGTTTGTTATAGTTTTGTTATCCTGTAAAGGATTCGAACTGCCTCTAGCTACTGGGCAGTCTCTGTGGTCTTGTGGTTAGACATCTGCGCTAGAATGGCAAAGGTCATGGGTTCGAATCCCACCCGAGATATGCCTGTGGATTTTCTAGCACTTGGGAAAGTACTAAGTATACGGTGCTTTATACACACCGGTGTAGAGATAAAACCAATTCTCTATCCCCAATGCAAATTTAACATCGATTAAATATCCTGTATCACTCAATTTCACAGAGCAGGTCACATTTTTTACTTGACCTAATTGGCAATTTTTTTAAAGATCATCAGTGTGAAAATGAAGAGAAACAAACTTGCAAATCAAGATACATACAGATTTGGTGTTAATTGTACTATTTCTATTTTTAATTCAACAGTGTGATCTGTATGAGAATGACAAGATTGACGGAAATCTCTGTGACGAGCTTTGCAACTCAGACATCTTCCACTACGAGACTTGCTTCAATCGATTCGGTGGAAAAAAGGTCATCCAGGCTCACTTGGGCACTCGTCGAGTCGTCCTCAAATCACGCCACGCCAAAATTACCGATTACGACCCGATCTATAAGGGAGCACTAGACGATGACAATGATGGGTCGGATCCTCGCTTCATGTCCCAAGAGTCATTTCGGCTGTTCGTGTTCAACCACGTCCAATCTCTTTTCGGGATCAAACTAGATCTGACCAACGATCAGGTACTGGACAGGTTGCTCTCTCAGTCCAAACACTCCTCCAGAATTCTTGACAAGTCACAGATGAACAGTCTCTGGGCGCTTCTCCAGCAGGACGAATACACGTTTTTCATGTTTTTTCAAGGGACGTCGTTCTTCCCGAAGATCTACGGAGCGTGCGGGCACTTCTACGTGGAGGAGTACGTGCCGCCGGGTGTAATCTACCGTTCCGACGCGCAAAGTCTGTCCCAGCGCATTGAGTCCGCCAGCTGGGAACGACGCGCCAAAGTTGCCAAAGATTTACTAGACATCGTCAAAGCTACCGAGTCCGATTTCAGAGAGACACTTCATCTTTGTGACGTCAAACCAGAAAACTTTGGAATTGTCGACTTCCAGGTGAAAGCAGTCGACATTGATATTAGCTTCTTCGACACCGTCATGGGGAACTTTTTGGAGCAGCCCAAATGCTTGGAACACAAAGACTGTGATTTTTTTGACTGTCATGGCGTCTGTGATGTTGTGAACGAGAAATGCACAAGAGAGAGGAAAAACAATAACTTTCAGGTAGTGTATACGGATTTATTTCCTGATATTGATTATATTTCACTGATTTGGAGGCTGTGTACTATTTGTGTGACCTTTGACCTCTTTAATGAAACAATTCATACCGTACATTTTACTAAAACATTTCATATAACATTGCCTTTGAGTGTGAAAGTGTTTGTTAAAGTTTGAAAATTTAAAAAAATGTATTTTATTAACACGGTATGATAACAAATCTTTATGAATCTCATATTTTTTTGAAAGAGAACATTAAATCCCGGTGCTTTCTGTCAGAATCTAAGTTGTCTTGGCATTTTTTTAGTCAGGGTTTCTTTGTGACTAAAAAAGCATATTCCGGCAGTTTATTTATTTATTTTTTATAACAACCAAAATCAGCTGTTGCTTTTTTTATAGGTTTTCAGATTCAGTTTTCTCAAATATACCTTCATTACGGAGGGAAATATTTCACAGAAATAGTATGGTTTGAGTATGAACTTAATAATCAGTAAGCTTTCAGACTAAAAATTAAACAATGATGTTTTTTATCCTTACCAATCCTGTATAATACCTTTAACTATAAAAAGCAATTTCCACTTTGTGATTTTCTCATCCAGACAATCTGCGCAGACGTGTTTCAACAAACGCTCAGCAACCCCGGACTGCTCCGCCACCCGCCACCAAGGATAGAAGAGGAGCTGAGGAGCCTACTGCACCAGTGCATCTACCCCGCGGCAGCAGAGCAAGTCGCTAAGGGGTCCGCCACAGACACCTTCAACAGGTTCTACAAGCTTCTGACTGAGAGTTTGATACTTGGCGACAGGTAATTCGGTGGTAAGATTAATCACGATCATGTCGACCTTGGGGTCGACCATCGTCATCTGTCGGCCTCGGGGTCGACCATCATCATCTGTCGACCTCGGGGTCGACCATCATCATCTGTCGACCTCGGGGTCGACCATCATCATCTGTCGACCTCGGGGCCGACCATCATCATCTGTCGACCTCGGGGTGGACCATCATCATCTGTCGACCTCGGGGTGGACCATCATCATCTGTCGACCTCGGGGTGGACCATCATCATCTGTCGACCTCGGGGTGGACCATCATCATCTGTCGACCTCAGGGTCGACCATCATCATCTGTGCATAGAGACAGTTTAGTGGTGTAACTTTCTGGCAGCTAGTTCTCCAGACATTCCTCTGGTTCATGAGGGTTTTTAACCCGAGATGCTTTCAACTACTGTATCCTCATGTAGGACTCGCAGGTATGTTTTATACGGTGTACCAGTTGTACCATGTTTTGGTTCCCAGAGAATGACTTTGTTAGCTGCTTCGTCTTCATGGCGATGGAAATGGTCTGCTGCGCGTAGTCTGTGCTCTCTATCTCGGTTATCTTGGTTGAAGATTAAACCTGTGTAATTAAATATAAGAACTACAGGGTTGATGCAAAAAAAAAAAAAAAAACCACTTGTGACAGGAATTTTAACCTACTTACTGAACTTACTTGAATTTTTTTTGTTTATTTTTATGTAGTGAGGTATAGCTCTTCACCATACATGGTGAAAAAATCTTGTAAAAATTGCAAGAATAGTGTTGGTATACAAGTCATGCAAATCACTGTTGTCCACGTGGAAGTCTGATGTAAACCGTTTTTTTTGTCGTAGTTCACAAATATTCAATTGTAGGAAACATTCCCATGGAATATGGGAAAGGTGAAAACTTGTCTTAATATACTTTAACTTATGCTTTAATGATAAAGAAATGCATAGTAAAGAAAAAGAAGTTGCAATCATTCTTTTGAAGTGTGGTGTTTCGGGGTTTTCAAATCAAGTGGAGCTCAGTCAAGTGGATGGAATAAAGCCTTACTTGGACAAACAGGTTTGCCACATGACATTATTAAACTGTCTCAAAGACAATACAAGCATTTTTTTTTCATCACTTATGTTTGAAGGTCAAGATTTGAATACCATTAAATTAAACTTCTGAAATATACTCAACAAGTAGGTGTAAACTAACGTCAAAAGTGGGATTCCTTATTTTTTTGCACCACCCTATAGAGGGGGTTTCAAAACCATACAGATGTACGTATCATGTCAGGTGTCAGTGCAAAAACGTTGTATCTCCTCTAAAATAGTACTTTAAGTTACGCTCGAGATACAACGCTTTTGCACTGACGTGGCGATATAAGGCATTTCTAAAACGCCGCTACTGTACATCAAGAAGCGGTGCATTAGACTTAGTATAAATAATTCTGGAGACACTTCTTTATTTGCTTTTAGAAAGACTCAGGTTCTCATCGCAGGTTTGTTGAGCAAAATGAAAACTTGTGCGATTTGATGCAGACTTGAACAGCTTGACAATAGTTGGTTCCATGAGATGAGTTAGTGTCATGCTGAGCAAAGGCTTGGAGGGGGGGGGGGGCGGGGACAAAAGCAAGATGATACATTAGCTAACCTGGGCTCAATTTAACAAAGGGCTAAGATTGATCTTGACTGTGAATCACTCTTAATTGCTAAGTGTGATGTCATAATACATATCACTATGGTGATATTGACAACTCATCTTGAAGATGAAGCTCAGTGCTTTGTGAAAGGCCAAGCTTGCTCCAAGCCTGAAACCAGGATCCCCCGTCTGAATCTTTGGGTAGCTTGGGTATATCTGCAATGAATCAAGATGATTCTATGTATACACCTGTACATCCATAACCGTGTGTAACGCAACGCATAAGACACTGAACTCAAGCAAGCCACTGGAACTAATGTCCCAACATATCTTAGTCCTGCTTGAATGCCACCAGGGCACTTCCAGCAGCTTCTCTGTCTTTGTCCTGGCTCAGTGGACCTGCATTCTTCTGTGATGCTAGACACAGTCACCAAGGTGAGGAGACTTTCAAATTGGTTGATCCTGAAAGCGGCGCAGAAGTGAGACCCCAAGTGACTAGCTGAGCCCAAGCAATTTGTGAAATTTGCCCAAGGTGCCATGCCGTTGAGGCGTTTATTCACTTACACCAAGATCTGGTCGTCTCCATAATTGGCAGCCAGTGGAATTCTTTAAGACAAGATGTGGCATGATGGCTGACAAAGAAACAATTATTGCCCATTGAGACAAGGGTGGGGACCCATTACATTAGACTGGTCAGTCGTCTTTTATGCACAGCAAACATATTCCAAGTGGGATTCATGCCCGAGGCAGATCAGCGGAGTTCTGTGCATAACATAGCAAGGGGCTCCCTCTAGTTCTTTACATGTAACTCTGTAGCTTGGCCCTATAAGTACCCTCTTGTGTTCTTGGCTAGAGACCCTCCCATATCCTCCCAATTACCCCACTCTACATTACATGGTCACTCAACACTCAAATGTTTGAACTCTGATAAGATTGGTAAACATTGGAGACCTAATTGAAAAATGCCTGTTGTAATATGCTGGTAGACAAGTGGCGTAACAATTGTCCTCATTTGCAATCAAACCTTAATGAGTGACTGCAGTCACAAGTTAAGGGTCTCATGTCTGCAACCGACAATCTATGGAATAAAATTGTGCAAGTTTGTTGGCTTAGGTAGCCCAAATTGATGCTTAAATGTTAATAATAATTAATAGTTCTTGTATAGCGTATTTTACAATAACGTATCAATGCGCTTTACATTAGTGCCCTGGTCATTGGGCCAATAGCATTCCTGTAATTTTGTCTTGCTCCCTAGGGAGTATACAGGCCCTGGGCTGCCGTGGCACTCCAAAGGCTTTTCCCAAAACACAATATCAACCTCTACCCTCGCAGGTACCCATTTATACCCCTGGGTGAAGTAGATTGATACAGTCATCGACTTCAACTGTCTGTTATGTTATTGTTGCTAAATGTTCTCAGTAGATTGTGGTAGCCAATCAAATACCAACCGGCTGTTTGTTTTGTTCAGTTAAGTTCATGGCCAATTATAGACATTTGTTGTTTGTGCCTGCATTCCCAAATCGTACAAAGTGAGGGAACCTGGACTTTATTTTTGAGAATTTGTGACTTTTATCACATCCTCATGCCCTTCTTTGATTATGAATATCTTGTTCTTATAAATTATTTGAATAGTAGCAAGACAATAGTGTTATGTATGTAAGATTGATACATACAACTGTAGATGCTTTTTGTACCTGTCATATGTACAGAAGCATGAAGCATGCTTTTAGAAAAAGAAGAAAATATGTTTGCCCATGTAATGGCCACTTTTAGAGTCTAAAAAAATTAACAGTACCTTTTTATATGTAGTATATGAGCAGTAGTCTTATGGATTGTTCCTGAGATTTGAAAGCTTGTGTTCTTTCTTTAAGGATTTTATGAAATATTGCAATACCAGAGGTCTTTCAAGCTTATTGGATATTTGTTCACTGATTGTTTTACTAATTTATTTATTGGGTTTTGTTTAACATTACGATTATGACAATGGTCACCCAATGTGAACTTACATGTACCATAAGTTCCCTGTGAACGTCTGTTGTATCCTGTATGCAGGTGTGACGTCCGTAATTCCACTGCAAGCCACGCCCACTCCACACAAACAGGCTCCACTGATTACCAGAAGCCTATGGGAGTGGCATTGAAGTCGTTTTCTCTAATGATTTATTTATCAAGTTCAATAAATTTTGGATTTGTCTTTTTCATACTTTTTTCGTACTGACCAAGGTCTTCTCAGAATTATAAGTTTCTGTTATAAGAAATGCTTTTGAAACGATGAAAAAATTGATTTGGGGTAAAATTTGATAGAAATGTATGCCAGCTTTGGAGCTAGTAGTAGCGAAGGCTTTGGGGGTGCAGCAGATACGCAGGCGTGTGACGCAATGACATACAGTACAATCAAGATAGTCCAACTGTTAACCTGTTCTATGCCAGACATACATGTATGCACTTTTATCAATGGCGAATAAGCACATACCATGACCAAGGTTAAAAGATGACCGCCACGATGTGTGTGCATTGTAGGTGATACTATAGGGCTGGTGCTTCACAGAGGCAGTTGCCTCTGTGCCCCTGCTCCTTGCCTTGGTGCCCCTTGAAACGTGCCAGTAGAAATTAGCAATTTCCTTTTAAAGGAGGTGCCCTTTACTTTGGGGAAAAAAGCTATGCCCAAACAAGAATGGAGTATCGCGAAATGAACGAACGATGTAGCGTCTGTTTGCTTTGATCTGAAATGTCAAAATTAAAACAATTCTACTGCAATCTGGGTACGTGCATATGAAACCTCTGAGGTACTTACAGTATGCGCTTAAATTAAACATCAGGAACAGTTTTAATTTCACTTGTATGTTTGATTCTGAGGAGTTCAAAGAGGTCCTTCTCAATAATTTAAGGAGAGCAGTTTATGGCTTTCCTTGTCTTTCTTAAAATGAGGAACTGGCAATTTTTAAGATGTTTGTGATGTTGTTACTTTCAAAGCTTAGAGTAGATTTCTAAAGTTATTAATTTTTTTAATGATAGATACAATTATTTTTTTATAAAGTCCATGTACATTTTCTAATTCTTTCATATTTTATTTGAACTCGGTTAGCTGTATAAAATGCAGGTTATATTATTTCGAGGCACAACTCAGACTAATTGGCTGCAAAATTTTTGTTTATTGCACACAATCGTTACAATCTGTGGCATGGTGGTATCAAAATAGATTATCTCTTATACATGTTGTACCAATCATGAATTACCAGAAGTGTTATAACATTTTTTTAATTAATCAGATAATATTTGCCGCCCTTGATTAAGACACAGAAAATTAATTCTTACAAATCATGTTTATTTCGTCGTATTTAAAATTCTGGAAATACAAGCAGCATTATCGTGTGATTGTTTAAGGTACAATTACGGTGTCTTGAAACCAATAAACTGTACAATTTAAAGATGATTAAAAAAATGTTTAAACAAAATTACGACAACAAAAAATTGTTATACCATGCAACACCCTTTAGGCGTTCTACCTGCGTCTTGTTAAATGCAATACAATGTGACATTTGGTTAACAAATCTTGCATTTTGTTGCATTACACAGGGTCAAGGGTAGCTTTGGTTCCACGACACTCTTATTGTACAATTCGTATCAGTCGTGAAAGAAAATCATCACCGACAGAGGTCGCCATTATCACATGATAGCTCTTCATCAGAGCTGTTTATTGAGAGAGTTGCCACAACTTGTGATGAGAAGCCATCTTTGGTCCGAAAAAAAGGCATGTGCACACAGGATGCCAGACTAGACTGTTGCAGCAACCATGTGCATCCAGCAACCGCGTGACCGAAGAAACCTGGTCCCTCCATGTCGCGACGCTCTCAATACACAGCTCTGCATTTTTTCTTGAGTACTACAATAGGAGCGATTGGAACCAAGACTAGGTCAGGGGTTACATGCATGTGTAAATGTAACTATCTAAGCAAGATGCTTACTAAATGTACTCACTGGTAATCAGAGGATTTTCTTTTAACAAACTCAAAATCATTGTACAATTTCATTGTTAATTTTGCAGAAAATGGATGCCAAGTATTAAAAACATTTTCTTAAGAAAATCTCTGGGCAAGTTTGGCCAGAAAAGAAGTATACCTATAAGATCCTTTTGTGGTTTTCTGATTTCAAATCTTGATGGAGAATATCAAGATTAACGTCTGAAAGAAAGTATAAGTTTCCCGGTCATTTTTGGCGAAAAAAGAAGCCCGTGACACTTTCATTGATTGGTTTTAAAGTCAATTTGCCTCTTCGGTTAGAGCCATCTTTCAATTTCACTTTGAGGCATGCAAATTGGTTGACCCTTATATTCAATTCAACCTATGAGGCATTCTTTCTAGCCATGCAAAATGGGCATTCAAACTAGCAGAGTAGGGCAAGTTCGGGTGGGCGACTAGAGTGACTAGACTAACCAGAAACAGTGTGTGACGTAGCTCTCGAATTGACTAGATCGACCATGCTCCAGTGCATGGTTGATCTTGTCAATCTCCCTATGCTCTATGGTTTCTGGTAAGTCTAGTCACTCTAGTTGCTCGTAGGTGCAACTAGAGAAATCTTCGGACAGCTGCTGTGAATTTGAAAGCTGTTCGAGTGGATTGTTAAATTATATTTTTTTAATCCCATGACGCAAAAGAAAAAATTGCTTACACATTAAGTGAAACTGAATGGCTGTTTTGAGGAGCTTTCACTTTCGCGCTAAATAGAATAAAACAACGGAAAATTGGCCGTCTATTTTCCTAAAGGTAACCGGGAAAAAACCTACAATGTATAAACCCATTGTTTTCCAAGAAACATTGCATACGGCTAATTAAAGAGAACATTTGATCACTCTCAGAACTTTGGTGTATGGGTTATTAAGAGAAAACAATCTGTTGACCCAATTCACCTGACGTCATCATCACAATAATCTTGGTTGCGACATTTTCTGAGTCAACGTCCCCAATGTAAGAGTGCGATTTGGGCCGAGCATCATTTTACGCTATCACCATAATTTTTGACACTTGAGGGTGGCAGACAGTTACCATGTGTGATGTTGGTGCAAGGGGCAATAAGAGTTCCCATGTTTTATATTGTGCTTTATAGATTAAGGAAAGCTCTGGTACTAAAAGCTCAGGAAAGTTGTAGCACAGTGCCAGAGTCCGGTCATTCTTAGCATCGGGCCAGTACCCCTACAACCAAACAAGTCTTGTGGTCAAGGGTTTTTTCCCCCCAAAACATACTTTTTAAATGACTGACTATTGTACACATAACCTTTTCAATTCCAAACCTACTGAAACAGGAAAGGTACTGATGCAAGTGGTACATGGTGCTATCCAAGGTTTTAGCCAGGATTTGGTAAATGGGTGTCCAAACTCGCTGGAAATTTCTAAACTGTGTTTCCAAGTTGTTCACTTAAAACACACTTACATGTAGATCAATTGGTGCTCGATATGGGGCAGAGGGTACCCCCCCACCTATTGTGTCTTCATTGTGTGCTTGGAATCTCAGGAATTCTTTGGAGGATTTTTTTTTGGGGTAGTTCTATACAAGAGGAAAATAGTGTGTTATAGTAGGGGAACATTGGGGGGAGGGGGGACCCTCTACCCCATATCGGGCAGGCTATAACTTAGATGTACATGGCAGATAAAACATGATGTCCGAATTTAAAACAGGGTGTCAAAAAGACACCCAGACACCCCTCTTGCTAACACTTTGGTGCCATCCATACCCAGTAAACATATTAATTGTGCACATAGTTAGGGTGATTGGGTAATTTCACCAACTGCACACAAGGTGAGGTTTGTAGAATTCTTTCGTAACTTTGAGTTAACATTGTTACAAATACTGTACTATCTCTTTAAATGTGTTAGTCTAATTTCATGAAGCATGTAAGCAGACGTTTTCTGCTTAAGGAGGGGCCATTAGCAGAATTGTTATTTCATAAAAGTGCTAACCATAAACACAGCAAAATGCAATGTAGTTTCTGTAAGCAGATAAGTGACGCAACAATGCAATCCACTGTGAGTATGCACACGCACTTTCAAATTGTATTACAAATCGTTTACGGAATACGCTTTTGCATACGCACGTTTTTCTGCTCTAGTAAGCACAAAAGGTTGTCTACCTGTATTAGCTTTATGAAATTAGGCCCATGAGTAACAGGACTAAAGATTGAAAAGTTATACAGGCCTTAGTAACGGAAAGAAAATAGCAAAAAATGGCTACAGTTTTAGAGAGAGAGAGAAAAAAAAGCATAATGTACAAGCGGTTAATGTTGAAGAGACCCTTAAAATTGAACTGAAATATATACTGAATAACACAATAAATGCATTGAGTGGAAAAGTGGTAACTAAAAGTCTACATGTTGAAATCAATCAGTCTAATGTAATTTAAAGAGGGGCTCCAAGGTCGAACTCAGTTTTGATATTCACTCAATTTTTCATTTGACAGAGTCCTCATGGAAACAAAAACAAATCTATAACCTCATGTTAAAATGGTGTAAAATGCCACTGTGTTTGATACCCTTCAGGCGAATTTTTTGTCAAAATCCCCCAAACGATCAATGGCGTCACATTTCAAATAGTTACTCGGTCTGTACTTTTTGTACAGAGAATTTTCAGTTCACTCCTGAATTTTATGGTATTCAATCAAGACGGCATTGAATTTGTGCTTTTTGACTGGCGCAGAAATCCTTTTTGGAATACACAGACCCACTTGCTTTTGTGTCCGATGGCGTCATGTCTCAGGTTTTGCTCTGAAAGAGTATCAATTAAGTTGTTATACTTTTATGAGGACTTTTTGTATCGGAAAATGAGTGCGTCACAAAACTCAATTTGACCTTGGAGCCCCTCTTTAAAAAGAATTAATGTAATTGTCTGGGTTTGTTCCTAGGTAAAGATTTCTTCCTTTTTTCCCATCTCAGGCAAGACAATTTCTCAGGCTGTTCAAGTATCTTAAATTTATCTTGCATTTAAGTCAGGTTTTTTTCTTTTACGACAATTCACACAAAAATATTTACACCAATACTGACATCATCAGTGTCACAACTTCAAAAATCAAAAAAATTTCTCTAAAGACTTGAAAATATTTACATCAAATTCAGACAATTCTTAAACTAAAATAATACACACATATCCATTGAATTGTAGATACAAATATTGTTTACAAACAATTCTCCATTCAACCTTTTAGAAAAGTCTTTGCTAAAATATACAACAATCCCCCAATATATTTTGCCTATTTTACACCACAAAATCTTCATGGAATGAAGTTAATTTTTTTTTCAAAATAGTTTTTACTAAAATAGTTTTTGTTTGGTCTTGTTTTTTAACAGTTTATTTGAAAGTTAATTATGATTTTGTGTGCACAAAAAAATAGAACCTTGGTTAGTGAGATGATGATCTTAAAATGGGTACCGTTATTAAACTTGAATTTTATGAGGAAGAAATACGTGAATGTTGGCTTATCGCTTTCCTTTCGAAAAAAGCCAAGGCTGAGATGTAGGTTTGTGGTGACACCTTGTCAGCGTTCCCGTTAACACTTTAGTCGCCTGCTGGCCAATTACCAGTTAAAACACCAGAGGACCAGTCAAAATTTCTGTCCAACTAGTCCAGCTAGCAAGCTGTTGCTTGCCACTGCTATAACACATAAACCACTGATTGTTCACTTTGCTTCAAATCACATTGTCCGATGACAAAGTAAACCCCCAAAAATAGAGACCAGTGAAAAAGCTGGTGGACCAGCGAATTGACAAGCTAACTGGTCCTGCTAGCAAGTTGATGAAACAGTTAAGGGCAAACACTCTCAAGTTAGTATGGATGGTTCTGAGAAGAATCCATGGTGTTACTTGACACCGTTTCAAACAGTTTGCTCATGGTTGGCACTCCAGTCCTTTCACTTTTGAATATGAGGGTTCATTTTTGGGGTGGAAATATTGAATATCTCGAAAATTCAAATCTTACCTGTACACTACTAACCTTGAAGGTTACAGTTTAGGGTTTGGGTTAAGGTTTAGGGTTAGCATTTAGAGTTAGGTGTTACCTCAAACCTACATCCCAATGTACCTTAAGCTTCACGCTGCAAACCTTCAAATTATTTCTAAAGTCAAGTCGTAAATTTTGGTACATTGAAACAATAATAACAACCCGGCATAAAAATGCCACTTGTGCATTTATTAGATAAACTTTTTGGTTTCAATTTTCAGTAAGACTTAAGTACTGTTATTGATTTTGCAATAGATACTTTTAAGCAAACTTGTATAAATTATCAATTATTTGGCAAAGATTGAACACAAATTGTGTTTTATAAATTACAAATAATCACACACATATTTCTGATTCGTTAATTAATAATTTCAGATTGTTTACAAAAATTAAGGCAATATGTTGTCAAGGAATCACAATTATACAAATGGCAATAATAATTTACTTCAATGAATGGCAAATTTACACAAATGTTGATAATAAACACAACAAAAATATGTGGTTTATTTCACAATTTTGGCTAAGAATATTCATGATATTATTCGTGTTGAACTAAAAGTGCCAAATGTCTCTCTTATTTACTTTCAAAAATGAAGAATACCCCATTTTCAGTGGATTACTAGCAACCCGGAACCAAAATCCAAATTGGGTTAGCTTTTTTTTCAAATTTCCCTGGTGTCCGCTTGTGAATGCTGCGGTCAGAGACGCAGTTGGTACCCGCTGTCATCTCGCTAAACCGGACGGACTCGACATTCTTAATAAAAATACCGTGATAGTTTCACAGCTGATTTGTATTGTATCTTTATTGATAATGAGGCTTATAAATCAGCATTACGTTCACAAAAACAATTCTATGACCCTACCTGTAAGCTTTTCGATAGTTGTACCATGCAGAACTACAAAAGAGTCCAAACGGATTTCAATACTTGCAGAAGCGCAAATTGAAGTCTGTCGATAATGTAACGGAAATTTGGAATGAACAAATGGCATTTTTTGATACATTTGCATTCAGTTTTGTAAAATAACATTCAAAAACCCAATTAAAAAAAACATTTTATTGGTATCAATTCAAAAAAATGCCTGATATTGAGGTTTGGCAGCGGGCTGCAGTTTCCCCATGCAATGATGGGAGAATATTACTGTGATAAGGGGCACTAGACTGTAGGATGAATGATCATGACACTATACCAAGACCATTATTTATTGAATTTTTGTCTTTGTTGACGGAAGATGGCAACTGTCCTGCTTTTGTTGCTTTTTGAATATTTTAGAAACTCTCAATTCCCTTGTAATTTTGATAGGAACTTACCAGAATTCATGAGAATCCAACACCCATACAAGTGAACCCAAATAAACCCCCCCATAATCAGTGAGCCAATGATAATCGATTAAAATCAAGTGAAACATAATGTTGGATCTTGATGGGTTTGGGGCAGTTTGCGGTAACCATAGTAACATTCAGAGGTGCTGAGTTGCATCAATAACTGCGGGAATCTGCTTTTTAGACAAGTTTAAGCACACAACCATCTTGGCTTAATGGCAAGCTTTCCCATTGGCCAATCTGACAAAACTTGCCATTACATGGTTTCGATATTCATTGTCCGTCTCTGACACTAGCCCAGCAGACACGAACGTCGATCGATCAATGTTTTGACTAATTGTAATAAAATTGCCTCAGGGATACAGACTGTAATTTTTTGCTTTCGTACCATACACCAACGTGTGATAAGCACTGTATGCTCAGTGCTGTACTGAGTCCTGAAGAAAAACAAATCCACAGGCATACTGCATGGGTGGGATTCGAACCCTGGCCAATATAGGACAAAGAGGCGAGTTCGAATCATGTAATTAGCAAAGGGTACTGCAACAAAAGAATTCTTATCATTGCACCAGGGACAAAAAACATTATTTTGGTTTTACCGTACAACTTATTGAAACTCAGTGCTCTCCCGAGTCTTATGGGGAAACAAATCCACGGGCTACCACACAGGTAGGATTCGAACCCATAACCCTGGCTATTCTTATGCAAAGAGACCAGTTGGAATTCTGTAATTAGCAAAGGGTACCGCAACAAATGAAATCTAATCATTGCATCAGGGACAAAGAATATTAATTTGGTTTTACCGTACAACTGTGTGTACTCTCCTGATTACGGGAAAAAAAAAAATTCCTTGGGCAGATTCCTCGTTCTCCGGGTCCTGTTTCTATCTGGTTCCAACCTACACGGCCTCCTGCTTGGGTAGATGTATCGGCACCGTCACCGATCCTTGTACTTGCTGAGCTGCTTGCGACACCTGAGCGCTGCCGGGACTGTTGACGCTCAATTTGTAGCTGTCCATGTGGGGACTTGACACTGCAGCTGCTGCGCTGGCTACAGCAGCAGTCAGAGAGCTTGGGGTGCCTGGGTGGCTAGTGTGACCATTTGCCAGGTGCTCGGTGCCTGGTGGGAGATGGGTGCCATGGGGGCCAACGGGGGTCTGCTGCTGGGCTGGGTCATTACTTGCACCTAGAATAAAAAGTTGACACTCCTCCTTTATTTCATATACATCTTCTTTTGACACCATGTAAAAACTGGAAGAAATCAGCAATATTTCTAATCCTTACTTCCAAAACCGGTAGTCTCGCCACAGTGGATAACTCATGTTTTTTCAGTAGGTAATAGATAACAGTGGCCTTGTGTCGCTGATTTGTAACAATGCCACATGGGAAACTTGTATCACTTATTAGAAAAAAGTAATACTTGGCCAAATTCCCTAAGTGTCAACATGTGTTATCAAAGTGATTTATATTTCTTTCATATATTTTTGTTTGATTATTTGTGTCAATCATATATACTACGTTTGAAAAATGTTTCCAACCATAATCATTTCATAACATACGCTTTTATAGCCCAATCTGAAGGCAACATGCCTTCTTGTTTTCTTCTGAGTTTAAATTTTGTAAGTGATAATACTTCTATTTCAGACAAATTTTCACCACACTTGGCAAGGTCCTTGTTTCCAAATCTATTAACCCTCCCATTCTTGTTTACAATTTTCGGCAAGTCGATCAACCATTTGAAACCCTTCAACTGAAAGGGTTGTGTTTGGTGGCACAACTGTGCACAGACTCTTTGAAGATGCATTCCCCACGTGACATCACATTTTAGGTTGGCATAATGCATCTACCATACAAAACCACACTATGATTGAGGTGTCTGAGTAAGTAGTAGGGTTGACTATATGTACTGTGCAGATGCACCCCAGATGCATTCACCACACCATGGCATAGTGCATATCACACAAAACTAGGGAGGACGATATTAATTGGTCAAATAGTAGAAGGGTGCCCTAAAGCATTAACCTACCTCCTAGGAGCATTTCTTGAAGCAAGTTATCTACTTTAGCGACTCCAAACAGCCTGGCAAACTGTATTTGCTCAATCATCTGCCATGTGATGCTCTGCAGCGGGGGAAAGAGGAGCAGGATCTCCCCAAACCTCCCCCTGGAATCGTACTGGCGGTCATTGATGTAGTCTTCTAGATGAATCTGCACCTGATAGCGTAGAGCCTTGATCTTGTTGGCGTCACTCAGACCTTTGGCATCTGTGGAGAGAGAGAGGAAAAAGACACAGTCTCACTTACAAAATTTCCTGCTACTTCTCAATATTTATTAGGTACTTATATACATTATTACTACTTTTAAAATTGTACCAAAGCCCCTGTTCATTGGGCCTTAAGAATTCCTGAAACCATCTCAACTCCTTTGGAGTTGCACCACCTGCACACAGGTTGCTAATCAATTACCCTCTAGCCCTCTAAGATATTGTGAACGGTACCCTGCTCATGTCTGCTTAGCAGAAAATGTTAAGCAACAGTTTCTGCTAAAAGTGGGTCCAGTATGTCATCAAGCCACCGTTCAATTCACTCTCAGAGCCGTGCCTGACCGGCACACCTTGCAAATGACGCCCCAAGGATTCTCATGATGCCCCCAGGATTCTCATGTAGTTAAGACTCACCTGGATCAAAGAATACGATTGCCTTCATGCAGGCAAACTCCTGCTCATCCAGTCCGACGTCTCTCATCGGCTTGACCAACTCATCCAGGACTCGACTGGCCACTCGATTGATGTCCATCTGGTCCGGGCAGTGACGAGGCAAGATTGTATCTGGACCCATGATAAGGTAGTCCTTGAAGGGTAGGGAGCGCTGGGCAGCACCGAGGACCAGATGTTCCCCGGCATGGGCTCTGAGAAGGGCAACCTGACAAAGGAACAGGACGGTAGACATAGAGAGTTTCTACTCTGTTGACCCCTTGCATGTACATCACACGCATTCGGGCTGTGCCACGCTCACCATTTTGAGAGTCAAGCATCTCCTGGAATTCACACTGCACTGTATAACTCACAGGGACATTGACTCCAAAATGGCGCAACCAAGATTATTGTGGTGATGACATCACGAGAATTGGATCAAGAGAATTGGATCAATAACTAGATAGTTCCCATTTGAGTCACACAGTGTAAGTGGGCTATCTGTTTGGGCAAATCGAAGCGCAACTATGCTTTATGAATAAATACCGCGTGCAGAAGTTTTAGCAAATTTCTTGCATGATTGGTCAGTGAACCACTTGGCTGCTTTGACGCAACTCAAAACCAAAATGCAAGTTGCCCATAAAAATAAGATGGCATCTATCGGGAACTATCTAGATACAATATTCTAGGGCTCGAAAATTGTATAGCTATGGCAATTAATTTCTCCTGTTTACAGTTTAATATGACCAAACAGAGACTGATCATCAATTTCAATTTTGACAACTGATAGTTATATTCCTTGTGATTGCCAGAATGGCTTTTAAACCAAGCTTTTGTTTCAATTATTTCAAATCATAATGCAGCATACGAAAAAAACATGTTATTTCTTTGAGGCAAAATAGCATTCCTCATGATCCTAAGGATCTCACATAAAAATTCCCGGACTCTTGCCACCTCAGAGATGAGCAAATTTCCTTAATAGATGTCTCTCAAGTGTCTCTATGACAGTAACCACTGCATCTACTAACAACTGGGTAAACCTTGATTTGCCAAAGCTTGCTAAAGTGGCCTGTAAATTAAATTGTCACTACAGAAAGGTTGCAGTATGACGTAAATCGGCCATCTTTACGGGCAGTTTGGAACAAACAGTCATGCGTTTCGTGTGAGAACGGCGTGCAGCACGCGCACATTTAAAAAAACTCACTGCACGATTGGTTAGTGAACAACGCGGCTGTGTTAATAAATTGAGCACTTGACGCCTCTGCAAGCCAAAATGCACTTTGCCCGTAAAGATGGCGTCTACTCGGAACTATCTATTGTATCAAAGTTCCAGACTGTACTAAAAATCTTTACTGTGCCTCTGCAAGGTATAATTTTTTTCAGAACTTTCCAGAACTTCTGAAATACATACTTTTTTGAGATATCATTGTCACCATGAAACCCTGACAAAACAAAGTAAAGGCAACAAGCGTTCTCATAAAGTGTACAGGGATTTTTCGCTCTTGAGAAAATTATAGATTGTCTTCACCATGAATAGGCCAAACCTTGGCTGTAAGCCAAGGCCGATGATCAGCCATGGTATGCTGGAATTTCGGACTTGCCTCCCCATATGCCAAATATAATGATAAACAATGGTGGCAGCCTATTGATCTCTATAACTGTCATTTGTAAAACAAAAGGAAGAAAGTCTGGAATTGGGGATTAAACAATAACCCTTGGAAAAGGGGAGATTTTAAACATGACTTCCAGCACCATTTGTCCCTCTTTATACAGGGGAAATGAAGCGTATAGCACAGTAGGTGCATATCTGTGCACGCTACACAATGGAATGTCTGGCTGGTTATTTTAAGTCCACTGATATGAACAACCCATGCACTAAAAGAGGACGTTCCAAAACTGTTCTAAGAGGTAAGTAAATGTCCACCATTGTTCAGTTTGGAAAGGTTTTGCAGTGTCATCCAATGTCAAGTGGTTAAGATTCCCTTATAACTCATAATTAAGTCTCTTACCTGATCATCCAGTGGAAGCTCACAGAAGCTAGGGATATACTTGGCCCACTCTACTAAGATCAGGAGTTGCTGCTTCATCGTTTCACAGATGTCATTCATATTGGCAATCTTCTTAGTTGTGAGGTTTGTATCTGACAAAGTCATTTGAGGAGAAATCTGTACAAAAAAAAAAAACATGCTTTATTTGGCGTGATGTGAGTATGATCTGTCCGGAGAAGAAGAAATAATCATTGACTTCCATGATTGGTATCTGCACTCTTACAACTCCCGGGTCGGAATTGACCTGGGTCAAGGTCCTGGTGGACCTGACCCAATTCCTGTTTAAAAATGACCCAGAAATGGGTCAAATTGACTTGGAATCCGAGCTAAAATCCAAATTTGTTAAACCAGTTTCCGGGTCAGGCCTAACCATGAAATGAGCCATGGCCCCTGTAACCCGGAATTCGGGTCAGTTATGAGCCGGGAGTTTTTAGAGTGTGGGTATCCATTCCAAACTTTCAAAAACCCTCTTCACACTAGATAAACTTTCTCAGGAATTTCCCATTAAAATTTTGGTTGACCTTATTACACTTGAATTGCTAACCCCGGAAAACTCCAAGGAAATAGCTTGGGAGTAGGGTTAAGAAAGATAAACCCAAGGTAATTAGCGTACTGAGTGTTTAAGAAAAAGAGTGCACTGCAGAGGTTTTGAAAAACATTAAATTCACAAGTCTCGATCACTTGGCTGAAACTTAAGAAACCTTGGTCACAGTTGCTGTAGTAGATAAATAGCTGAGCCCCTTGACTTGATTTTACAAAGAGGAAGGATCAATCGAGATATGTATCAATCTTAATTGCTAAGCAAAGTGTGACGTCACAATGCAAATCACTAATGACAATATTGACAACTCAAACCAAGATAAATCTTAGTATGTTGTTATATCAAACACTGACTGATGCTCTTAGTAAAAATCTGACATGTTTTTAAGTTTTATTTTATTTTTTTTTAACTAGGGGGTTAAAAGGATGAAGAATGTTTGTTAAGTGTCTTGCTTATAAGGGTCAAGACCGGACTCAACCCACGCTCTGCTGATCAGAAACACCAGAGCTTGAGTCCAGTGTGTGCTTGACCGCTCGACCACCACATGCCACAATCTTTAATGTCTATAAATCTATACCATTATGTGCTTGTAAACACTTAGCAATGATACAGTGTGAGACCAACCTGTGGCTGAGGGAAGAGTAATACCCATTTATCGATGATGGACGTGATGTTGATTAAACATGGAATGATGATGATGATGTGGATGTAGACTCTTCCGGCTCAGTGATAAGGATGTGATGGCAAGATGATAAAGATGATACAAGTCATGATTGAGAGATGAGGCTGCATGACATGAATAAAAAGGATCAATTCTTCTACTTAAAAAAAAGATGATTGATCTTAAGAGAATTTGAAGGCTTAGTGAACCAATTCTCCAAACTGATACCCAAACAGCATTCTCAAAACCTGACATGGTAGTTTGTGGGAAAACCCTTTGAAAATATTTATTTAGCAGTTAGAAATGCAATTTTTAACCAAACATTTCCATAATTGTGGGCCCACATAGCCACAAGATTTGAACTACTTTATTCACTTCATCCTAAAGGTAAATGAAAATAGTGTTGTCATTATACATTTGCCTATACATTTCTAAAAATGAATAGGCAAAAGATGAGAATTCTAGTCAGGTGAAAAAATGACAAGGATGACGATCTTAACAAATTTTGTGGCTTTGTGATTCAAATCTCCAAATGTGGTATTGAAAACCTGAAAAGTATAGTTTTGGGGAATATTTTTTGAAAGTTAATTGTTTAGCAGTTAAGCGTGGCCCCAAGTGGTTTATACCAAAAATGCCGAATGTGGCTGCAAAAAAATGGCCACAAGATTTGACCTATATTTCAACCAATTCAAAAGGTAAATGACAAACTCATGTCCTGAATCCACATTTTACACTGTTTCCCATGTGAACATACTTTATACATTTCTAAATTAAAATGATATTCCTATTTTTGTATTATTTTTCCGAACAATAACAAGTTCCTTACATGTTCTTTTAACCATCTCCTCTAGATCTCTAATTGTTTTACCTGTCTCGATAATACTTCTGCGTTGACGAGCTGACCGATGGACAGCGATGTAGTGTTCAGACTCTCCTCATAGCTTGGCCGCCTTGTGCTTATCCGATCTCGTTCATTCTGCACAGCTAAATATGGAGATGGCAGGAAAGAAACCAAGATCAGTCAGATTTGAGGGAAGCTATATAGCATGGGATTTTAAAGAATATCATCCCCTCCCTCTGTAATTAAAAAAATGACGTCAAGAACTGCCATAATTTAACAAAACAAAAACATACATGCATTAAAAACCGTAGGCATGTTTTGCAGCATGTTGCGCCACAGCACCCTGTAAACTATTACATGGTGCAATGTAAAGGAATAGGTATAACACTTCAAAACGTAGCTCCGCAATACCTTGTAGGAAAATATTGAATGTTGAATGCGCCTTGAGTGTCACTGAGTAACAGATATGCACCCTATATAAGAAGCCATTATTATTATATTGTTATATTATGTTTTTCGCATTCAAAACTGTAGAGACTAACTATTATTATGAGTGCAAAAAAAATTAGTTAGTGGCCTGACGTTTCAACCCTAGCTGAGTCTGTCTCGAAGGCTAAAATTATTAGTCAACAAAAATAAGGGTGCATGCACCCCGGCAAATAGTGACTGAATCAATGATCCACCTCTCATTAATAATTTGGAGGTCCTCAACAAATTTAAGTTAATGATGATATAGATTTGAGGGTCAATACTTTCATGGATTGTTGAAATAGGGTCCAGTATTGTATATTAGGTTTATTTACTCCCAATTTTGGGTAGATTGGGTAAGCTTAGGCCCTGAAATAATGGTTCAATTTTTCTCACAAGCAGACTAGAGGACTGCTCTCCCCAAGATGGCCACGTTTCTGTTTGGAAATCAGCACTTCCGTAGCGATTTTCTTTCTTTATGATGGGCGTAGCTCGAGGGACCCTGGACTACCCCCGAAAATTGAAAAGAAAACTGAAGTTTAGATGTCACTGCACAGTTGAGTTTTATTTTCAAAAGATTAAGAGACTTCTATGTATTATATTTTTTATATTTTTGAATATTTATCATTTAGCGTGGGACACTATAGACCATAGGCCATAAGTGGGGTGTTGTGGCCGAGAGATCTAGGGCAGTGGACATAAGTTCTGAATGTTGGTTCAAATCCTGGCTCGGTCAGTGACGACAGCAGTGTCCTTGACAAGGCACTATATCATAATTGCTTCTCTCCACCCAGGAGTACAAATGGGTACCAGGGAGAGCTAGGGAGTAACCTGCAATGGACTGGCACCCTGTCCAGGGGAATACAAATATTCTTAGTCATTTAATGCCAATGCAACCGGATATAAACACAGGCCTGATGAGCCACATTGGCCTGGGACAGACAGACTTTTATACTATAGACCAATTGTTTATAAAAAGAGTGACCTCGTACATTCCGGGGCATTTCTTGGCAAGCAAGATACTACACTGGTAATAATATGGATAATTTAACATGTTGTGTCATAGTTTCCAAATAAATTCAAGAGTTGAATTTCAATGAAATGAAATGAATAAATAAAATGAAATGAAATTAAATGAAACAATTTGAAATAAACAAGACAACCACTTAAACACTTCACTTAGAAAACAAAGGATGCACAGAGACTCTCATTAGAGTCGTATTTCTTAGTAAGAAATGCACAGAAATGGGTTACCTTTCTACTGTTATTGGCACAATTAATTATGAGTTGGTCAAATTGCAGTTTTTTAAGCACTAGGTTAAAGTGTACATTTGTCAAACTAATTCAGATACGCTGGTTCATGGCACAACCGAGGAAGCTATAACATGGAAAAATAGACATGGATAGAGTTCTTGAAGTTTCAAACCTAAAAATTATCAGAACAAATTGAAGACAAACATTAAATGAAATGAAATGAAATTAATTAATAAAGTGAAATTAAATGAAATGAACAAGAAAACCACTTATACACTTCACTTGGAAAACAGTCGTATTTCTTAGTGATGCACAGAAATGGGTTACCTTTCTACTGTTATTGGCACAATTAATTATGAGTTGGTCAAATTGCAGTTTTTTTAAGCACTTATTCAATTTAGGTAAAGTGTACATTTGTCAAACAAATTCAGATATGCTGGTTCGTGGCGCAACCAAGGAAGCGATAACATTGAAAAATAGACATGGATAGAGTTCTTGAAGTTTCAAACCTAAAAATTATCAGAACAAATTGAAGTCAAACATGCAGTCAGTGCCCATGCAGGCGTACGCGTTGCGCGACTTGTATGGTGCAACGTTGTCTATGAAGACGATGACTATTCGTTCCTTTCCACCAATGAATCTCGGCCGAGAGTGACGGTGCTGCAGGAGTGGACCCTGGACTGTCATGGCTCCAATGAGCTGAATATGTGGGTCAGCGTCTACTCCTACCTGTGAGTGTGGGGCTGATCTGGTGCGGGCTGTTGTTGGAGATGCTGGGCCTAGCATCTGCACTTTAAATCTTGTTAGGGAGGGTTCGGCCTACTTTAAGCCTCCTTAAAGTAAATATTATACTCGGCCAAATATAATTTGCTTTTATTTTGCCGGCTTACCATTAAATTTTGCATCCTTTTTGCTTAAATCCTCCTTTATTATTACTGTTTTGTAATTTATGTGGCTTTACCATTAATGTTGCTTTCTGCTTATTTGTTTATGTATTAACAGTCTACATCTATTTCATTGGTTGCTTTTTGTGCCTTTACGTACAAAGTCTGTCTCATTTTGAATAAATTTCGCTGTTTCAGCACATAACACAACAGCTTTTCAGTTGTTATTATTACTTTATCGGAAGTTCCCTCTTGAGAAAATTTCACTTGTACTCACTACCTTCTTTTTTCATGCCAGCGCGGAAGCATTTCTTCAGGCGGCAGTAGCGGCATTGATTCCTCTTGTCCTTGTCCACGACGCAGTTACGATTAAAGCGGCAGGTGTACTGGTGATTCTTGCGCACGCTGCGGCGGAAGAATCCCTTGCAGCCGTCGCAGCTCGCTGCACCGTAGTGCTTGCCGGTCGCTCTGTCGCCACATATTGAGCAGAGGGACGGGGTGCTCATGTCCACATCTGGAAAAATAGAACAAAAAAAAAAACCCATCAAATTGAGATAGTTATAAACCACATGTGTAAACCAAAAATTGAGAGAGATCAGAATTACATACTTCTTTAGCAAAAGCCCTTTTGACTATTAACTGTTAAAAGTGAGGTGAATTTAAGTTTTTTTACAACAAAGCAAAGAGCAAATCTTTTTTCTAGTTGACAAAATTGTTGCTTGGCTAACTTTTTATCCGTATAAGCTTTCATGTCTGCTTTCACTATTAATTGCTTAAAGTAAGGTGAATTTCAGGTTTCTTTTTCAACAAAGCAAAGAGGAAATCTTTTTCTAGTTGACAAAATTGTAACTTAGCCAATTTTTGATCTGTCAAAGCTTCAACCCTTTAGAGACCATTCATGTCTGCATAATCATCACCATACGCCCAGAAATGGTGAATTGTTGATTTTTTTGAAACAATTCTTGTTGTTGCAAAACTGTCTGAAAAAAAATTAAATAAGCAAAATTTTGGTTTTGTTTTAGAAACATAGATACTGTGTTAACATGGAAAACATTGGACAATGGAAATTCAGGTCATGACCTTTACCTTGACCTTTTTGGTTGAGTGGAAGTAGGTCAGATCTTGCGGCCATTTGCGGCCGCTATGGGCTTTTTGGTAAAAGCCGTTTCCAGCTGCTAATGTCTCTAATAAAGGGTACATGTAAGTTTTATAGGTAGGTTGACTGGTCTACAACATTCGATTAAAATCTCAATTTTTTTATTTATTTTTCTGGTAAAGAAAACAAGGGATCATCAAAAGAAATAACCAGAAAAAAACCCCAAAGTGTGGAAAAACCCAAGCAATCAGGTAGGAACTGAAAACCCAATCTACTTGAGATGCTCCAGTCTGAGGCTGGGTTCACATTGAGGTCTCACAGAGGTAAACATAATGGAACATAGTGCTTGAGAAGTGCTCAAATAATGATGCGCTGCATGTGCACATAGTGTACAAACACTCAAACAGAGACACACCAACATCAACGCGCCTTTTGACTGCTAACACATTCTATGATAATGTCTTTTGATCATTGGATATGGTTTTCTGTCCCGTCTAATGGCAACTGGTTACAATTAACCAACCATCATTTATGTTACGTCTAATGGCAACTGGTTACAATTAACCAATCATCATTTATGTTACGTCTAATGGCAACTGGTTACAATTAACCAATCATCATTTATGTTACGTCTAATGGCAACTGGTTACAATTAACCAATCATCATTTATGTTACGTCTAATGGCCACTGGTTACAATTAACCAATCATCATTTATGTTACATCTAATGGCAACTGGTTACAATTAACCAATCATCATTTATGTTACGTCTAATGGCAACTGGTTACAATTAACCAATCATCATTTATGTTACGTCTAATGGCCACTGGTTACAATTAACCAATCATCATTTATGTTACGTCTAATGGCAACTGGTTACAATTAACCAATCATCATTTATGTTACATCTAATGGCAACTGGTTACAATTAACCAATCATCATTTATGTTACGTCTAATGGCAACTGGTTACAATTAACCAATCATCATTTATGTTACGTCTAATGGCCACTGGTTACAATTAACCAATCATCATTTATGTTACGTCTAATGGCAACTGGTTACAATTAACCAATCATCATTTATGTTACGTCTAATGGCAACTGGTTACAATTAACCAATCATCATTTATGTTACGTCTAATGGCAACTGGTTACAATTAACCAATCATCATTTATGTTACGTCTAATGGCAACTGGTTACAATTAACCAATCATCATTTATGTTACGTCTAATGGCAACTGGTTACAATTAACCAATCATCATTTATGTTACGTCTAATGGCCACTGGTTACAATTAACCAATCATCATTTATGTTACATCTAATGGCCACTGGTTACAATTAACCAACCATCATTTATGTTACGCTAATGGCAAGAGAAAATATTCAGCTTCAAAAATTGTTTTGATCCATAAAACTGCACTGTGTACTGCCGTAATTCAAGTTGCGTGAATTATGACGTAGGTTTTTGTCAATAGCTGCATATGCTTATATTATTTTACCCAGACACCAAAGGTCGTGGGTTCGAATCTCACCCAGTAACATACCTGTTGATTTTTTACACAGGACTCGGGAAATTACAGAGTAGATAGTGCTTTACATACATCGGTATAGGGTAAAAAACCAACAAGTATTCTTTATCCCCAATGCAAATTTATCATCTATTATTTGTAATAAGGAAACAAAAATTGTTCAATAAAAAAGACAATTTGCTTCCCAGCACCAAAAATAACATTTATGACTTAAAAGAGATTATGTTTAATCCATAAAATAGCATGATCCATCAAATTTGCTAGTAGCAAACTCAAGATACTTCTAATTTTTTTTTTTAAATTTGCATCTGTAAAATTTAATATGCAAAAACAGATAATGCATATGTTCTATAAATTATGATGACATTAAGTCAATAGATCAACAACATAAATTAATTTCTCACAAAAAAATTAAAACAAATAAATGAATAAAAGCAAAAAAGGTTGCCATCTCTAGTAAACACAACACAATTCATTATTTCAGACTATTGACGCACACAGAGTGAAAATTTTCCTGTAAATTGAAAGATAACCTGATTTCCAGCTGTGTGTCGATGTACATCATGTTTCCAGTTGAACAATTCACTTTAGTTTGTAACGAATCTACAGTTAAGTGTAGATTCATAGTTGAGTGTAGATTTATTAAAACAATCCACAGTTTTATCAATTTAGTGTGACGTCACAAAAATAGTTTAAGTACATTTCATCCCACAAAGCGTGATAATTTATCAGCAAATTTCTACATAAGTTTGAAAAAAGGAAGGCTGAAACATCAAGAAGTAAAACTATATAAAACTTCTAATCCATTAAAAAAACTGAAGATTGATGGAAATACTAAAAGCTTAGATGGCTTTTACTTCCTATGTGGTGGGGACTTGAGAAGAAATTCCCTTTACAAATATCGTGAATCAAATTGTGTTTGGTTGTAATTTGCTGCTAGTAATGTTTTAACCAGAGAAAGGTCACAAAGACAATGATACTAAGCAAAAAGGTTCAAGAATTGTTTTTCGACAACTGACCTAACAATTGAGAGAAGGGTTGCACAAGGCTGTGGAAAATATTGTAGGCCTATATGAATTCAAGTATTTCGGTGTAAAAAAAAATCAAACATGTGCCCACAATTCACTGATTCCCATGGTACATGGCTTGTTCATCTTTCACCACTTGTCGATTGGAGCACCCACAGTGACTGTGTGACGATAATCTTTTATGTCAAAGTAATTTATAATTAATCAATAAACACATACAAAGATTTGCATGTATTTCACATCATACAAATGACCCTTAAAATACTAAAATAAAAAACCAGTCAGAACAAGTCACAAAAATGATAAGGTGGCGGCAGAACCAAAACTGCAAGGTTGAAATGTGAGCAACTGTGGTAAAAAAACTACTCCGTGTGCCCACAGTCCGCCATCTGTGTACATTATATTAAACCAGTTCTTTTCTCTTCTTTATGGTGCCATATTTACCAGCCTTGTAGTATTGACATACCCTGACCTGACCTCTATAGTTTACAGCCTCTCTCACCAAGGACTGTTGGCAAAGTCTTTGTACATATAGACTCTTGGTGGGAATTTCTATTAAAGCCAGGAGTTTGTTCATTTTGAGAGCCAATAAGCCAGACTTGGGTAAACTGTACACTGAAACAGCCTTCAAATGAGTCAGGGAGAATATTGTTTAAGGATACCACAACTATTCTGTGCCCCCCCTCTCAACACAATGTTGTTTAAAAGGTCAATAATTGTTCAAGTCAAATCATTCTTTTCAAATAAAGAAAAGCCACAGAGCATTTTTGTTTTCAACATGGATCATGATCACAACTTGAACTGAACTTGGTTTAGCCAAATTTCCCATTTTGTGTCTAACTATTTATGGTGCTCGTCTGTTTGCCGTTCTTTCTGTGTGTGACTACATGCATTTAAAAAAAAAAATTATTACTTTTTTTTTGGGGGGGGGCATTCATTGTCGCTGTTTTGGGTCAGAGTGACACACCCTTTCACTTTTGTCTCTCTCCTAGGCAGCCCATCTTTTGTTTCAGTTGCTGTTCCTCAATGTTCTATCTGTCTGATTTCTGTGTCTTGTGTTTTCCTTGTTTGCTTTTTATCTGTCCTTTTTTAAATTTATTTTTTGGGTCCTCTTTTAGTTTGTTTTGTCTTTGCCATGTACTTTTTTCAGTTACACTTTTATCATAACATGTTATTGTAAATTTGCATTTCTTTTTGTGTATGGGGGGGGTTATAGATTTTATCTTTTTTACTCAATATATTGTAACTTTTTGTATGTATTGTGATATGTCAGAATAAAGCATTTTTGTAACTATTCTCTTTTGATAGCTGTAAATGTTCCTTCTACTGAGCCATTAATTGTTGTTGGTCAACTATAAATAAAATAAAAAACACCATACAACTTCAGATTATTTGGTCAAATGTGGTGATCACGTTTTTGTAAAGACAACAACAATTTGTTTGTGTGTCTGGCTTATTTTGATTGCAGCTACTGAAATAAGAAGAGGTAAGCTGTGGCATGAAGACGGTGGGGACTTTGATAGTTATTATCTCAACTTTGACAGTGATTCAGATTTAAATGATTCTCCCTGGAGGGTTGACACAGGTTTGAACTTTATCATCAAAGATGAGCTTCCAGATTGAAACGTTTTCAAATTATAGTTGATTACCAATCCTGGGTTTTTAATTTGAGCGTTGGGTTTAGTGCTGCTTCCAGACCTTATCTAGGCGCTGGATAACGTAAGTACTGATAAGACCAGGTATGAATTGCCAAAAAAAGGCCTTGACGCACAAACAAGCAACTTACGACAGATAACTTGGGCCGATAAGGTTTTCCCCGGGACCATTACCATTGTGTCTTGTTTGTTTGTTTGCGAGGCATTTTCATTTGTACTGAGACGGGTCTGTTTGCTCTCTCTGTTAAAAGTAACCACATGGCACACAGGAACTCAAAATTGGGTTGAAACAAGAGGGCCATTTAGAATACTTGGGATGACAGCTCTGCTCATAAAAGCAAAAAATGGAGTCCTCAGATTTCCACCGAAGATAAGCGTCACATTTCTAGCCATCAGGTGATGTTTGTGAAGAGCAAAACAAAATTTTGGTCAAATATGCTTTGCACTTGTTGCCAGTTCTTTTCAAGCCTCTATAATCTCTGTAAAGTTTGTAGGGTCTGTTAATTTTTATTTTCAGGGACATGGGTTCTTTTGAAAAAGCATTCTGAAATGGTACCGCCAGCAGTGCGTGGGGTCCCCCTCATCCGTGGGAAAATAAACAAACTCTGATAAAAATTATGGGTACATTTTAAAAAAGAACTTTGCTAATTTCTCAGATTATTTTTTTGTTTTTTTCCCCCCAATTTATTTTCCTTTCATAGTGGTAAAAAGATCATCGGGAAAAACATAGCAAATTCCTGTACACAGACTGTCTATGTATATATTGTAGTTTTGAGCGTGACTAAGTCTTGTACTTTGTTCTCTAACACTATACTTCCCCTAATGAACAGCACTGTTTTCCCTCTCATCCTCCATGTAGAGTATACCCAAGCTGTCAAGTACGACAAGGCAAAAGTCCAAAAATTCAGCCACATTTGGGTTAGTTACAACTGGGCCACGTTGTGTTTGTACGGTATTGTGTCTGCTCCAAACGGCTTCCACGCATCAAAAAATACAGAACTATTTCCATCTGGACAAATTTCAAAGGGCAATCCGATCGCCGGGTGAGATCGGTGATCAATG
Organism: Pycnopodia helianthoides; assembly: GCA_032158295.1. Classification (NCBI taxonomy): domain Eukaryota; kingdom Metazoa; phylum Echinodermata; class Asteroidea; order Forcipulatida; family Asteriidae; genus Pycnopodia; species Pycnopodia helianthoides. The sequence goes on along the minus strand of CM063246.1, from coordinate 2,498,579 downwards.
ATGGGAACAAAAAAAACACAAACCGTTAGACTGGTTTGCATTCATCAAACCGCTCGGTAATACCGGTAGCTGGAATGTGATGCATCACTCCATTCTCCCACTTGTGTTTTATGTATCTGCTGGGGTATTACTTGTCCATAGTTCAAGATTGCCCATAGTGTTGCTATAGTCCGACAGCCTGTTGATTTGCCTGTATTCACAATTACCGTGTTAACGCACCAATTACAAAGTACAGTTGCTGATGAGTTGGTTGCATCCTATATGCTTTATCATTAAGGCAAACTACAAAAACTTCTAAAAAATGTTGTAAAATACAGCAAACAAGGAAGAATGAACAATTACAAACAGACAAAAAGTGCCAGACCTGTATCTCAGACAACCATAATTGTATTGTATTTTTCTTCACCTTTTTGTTCGATGTAAATGTATGCATGTATCAGCCTAGATTAATTTTCAAATATTAGAAATAACTTTCCGTTTTCTGGGGGATTCTTTTTGTTTTTTGTTTTTGATTAAGGAAGAGGTTTGAGTGGACATATGGGCAGGGATTTTTTTCTATAGTGCGCCATTTAAATTTAACTATTGTTTTAATTATTTATATTTTTATCTGACAAGCCATTTTGTGTTTGAACATTTTGTTGTCTTTCGATGTCATTTTTATGTACAGGTATTGTTAAACTGTTAACTCTTCTGCTAACTAGTAACTTCAATTTCATTGAAACAAAGGAAGAGCCACTTTCCATTGTCATTACAAAACAAATTCTGCTTGAACAACAATAAACCAAGCACTTTTGGGCTGTTGTGATGACTAGACTATATGCAGTGTGAAATGCACCATCATCACATACAGTCAAAGCTAATAATTTAAAATAGAACTGAATAAAAGCACAACACAAATTATCAGGATATATTACATTACATTTCCTTCAAACTACTTTAGGCCTAATCAATATAGAATCAAACATTTTCAATGCATGTAAAAACTCCCACACCACGCCACTGACACATTAAGCTGACTGGCACACAGCCAGGTACCATCTGGTATGTTCCTGTACTTTATGTGTTGGTCACTTGATCAACATTCATTGTACAAAAGGAAACTTAATAATGTTTCCATCATCTGTAAATTCCATCACTGAAAGTTATTTGCATAACATGTCACAACATGCATCATCAAAGCGAACTGCATAAGCTTTTTGTATACTCATGTGTATTGTTTTAATTTTTGATCCTGGCATTTTAGGCTTATCTTAATATTTCATGTATATATGTACACTATACTGTACTCCGGGGCAGCCCCCTCCCCCTCCAAAGGACTGACAATTTGTAAAAAATTGATTTCATTTAATTTTTCCTATAAATTGCTGCCCAATGGAGTGTTACTGGCATTAAAAAGGAGGGGTGGGATTGGCAGACCCTGTAACCTGCTGTTCTGTACAATGTTTCATTTTCTATTGTCCATGTGTCTCACTGGACTTTGGGAAATCTTACTGCAAAACTTACAAAGCTTACTGCAAAACCTCAATATATGTCACATATTGTAACAAAATTCAGCGCTTGCAAGTGTTATATAGGGACTATAGAGCCTACAGAACACTTAATCCTGCCTTGCATATACCCCCCAACCCAAACACCATCAATCCACCACTGGGTGTAAAAAGAGACACTTGATTATTGGCAAAAAATAGAATTTCCCACCTCAGCCCACTGCCAGAGAAAATAAACCTGACTGCATCACTTCCTTGTAGCCTTAAATCCCTCTCTCCTCCAGCAAGCTATGCATTTCAGAAATTGCAGTGTCATTTTTTTCACAAAGATTTCACATCTCAATTTAACTGTCAGGGCAATTGTCACGCACGAACAGTGCAAGAGAACAGTTTAACATGTTCAGTGTGCAGTAGCAGTCAAGTCCCGGTAAATCTTGCAGTTTGGACAAGGGGCAAAGTGTCAGCTGATTTTATTTATTATTATGCATCAATGGATCTCAGCAGGGCAGGAAATGTCTTGTTGACTAACCGGTCAGTCATAATAGAGACTCTGACCATTTAATCCTTTGGAACATGGTCAAAATACCAACTGCTCTTATTACCAGCTAGTATAGTATTGATGGGATCAAAGTCACATTTCTTGTCAACATACTGTAAAATGAGGACTATAGCTACTGGGGTTGCAGTCCGCTGGAGCACTCACAATGGATCGCTCATCAGGGTGTTGAGTTGGACTGCAATGTAGGCTAGGTACGGTGGTGCTTGCTAAAATCTGAGTTGGTGCTATTGGAAAAGTCTTGGACAAGTACATGTGGAAGAAACTATGATGCTCTGATCCTAAGCAACTACCAGTCATTGGATTTAGGTGTTACAGTCTTTCCATTACAACAAAAAGTCACATTGTTATGACATTGTTGCCACACCTCTGGTTAAAAAGCCTGATCATCAGGTCTGTATTCAACTCTCGAAGGGCTAGTAGAGTCAACTTCTCTGAGCAATGGGCACTTCCACTTATGAATCGCCATGGAAACATTTACTAGGATGCTATTAAGGACAGTCTTGTCAGAAGTCACGTCAGTAGTGCGCTGATCTACTGCACATGCAAGGATTTATATTAATTCCATCCGACTCCAAAGCTGGTGTACACATTTGTGTGTATGATTTTCACCAAAGAAAATTACCCATTTCATCACTCATGGGCTTTCTTATGCTATGACATTGGCCCAACTTCATAGAGCTGCTTAATTAAGCACAAAAATAAGCTAGAATAAGGTTACCAGCTAAAATACCATGTCACATCATGTCACATAGAGCAAGTACCATCTGTGACTGTAGCCTGCTCATTTCTGCTTAAGCAGGAATTGTCAAGCACAATTTGCTGCTTAAGCAGCTCTATGAAATTGGGTCCTGATGATTCTGACTTGAGCATCTGTTAAAGTGCCAGTCAAAAACATTTTTTTTTATTACATAATCCTGAAAGAAAAAAAAATAGCTCAATGCATTTCCTATGAGCTTCTGGTAATCACTGGAGCAATGCATTTCCTATGAGCTTCTGGTAATCACTGGAGCCATTGTGACATGTGAAGTAGGCATGGTTTACAGTGGAATTTGTATCTCAAAAGGATAGACACTGCATTCATCCCGTTTGTAAGTGTGGCATAAATCAACTGTAAGCCACGCCCACTTCACACAAAGTGGGCATGGCTTACTTGAAGCCCATTATGAGCAATGGCATAACTTAGGGGAGGGGGGGGCATGTGTTCTTAATTAATGCAGGCTCAGATACTACATTTCCAAAACCACTTTGTTTTTTCAGATTTTCACTGAGAAATTTGCGTTAACAAAATGTAACAAAATTATCCATGTCTGGGCATAATGGTGTTGGTTATACAGGAATGAATCATCTCTAAGAGTTAAAATTGATGGTTTCACAACTCTGGGTCCTCAATTGGTTTCAAATGGTCGTAAACTCCATACTACAGGGCTGAGATTTTACAGATGGAAAAATTCCTGAAAAAATGGCTTCTGTGCCTTGGTTTACCCTTATTCTAGACCCAGAATCTCCCAGATGTTGCTACTCGAGAGGTTAAACAGACTCCATGCATCACCAGAATTACAAAACTACAGGTACGAACAAAATGTGGACATTTTCCTTCTCCCTTTGGTGACTGCTAAACTTCTTTGGAGAAAATGTAAAGCCTCATTAGGGAGATTTTTGATAAAGTCCTAAAATCAGTAAAAAATCACATGACTAATATTAATGTTTCTTAATTGGTGAAGATAAGATTGAAATACATTTTTTTTTAAATCCCATTCCCACCAGGGTGTGCATAACTTTGGTAAAATTGAAAATATGAATGTTCACAGATTTGCACATAACTTACTTGGTATAAAGATCCATGGTGGGAAAACTTCCCCTGAAATATTTTTGCCTGATATGCTTTAGTTTTTGAGAAATGATAATTGCGAGTCTGAAATTTGATGTTTGAAAACAGTGATGGGGTTTTTCACTATTTTCACGCGACTCCGATGACTGATTGAGCTTAAACTTTCACAGGTTTGTTATTTCATGTATATGTTGGGTAACACAAAGTGTGGCTACTGGACTTTGACAAAATTACTTATGTTGGCAGTGTATTGTATAGATTAACAGCAGTGTATTTAAAACAGTTTTCTTTCTTCTACGATTATAACATTTTTACTGCATCAATCTGAAAAGCTTTATTCTTTTCTAAAAGGAATAAATATTTGTGTGTGAATTTAAATATATACAATTTCTCATGCCTCAAGTAAGGAATGTGACCCTTTTACTTAGAAATTGACAATTTGACAAGTTTCCTCAAAATTGAAAAAACAAAACAAAAATGGCGAGGTCTGTACACATGAAACGTGCATATAGATTCTCTTAATGGATTTCCACTGGTTCATTTGTTACATTTCCTTTATAGTCCAATCCCAAGTGCATCATATGAAGCCGGGCAGTAAATTCTATCAGTAATAATAAATATAAATAGCAAGGAAAATTGCGCAAGGCAAGCATATATAACAATTGTGAATAGTTAACGACTAACTAGAGGGAATCAATGGGGCCCACACAAGCCAAACACGAGATTGTGTGCTTGTTGTGCACGCCGGCAAATTAGTGCTGTGCCCAGTCATTTATCATGAAGTGTAATTATTGACCTAGCAGTCAGCTAGTACAGCTAAGATAGCAAGGGTGAAGATACTTTACTGTGTGACTGGCTGGGCTCTTCTCTCTCTCCTCCCCTCGTCCAATTCTACCTCCATGCCTCATACAGTCTCTGGCAAAATTGGGATAAGCTAGAGGGTCAAATATTTAGGGGGGCAAAAGGAGGTGAACCATTTTTATCTAGGGGGCATTTTCCATGCCGGCAGCATTGTCAAAGACCCAACATAAGGGCCATACATGAAATAACAAACCTGTGAAAATTTACGCTCAATCGGTCATCAAAGTCACAATAGTGACAAGCCCTGTCCAGCAATGTTTTCAAACATCAGGTTTTGGACTACCGAGATCAAAACAAACTGTTTTTTTCACTAATTTCTCAAAATTTTCCACCATGGCCATCTTTATTACCATGTTAGGTATGTGTAGATCTGTGAGCATTTTTAATCAGGGAACTAATTTCAATCTTACCAATGCTGTGCACACGAAGAGCAGATTCCTAGTCAGATGAGATTGAAATTATAATTTTTCTTAAAAAAGCAGTAAACAACCAGTGTTTTATTTGAAAAATAGTGTTAAAAACCCAGATTGGCTTCAAACCAAATTGACAAACTTGAGAGCCCCAAAGGATTTTTGGAATGGGCACATTTCTTAGTGAGCATGAACCAGCATTCTGCCAAGATTTCACAGATGATAAACCAATACAATTACAAACAGCTTGGCAACATTCAAATTTGTATAAAATAAAAAAAATCACAATACTGCATCAGACAAAGAGTGCAACATAAAAAAACACCCGGGGTATAACCCAGATACCTGTATCGTTGAGGTCAAGTAATTTGGTTGAGGCCCAGTGTATCTGAAGCCTCAAAACCCAAATGCCTCTCTCGTCAGGTACCAAGTGCTTCACTTTTAAGTGTATGCCGCGCTGTATCGTACCTGTTTGTTTTCTACACCATGTTGGGTGGTCACACTGTATTTTGGTGTATTACAAACATAAGATATCTAAAGATAAGGTACATCATTTTATTCTGACAATAAGTGTCGCATGACACAATGTAGGACATGTGTGAAACAATGCTACTGGAAAGATTAAACAACCTTGGAGACCAATATTCAAAAGGTCTGTTATTTTGCCACTGCTAGAAACTGTTTTCTTTCTCAACAAAACTTGACAGTAAAGCTGTGTCAAAATGAAGAAAACATACACAAACTTTTGCATAATATGCCACAAAAAATGCACAAAATACATGTAATATGCAAAATTGTTTGTACATGGCTGATGGATGTGAGATAATAATTCATATTTGTTATTGATTAATACCAATTAGAATTGGCAGACTGTTTTCGTGCAATACCTCACATGAAATCTTGTAACTTCCTTGAATCTATAAAAATTGCTAATTTAAATTGTATCTGGCAGTTACACGTTGAATGGCTTCTGACTGGCTGAACAAAGGGGACTCGAACCCACACTCAGCCATCAAAACTTTAGCATCTACCTCCCTCTATTCCAAATCAGCTGCCTACAAGTTTTGGAGAATATATGTTCAATGACTTTTAGACAAAGCTGGAGAAACTTTGTTCTGGTAAAGGAAAGTTATTGGTAAGAAGACCAAAGTGCACAACATCTACAAAGAGTTATTGATATGTCACCCTCTTTGAAAGATACCTTTATCCAGGATTTCTCTATGTGAAAGATAAAATAAGAATTAGGTCGAAAACCACTCTAGAATTGTTGTATATTGAAGTCGGTGTGTTCACATCCCAAGCAGAGTATGTCATGATTGATCACAAGAACCTTATTATCAAAATGAGAAATCTTCAACAAGAACAGCTCCAGCCCTTGATAAATCATCTCAGCAAAAGCAGAAACTGCTGGGGGGGGGGGGACAGCGACAGTAGAAACAGAGAGTTCCGAACAAAACCCAAATCCTCCTCAAACAGACAATTGGAACACATCTTGTGATAAATGTGAGCTTGTTAGTTGGATCTTCAGACCTCTAGCAAGCCCTTGAATGTCCCTGTTTATTATTGTAGACAAGTACAAACGTTCCGCGGATGTTGAGGCGCCAGCCTTACCAGCTGCCACTCATCGTGGCCGTCTGGGGCGGTAAGTGTTTTTGATGTGGCGGTGACGGCAAAGAAGAAACCAAAATTGAGGATGACTTATCAATTTGAAAGTGTGGATTAATCACGGGAGATTTTGGCGGGAAGATCGGGCAGCACCGATCGTCAGGATGGTTTATCAGGCAGAGCGGAAATGTTTCTTTACAGATATCATCTAAATTAGCCTTTTGATTTCAGTGTCAAAGATTGGTCCCCGCTTGCGTGCTTGGGGGTGCAGGCACACATTGAGGGGCGTGTGAAGTCAAATCAAATTCTTTGATTATCAAGAAACATGCGATCCTTTTTATATAATTTGAATTGAAAATGTGTATGAAAAATGTTACACCCATGTCAATAGGACCAATCAATCAACCCAAATCATTTATGTAGAGCCAGAACCAACTGCTTGATCTAAGGCATTAGGATATCCAGAGGTGAGATTGTATGAAAATTGAAAATCCTGAAAATTGGATAACAATCCTCGCATGGTGTGGAGATGAAGCTCATAAAATTTTCAGGGTGTTACATTTTATTTAGAGTTTTACAGACTCTCTTTCTCTCTCTACATCATTACAAATACTGAGGGTTTGGTCAAGACAAGGGCCGAGTCTTACATCTCTATGACGGCAATTTTGCCTCTTTCATGAAAATCTGAAGGTGAAGGGAGATCTAGGAAAAATCCTGAAACCAGACAAAATCCTACTCAATGTCATACCCAGATATCACCTCAAACTGCCTAGTTTTTTATAAATATTAGTCATCATAATCATTGAAATAAACTATTTTATCCCAAATCTAACTACTTTTCTCTCTCACCCAAATTACAGATGATGCATTTTGAAATCATTTTCTTTTAAAAGAAAACCTTGGTTATCAGGGATGGGATTTGCTAAATGTGAAAATTCCTGAAAATGGATTGCGGGCCTGGGTTCCCCCCTTTTTCTAGACCCAGAACCTCACAGATGTTACAATTCAGGAGGTCTACATTTCTACAGTCTCTGTGCATCACTAGAAATACAAATAACCACTTTGTTGGACACAATGTGGACTTAGAGCTTTCTCCCTTTGGTGACTGCTTTACTTCTTTTTTTTTCTTTTTTTTTTATTTTTTTTATTCAAGCAATCAACATTCTTATATTTGACAGTTCTTACAACAAAAAAAAAAAAAAATTAACAGAAAACAAGAGCACCACAAAAACAAAGAACAAAAAAAAAAAAAAAAAAACAGAGGAGAGAAATGTGAAAATAGGGCAGACAAGGGACAGCATGGAACTAATGCGAAATAATAATAATAATAATAATAAATGCATTTATATGGCGCCTTATGTAAAAAAAATACCCCAAAGCGCCTAACAATAGACTAAGAAACCTATACAATAAAATACCTTAACAATATACAAATGTAACAAATATCAAAGGAGACAGTTATGATGACTGCTTTACTTCTGCTAACTCTAGCAGTTTGGGTGTAAGTGCATTTCACAGGTAAGCAAAAACACTAAGCGGTCAGCTTGGGCGCTCACCATGGATTTGCATTGTTACCTCATTCAATTGTTTACAGTAAGCGCTGGAAAGTCAGCTTGCTTTTTCCTGTGCTTACAGTTAGCAGCACTAAAAAACTATGCCAAAGCTAGCTTAAAATTTTAGGGGACAAAAAGGGGTGCACCATTTTTTTTTGGAGGGGGGGAATTCTGACCAATTAAAACTAGTTTTCTGTTTGCATTTCTCCTAAAACGAGCCCCTTTTTCAGTACTGTTATTGTTATGCCATTTACTATTTTTTGAAGATAGTCTGATGTAAGTGTAAAAATTTAAACATTTGTCTGCATGTAAATGGAAAAATAGTTTTAAAAACAAAGTTAAGGCTTATCAAATGTTACACTTTACTCTTACTGGTAATTTTCAGTCTCGAAAGTACAAGCCGTAAAGTCAATGAATACACACGGAATACTACAACCAGCTGACTGAGAGCAAAATGTAACCAACGGATCACGGTGCAAAGACCACAGGAATAACTAAGTCTGTCAAAAGCGGATCCTTTCATTCAGTCACTGGCTAACTCATACACGACTCTCCCGTTTCCCCAACTCTAAAGTCTAAATTTCAACTTGTCATCAGCGAAAAAAGATATTCTTCTTTCATATAATTATTAGAGTGTTCCAGAGGGCAGTTGCTTTTAAAAAATAAATTCACAGTGACAATCATTTCTTTGAATGAATTTCAGACTTCGGCCTAAATTCTTTCAGAATTTCTTTGAAACTCATATTCACTTATCTTAGGCTTAATGTATTTAAACATCAAATTAGATTGTACCACTGTATTTGTGTTATATAAATTATACTTTTCTGCATTGTTTTAATTAGCGGGCAAGTAGGATTACATACCAAGTGTGACCCCAAAACAAAAGACGTCCACACAATGTATAGGGACTTGAAACAATTACGTGGACTTGCACACGCCCACTCAGTGTTATCACCAATGTTGAAGATTTAAAAAAAATGTATTGCACAATAACAATTCCCACAGAGCGTAACACAGAGCTGGGTGTGTGTGGGTAGGTATACTGGTCTTTTACAATTACCAATGTTGGTCAAGAGGTTTAATTCAACTAAATAAACCCATCTTATCTTTATAAAATGTAACCCAGTATATTGTGAAGTGAAAATAAATGTTATTGAATTGAAGTACTGAGTTGAATTTAAATGGTGGTTGCATTTAAAGGTACTAGGGATAACAACACCATTGTTGAATAATAGACTGTTTATGAAATTCATAGTAAAACTAATTTTTTTCTGTGAAATATTTCCAGTCATGTTTGAGAAAAATGTATCTGAAAACCTAAAAAACACAACCGCTGATTTAGGTTGTTACCAACAAAATTAAGGACAATATGTTTACATGCTGAACATTGTGCATATTTTTTCACTATTTTCTCCTGACTAAAACAACGGTTTAAGCCCAAATTTTCAGTTTGTTATTTTATGTATGGTTGTACAATGTTCAGCATGTAAACATATTGTCCTTAATTTTGTTGGTAACAACCTAAATCAGCGGTTGTGTTTTTTTAGATTTTCAGATACAGTTTTCTCAAACATGACTGGAAATATTTCACAGAAAAAAATTAGTTTTACTATGAATTTCATAAACAGTCTATTATTCAACAATGGTGTTGTCATCCCTAGTACCTTTAAATGCAACCACCCATTTAAATTCAACTCAGTACTTCAATTCAATAACATTTATTTTCACTTCACAATATACTGGGTTACATTTTATATAGATAAGATGGGTTTATTTAGTTGAATTAAACCTCTTGACCAACATTGGTAATTGTAAAAGACCAGTGATCCCACAAAACATAACTACTGTCTGTGACTATTTTGTCAGCTCTGCCAATCCTGTATAGTACCTTTAAAGGGTGGATGTTACATGCATGAACCACCGGTACATTTTCACTGCTTCCTAATGAGTGCAAGTTTCACTTAATTAATAACTCCGAAGCTTTGCAAATGATTTAACAGGATGTATAATGCAGGTTGCACTTTGAGTCTTGACCGGAAAGCAATGAGCACATTTTAATGGTACCATGCCCTTCTCTTGGCTGTGCTGGAAAAATTTGTTGTGTTTAGCTACATTTAGGTCCCCCATAAAAATGTTGTTTACATATTCATGTCATCGTATTTAAATATAAAAACTTATATCATCTAAGCTGTGACTAGCTTATTAAAGACACTGGACACCTTTGGTAATTGTCAAAGACCCGTATTCTCACTTGGTGTATCTCAACATATGCACAAAATAACATACCTGTGAAAATTTGAACTCAATTGGTTGTCGAAATTGCGAGATAATAACGGAAGAAAAAACACCCTTGTCACATGAAGTTGTGTGCTTTCAGATGCTTGATTTCGAGACCTCACGCGTGAGGTCTCAAAATCAATTCAAATGTTTTACTGAGAAATTACTTCTTTCTCAAAAACTATGTTACTTCAGAGGGAGCCGTTTCTCACAATGTTTTATACTATCAACAGCTCTCCATTGCTCGTTACCAAGTAAGTTTTTATGCTAACAATTATTTTGAGTAGTTACCAATAGTGTCCAGTGCCTTTAAAGTACTACACTATAAAAATGAGACTTCATTTCCATTTTGAATTTTAAAAAGGTACATATTAATGGTACCATCTTGCTCTTCCTTCACCGTGCTGGAAAAATTTGTCGTGTTTTTTTCTTCATTTCCTGCATTTATGTCCCACATAAACTTAATTTTTTACATATCCATGTCATCGTATTTAAATATAAAAACTTATTTCATTTAAACTGTGATTAGCTTGTAAAAATGACGAAATAGGCTGCACTATAAACGTGACACTTCATTTCCATTTCGAATTTTACGAAGGTACATTTTTTATTGGTACCAAGCTCATCCAACCTACTGGAAGATTATGTCGTGTTATGCTGTTCTCACATTTAGGTCACCCATCATTATTTTTTACAAATTCATGTCATTGTATTTAATACATAAAAACTGAAAACATCTGAGCTATGATTAGGTTGTGAACGTGATAAAATAGGCTACACTATAAAATTAAGACTTCATTTGTATTCTGAATTGAGTTAGAAAGGTGTTTTCCATTCGATTGTTGTCAAATTTGTTGTACATGATGAAAGTATAGAACGTTTGCGCATTTATACTAACACTGTGTTCTTTATAATAAGTTACACCACATAAAATCTCGGTGGGTATCAATGCACTAGATTGAATATGATCCAAGTAGAGTTTTAATTAATTTCTGAACTTGCTCACTTGATTTGGCGGACTTAATTTAGGCGGGAATATTGTGCTAATCCTTCAACTGTGAAATCTGCAAAAAGTTTGACCTCCAGCAATAATGATAAACGGAAGGGATCCTTTTTTGAGTGGAGACTATGTCAAGATGGTGGATGAAGGTGAAGACTGTTTTGATTGTTGATATTTCACTGCTAAGAATCAACTGAGGGAACACATGGTTTGAGGACAAAAATTACTGAAAAATCTAGCAGGCACTCAAGTTTATTTATGGTGTTTGGGGGTTTGTTTTTTTAAGGAACCATTAGTTTTATCGGTAGGGATTTTTGATGTCACCTGAGCATCATTTTGTTGCTGGTGCTGCATACTCCTAAGGAGGATGATGATTTCAGAAAAGCTTAGAATGGGGCCTGATGAGGAGGATATAAGGTGCTTTAAGAGGCCAACTTGACTAGGAAAAGTGCACCATGAATATATTGTTACTAGTATTTTCACTGCAAATTTGCCTGGGTGGGTGGTATGAAATAACAGCGCTCTCTTTACGAGCTTCAGAATGTTGAAGAGTTTGGAGATTTCTAAACAGCATCACGGCCACCGATTAGAACTTTGAATTGTACAAAGGCAAGCACCACTTCATAAAAAAAGACTCTGTAGACTTTAGGACCTTTTTTGTGTACAGGCCCAAGTCCAAAAGAAAAATGGATTTAATTCCTTTTAGAGATGAAGTTCACAATGATTCAATAGAAAACACTTTGCTTGATTGAAACGTTAAATTGACAATTTGCTATGTGTGTCACTTATCTGGAACCCTCTTCTACTTGTGGCCATCCAAAGTTTCACCATTTCCGTGGTCATGACAAAGACTACCAGACCATATAAACGAGAATGGAAGGCTTTTCAAAAATGTTGTTATTTCACAGGCTACCATACTCAGTTGGGTTTCAAACCCATGACACCTGCTCTGCTGAAAATTGTTATCCTTGAAATGAATTGTATTCTTGAAATAAGAAAAAATCTTATTCAAAGAGAAATAGAATTTTTCTATTAAGAATTTTTGGAATGACACAAGAACAATTTTGCCGTATATCTGGAGCAGTTATGTCCACGCAGGAATCAATCATCCCTGATCAGAATACGCAAATTCGGAAACGTTTCTCAGATTAAAATGTTTTTGAATCCCTCTCTCTAAAACCACATTCCTTAGTAGGGAATCGTTTCTCAGCAAGTTATACATTATCAACAGCTGCAGTGCTTCTGACCAAGTAAGTTTTTATGGCCGTTAATTTCTGGAGTAATTGTCAAAGGTAAGGAAAATTTGTTAGATACCTTGATGTGACTTGAATTGGTTGTATTCGGAGATTAACTTTTTCTTTTTTGAAGCTTCCTTCAGTCATATCATATACATTTATAACTGGTATGTAAAACCCTCTTTTTTCATGATCAAACTTTTTTCCCTATGATATTGTGTCACAGGAAAAAGATTAACCAGTGCTCTTACACCCATATGACAAGCACTGCATACCCAGAGCTTTTCTGAATTGTAAAAAAAAAAGTGGGGAAAAAAATATTTAGAAAAATCGCTGATCCTCACGATTGTAAGTCAAGAAGGCTTCCAACAGTTTGTCTCACTTTCCTTATTTTGTTAGGGTAAGTGATGAAAATACTACTGTAGCAAACTGAGCGATTGGGGGGGGGGATTGACCTATGAACCTAAAGTGATTGGAATAATTTTGGTACAATTTATTTTAAATGCTAAACTTATTTCTGATACTACCTTTTTGTTACTTTTGATTTTTGTTAAGTTTAGTTTTCCTAGAGTGTTTCCATTGATGATTTTCAATCCAAGAAACCATGAAAACATAATTTATAATAAACATTGTTGATACAATGGGATACCCAGTTACCTCCAAAGATGCTTGTTAAAGAATGGCTATTAATTTATCATCAAACCCCCAGTGTCAAACAAGTCATGGCTTCTAGCTGTAGTCAAAGGTTGGACCGTCACGGAACCATTCAAAACATGTTTCTAAACACTTTGAGATTCTCTTGTAGCAAAGAGAGACCCTTGCTCAGCTAAGCTCGATTCATACTTCCTGAGAATGCAAAGCGAATTTTGACGTAACAAATTTGCAAGGGTTGAGCTGTGCTCAATTCCTGTGAAACATTCGCAGCGAAAACAGAGCTGTGACATCACAATTCACTTCGCATTCGCATTCGCATTCGCAGGAAGTATGAACCGGGCTTAAGGCAAGAAGTCACAGTTCAAATTATCCAAACAATAAATGGCGAGTACAAAATCCCTTCAGCATGCTCTCACAACAGCATACTATGACTGAAGCCAAATGTGTAAATGACCTACCTGGACTTCCTACAAACTTTGGCTGCCAGATCTGTACATTGGCCTTGTCATCTGCCCCGGCTGGTGGATATTGGAACGCATCTCCCATATCTGTGGTAGAGTAAAAACCCGCCAGTGTGAACGTTAGTGAGAGGGGAACTGTGAGCCCCTTCTGTACAGTCAAAATCCACTGTTAATGTTTAATAAGTATCGGGGATGAATGACGTTGAGATGGCTTTGACTTCAAGGCAGAGAATGAAGACCTGCATCGGTTGTAATACATGTAGCGATACTGGATGGAGGACAAATGGCAGCCGCTTTCTATGGAACTTAACAACGCTGAATCTTCCCGCTATGGGTAAAAAATAAAACGCCTATTCAAAATAATCTTATCTTTGGTGCTCTCCGCAGCCAGTACATGTATTTCAACTTGCTATCTTGCCACTGCCTTTGAAGAAATTTATGCAAATTACAAGCAACCCAAGATATTTGATCCACCCCTCGAGGTAGAAAATAGTACAGTCTTTTTGCGATGCAGAAAACAGTTAGCATGGATATTCAAGATATAACTTATAAACCCATGGGGGTTTCCAACAGTAAGGCTAGACCATTTGGATCATAGGGGGTGATGTTGCACTCTTTTCAACAGAAATTTGCTAAAAGCCCGTAAAAATACTTCTTGGTATTGACACGGTATTAATAAGTTAATAGATATTAGCCTTCAATGATCAGCACACACATATATTGACCTACAGAAGCTGGGTCAAATATGATAAGTTGTTTCAAAATTTTCGACCATAGAATTTACAGACGTAAAATGCTTAAAATAACATGGAAAATAACATCAGCTATGCTTTCGAACTCCCTTTGTTAATTTCACGGAAAAGGGATTGAAAATCTTTGAGCTCAAAGCACAACATTTACAGACAAAGGAAATGTTTGTAATTTTCTTACAACAGACCTATATAGACAAGCACACAATATCATAAATGCAAAAACAAATAATATTAATTACAAAAATAAAGAGATAATGACCATCGATAGCACACTCACTTTGTCTGGTGTTTTTTCAGTTTTCTTTGGCACTCATTGTAAAGAAAAATGAGGAAATCAGCCGAGAGATAGAAGGCAATGTGTAATGAAAAAAACCACATATTATTAGGGCATCCTTTGCGAAAACAACTACATCATGTACTTAATGCTATTGTAGTATTGTTGCAGTTGTCAAAGACAAAGTAGGTACTGCAAAAAGAAGAAACTGCAAATCACAAACTATGATAAAACGTAATTGCTAAAAAGCTTTCTTAACAAAATATCAAGTTTCGTTTTGAAATGCATGCATCAATGTAGTCAAATCTGATACCATTTATAACACCTTCTGGCAGTAAACAATGGTAAGTAAAAAATGACTAGAATAAAGAATAAAGACTAGCTACTATATTGGGTTGAATGCCTCAACTCCTAAAAGTGACTCGGCAACAGAGGATGCCAGTACAATCAGATCACGCGATGGTAACTGTGCCCTGCGATTCCCTTGAGTACAACCGGATTGAATGAACTTCAGAGACATAGGTGCCTACACAAAAGCTGAATAATTGTTTTAATTTATCATGGAATATGAATACGTAATACATAAATATTTATTATCCAAGGTGAACAGGTTGCCCACGAGCAAATCGTATGGCCACATAGGGCAATTCAAAAACGCGTTGCTTACGGGCTCTTTCAAGGCCATTGGTAAAGCGTGGGGATCACAAAAAACACGGATCACTTCCTAAATCGATATAACTACCTACACGAATTTGTCATGAAATGGAATAATTTTAGAAAAGATCAACTTGAATACATGTAGACTAATATACTAAGTGAACAAATTGTGCAGACTATTGCTGCTTGTCACGTTTTAACTCAGAATGTCAGGATGATTGTGCCTGTTCAAATGTACATGCCTCTCCTACTACTGCCAATAGGTGGCACTCTAATAATACATTTCTATAGACTACTTCGCAAATACTCTGTACGCGTGCGTTAGCCGTGGAATAAGGTGCATGCTGGTCTAGGTAACGACAAAATTGGTCACTAGCTAGACCAGCATGCACCTCATTCCATGGCTATCGCATGCGCACTGAGTATTTGCGAAAAGGTCTATGAAAAACATCTCTACTGGGGAGATTTTACATGTGAACAAAGATGTTGCATCCTCTGTAAACAAAAACGGAAGTTTAAAAACCTATTTTTGTCTTCATAATTATGTGGAGTTCATTCCTTATCAAAACACAAAGGCTGTACCGTGGATTCAATTGTTGAACAGATACGAAACCAAAACAGATAAAAAAATAGCAATTGAAACTTTTTTTGAACAGGCATTTCCACACAAATAATTGGTAATGATGATTATGAATCATTCTCCATAAATCCAAAAAATAGGGTTCAGTTTTTCTAACAACCTTGCTCTTAATAGTGAGTTGTCGAGTAAAAACTGCTATGGGCTTGTATAGAAACAAGTTTTTTTTATCTACATGTAACCCAGTGAGCTATACAAAAATTGTGCAATCTAATTGTGCCCCTTTGAAATTGTTTGCAGTTGTGAACAATCTTGGTGTTGAAAACAGGGGCGTGTGTGTGTGTGGGTGGGAAGGGGGTGATTTTTTTTCTCATTCTACATTATGGGCCTTAGCACTTGGCAAATGATGAATTAAATCAAGTAGAAGAAAAACATCCAGACTATTCAGTTTAACTTTGCCGACTTACAATCGCTATTGTTCCTTTAGTACACTTAATAAAATAAAAAAGAACTTAAAGATTTTACTGCTTTTGACTTCATTGAAAACAGCAGGCTTGCGCGCTAGACACATACTTTTTTTCTGAAAAAAGTGGAAAACATATAGCGGTCGGCGAATCTGCAAACTTTGCTGAGTGGCATTTCTTTTCGCTCCCTGCTTCCATAACCCGCCCCCCCCCCCCCCCCCGGAAGAAAAATTCCAGTCTGCAAATTGGTTTCCATATCCCCTCAAAATGCCCATGCTACTTCCCTGGTTGAAAAGGATACCAATGGCCCTGGAGCAATTGGTCATTCTTGAAAATTTGGCAAACTGTATACTGGCCCAGCAGACAATTGACCCAAAACATTTAAACCAGGTCATTAAAGACACTGGACACCTTTGGTAATTGTCAAAGACCAGTCTTCTCACTTAGTGTATCTCAACATATACACAAAATAACAAACCTGTGAAAATTTGAACTCAATTGGTTGTCAAAGTTGCGAGATAATAATGGAAGAAAACACACCCTTGTCAACGAAGTTGTGTGCTTTCAGATGCTTGATTGCTTGATTTCGAGACCTCACTCGTAAAGTTTCAAAATCAATTCAAATATTTTACTGGGAAATTACTTCTTTCTCAAAAACTACGTTACTTCAGAGGGAGCCGTTTCTCACAATGTTTTATACTATCAACAGCTCTCCATTGCTCGTTACTAAGTAAGTTTTTATGCTAACAATTATTTTGAGTATTTACCAATAGTGTCCAGTGCCTTTAAACCTGTGGTCACGTTTGTGTACGTGTACATTGTAAGTCCATAAACAAAGTTTTTTTAAAAGTATGTATCCACCATTGGCTCAAAACTGTGCGATGCATTTCCAACAGTATTTTTAAAAACAAATTAATTGGATTTTGACAATAAAAATTACTGTGACAAACATGACAAGAAATATATTATATTATTCTACATGTACTTAAAACAATCTTGTCGAAATTGTCCCACTGCGCAGTATTCTGTTTCAACCCAAAAGTTTTTACAAAAATACAGTTTTCTCAAGACTGTGCATAGGTACAGTGATTGACTGCAAAACCTCAAGGCTGTCTTCTGTAACGCACTATATGCTGTATTTATGTATATCTGAAATCATGATTATTAGCTAAACTAATGTACAGGATTGGTAATTAAAAAAAAAAAAAATAGAAAAAGAAGAAAAAAACCAACACCTGTACCTTGTTTAAATAAAAAAAGCACACTAACTATAAAGTTCATATCCAAGGAAATATTATTTTTAACCCCAATATTATCACCTTTACCTATTCTAATTGCTGCAATTGAAATAAGCCCTATGGAAAGAGGAAAAAATCATGAAGAATCCTAAATTGTTTGTCGTTGTTCTGACTCAAACTAGACCATTTAATAAATTTGTCACAGATTTGTTGTATGGTGTGCTTATCATAAAACCAAGGGTTATAAATTAAATTACTTCCGAAAAACCAACGATAACATTTCCCTTTACCGAATTCCTTAAAAATAGGCAAGCTAAAACAAATCAAACGAGAATACTGTACAATATCACATACATGTCGGTTTACAAACAGCCTTAAAACAAATCTACAAACAACCTGCTACAATTAATGCTTTACAATACGATATAAGGCAGGACAAACTTGCGACACAAATAATATGATTGGGTTTATCCCCAAGGCAAAATTTTTGCTTTTATTTGAATGATTGTTTGTTTGGACACAACTACAAAACTGAACCTAGAAAGAAAAAAAAGAAGAAAAAAAAAACAATACACACAGTCTAATATTAGTCTTAGTACTACCAAAACACAGCATTAAGAAGTTTCCAGCAGGACTCTTCAATATTGCACATTATCATTAAAAAGTCGGTACTTTATATATTTACCTGACAAATCTGACAAGGTTTTAATTCCAAAAAGGACGCCCAGATCTGCGAGTTTGTGGTAAATGTTGCTTGCTTTGGGAGATTGGTCCTATCAGTGTTTGTGTGTACATCCTGCACTCACCAATATGCCCATACAATACACTAGATTCAATAAGCAGACAATTCCAACATAAATACTGCATGTCGGCTCCACTTTGTGCAAAAAAAGGCCGGGGCAGTTTACTCTATACCGGGCCGGCAACAATTGAGGCCGACATGCTCGAGGCACACGCTCTGTTGACAGAAGAATTGTAGCGCCGTTGATTCATCCGCTGCGGGACCGGACGGTAGAGATCCGCAAATACAGTTAACTGGTTACTGCAGAGTGATCCTGGTGCCGCAATGTCGGGCGGCAAAGGACGGTAACTCTTTCTTGCCAGTGATGGCTCAATCAGAAAACAGGATAGATGTTAGCTGCACTTTACGAATATGTGGCAGTCTGGAGTTATAAATCTATGACCCAGAATGGAAACGCTTACTCATCAAAGGGGGGGAGCAGCAGCATTAGTTGTTTTTTTGGAAGCTCATCCTTGAAATACAGTCCTCTAGCCTTGAGTCTTCTTACCAATGTACTGGAAGCAGTGGCCTCTCTTTTAACCACTAACAGAGAACCACACTCTACCAGATACAAACTCTCACATGAAACTAAACTTTCTAACTTCAAATCCGGTCTTACTGGCCAGAAAAATTCTTCAAATGAATGGTTTGCTGTGATGAAAACTTCAACCAAAATCCATGTATCCATACACAATCATTCTGGTGCCAAATATTTGAGTTCAATAAATTTTAAGGGATGGGACACAACAAATAAAACAAGAGCAACAGATTTTTGGAGTGGGCCAAACCCATCCCCCAAATTAAGTACCTTGCTGTACATAAATTCAAGCAAAAGCGTTTTAAATCATATCTTGTGTTTGAAATTTGTAGCAATGAATTGTGGAAACGATCTCTTGTTTCTGATAATGATGAGTTTTTAATAACAAAATAAATAAACCAAACAAATATGTAGGTTGTCTGATACCATTTTTGTTGCTTGTTTGTAGACTGGGTGTATGTCCATATTTGTGTAAAATCTCATATGAAAATAAAACAGAGACATTATTCCCTAATCCCATTTCCTATTTTCTCATGACTCTAATGACCGATTGAGCTTAAACTTCACAGGTTTATTCTTGTGTATGTTGAGACACATAGAGTGTGGATTAGTCTCAGAAAATTACCATGTTGATTTTTGTAGAACACTTTGCTTAAGATTTTGAGCCCTTTTATTTACAATTGCGGCCACAACTGAAATACGAGATGTTCATTATTTTGTCTTTCCTTGAATATAAAACAGTATTTCAGATGAAACTAATTCTCTCGAGAATTGTTGCCAACTCTCTGGAGAATTGTTGATGGCAAAAAACTTTACAGTCAGTGAGCTTTCAGATTGAAACTAATCAAATTATCTGTTGATAATTACATGTGTAGGAACAATGTAATGAAGAGAAAAGAGTGAGTCTCACAGGCAGAACAGGGTCATATGTATCTGAGCCACTTTTTATGACCATGTTCTTTTTTTTTACGACTTGCCTTCACATCTAGAACGGCTTTTTAATTGTTTTGTGGCTTAAAATATAATATTTTTACTCCCCTTCTTGACCTGTCTTACCCTTTGATCACCCTTATTGTCACTTCCCCCCTATTTTGGACAAGTGTATTATGTCTGGTGCCTTTTAAAAATCTATTTCATTTTTTGCTTTGTATTGTGTAAGTATTTTTGTAATTTTCTTCTGAATTTATAATTGAATTAATGTAATTTGGATGCAACTCATTTTTCTCATGGTGATGTCTTTTTTTGTATGTTGAAGTAAAAAATAAACCAACTTATCTATCTATGTACTTTGTTTTTTAAAGATGCTATTTTGTCACACTTGCCCAGAACCATTCAGTCACATCAAACTAATTGAAGAACTCTCTGCATTAATGAAATGCTCCTGAACAATGATGAGTGGGCAGAACACTCTCATGTAACGCCTGCCCTTTTAAATCCACACTGGCTCCCAATATCATCCAGAGTTATATACGAGCTGAGGCTGATTGTTTTCAAAGCACTCAATGGGCAAGAACCAACATACATCCTGGACATGCTTAACATCTATAAACCACTCCGCAACCTTCATTCTGGAAATAAATATCTTGTTCAAGAAGTAAAATCTCATGGCACCTGGGGGAACAGGTCATTCTCTGTTGTACATCTCACCACATCTCTGGAATCAGCTACCTCTTCACATTAAAACCTCAAATACTATTCGCCCATTCAAAAAGTCTGTGGGTACTGGTATTTGACAATTACCAATGTTGTACATATGCTTTAAAGTTAATCTATAACAATGATAATAATGGACTTTTTATTGTCACCATTATCGTAAAGATCCACATAAATGACAAACTATTGATCAAAATAGGAAGGGGCCTATATCTCAATAATTGCATTTTGGGTTTTCACAAAGAGCCACACGCCCCAAAGATGCATGTAATTCAACAGTAAAGAGCATAAAAGTAGGTCAAATCTTTTTTTGTTTGTTTCATGAAGAGCCACCACTGTCAGTTCACACGTGATCATGGGACAAGTGCGCCCCTTTCCTATGTAAAAACATGTTAATTCAATTAGACATTCAAGTTGGTCATCTCACTCTTTAGATTTCATGAAGAGATACAACCATATCTTTGACAAATTAATATGGTAATTAGCCAATATATTTAAAGAAATTAGGTAGTCAATGGAGAGGTTAAACTTACAAAGAATCATAAGAGATGTTGTAAACTGTAACCGAGACTGCAGTATTGCAGATTTGAAGTTTTAAGCTAAGCACAGTGGAAGATGTAAAACTCAAATCACGTCTTTTGACATGAGTGGCTCTTTGTGAAAACGGTTACGATATTGCTCCAAGAGGAATACCTCTTGTGGCACAGGAGGAAATCCATGAACAATTCTACCCCTATATGGCCCTAGCCAAGAGTTGAACCAGGGCCACAATGGTGAGAGGCGAGTGCTTTGCGCATTACCCACCCATGCCACATCATTGTTACAAGAACTTGAGTCTGGTGTATTAGACTGTTCGGGCTATGACATGCCACAAAGTAGGCTGCCACATTGGTGAGGACAGAAAGAATTTTAGGAAGGTATGGGGAAATAGCGAGAAGGGAGGATGGAGGGGTATTTTCGATGATGGACACACCATGTGTTGTAATGAATAATTCTACATAAGCATGGACAGAGTCTGTGCAAAGTTCTTGACTCTAGAATTAACACTCATCAACCACTAATGTCATGGCCCTGGCTTTAAAAATTGCAACTGACGTTCTTAAACACCGATGGAAGTGCCACCACTGTCAGTTCACACGTGATCATGGGACAAGTGTGCCCCTTTCCTATGTAAAAACATGTTAATTCAATTAGACATTCGAGTTGGTCATCTCACTCTTTAGATTTCAGGAAGAGATACAACCATATTTTTGACAAATTAATATGGTAATTAGCCAATATATTTGAAGAAATTAGGTAGTCAACGGAGAGGTTAATGGTTCAAACGCAAATGTCATTTTATGGTAAATTTTATGTCACAGATTCGCAAAGATGGATTAACCCAAGTTAATTTGCACATTATGTTTGTAATTATTCACATAATGAAACGTTGTTGCTACTAGTACTTGTAGAGCTACAATTATTTATTTTTCGAAAATCAATTGAATCTATAACTTGATAAAGTAAGTCGAGAGTCTGTGAAAGATTCAAACAGTCATTCTAAGTGACACCAAGTTTGAACTACATGTGACACTCCATGCTTAGAGGCACTGCCTGGTCAAATTCAAAAACTTGGTTAAAGGCAGGATATGCTTTTGGTAATTGTCAAAGACTAGTATCCTCTCTTTGTGTATCCCCAACATATGCATGAACAAACCTGTGAAAATTTGGGCTCAATTAGTCATCGAAGTTGCCAGAAAATAATGAACGAAAAAACACCCTCATTGCATAGGGTTGTATGCTTTCAAATGCCTGAGAAAGGCTTCACGCTTAAAGACTTTTTCAGATTAAAATATTTTTAGTGAGAAATTACCTCTCTCTCAAAAACTACATTTCTTCAGAGAGAGTCATATTGCTCACAATGTTTTAAATTATCAGCAGCTCTCAGTCTTAATTATCAAGTAAGTTTTTATGGTAATGTATTTCTTGGGTAATTACCAAAAGTATCCACTGCCTTTAACTTAGGCTGCTCGTGGATGAGGGTAAGAGCTTTCAAATAGCACTAATGTTTAAAATAGAAGCTCAGATTCCCAGTACCGTGTCAAAATTTCATGACGTTTGCACGCATTCAAGTCAACTTCTTACGTTTACTCCTACGTATCTGACTGTACTCACTGCAGTCTGGTGAACCAATGCAGTGATTGCTAGGTGGTGGAATGTTTGTCTGACATTCAGGTAATTTGAACAAAAGTGACATCATTGGTGGGGAGTGCTATTATAATATAAGTATTTTGCAACCGACAGAATGTGCAAACATCGTATCATAAGGATGTTTTGGCTATTTATTTTACTTTAAAGCCATTTCACTATTTCTGAGAAGTGCCTGATTTGTAACACCAAATTTTAATAAGTTGGCCCACAGAGCCATTACCACCCCCTAAAAAATACTACATACATAAGAATTCTGCATTTATGTATTTTATATTACCAGGGAAAAACATGAAGGGCTCAATATCACAAAGTGATAAGATTGATCTTAACTGTGAATCCATCGTAATTCTTCAGCAAAGTGTGATGTCGTACTACAAATCACTAAATGGCAATACTGGCAACTCATCTCAAGACGAATCTTAGCGCTTTATGAAATCGAGCCCTGGATACATAGACGCACACTTTCCTCACCTGGCGGTATATGATAGGACGCCTCAGACATGTGAACATTTTGCCTGTTAAACTGCATCTTACAATCCGACAAGAGACCACAATTGAATTTCTAAATCACCACCATCAGCCACTACACAGAAACCAATCCAACCCTTCACTCAACAGCAAACAGTACACTTTTCAGTAGGTGTTTCACAGCATGTGCCGTCCAACACAGGTATGCAGTAAACACAGGCTGGATTCCTCAGTAGCAGTTAAAGATCCCCCATGCAGCAAAGGCATCTCTTAATTCAACATCGGTTTGACCGAGGAATCTCAATATATTTTCGGGCGGTGGGCGATGTACTTGTACTGATGAGAAGGAAAAGCGTGTGCAAACTGCATGCCAACCCCAGATGTACTTTTAACCCCTTCTAATAACTGGTGGATGCATTTTTCTTTTGCCTTTGCACACGGAGTTCAGAAGCCCTAATTATAATCATTGCATTGGTTTTGTCAACATGGTCGGCCGGGCCGAGTAGCACTCCGTGGCACTATCGTTAGGCAATTAATCATAGTGTACATGTTTTGCACTTCCTCACCACACCATTACCCAAATGGTTATTAGTCTGGAGTGGGGCAGCTGATAGTGCCATTTGTGTGTATAATGTTCATATGAATGTTTCTGTGGGGGAGTTGTGTAGATCGAGCCTCCCCCTACACACCAAACTATAATTACTGGTTAAAACAACCTCACAGCCAGAACTTAGAGTTTCCTGCCAGCAGAAGTGAATATTGCAAAAGTTGTTGATCCAGATGGAAGACCACATTATGACAAGATACCACTATTTTAAGAGGGCTTGAATGAAGAAACTAACACTTGCTAGACAGAATAGAAGCATTTATGCACATTTTGAAGTGCAGGCTTGTATTTGGACCATGATCTTCTCAGACCTACTCCGACCCCACCAATGCACTAAACAAGTCATGTGTTTCCCCTGGCTCATGAACTGATGAGCATGGTGATGAAAGTTCAATTTTATAATTGAAGCAAAATTTACGCAGCCTGCAATTTGACAATACAGTGCTTGAACAAATCACAATGATTCCATCTGCACATCCAAGTGATACATGAACAATGAGGGCATGAGAACTGCTTGTACACAAACTGAACATTTTTTGATTAGTACTTCCCTCACAGCGAGGAGGTTCATTCATGCGCGCGTGTGGCAGCCAACTATGTCCAAGAATTGATGCTTTAAACAAGCAGGCTGGAAGATAGTCAGTCTACTGTGTTATATAGTCTAGTTACATGATGCCTTCGAAACCATCAGGAGCCTGATAGATATATTGCAGTCGGAGACAATATGCTCGATGGTTGCGATATTGGTAAAAAAAACGAGCGAGGTAGTCAAGGAACAAAGCAAGGTTGGCCGCCTCAGGTTCCTATGGGCAAGGGGAAAACACTTACATCTTGGTCTAAACTCTTGCTCTACCATGTGCACACCTAAAGCCAAGTAAAAAAAATACTAGTTGATCGTCCCTGCCCTCGTCCTTTTTTAATATATAGTATTTTTGTTCCCAAAACATTAAATTGTTCATGTATTTTTGCTTCATCTTGGCACAATTTTTTCAGCTTAATTTAATTCACCCCTATTTTAGAATTCTAAGTTCTACAAAGCCAGCAAAGCTTGAGCCTGGCTCTTTCCTCCTTGAAATAAAAAATAATAAACGCCCTGATGGTCCTCTTTTTGAAAAAAAACAGGACAATCAACCGATATATTTTTTTACTTGGCCTAACAGTAACCCAAAACAACTGGATGGGGAAAACAATGTTATCATCGTGTATCTACGCTGGTGGGTACAAATCCTGCACTAAAGTTAAATATATCTCCATTGTCAGTTTCAAGGTTAAACAAGATAACCCTGGGTTTAGCAAGCATGCTGAGTGTTCATTCCCCCCCACCCCAGAAAATTGCATGTGTGAAATGAACATTGGGGTGGGGGTGGGGTTGAAAGCCCCAAGATATTTCCATGGGTTGTATTTCCCAGGAACTGACCCTGTTTGAAGAGGAAAACAATCCACCCGAACCTCTGAATCAAAATATCCCGACATTGTTTGAGCACTAGCTCGTCTCTTTGTCCCACTGTCATCGAGAAAAGTAAATAAAGTTTAGGCCTATTAACTTCCACAAAAAAATCCTTTGAATCCAACTGCAGTCAAATTGCAACCACATTGCAGCAGGCGAGTCCTCCTCAACAAGTTTTCACACAATATTGTGAGGTTCCAATTTAACCGTTTTATTGGTTAACAAACATGGTTAAGTGGCATGACTCTTTTTGTTGCCCCTCCATACACCTAATCCAGTCTGACCACTTATTGAAACCTTGCAGCATAATCCTCTCAATGGGCTTGTACTTGCACGGTAAATATGGACGTGGTTTAAAGATTCTTGGTCCGATTGTTAGCCGATTTGACCCCAAAATTTAGATTTAAATTTTAAATAGCTATTTTTATAAAACAAGAATGTCACAAGCTTTCATCTCAGGTATTGCACAAAAAAATCTCACATCCATCAGCCATTTTGCATGTTAATGTGTATTTTTGCATTGTTCCATGTATTTTGTGCATTGTTTGTTGCATATGCGAACGTTTTTGTATGTTTTTAATTTCAAAACACCATCATCTGTCAACATTTGTTCACAGAAAAACATTCTTAAAAAAATGTCTTTCGTGGAAAATTTGACTTTGCAATTTTGAGCATAAAGCAAAGATTGAGGAAGACACATTTTTAGACTTCAAAATATTTGATGTAAACAAAACCACGGCCATAAATTAGACCACTGTATCAGACGTGTTCAATTGCAATTTGTCAAAAAAAAGAGGAAAAAAAAGAGGAAGTGCCAGGCACATAGACATTGCACTGTGTTTTTCAATTTTCAATGGCAAGGCTGAGAAACCACAAACAAGGAAATAAGCTAATTAGCTGAAAAGTTGTGTTTTAAAGTGGCACATTGCCTTCAAATCTCTCAACATTTTGCTATTTTGAATTACTGCTTATCCTTTTTAAGAGTTGTTCGTGCACCAAAGAACATATGACTAATGATTAAAAAACATAAATTTGCCTCTGGAAATACAACAAGCGGAACATACGGCCCAACTTTTTGTGAAGTCTAAAATTTAGTTCTACAAAATAGCGGACCAGGTATTCTGTCATGAAATAAATTACACAAACACCACACAATTTCAAGAGATATTTATGTGAATCATTATATTCTAAATGTTCAACCCCAAATCATTATATTCTACTTAAAAAATATCTTTCCAACCACATTCATTTTTATAACAAAATGCCCGTTCCGAAGGCAGTGTGCCCCTTTAAGCAACTAAAAAATCACTATGGAACAGATGGAACAAAATAGGCAAATCATGGAGCAATAGTTGTTCGATCCAGGCCATTGTTCCCCTCGGATGACGACTAGTAAAGCAAGATGGTAAATTAAGCATTTAGGATTAATTGGATCACAGACAAACTCATGTTACATCCAAGGTTTGTTTTTCAAGTAACAGTTAAAGATTATCATCATAGAAATTTTCAAACAATTCTTACCTTTTACTCACTCTAAATTAAAGGTTCAATATAATCAAGTCATTTCCACTCAATCTAAAGGTCCACCGATAAACCACTTGCTCTCTTTGACCCAACATATTGAATCACCAGTAAATGGGTGATAGGTAATAAGCTTCAAAGTACCACGGCTAGAAGGGATCACAACTTAGTTGCAAATTAGTGTAAATTTGTATGCACACTTTAAAGAAACTTATACAGTAGATCATGGTTTTTACGAAATCTATTAAAAAAAGCTCAGCCTCCATACTTATCGATAAAGAACATAAATGGAAATTATAAAAAAAAAAAAAATTCAATCTGAAAGCTCGCTGATTATGAAGTTCATTATACCAGTATCAATCCTCAAGAGAACTATTTCTGTCAGAGTCCAGAAAAAGCATTTGAAGATTTCTAAACCGTGCAAAATATCTCTGACTTAACATGGAATTTATAATTCCAAGGCCCATAATGAACTTAGTTTTCACTTGTTCTGATGTTTTTCCTTTTTGGAAAAGGACTTTCACAGATAACAAGAAATCTGGGATAAATAATCCTGCAGACCTAAAGGCCTTTCACACTATTCAGCTCCGATCCTTGGCAAAAAATACAGATCCAATCCATTTTGACTTCATAAAATTTTTGAAGTGATTTGAATCTCCTCTGATTTCACTTAGCCCGACGACGACGCGAATCAGCTTTTTTTGCTACACATGTACCAAGTGATTCTCTGCATGGTCAGAAAAAACTCAACCCACTTCCTGATGAATATGGTTCGTTTCAACACGGATCGAGCGATCTACACTGTCAATGCTGGATTGAAATGTTCTAATGTGAAAAGTTCATTACTTCCACAGGTCAGACCATGACACAGGAGAAGGTTTTTTGGTAGTGTGAAAAGGCCCATTAATAGGCTTCACAAACTTCCGGAAAGACATTCTTTTACATTGGGTCACTATGCTTGGACAAGACTGGTCACTTTATTTCACCAAATAATCCCCACAAACAGGGTAAACTTGATTGTTCTTGAAGGATTCTTGAGGTATCAGTCATGTAATGTGTGGGTGAGGAGATTAGGTTTCATTGCTCAGCAAACACTTGGCAGTAAGACGCCCTTTGATCTTCTTGTGCTGTCTGATATGAGACACTAATCTTTTAAGCCCACTTAACAGGTCATCTATACCCCCAACTTAAGTGTCTACATGTGGAGTTAAGATGTACAAGCTTTGTTAAACCATGGAGGAGGGAACCGCGCTATAACCATAAAGGACTACAGCAGATCCTCCAAGTATAACCATGGAGGAAACAACTTAAGAACAACAGAAGGTGCCCAATTTTATGTCTTTGCTTAAGGTAGGAATTCTGCACTTCTGGCCCATAGAATTTAGTGCTGGACAGGCATCCTAAGCAAAGAATTCTGCGGTATAAAGCAGAGCCATGAAATTAGACCCCGTTTTATCTTGTGTAGTTATGAGACACTTTGTACATTGTATATTGACTCCATGGTAAACACAGAAAACAATTTCCCTTGTGTCATCTTCTAGTAGCCCTTACCAAGAGTGGCTTTTAGTAGTGTTTTGAGAGAACTTGCATTAAAAAAAATTAAGTAAAAAAAAATATTTTTAATTTCATTGCATATTCACCATGTACTAAATTACACTGGTAGAATGATAAATACCATTTTATTTTCATTTTTTTAGGGGGTACACTATATTATATTACTACAGTAAAGCTTGTAATTTTGTCAAATGTGTGTTAAAGTATATTGTATTTTTGCATGCATTAATGTAATTTTATAGTTCTGTTTTTATATATTCTTTAATTTCAAACAATGTCAATTTGAGTAGTGTCAGCCTTTTGGTTGTTTTATAATACTTAAACAAAGAGACCATATTAACTTTAACTATCTATATTTAATACTGTGTACATAAATCCAACAAAAACTCAATACATCTATATTTTGACTTCCACACAGTGCATAGAAGGTTTTACACATTGCTGATAGCCACTCTGCCAAAGCAAGGAAACCATCCTGTGGTTAATTATTAAACAGTGAGGGCGCTATATTTACTCAGTCTCACGGCAGGTCTTTCGACAATTCCACAGACGCAACACATGCACATGTACATGTAGCTTTAGTTTAATGTGTATGCTGTATTGAAAAAACAACAACACCATCACCCTTGTTATCAGATGCATGTCATTATGTTAGCTAGACTGACAGGGTGGCGAGTAGGGGGATGTATCTGGTCATCTTTAGAAGAATTAAAATTTGGATCCCAAGCTTTTGAGTTTTCCTGCAAAATTTATTATTGTACTTCTAGATCCTGAATCATGCCAAAGCCTACCATAAGGCCCTTTTTACACTGCATAAAATATCTGTGTTAGAAACAAGTTCGACTCGCAAAAGTTTGACGACCCGTTCGCATTGCAAAATTTCAACCGGGCATTGTCTCTGTCTTAGAAACAAGTCTGACTCGCAAAAGTTTGACTGACCCGTTCACATTGCAACATTTCAAACCGGCATTGTCTCTGTGTTAGAAACAAGTCTGACTCGCAAAAGTTTGACTGACCTGTTCACATTGCAACATTTCAATTCGGCATTGCCCTGCGTACAGCACTGAGCATGTCAAAACTAACCCTGCCCGGGAGGTGGGTTGAGGGTTATTGACCCGTAGAGAATTACACGTCTAGCAAAGAAGCTGATTTTGCATCGAGCAGTGTGAAAGCAGAGTGGATTCGAACCAAGTCAATATTTTATGAAATCAGTATGGATTGGAACTGTGTAGCTTTCATGCTTTGAAGATGGGTTAAGGGTTTTGACCCAAAAGTTAGGGGCCTACACGGGTAGCAAAACAGGTGAGGGAGAGAGGGGGTGAAACTTTTGGTTCCTTTTAGTTTAGTATCTTGTTTACAGGGTCTGATTTTAGTGGGTGTTTGTACATCTGGAAAACTTGACCATCAGAAAACCCAGGGTTTCCCCGTCATTCAAAGACGAATCACCTTGGTACCAAAAAAATTCAATTCAAAGCATTCATAAATGTTTGAATTTTCATGAAAAATGCATCAAATTTGTTTATGCCTGTTTACAAGCACAAGCCATTAGCAAGAATAGGGCAAAAACAATAGGCTAACAAGAATTAATATGAAGGTCAAGGTAAAGGTCAAGGCAGAGAGCTGCTTATTTATCCAGAGTTGGGAGCTGATTATTGTGTGAAAATAAATATCTGCCTCAACCAAGGCATCATTAAAATAAAACACACACCTTTCTTTGTATGAGAAGTAACTGTATCTCGTGAACATGCTGGTACAACCCATGTTTAAATCTCTTTTGGGAGGGGTGCTGATTCTAAAAAGAGCGGGTGTGGTCTCAGTATTGCGAACAGTATTCTCTGCTCATCTTCAGAAGAACGAAGACGAGCAGAGTATACTGCTAGAAATATCTAAACCACACCGGCTCTTTCAAGAGCCAACACCCCTCCCAAAAGAGATTTACACATGGTTGCACCGCAAGTTTACTAGTTAGAGTTACTTCTTACTTTCTACACCATGCAAAGCTTCAAACGTCACGTTCTTTGTCAGATCACTAATTGGCATACAAGCTATGGGTCAAATGACCATATCTGTCATTGGTCAGTTCAGAATGTACGTCGTTTTTGCAATCAATCTAAATTTTTCATTTTAATTGCACTGAGATCCGAGCGACTCCGTTTTGATCAAAACAATCAACCACACATCAACCTTGCGAAGAAGCACTTTGGTGGGCTCAGTGTAATCAACACCGAAAACAAAAATTACAATCGAGTTTGTTTTTCCTTAAAATTTTGATTTGATCCGGCAACTTTTATTGAGAAATTTGCATATATAGGGTCGATGCATTACAATAACATGACTAAAACAATTTACACCGGTTATTTTACTGGAATTTTTCAGATATAGTAGTTATCCTGCAGGTAAGTCATTGCATCATACGCATATACATCTGCAGCAAGCCTTGAGTTTTTGCTTCTTCCGGCTCCAAAGCTGGCATTCATTTTTGTGTATTAAATTTTACCAAAAGTCACCCACACCATCGTTCAAAAGCATTTCTTATGACAGAAACTTTTAACTACAAGTTGTTAAAGAGTAATGGAAAAGCCTAGTCCAAATTAAGCCCTCTTTGATAAATAATCAAAGAAAAACTGGTTCAATGCAACTCCTAGATGGGCTTCTGGTAATCAGTGGAGCCAGTTTGTGTGAAGTGGGCGTGGCCTGCAGCCGAATCACATCACCCTTACAAACAGGGCTCAATTTCACAGAGCTACTTAAGCAGAAAATATTTCTTAACAATTTTCTGCTAAGCAAAAAGGAGCAGGATACGAGTCACAAATAGTACATGTGATGTGGTACTTTGGCTGGTAACCAATCTGGTAATCTGGTAAGCAAAATTGCTTTGGCGCTTAGCCACTATATTTATGCATAAGCAGCTCTATGAAATTGGGCTAAGTTAATTATTTCTTTAATGTTGATAATTGTTTCTAGATTTGCTTGATGTTCATCATGGACTCTTTAAAAAACAAATTTCAGATAGAGGGGAACTTTTATTATTATTTTTTTTATGTCTGGAATCAGATGGTTAAACAAGCAGATGAAAAACCAAGCAACTGATACACTGCAGACTGTCAAGATATCACAATCCAAATCTAATGATTAATAAAGTACCAGGGGAAAAAAGACCAACCCTTTCGACCGAAAACAACCCGATTCAAACTGGTAAATATGAAATTAATCCATATCTATATCATTAAAGTTAAGGTAGGATACATGATTGATAGTGATACAAACTAATAACAATTACTAATAAATGAAAGGTTTGTCATCCAAATGCTTATTTATTAACTTGACACAAGAACCCATTACATCATGAGACTTCCATTGGATTTGGTCACTCAGACATTATTTCAATTTTGCCAAATCATAATTACAGGCACTCACTGAAACTGCAATTACATGTAATCCCTCATAAAACAGTACCTACATATCTAAGCCTCTTCTCCAATATGCAGCATGAAAACAAAAAAACGTGACCAACTGATTTGATGAAGAATATCACATCTTACAGTCGTTAATATTGAAAACAAAAGAATTGGGAATTAATTCTCCTCTTCAAAATCCGATGATGTATTAATTTTTATATATTTTTTAAATGTCGCCGGGTAATCTTCTGGGTCATTCCCCTTCAAATTAAAATTTGCTCAATGGTTTAATGGTTAATAATTACCCATTTGGTTATCTGACCGACCAGGATATAATGCACTGTATTATCCATAGCTTAATAAAAGTCTCATCTAGTGCCAGGCAATCACAAGGCTGTTTGATTTTCCTAATTAAATCAAGTGAGAGAAAAACACAAAAACAATTACGCACAGTATTATATATATTTGTACTTATTTTGTATACTGTTGTACAGAGAATGATTAATGGGGGAAAAAGTGTTAAGCGTTCAATCATCATGCTTAAATTTGGTATTGCTATCTTCTCCATGCCAACTGTCTTCCAGAATATTTATTTCAGATTCAAAAAGGAGTATCAGTATAAAGAGCTCTCATCAAGTGTGAAAGACTGTGCAAGTGTTGCACATATTGAAAACGAGAAAACTCTCTCCCCAAGGCACATGCTGACACCCTCCACCACCCCCCCCCCACCACCCCTGCCATTGAAATTTCCTTTCAGAGTGGCTATTTAGAGTCCAAAGTGTTGTGAGCTTCAAAGTGTTAGCCAGAAGGGTGTCTGGGTTATC
This sequence comes from Pycnopodia helianthoides, assembly GCA_032158295.1. Taxonomy (NCBI): domain Eukaryota; kingdom Metazoa; phylum Echinodermata; class Asteroidea; order Forcipulatida; family Asteriidae; genus Pycnopodia; species Pycnopodia helianthoides. The sequence goes on along the minus strand of CM063246.1, from coordinate 2,465,706 downwards.
TTTTAGACACCCTGTTTTAATTTTGGACACCCTGTTTTGTCTGTCATTTACATGTTAATGTATTGTAAGTGAACAATTTGGACACCCAGTTTTTTAATTTCCAGCAAATTCGGACACCTTTTTACCAAATTCTGGCTAAAACCTTGGTGAGCTTGAGGGTTGACATTTCAACCAGCTTCCTGCTAGTCTTCATTGAGGGTTCTTAAGTTTAAACAAAAATACAAAAAATAAACAGTGTTTATTTTTGAAAGGTTCTTTTAAATTTAGTAACAAAAACCCACATATTTTTACCCTCCATTCAGGCCCAATATTCGGTGTACACATGTTTACATCTCTCAGGTCAAATTTGTTTTGAAAGATTTGAAACTCAACTGGCCTTGTGACACACACTCAGACTAGATCTTTGTGACTCATAACATGAACTCAGACTCAACTCAAATGACTCAGGACCTGTACTCAACGTTGAGGACTTGAGGATTAAGAGCTGAAACACCGGATTGATATCAGGACCTTTACACCAGGTGTTTCATACTGGGATTTAAACCAACGACCTCCAGATTAACGTGCCGACACTCTACCAACTGAGCTTTCTAGCCCTATGTTGGCGGTCTCCCTATTTTGTCAATATCTTTGTTCAGGGGTGCCAGTCATAAGCCATAAACCGTTTACTGCGGTGTAGCGGATCACACCGAATTTATGATACAATTTCGGGAAGCGGCAGCCAGGGAATGAGACTTTTTTATTTTATACTTGGTATATTTTATTTTACATGATGCATATATTTTTGGGGTAATTACATGTACCATTTATTGTATGTGAGTTATTCGTTTCTGTGATAACATCTTTTTTTCATTTGGGTATTAAACAATAAATATGCTGCCCCATGGGCCAAATGAATTTGAAACAGTCTAGCCTGGTGATGTGATTGTTGCTCAGTCTGGTGACGTGATGTCGCTGGAGTCCAGTGTTAATCAGAAACTAGACATGGCGTCGCTGTGTCAGTGGCCATCCCTGGCAACCAATTCAATAAGTAACCAACTACGACCCAAGGTTCTGATGAGATGCACAGTGATATTTGGCCCGTTTAGTCTGTATCCTTCATAAATATCATCTTAGCTCCAAATTCAAACCTTAAAGGCATGATTCTTTGATGGGAAGTGATTGGAAAAAAATAAGCCGGTCGTTTTTTAAATACCAAAACTTACTCTTCATAACCTTGTGGTTAGCAAATATTTTTTGTTTGAAGTACTGCAATAGTCAAGAAATTTTGCCTAATACTATTATTTTGTTTCCAGGTTCCCAAATCGAACTAAGCTTAATTACATTTGAATGTGTTTATTTCTTAGATTTTGTAAATATCTTTCTGTAGTGAAACCAAGGAATCCTCAAAAGTGATAGAACTTAACCCTTACTGAATAAATCAAGTGTAAAACATGGTGGTTAATATTCAGTTTTGGACAAGGGAAGAAAACAATAATATTGAAAACCAGTGTACTCAGGCAAGGACTGAAAACCCAATTAGTATGCAAGGCTCCCTGGTATGTGAGGCAGGGGTTCACAGAGGGTGAAAGGTGGGGCATGACTATAATCTCTAAGCTAACCAAGTCCCTGTTAATTAATAATGGGCACAAATTGCTGTAAAAAAAACCACAAAGTTGTTCACTGTTTTCTCAAAGAATTTGTGCAGACCCCTAGTGTTTTCTCAAAAACATGACCAATTTGATGGACATTTCTCAGACTGGGTGTACAAGGTGCTTATTAGAAACCTAAGGTTGGGAATGAATACAGTTTACATATTGCACTTCCACTTCTAAGGCCGTGTCCCAATGAACAGCTTCAGCTGTGGCCAGATTGCTGGAAACCCCTATTCTTCAATGTTGTCATTGCAACCAACAGCCATAGCTAAAGTCACTTGGTTTGGACGCGGCCTAATTACACCAATGCAGTGCCACACTTTGACACCAGAGGTTCAATCATTTGATATTCATAAAGAATGTTGACAACTTTGTTAAGTAGAGGCTAGTTGAGCTTTATTCAGATTGATACGAGCATAGAAACTTTCATGTGAGCAAGGTAATGCATGATGGGAAAATAAACATTATACTTGAGTCAGTCTACTAATGGCATGCCGCTTCAATTCAGAAGAAACAAATCTAGAAAATTAACGGATTTTCACATTGCCTTTTTTAACTGTAAACCTATGTAATTTGGGAGGCTACTCTTCCTTACTTGCAGCTGAAGAGAAGCTGAATTGTGGAGGACACCACTACAACTTGGTCAAGCCGCAGCCATCCACATCAACCCAAATATGACAACAAATGCAGTCAAAGGTCGAAGTGTTTGATTTTTCTGGAGGGAGGAAAACCGGAGGGCTCAGAGAAAAACCTTCATGGCACAGGAGAGAAACAATGCTCACATGGCCCCAGCCACGAATTGAACCAGGTTGTGAGAGATGGTTGCTTTATGCACTAGCCACCCATGCCACCAAATGTAATCATTAGAGTTGGAAGTAGACAGTTTGTCACCCAGTTTTTAGCTTTAAATCGGCAAACATGGACATCTAGGTCTTTTAAGGTTTAATTATTAAACAGAGGTAGCAATGAACATCATGTGTGTGTATGGCACTTCGATATTGGTTCCACTCTTAGAACTGTAAGTTTAGTGCCGATTCATTATTCTAGGGTACCAACATTGCATTTTAAAGAAACATTACAGAATTGTTAAGAAAAAACTTGTAAAATATACTTTTGATCACAGATTTACATAAAACTTACACGGTCTAATGATGATGATAGTAGAAAACATCCCTTGAAATATTTCTGTCTGAAATGCCATATTTGATGAGAAATGAATAAACTAATTTTCTGATTGGAGTTTATCGCTCAGTGAGCGTTTTATTCATTTGTTGAATCTATATGATTTCATGCAAATGTGTAATCGGTTTTTTACTATTTTCTCGTGACCCAGATGGCCAATCGATCTCAAACTTCTACAGGTTTGTCAGTTTATGTATATGGTGGATTTACATAAAGTGCTTACACTGCCAGCAACTGTTTTGTTAGCAAATTCTGTAATGTTCCTTTAAAAGGAGTAGTTTAAAAATCCTTTTAGGTATTACTATCTAGTTCATTTTTACTCTCAAGCTTGTACATGTACATAGCTTTTTTGCTTTTAAAAGTAGTATTGGATATTAGTAGAATTTAAGAGCAAACTTAAAAAAACAAAATGCACTTGCACATCAGGGGCATATGATGCAATATTTGTGATCTGTCTAGTTGAAATTTCTTTCAGACTCATTATTGCACTTATAAGTACTTAAGATTATGGCTTGAATTAGCATACTTATCTGGCTGATAACGACAGCGATAAGAATTTTATAAGCCGGAAAAATATTAACACCAAGATAGTGTTTTATTAGTATTCAAGGCAAGCCTGTAATTTTTTTTCATTGACTAAACTTACAAACAACATTCATGCAGTATTGTAATTGTAAATTAATGTATAAAATATTTTCTTCAAACACAGCATCATAATATTGTTGTGTCAGTACAAAAGCGTTGTATCTCATAAAATGTGTAGCACTTACGTTACTCGCGAGTTTGAAATGGTCAAAAGTCATATCTCGCTTAAAAAATAGCTCAGATGTACACACAGAACAAGCACGTGCGAGATAAAACGTTTTTGCAAAATTGAGATACAATTTTTTTGTACTGATGGGTCGATACACTCAATGATGTCTAAGTAACAATTTGTAATTTTTGGGGGTTTTGAATTGTACAAAAGCAAAATCACCTAAGTGATGTCTTTTTATCAGTTTGATTTAAAGTTTTTGCTCAAATGCATTTTTTCCCAAGAGGAACAAATGTAAAAACAGCCAGATTCTCTGTGTTGGGTTAATGTTTCACTCCGAACCAATCAATATCCAACTTCATGTTTTGTTTGATTCTATTGAATTATATTCCTTCCTCCATGGTTGGACTGAGGACTGCACTAGTAAACTGATCATGCTCTAAAACATGGGATCAGGCAAACCTCGTAATCTTCCATAATCAGCATCAACAACAGTCTGGATGTTGAGTTACCATAACGGTATTGGAACTTTTTAAATAAAGAGGAATGATCCTTGTAAATCACTCAAGAGAGAATTAAAACTTCCTCTGCTCCATTATGGCTGACTGTTTTAAAGGAAGGGTCATCGTTCCGCTTTTGTCAATGTATTGCTGATTTATACGCAAAGTTATCAAAAAATATACAATAAAAGCCAAGTGAATTGTTGAATCTCAAAAAATTGCCTAAAAAAGGCGACTTTCACAGGAAACAATTTCCATGGTGTCCATTTTTGAAAGAAACAGCCAGATGTGCGGTTGGTACCTGCTGTCACCTCGCTAAACGTGGATGGATTCAACGTTCTTGATGAAAATACAGTGAATTTTTGTTCGTATTTTCTCAACAAGTAGGCACTGTATTTAATTGAAACTTTCACAGGTGACATTGCATTCTATCATTCTTGATAACTCACTGTGCATGTAAATCGGAATTGCTTTGACATAGGCCTAAACCAAACGATGACCCTACCTTCAAAGAATACACAACAGGCCTACATCTGATATGTGCATTTCAATTTCAACGGCCAATGGATGAGAAAATTACTCCCTCCCACCTCTTCCTCCATGCTCCCACGCTGGTATAAATGCAATGTATTTACAATGAGACAATTTTTTTCTTCAAAAATTCAGTTTTACTTTTCCCCCTATGAAAATTAGGTGGCAATAATGTTATTGTTTAGTCAAGTCCTTAAGTAAATGTTTGATATTTAACAGAAAAAGGTCTGCAGAAATCAAAACATTGTGAGCTGCGCCAGCGCATCGGTGGCCATCGCACGTACACATCAACAGCGACTGTGAGTCCATATTGTTCCTCGATGATTGGCGATGAGCTAAAACAACAGAACGAAATTCCCAAACGACTTAAAAGAATTGTTACCTTCGGACATCTCGGGGGAATCCTTGCCACTCATACTAAACCCACGGGATGGTCAGGTTTTCCCTGCTGATGTCACACCAAAACAAGAAAGAGGGATCTTTGGACTTTAGGACTTCGGACCGGTGTCCTGAAGCTAGCTGATGAACGTCAAGCTCAAATTAATGGCAAGTCGCCGACCCACACCGCAATGATGATTTTACGGCCTGTAGTTTATGCCCGCGTTGGTACGATTGGGTGCGATGCACGTAAACACTGTACAAACACATGGCGCGCTGTGCGCATGGGTTCCACAATGTAAACAAACCATGAGGTTGTTTGTAAAAATAGAGTTACCAAGGTTCGCAAGTGGTTGCTCTGGTGCTCACAGAGACTTCCTGAAGCTCTATACCATTCTAAAGCATTCCCACATATGGGGTGAATGGCTATATCAACAGGCATCATTACAATTTTATTTAAATTTTTAATCTTGGCAAGTATTGGCAACCCAGCCGATCAACTTGCGCAAAATAATATCTGCTGGATGTAGGCGCCATACGTTCACTGCATTTGCAGCCCATTTGTGATTCTTGTTTCGGCTGACAACAGAAGTGGGCCTGTTCATGTCCTTGCTCTATTTTCATATTTATTATAAACTTAATCATGAGTACTTTAAATATATATATGTATGGGGGGTATATATTAACCTTATACCATGATTCTAGCAAGGTTAATCTAGAACTGGATTCATGGATGCTTGTAGCGATTGGACGCTATTTTCTGTATCTGCCTCAAAATAGACTTTAGTGCCAATTTTAAATATAAAGGTTTGGGAATTACTTCTTCTCATTATGCACGAATGGTGGCGCTATTTCGCTTTAGTGGTCGCAACTAATTGCGGTTTTATGGAGCATAATACAACAGCCCGTCTGACTACTCTGAGTCACATTTCCTTACAGACCTTTCTTTGGCAACGTCACAGCCCGAGTTTTTGCCAACCGAGGTCGGAAAACTATGGAAAGCCATAATGCAAAGCAAAAACAGATAGCCACAGATTTTAACAATGTTGCACAAATATTCAAAAATAGTGTTGAATTTGTTGGAAACAAAGCAACCAATCATGAGAGGTACTTTACTTAAATGAAAGTTTGCATAAAATGTTGAATTTTGTTGAAACATCTGTTAACACGATTGAGTATTTTGATAACATTCGGCCTTCCATGCCAACCAGCGCGGTTTGTTTATCAACAATGGAAAAGGTATATTACGGATAAGGACAGGGGACAGTTGCCCTTGTTTCCCAACGGGAACATGGGCCAATTGCAAGGTGGCGCTGTTCCCTTAAGTTGGACAAACTTTACGGAAGTCCAAGACATTTCAATGCACGACATTCAAGGCAGGTGTCACAGGGGATTTTGCCCCCCCCCGTATGTATGTATGGCTTGAAGGAAGTTGATCAAAAGAGGGCGCTATCAGAAAGAAAATCTACACAAAATCTCGGGGGCACATAATCTCCGGCCAGCAATTTTTATTCTGCAGCATACCTCATCAATACTGTCAACAGTTAGGAGATAGGCTGTTCTTCCCTATCCCTTAACTGTTGACTCCATAGCCGACGTGTGCTGCAGAAAATAAATTTGCCTCCGGCCACACCGGCAAAAATATGCAGTAGATGCCCTCTCTTTTTTCATACGATATATTCCTCAAGCCTTACTCATTCACTCCCCTATTGTTCATTTTGTTCAATACATTTTCTATGTCAACATTTGAGTAAGGTGACGTTTTTATACTAGACTTTACTTTTCCTAACCACGAGCACATCGACTTGGGGCAAATTAAGAGCTGCTACAGCAGAAAATATTGCTTTAACATTTTCTGCCAAGAAAAAAAAGCAGGATACCAGTCACAGATTGTGCATGTGACACAGTGATTTGGCTGGTAAACTTATTCTGGTAAGCATATTTTTTGTTGTGCTTGGCTAATTTGTGTTTAAGTAGCTCTATGAAATTCGGCCCTGGACGTCCCGTGTCTACATCGAAATTGACCTCTCCGGGGCAAACTATTGGTGGCGCACTGTATTATGACGAATCCCCGATTAATCTTTTATCTTGCAAAACACTCTGTACACGTTCAACGACAGTTCACGCTTTCTAATATCGAAACAAAAACAAGCTTTCTATTGTCGCTGATTCTCGCCTAAGGAAAAAGGGCAAAAAGTTGATGAACAAAAATATGAAAATAAAACCATAATAGTCGATCATGGTGGCAACAAGCAAGCCTTCTTGAAATAATATATTGTTGGTTTAATCGTTTGCTGTCTTAATTTTGTAATACAACAATTAGTGCTTTGGGAAACATTGTTAACATGGAAAGTATTATTCATTCGAATGTGGAAAAATAACCTGGTTTCAATCGTTTACATATTAGATTTAATTGCACGAATAAAACAAATTTCATACTTATTGATCATTATTAATATTATTTATTTTACCGCCATCTGCCAATGTGTCAGCATTGTATACTCGGTGCTTTCCCGAGTCCTGTGGGGGACAAACACAAAATAAACAGGCTTACATTATCTGGCTGGGGTTCGAACCCATCCACCTTGAAATTATATCCATGATGTTGTTTCGTTTATCATTTGAATTTAAAGCTACTATCTGTAAACAATTTTTTCACACATGTTTACTTTTCTACGGAAACGTAGAGTTGCCACATGAGAATCCCACTCTTATCAAGTATGTACACGATAACCATCATGTTTGTTCACATTAACTTTAATGCACATACACGATAACTGATCTGACATACCTCAGTGGTGTATATGCATGAAGGTGGGATGCCACACCCACTTAATTATCGTTTATACATGATAAGTCGTAAGTTATCGTGTATTTACAAAAAAAGAGCAGCATTTTTTTAACATTCATGTTACATGACTACATTCCATACTTTCTTTTACTTTATTTTACAAAATAATTATAGTCACTCTAAATCATTTATACTATCAACAATTGGGTAAAAATTATTAATGTCATTTTTCTTTCTCCTCGTCGTGCACCTTTGACAGCGATGTGCCCACATGACGGACATATTGAAATCTGATGGTGAATTTTATACAATTGTCCTGTAGATGTGTCCAAAACCATCTCTTCGTTGATCGTGTGTCACCTTAAATCTGTAAAATGAAGAAATTCAATATTTTGTATCAATTCCGAATGCTAAATCTATCAACATTATATAAACCGTTTAGAGCTCTTTCGATCGATTGTTTTGGGGAACATTGTGGTTCTTGAAACAAGATTACACAACACATAAAACGAGTGTATTTTTTCAATAGGGGGGGGGGGTAAGCCGTTTTTAGATATGTTGGACGCAATACTATGACACTATAAGGTTTGGGTAAATTGTTTGTATAAAACCAAACAAATTAAACAGTGCATTCATAAAGTGTCCACCATATCTCAAAAAGGTTAATTAGCTCATTGGTATCTTAAGGCTGAATGTAGAATAGCTCCATATTTTGCTACATCTTTCCACAAGAAACACAGGAGTGGAGTTTTCTACTACATGAAGCCCACAAATTCGCTGACCGATAGACAATCTTACTCCCAGACTCTGGCTCTAACAAGAGCGTGTTCTGTCAATGGACCTTTCCCAAGAAGTATGCTAAATACATTCACGCATGCGTACAGACACTATTGGTTGGCAAACGCCGTAGTGTTGTGCACTAGCGTTACGCCACCATCAGTCCCATACAAAAAGGTGCGAGGGTCACTCTTTTCGCTCAGCCCCAGCGGCCTATCCAGAACCGCTGGGATGGGCTTGCACAGATTCTTGTTCAGGAAGTACGTCATGCGTGCAGTGCTTGCAGTGTGAGTGTGATGCATGATGGGACTGAGCATGAGGACTGAGCATTAACGTTAACGATACGTTTGCCCATCCCAGCGCCTTTGGTTTTAAGGCAGGGCGCTCGGGACGAGCGAAGTCACTCTTTTGCCAACCAGTAGGGAGGGTGCGCACGCCCGATGTTCAATTTGCATTATTTCTTGGGAAGGGTCTATTGTATGGGCACAAGGCGCCTTGCAGGACTACCAGAAGGCCTGGTGTTCATTTTATGTAATTACAGCTATCACTAAACGGACCCTAGGTCGTGCTAACTTGTCCACAACATCCGAGCTACTTACATTTCCAGTGTAAAGGAGCTTGTTGGGAGACCCTTTAACTCCTGTTATGACATCTGAAGTTGCATCATTAAGTATTGCAGTCTTCACAGCCTTTGCATCCAGATTTTTACTGAAATACAATGCAGCAGCACCTGGAAATATAATTTATAAATATTAATACTAGCAACAAGAAGAGACTCAGAAATTCATTTGTTCTCTAAGATATTTTTTTAATGTATTAATTGTATTTCCTTGTCAAAGTACCCTTGAAGTGTTTTTTCTATGGCTATCGGCCCTGTTGTTTTGATTGATTGATGATAGATTGATTGAACGCTAACACAGATGCTGGCAGTCCATCGGGCACATTTTTGTAAAGATGATGTATCTTGGCTTAATAAATACCATTCAAATCAACATATAACAAAACTGAGTTTAGACGGGAAAGAACTCATAGTACACATAAAATAACGAAAATCAGTACGTGTATTGAGACTACAAGAATCTCCAAGAAAAGCCCGGCTTCTACGCACCCTTATGGGAAACTTGGACACTAACTCTATAACTGTAACCCTAACCCTAACCTATCTGGACCGTTACATCCAGCCTATCGTGTTCGACAAATCAAGTATACGTCCAACCCATTGTGTCCGATAAACCATTATTTCGAGCCCAATGTGTCTGACCCATTGTGACCGACAGACCTTGTCAGACATAATGGTCTTTGTTGGACCATAAACCTCCAAACACAGGACAAGCTGGCCTATGCAGGGGTCAGTCTGTAGACTGTGCAAGTCTCGCGCGTATCCAAAATGAGAAAATAACTCGAACGAAGACTTTATTTGTCGATGAAATCAAAGTGACATGTTTAACACCCCATTTTACCACAATGAAGTGCTGTGATGAAATAAAGGCTTTACCTGTAACGTGGGGACAGGCCATTGACGTGCCTGACTTGATCGTTGTAGCAGAGTGGCTTGATGTACTCCATTTAGCACTAGTTATATCTTTGCCGGGAGCGAAGATGTCCACGCATGATCCGAAGCACGAGAAACTTGCTCGTTTGTCGTTTATATCGGTGGCAGCCACGGTGATTGTCTGAACAACATAACCCGCAGAAAGAATACATAAATTACACAAAGTTGTCATTACCCCCAACCTTCATCATTCATTGGGAGACTTTTGGTGACGCTAGGTGGCAGCAGACTTACCAGATAAATCAATTGTTCTTGGCAATGTGCGCATGCTTAGAACTACGTAAACAATGGAATTTTACTTGGTATGTCTGCTATGTCTTGGTAGACCTTTCTATTGTTGATAAACAAACCGCGCTGGTTGGCCTGTACGGCCAAATGTTAGCCAAAACATTAAACCGTGTTAACAGGATGTTGTGATCAAAATCAACATTTCTGCAAACTAACTATTAACAAAAATACATTCCATGATTGGTTGCTTTGTTTCCAAAATTCAACACTGTTTTTGAAAATTGTTGTATTATTGTTATAAACTGTGGCAATCTGTTTTTGCTTTGCATTTATGGCCTTCCATAGTTTTTCCAACGTTGGTTAGCAACAACTCGAAAGGTCCAGAAAGGTCTAGAGTGACGACTGCACTTACGTCCGGAATATGTGCGGGTGTGTAATTACAGGCGTCCGAGTTGGAGTTACCAGCCGCGACAGACACCACGAATCCGGCATCGAGCAATTTTTGAACTCCCTTATCGATAGACGGGTTATTCGAGAAACCAAGCGACATCGAAACCACTCCAATGTTATTCTTGAACACCACATCCAAACCTGAAATCATCAGTTCAGCTCATGAAATCAGAATATATAATTTGATCCTGTTAGTTGGGCTGACAATGGGCTCATTTAGAACTCAGTATCCTAGTAACTAGATAAAATGCGCTGTGGATAGGCCCAAATCCACGGAGTTGCATAAGCAAACAAAGTAACCAAACACTAAAAACAACTCCGCTTACCAGATAATGTTACCAACCAAATTACTTGTGTCATATGTACCATTTCTAATAATACCAGTATTATTGTACGTTTACAAAAGAGGACCATTTACAACAGGCTAGAATATTCATGAAAAAGCAGACGGTCATAGGGTGAGACATACCGGCTAGGAGTTCTGAAGTTATACATTTTCCAAAGACATTGCAGACCTTGACACTGTGGACAGTCGCCTCACGGGCTACGCCGTAGTTTACCCCGGCCGCAGTTCCCCCACAGTGTGTCCCGTGGCCGTTGTCGTCCTCTCCGCCGTAGAGGTATGAAGCTCTTTTGCTGAATTCCTTGTGCATTATTTGGACGCCGGTGTCAACGATGTAAATGTCCACTCCCGCACCCAGGACTGTTGGAAATCAAACCATGCGATGCATCATACAAGTTTTGTGAAACTATTCCAGGTTGCGGGACAATATACCCGCAAAGGATATACCATTGCGGATAAGTATTTTGTGTATTTTTTCTCTCTTCAGAATTAGTCTTTTACCCAATAAGAAGCTCATTTTATCCGCAAATTATGTTGACAGAATCCCCTCTGAACAGTCTGTGGTTTGGCCAACTGAGAAAAGTCTCACGGGCCTTGGCAATGTTCTTGTGACATGCCTTTTGCTCAAGGACAATGAAAGTGCATACTCGGACCACCTTCTGGTTTCAACAGATAAGAATATCAAGGTTTGTGGTTTAATCACCCTGAAAACAAACTGCCGGGACGTATTGCAATACATGTACTTCCCTATCAAACTTATCCACCATATAATTGGAATGGTTGAGGATATATTGCGGGTTTGAAAAATCAACTGTGGAAAAGTCTATCCGCAAAATGTCCTGAAATAGTTCGAGAAGGTGCCTTATTATCTCAACATTTTTTGTTGAAAAAACACATTTTGTTTCCTTTTTTTGCAGTTTGCTTCTTGTGGTTTCGAAGATTTTGAGAAAAATAACAATCACCATTTTTGAAAAAAAGACTACTACTTCGGACATGTTTAGAAAAGGAGCGAACAACGCACTTCAAAAGGTCAAAGCGCCATCACGTTCCACAAGAAGAAGCAAGCTGGACTGTTTCGATAAAGCAGAGGAACGTAATATAAATAACGCAGCAAACGCCATTGCAAAACAACTTGAAATCGAATGGGACCTATACCATTTGAATTATAGTTGTACATATCATCTGTGCCTGCTCTTGCATCAATCCTGTCGATTCCCCATGTAGGGTTTGCTTGCTGACCGAAGAGTTCACCCAAGCTCTCTTGCTCTACGTACTCGATGCCATCAATGGAGCGGATCTGTAATAATATATTGTGGATGGAGGAGACGGATTGTATTTTACAATTATAGCTCGTGAATGAATTTACATACAGTTTTAATTATCAGCATTTTCGTACAGCGGTGTGTCTAAGCCATTGGTCTAAATCATGTTGTGCGCAACCAAGAGTTTCCTTCGAAAGGGCCATTTTTTCCGGACGGTGATGTGCACTTTTTAGATACACGTGAACGAATTATTTTCGTGCTGTTGCAAATAGAATGATAAAACCTAGTATACCCGTAACCCACTTCTCGAAAGCCCCCGACTTAAGTTTACAAATGTTCGTTCGTTCATGCCAAAAATGTGAACCGTAAATGACCTCTTACACTATAAAAACTCCAAACTCAGAAATGACTTGGATCCCAGTGGCCTGACTCATTTGTGGTTCGGTGTGACCCGGAATCCGTGTTAAAATTACCAAGAAATTGATCAAACCGACGCCGAATCCGAGCTGAAATCCCATTTATAAGCAGTTTTCTGGCCAGCCTGACCCAGAAATGGGTCAGGCCCCACGGGACCCGGAACCGGATCAATTCTGACCCGGAAGTTATTAGAGTCTACGTCATGCACGTCAATGCCTGAATATATACCTTCTATTCAGGAATAAACAACTCAGCGGTTTTAGCAGACCCCACCAGCCGTAGTAAGAAACTTATTTTTCTGTTGTGGTATCCCTTCGTGCTGATCCCTTTGAGTTGCTTGTTCTTTGTTTTTACTCGTTATTACCATATCCATTTTATCCTTCCCCATTCTTCACCTGTTCTTTTCAGAACATTTCCAAACAAATGCATATTTCCCATTTGCTATAATTTTCCCTCCTTTTTCTGGATACCATCCTATTGTTCTTTGCTTCTCTTTTTTGCTATAAATGGATATGTTTTCGTTTGTTCTTGTTTATGCCTCTGACGAAGGTCCGGTTTGGATCGAAAGCTAAGGCCATCTACCCTACAAATTTTATATATAGGTCTTACAGTGTTGAGCAGATGAGACGGAATTTGCAGGAAGAGAACAGGAAGGAGATCACGGATCTTGGACACCTTTGGCGCCATCATTCTCAACTGTTTAAACTGGTCCAGGACATCGCGCTCAACCTGATCTAATAACGCCGCATCCTGGAATGGAACAATCATGTCAAAAATTGTAATAGATGCTATGTTTGCATCGGGGATGAAGAATATTAGGTGTGTTTTACCAATACACCGATGGATGTTAAGCACTGTATTCTCTGTACTTCCCCAACGGTCCGTCAAAATGAAAAAGAAAGATAAAAGTCCGCCAAAAACAAAAAGTCAAGGTTGGTAGAATTTGAAAATTTGCACGGTGGAAATTTCAGAATTGTCAAGATGAGCGAGAGGTTGGACGAACGTAGGAAGGAAGATCGGGCCAAGAACTGGAAATTTAATTTGTTCTTCTTCTTTGGTTCGTTCTTGAACCTCAATACTCTTCCCGTTATACTAGCTAACGAATTTTAAAGAAATCACAGAAGTCCACGATACGCCTTTCAAGAACAGTAATATCAATAAACAGTGTGCTATTAGCTGCGGCCATTTTCTGCACCGACACAGAAACTACTGTCAATTTCATTTAAAGTAAGCAAAATATGGTTCCCTTCGAAAGTATTGCTTTTGAGGAATTCGCATATTAGTTACTTTCAAGGTTAGGACACTGCATTCAACGATGGGTGGTTTCGGTTTGAAGCACCCAACATACTTGTGAAAGTTTAGGCTAAATCGGAGTCACGAGAAAAAAAGTGAAAAACTCCACGTTTACACTGTTTTAAACATCGAGTTTTGCTCTCGTAACATAAAAACTAACTGTTTTACCAATTTCTCAAAAACTATAGAATTTCAAGCAACAATATATGTAGAGAAGTTTTCCATAATGACCATCTTGATACCATTTAAGTTTTTATGTGCAAATGTGAGCATTAATTTTTTACAACCTTAATGTTGTGTACACATGCAGACTGCAAGGAGTTATTGACTTCAGAACTGTATCCTTCAAGTTCATAGTTGGACGTGACGCCAACCAAATAGCAATTAATGGTGCCACAAAAATGTTGAAAAAACAAGCAAGGGGAATAAATAATGTATTTTTTGTCTTAAAACCAGGAGAGTTGCAGATCGTACAGAAGCCCATTAGAACCCCCAAACCCCACAATTAAAATCCGTTTATATTATTACGAATTCACAATCCATACTAACGGATTCTTAATCCGTAATAACGGATTTTGTATTTATATTTGTTTGTGCTAATGGGGTTTTGTAGCCTCGTGATGCATAGCTTACCGTACCTTAGCCTTAATAATAAACCTGTTCGGCACGCCACGTCTCTTGGCCATGTACAATGGAGCAAGGCCGGCGTGGGCAACGGCTACACAGAGACACAGCAAGAGTAGCTTCATGGCTGGGTTGTTCTAAGGATTTTGCTCGTAAGTCCGGTTCAGCTGGAACTCAGTACCCTTTCTTACAATCGAAAAGACAAACAAATTATTGGAAGACCGAGAGATAATCTTTGCTCGTCTTCTTTAGAGTCAGTGATAACTTTTAGTCATTTGGCGATCATGAGGAAGAAACTGACATTTTTAAAACCTATTTGTGTTTATTCACGTTGTTGAAACTGCCATCTTCGATAAGCTTCTGTGAATTCCATCCTTTCTCTTTCGGTGTGAAGTCATAGAAGCAATGTGCTAACAAACAATTTACAAATAATGTTTCCGTTTTAATGTCCTTTTCTCGAAGATTGAAATAAAACAAAATACTGGGTTTATTCTGTATTTTCATGCCAGAGTTCAACACTATGAAGACCGTCATACTGCGAACTGTAGCTATATCGAAGAAAGCTTATACTTACCAATCAGGATAAAGGATGAGTGCATGAGTGAAAAGAGACAACAATGGCAGTGAAATAATATACATTGTAGCTTAATAGTATATCCTATTGATGAAAGTACATAGCCTGGGCCTACTGTCAATATGCAAATCAGGTTTATTTTGAGTTTGGATTATGCAGGCCCTACTATACGACGATAATCGCTACATTAATGGTTATACCACTAGTCATTTTTAGCAACATCTTTCCCTGTAGCAACGATCCATAAAGTTCTAGCTCACATCAAACGAGGCTTTTGCTGATGGCAAATAATTTTCAGAGTAATAAACGAGGTTGAAAACACGTATTGAAGTTCTTGTTTGGTATTAATTATTAATAATGCAGTATTTATATCAATAAAAAGAACAGGTGTTTGACAAACAAAAAAACATGTTTTTGGGGATGTTGAACCATAATCTTTCTTCACGTAAAGATTGGGCTCATATTCAAAATTATTAAAAATACGTCATTCCTGAACTTATCGTTGCCACAGCCTGCTGCCCGCCGTCTTATCATGTTTGCTAATTCTGCATCGGGTTGATAAGACAATTGCCGAAGTCTGTTCTCTGTTTGTTGTTTCCCACTATGGTTCAACCATGCACAGTAAGAACCAATCAACGAACCAGAGTTGAACATGAAGTCTTTCACAGAAATAATGCTTTGAGGACGGTAATGTGTCACTGGAGATCCAAGTGGGAATATAGGATGAGACAGAAGTAAAAGAACAATCCACAGAAAAGGCATTTTGGATTATTCAACTTAGAATGAGTTTTTAAGTGACGCTCTTCTCGGTGCTAGACAAGTGCTACGCACAGCCCCCAACCCCTTGCCCCGTCTGCTGTTCTGGTTACCTAGAGCAGTTAAAAAACAACACATAGAGCAGCCCACAGAGAGACCTTATTGTATAGTCTACCCCACACGATCTTTGCAGTAATTGATTACAACACAAAATGTGCATTAATCCAAGAACTTCTCAGTTGTTTTAATCGTTCCGGAATATTTGTTTGTTTGTTTATATGCTTTTTCCTTTGTCAGCTTTTAAAGTAAGCCCAAAGACAAGTTTTGTTTTTTATTTGAAGTTTTAAATGTTTGATGAAAATGGTATGGAGAGAGAAAGGCATACCACGGGATACGTTGAGTCTGCCATTGTGAAGGTCCTCTCATGCTACATTGAGATGCCGCATGGGCGGTCAAGTCGCTTAGATAGACTCTAAAATCTCTCGGGTCAGCATTGAACCAGATCCCGAATACCAGGGGCCTGACCCATTTCTGGTTCAGGCTGACCTAGAAACTGGTTAAAAAGTGGGATTTTAATTTAGAATCTACGTGAGTTTGACCCATTTGTAGTGACCTTGTAAATTCCACTGCATTTCCTGGCAGGCAAGATACTACACTGGTCACATGTGTTAGTTCACATTTTGTGGCATAATTACCACATCCAATACATACATAAATAGGCCTAACAGCTGTAAAAATGTTCATATCAATTTGATAAAAATAAGACTGTGCAATCTCCTTTAGGTATAAAATGTAATGTTTTCTTCATTGAGCTGTGTACAAAATTAATCATACCTGCAGAAAGTCCAGGCTTTGTGTATCTTTTGTAGGCATGTGATGTCACAGGTTACCCGTTCCGACCAAAGAAACATGTCATTTAACCAAGTCGATACTTCAACAAGATGACACGCTGTTAGTCTGAGCCAGCTTCAGAGACCAAACCCATGATCCATTATTCACATTAATGTCCACATTCTTCCAATGGAAGTGCAAACCTTGTGCAGCACGGTCCTTCGGAAATACCACCTTGCGATGTGCAGCGATCAGCTTTTTACTGGACTACAATAAATAAATTTGAAATTCCATAAGGGATTTCGACACATGGCGGACACATTATATATTGCACTATTTGGTTTGGGTAATTTTGTCTGTATACACCCAAACCAAACGGCGCACTCATAATAATAATGTCCACCGTATCTCATAAAGGCTAATGAGGTGTTGGGGTTAACCTTACCCGTAACCTTCTTGAGGGTCCTCTACGGTGTAGAACGATTCAAATTGTCAGTATTCAAATAACCATATTACGTAATCGCAATTATCTGATTATTCAATGAGTCTATGTCACGCCCATCTCTCAAACAGGAGACTTACAAAGTGTGTCAAAATATAAGTCTGTGGGGCCTTATCAATCCATCTGAAGTGGCTAAATTGTACCTTTTACTCAATCTTTGCATCTGAGTGCTATCCACATATTTCCCAGGCTCTGGTCAGCTCTGCCAATCAAATTCCGCAATTGTGCCATTTTAACTTCTCTGCCATCCTTTTTAAAAGCTCTGAAGCATGAAGATAGTGTAGCTACAGCCCATATTTCTTAACTGGTCTTTTGCTTAATCCTTTTACAGTTTCATAACAACTATGCGCAATCCCACAATTTACTTTTAATCTATACTATATTTCAAGGAGTTAAATATTTATGTATATTTATTTATTTATTTGTTTGTTTATTTATTTGTTTACTTATTTTTGTATTTTTCTATTTATTAATTTATTTGTTTATTTACTCATAAAATTATTTATTTACATATTATTTTTGATGGATTTTTTCTTTTCTCTTTATAGATTTGGTCACTTAAATTTAATTTGCATTCTACTTACATTATTTAAGTGTTTAGGAATGTTTCTGTTTTTGTTTGTTGTTAGTTTGTTTTTACACTGTGCAAGTTTCTCAAATTGTTCACTCCTAAAACTGTTCTATCTCAAATAGTCCATGCTTTATATTATTTTTTGTTTCAGTTGCCAAATTTTGATGTACATAGACATGTTTTATTTATAGTTAACTTTCCTTTCTTTTTGTACATGAATTGCTTTATACATATTTTATTACTCGTTTTATTACTTGTATTACAACCAGATGTGGGGGGCAGGTCTATGGACCACAGTAATTATTTTGCTTTTGTTTCTCCTAGCCCATCTGGAAGTATTTTTTGTATTGTCATGTATTGTTGAAATGGCTGAATAAATAATAATAATAATAATAATAATGCAAATTTGAGCGGCTCTATAACCATGTAGCAGCTGTAACCAGGCATGCAACTGTAACTTCACCAAAAAAGAGGAAATTACAAAATTTCAATGACTTTGTACAGTATTTTTCAATTTTGAATGGTAAAACTGAGAATAAAAAAGAGGGAAATCAGCTGATCCGAGGAAAAGTTGCATGCCTGTGTAACGTGCACAAGCATTCTTTTATCAGGGCTGGAATTGGGAGTAGATTTTTAAAATTGCCCCCCCGCAAAAAAAGAAAAAAAAAGAAAAGATAGAATGGTAATATATTTCATAAATGAAGCAGTCCTGAAGAACCAGGAGTTGGGGTTTGATTTAAAGGATTGAGGGCCAAATAACTTGTTTCCTTATTGAAGCTACAGTACAAAGCCCAAGACGCTACAGAGCGCTACAGAGCGCTACAGAGCGCTACAGAGCGCTACAGAGCGCTGCAGCGCGCTGCTTACCGCGAAATTTGCGCTTATGGTCCATTGATTCACACGCTTTCAGAGAGCCAGAATTGCGGTAAAACAACGCCATGAAATTGGGTAGAGGTGGTTTTCCAGCTGATACGGCAGGTAGGTGCTGGGATTGGGTCGTTGATGATACAATTCTCATACGAATTTTGTACATTAAGGATGCTGGCACAGTTTTCACTTCCCCATAACAACCAAACCACCGACCCGTGTTATTTGGCAACGCCTCTGTAGGATGTGTGGATGGTCCAGCTTAATAGGATATCGTTGCGTAAGGAACTGACTGGTGTGTACGATATGGTTTAGACAATTGAAATAATAACATGTCAGCAGGTGCTGATCGCAACCTCATAAGGCCGGCTTCCTTTTAAGAGGCCGTTTAAAAAAAGAAAAAATTAAGGAACAATTTTAACGATTTTGACGATTAAAAAAAAAAAATGTTTTAAATAAGATCGTATTTTTAGACTTGAGCACACCAAAAAACTCACCGAAAAAAACTGGCAACCATCTTGACCGGCCGGTTGCCTTGAAAAATGTGTCGGGCGGCCATTTTTGAAAAAAAGGAAAGGCCCTCCTCCTTCCTTTTTTCAAAAAAGCAGGACGCTAAACACGTTTTTATTTTATTTTGCCTAACCATGCTTGTAAGTTCTGACGTCTATGCGGCACATTGCCCGAACTTAAAGTAACCGAATCTTGTACGTAAATTAATAATATGGCTACATTTACGTGCATTCATGTTTGGGGCTTCATTTAGGCCCGCAGTGCATTATAGGTCCCGTTCCCGGGTTACATGGACACGCCGCACTGGCCGGCACTAAGTCGTTATTCACTAACGTTCCAACCGAAGAAGCATGCCCAATAACCAAATCGATTAACTAAAGATGAAACAAGCTGTCAGACCTTACCATATTTGCATGATCAATTCAATGATCTAACATTTACATGACTTGTAAAGACCATGGTTGTAGGTCTTTGTCTCAGACCCCGTGGTCTTGGTCTTGGTCTCGAATTGCTGGGTCTTGGTCTTGGTCTTGGTCTCGGGTGTGCTAGTGTTGACTACAACACTGGACTGTAGACTAGATGTCCAAATGATTCCAATGGGTTGAAAATTAATACACGCAGTCTTTGGGTACTCCGATAAGGGGCCCATTCCCCCCCCACCACCATCCTCATGCAAGATCCAGTGGTCCAGGATGAAAGATCAGGGCCCAATTTCATGGCTCTGCTTTCCGCAGAATTCTGCGCTTACAGCGCCCTGTAATGCACATGATTCTATGGGCCATAAGCGCAGAATTCCGCGGTAAGCAGTGGATGATAAACTCGATATCACACAACCGCAAACTCGATGTCTTCTTAAGTATACAGTTTACTACACAAATAAATATATCCGTTTCACACTGTGATGAACTGCCATGTTTGAACAACTTGCCTCTCAAAATTTAGTATAGACTTGGTCTTTGGCACAGTTGTTGTTCAGAGGATGGCTTGATAGTTTGTTTGTTGAAAACTGAGTGGCTAAAATGACCGCACTCTTTCTGTTGTTAAAAACACGATAGACCCCCTGCCCAGGTTTACTTTATTGGGCCAAATCGGTGTTGTGGAAACTGTTTGCAAATCTTTTTAAAGTGAGGGAGTAACCCCAGATGTTACTCAAATACAGGAAGGTTCCACTAGTTACTTGCACCGCAGTAAGCCTAAACCAAAACGTTTGATGAAGGGAGGAGGGGTGTTGGGAACCACATAACCGAGCACAGGCTGTCAGCAAGATATCTGGTAGACTGATCTCCGGATAAGTACAGGCACCGGTCCATGTACATTAGCCCAGACATCTGACGTCACACATCCAATCCACGACTGAATGGGATGCATGGTCAAAGGTGCGTTTGTCAGATCCCTCCAAACGCTCAAAGCCGGTCTCTGGCGTTATTCACGAGCCTCGAAGTGTTACGTCAGATGTTCGGGCTAGATATCTGGAAGCCTGCTCCAAACAATAGATGGCTCCACTTATTACCAGAGGGCTCAGATCTGGGTAGGTCTGTGAGTCTTATAGATATGCGGAATAGTCCAGTCTAGAATATCAAGGACTTTGACTCCTCCAGGACACTGCACTTTGTAGAAAACATTGAAATACATAACATGTGGCATGACTTATTGTTACCAGCCCCAACTCAAAACATATATGTTTTTATTGTTCACATAAAAAAAAGAATCAAAATGAACACAACCCGTGACAAGGATTCTTCTGGGTATTTAAATTACTCTTTTATTGACATCTGACCTAGGACTTCTATTAAGCCTCATAAACAGTATTACTGGAAATAGTGCCGATGACTTAGGCTTCGATAGAAAATACATCCGAATAAGGTGGTCGGCACCAATCTGCCATGCTGATTGTAAATTATGCTATTTACTATTATAATTTGACTTAGGCCAGATAACAAAATAAAGACATATTTTTCTCGACATTTTTGATGTTGGAAAAAAAGAAAAAGCAGGAGGCCCTGGTGATCTACTTTTTGCTACTTTCTCCACGAGATGGCCGCTTTACCACAAATTAATTTTTTCAATATTAACTGAGAAAAAGAAGGGGGTGCCGGACAAATAGGACAAAAACAAATCTTGATACTGTAATGATAGTTTGTTTCAGTGAGGGATATAGAGTCCATGACGGCTTATGCGAAACTGAAATCTAAAGGTGTTGTTTCTTTTGGGGGTTATGTTGTATTGTGTACGCATCTGGTCTGGCGTTGTCTATACCATTATCAGCTACAAGTACTTCGTCAATGATTTTGCCTAAAACGTCGTCCATGTCTTTTATGCCATTCCGTCGTGTTTACAACTGTAAAACAAAAAGTACATATTGACACATAACACTAAGTAGTTGTAATGATTTATTTTGGATTTATACGGAGCCCCTAAGGCCAAAAGAAAAAAAAACAAACATGTTTAGCGTCCCTGCCCGCTTCCTTTTTAGAGGCCGCCTCCTTTTTAAAAACCTTTTTTTAAAGGATTCATTTTAACGGTCTCTGACGAAAAAAAACCCCAAACACACCGAAAAAGCTGGCCAACATCTTGAAAAATAGTCCAGCTGGTTTTCTTGAAAAATGTGTCAGGCGGCCATTTTTGAAAAATTAAAAAGGCCCTCCTCCTTCCTGTTTTCAAAAAGGCATGACGCTAAACGTTTTGTTGTTGGTTTTTTTCTTTTGCCTAAAGGGACAGGTACAGACAAAATAGAATAGATAACAAATAAAATGTAGTTTGTTCCCTCGAAAAAATATTTCATTCCCTTGAAATAATATATTCGTTCCTTCGATATGGTCTCCCCTTCCCTCGAAACTATTTCGTTTCCATGAAATAATCATTTCCAGGGAACGAAATACCTTTTCACAAGAGCTGGTTTCTTTTGTATGTATCATTCCCCAAGTTAGGAAATTCAGAGCGTCCACACAACCAAACATTATAGAGCGCCAAGCGAAGGCGCAAGACGGGGAGCTGAAGCTCTTTCTATTTTCGGAACGTGGAATACACTTGGGCGCCATTTCAGCAAGCAAATGTTTTTTTTTTAAATATCATTAATAGCAATGATCACTGTCTGCACTGATCTATTGTCGCATCAAAAGAGTTGCTTGCTGAAATGGCGTCCGTTTTCTTATTTTACGATATTTTCAGCTGGAGTTTGCCGTCTTGTGCCTTCGGCCCCCTGTAATCTTTGTGCATGACACAAGATCTCAAAGATGCATTCTTGTCCTTCCGGCGCAGACATCAGGTTGAGATTGTTGTTGTTGCATAAAGAAATATACCGAGCTACAAACGAACATGGGGGTATTGCTAAAACATGCATGATCAAAAAGAGAAGAAAAAAAAAACTAAACAAAAAAACAACACAGAGGCACTTACGTTTCCAGTGTAGAGGAGCTTGTTGGGAGATCCTGTGGGGTTACTTATTTTATTTTGGCTGGCATCTGTAAGCATTGTGTCTACTACCCATTGTGCGCCTGCATATTTGCCAAAGTACAATGCAGCAACACCTGAAATTGTAACAAGATTTGGTCAGTTGCCTATAGTCTACCATGCCCGATATTTAGGTGTCCCCCAGATGTTCCCATACTTTAACGAAGTCTTTTTTATTCTTGTATACAGAAGAATCCCTCTAAAATCCTCTAAAGAGTTTCTGAGCAGAACCCAATGAAGACACAATAATATGAGGGGGGGGGGGTAGACCCTGCAACGAATCGAGCACCAAATGTGAGTTTGTACACCCGTCTTTTTAACACAAAGGCGACGTCTGGCGTGCGGTTCAAATACTGCACCATTGCTCGTAATAATCCCAGGTATTGTCCGGGCAGACTCAAGGACTAACAGCTGTCCTAAAATACCGTGTCCTCCTTGCTATTTATGGGACTTTGAAACGGGAATACAAGGGTGGGTGATGCTCACAAATTATAGGTAGACTTTAAGAGGTTTTTGTTGCAGGTACAATTTTTTAAGTTTAGTAATTAAGATTTGTTCACCAGATAAATCACCTAATGACAAATATGGGTGTTTTGCAAAAAAGGATACCAGTAGCCCGATAGGATTCACACTACCGACGTTACAGAGCCTACTCTAGGAGTACTTTGGTTTAGTACTATCCAATGACAAAACACTTCGGTCACTTTATAAAGTCTCTAGAGAGAAGACAGTTTTAAAACACTGAGTGTAAAGTCATTGTGCAGCCTGCTGACCCCATCACAACCAACCAACACTTAACACAGCTAATAGCTAAACACCGAAGTACCATCAAGCGCAAACAACTGCAGCTTCAAAAATTGGTTATTAGTGCTGTTTGGCATGTTTGCAAGTAAACAAAACATACACGAAAGACCCCTAGAGAAACTTGTTTTATCCAACTCACAAACAAAACAGCCTGAACATAAATAATATACCGACTTCATTATTAGTGTTATTACGAAACAAACAGTCTTACCAGAAACGTGTGGGCAAGCCATTGATGTGCCCGACATTGTAGCACTTACATAATCGCCTGACAAACCGGCACTTTCAATGTTCACACCGGGTGCAAAGAGATCTACACACGAGCCATAGCACGAGAAACTGGCCCTTTGGTCATATCTGTCTGAGGCCGCTACGGTGAGTGCCTGATGAATAAACCATGATTATGTTAGTTTGTATGATCTGGGCAATAATGACAAATCGCAGACTAGTTCTAACCAGAACAGCTCACATAAAAAAATTATCATATTAATATTATAGGGTCCAATTTTATGGCTGTGCAAAACGGCCTATAGAATTATGTGCTTTAGGCAAAAAACACACAAACAAAAAACATGTTTAGCATTCCCACCTGCTACCTTTTTAGAGGCCGCCTTCTAAAAAGAAAAAAAATTAAGGGTAAATTTTAACAATTTGTGTCGAAAAATTTATTTTAAAATGTTAAGAACGTGTTTTTAGACTTTAGCACACACCACACACACACACACACAAAAACGCACACAGAGAAAACAGCTGGCAGCCATTTTGAAAAATAGCCCGGCCGGTTGTCTTAAAAATCTGTCGGGCGGCTTTAACAAAAAATAAAAATAAAAAGGCCTCCGTCTTCCTTTCAAAAAAGCAGGACGCTAAACATGTTTTTCTTTTTTGCCTTACATGCATCGTAAGCGACACATTCCCTGGTAAGCAGAGCCATTAAATTGGGGCCCAGTACCAAGGAATGTTTTGTCTATGAAACACTTTGAAGACAGTATAAAAAAGACTAGCGTAAAAAGACCAAACCGCTGATGTTTGGCAGTTTGGTCTGTTTACGCTTAATACACTTAAATAAATCTTTCTGTTAACGAAACCAAGGAATTACAATAGCAAATCGATCGTTTTTCGCTGTTTTGCTCTCAAACAAATACACAGGACCATTTCATTTATTGAAACTGTCTAGAAATTATTTTGTTTGGTGAATTAATTTTTGTTGGGCAACTTACGCCTGGGACTCGTGCAGGTGAAACGTAGCAAGCATCGGAGTTGGAGTTACCCGCTGCTACGGAAACCACGAATCCAGCATCCAGCAACTTCTGGACTCCATCATCCATGACAGGAGACACACCAGAACCAAGGGACATTGATACAACACCGACGGCACTACCCCTTACTTTGTCCAGACCTACACAAAGGAAACAAACTTCTTTAAAGACACTGGACACCTTTGGTAATAGTCAAGACCAGTCTTCTCACTTGGTGTATCTCAACATATGCACAAAATAACAAACCTGTAAAAATTTGAACTCAATTGGTCTTCGAAGTTGCGAGATAATAATGGAAGAAAAAAAAACACCCTTGTCACACGAAGTTGTGTGCTTTCAGATGCTTGATTTCGAGACCTCACGCGTGAGGTCTCAAAATCAATTCAAATATTTTACTGAGAAATTACTTCTTTCTCAAAAACTACGTTACTTCAGAGGGAGCCGTTTCTCACAATGTTTTATACTATCAACAGCTCTCCATTGCTCGTTACCAAGTAAGTTTTTATGCTAACAATTATTTTGAGTAATTACCAATAGTGTCCAGTGCCTTTAAATGGCATTTACGTTATTGCAGACTGCTACTAAAGGGGGAAGTAGACATAAATTTTCCCCACAGCTGTGTATTATTAGAAAAGTTGCGACACAGAGGGATTCTTTGGTCACGTGGTTTCGGCCGAAATGCAGCACAGCCCAATGTACAGTCTAGTCTAGCACCCTGTGTTATGACATTATCACACCCACATAAACTGTACCCAACCTCGACATTGTGTTTGAAAATCCTATGTCTATGTCACCACAAATAACATCACCGTCAAGGTCGGTGTCTTACCACCTGCAAAACATTACACGTATAAGAAGGTTTCGAGATGTTGACACATCAGTTGTTCTTTCCAGATTGGACTACGGCAATGCGCTTTTACTTTGAGCAAACACAACTCAACTTAACAAACTTCGAAATCTTCCGAATTTGGCTGCCAAGCTAATATTTTGTGCCTCCAAACATGATAATGTAACTCCTTTTCTAAAACAGCTACGTTGGCTCCGGTGAAAGAGCGCATTCGGTTAAAAATATTGTTGCATGTTTATAAATGCTTAAATGGACATGCACCAGCATATCTTGCATCATGTTTTTCTTTTTACAGTCAAACTAGGGCTGGGCTTCGCTCAGCATCAGACAACACCCGTCTTGCTGAAAATAAACCAAGCAGCAAATCTCTCCAATCCGCTGCCGATAAATCCTTTTCTTTAGCCGCTCCAGGACTGTGGAACAACCTTCCCATAACCATACGCACCTCAAATTCGCTGCCTATTTTCAAGAAAGCACTTAAAAAATACATATTTCTGTAAATTGCTTTTTGTTCATTTGTTGTTTTATTTGCAATGCTATAGTCTGTTTGCTAAAGCGCCGTGGTCTAAATGAAATGGCGCTATATAAAAGCCCAGTGCATGTATGTATGTGTGCACGTGCGGTTTTTGGTTTGTGTTAAAGAAAAGAAGAACAAAAATGGCTTCTATTACTATTAGCAAGTTGTCGCAACTCTCTGATGTACCCTATCATTCAATATAATTATTATTCAATCTTGGATACATTTCCGACAACAACGGCTTCACCCGCAATGTATGCTGCCCTCTGTTTTTAGCTACAGTCTTAGATTGTTTTGTTGCCTTATATTGTTTGCGTTTAGGGTGCAATGAGTTGAAATTAGGGTGACGTTTCGTACATTTCATTTAAAATAAACAGATTACATGATTCAAATAACAAATTATCAAACTCTACCGCCCTTCGTGTTAGTTAAGAATCGTAGTGACTGCCTGAATAATTACTACTAAGAATTGTCTTCATATTCGAACAACTTGTCTTTTGGACAAACTTTTCAGTAGAACTGGTACACGAATGAAAGCTTAAAATTTGGTTGGAGAATACCATTGTAATTAAAACCAGTTTAGGTGTTGAGATACCACATGGTGTTGGATTATAAAGGGTAAGAAAAGGTGGGCCAAATGTCCCTCTTTGTCGTCATTCCCCAAATCTCTGGAAAATATACCACAACGCAAATTACACTGACTTTTATTTTGTCACAAGTTCAGAGACTGAGTTGACGGCAATGCTTAAAGGCACTGGACACTATTGGTAATTACTCAAAATAATTGTTAGCATGAAAACTTTCTTGGTAACGAGCAATGGAGAGCTGTTGAAAGTATAAAACATTGTGAGAAACGGCTCCCTCTGAAGTAACGTAGTTTTTGAGAAAGAAGTAATTTCTCAGTAAAATATTTGAATTGATTTCGAGACCTCACGCGTGAGGTCTCGAAATCGAAATCAAGCATCTGAAAGCACACAACTTTGTGTGACAACATGGACAAGGGTGTTTTTTCTTCCATTTTTATCTCGCAACGACCAATTGAGTTCAAATTTTCACAGGTTTGTTATTTTGTGCATATGTTGAGATACACCAAGTGAGAAGACTGGTCTTCGACAATTACCAAAGGTGTCTAGTGTCTTTAACTACAAAGTATTTGCTTAAAGGTGCTGCATATGTTTGGTAATTGGAGCCTATACTGATTGTGTTAATCCTATATAAATGTAGGTACATATAATAACACTATGCTAACCTGTGAAAATTTCACTTCAAAAGGTGGTCGCGTTTTTGAGATATCACCGAAAAACCGGAGCGATATTTCCACGCAGGAAGAATATTCACCATAGGAATACACAGTCTGAGAAGCGTTTCGACAGAAACGCTTCTCAGATTAAATTTTGGGGAATAAAAAGGTGATATATTTTCCATAACCGTAGTACTCCGAAGTTAAAAGTTTCTCAAAATTCATTAAACTACCCAAAGCTGCTGTACTTCTTACCAAGTAAGTTTTTTTTTATTGTATACCATTAATTTTCAGAGTCATTACCAAACGTGCACTGTGCCTTTAGGGCTCCTCAAGATGGTTCACATTCTGCAGGCCGTACGCGCAGAATTTCAATGCAGAGCCGTAAAATTGGGTCGTGCTACGAGTGGACTAGCCGTGAAATTGGGTCGTGCTACCGATGGACTGGCCGTGAAATTGGGTCGTGCTACGAGTGGACTAGCCGTGAAATTGGGTCCTGCCACAAGTGGACTAGCCGTGAAATTGGGTCCTGCCACAAGTGGACTAGTCGTGAAATTGGGTCCTGCTACGAGTACACTACAACACTTACCACTGAGGATTAAATTAGTAGGACATCCACCGAAGCCGTTACAAACTTTAACACTCTTAAGTGACGCATGACGCGCAATTCCGTAGGTCGAACCTCCTGCAGTGCCGCCACAGTGGGTTCCATGGCCGTTGTCGTCCTGCCCACCGAAAAGAGCCTCGATCCGACCACTGAACTCTGAATGTGTTGTCCGCATACCAGTGTCTACGATATAGATGTTCACTCCATATCCCAAGGCTGTTTGAATGATCAAAATACATGAACAAATGCTTATGTCAAAATCCATGAAGCTTCTACAAACAAATATAGCAACATAAATAGCTATAACTGATTTCCTTATTTCATGCGAAGTTGTAATTTGTTTTGTATTTTGGTTTGGGGTTGAACAAAGAAAACTTGACTAGAGCGGGATTTGAACCAACGACCTCCGGATTAACGTACCGGCGCTCTACCAACTGAGCTATCTAGCCCTATGTTGGCGGTCTCCCTATTTTGTCAATATCTTCGTTTTGTATTTGTGTGTCGTATTTTGAGTCATGAACACCACAGTATGGATGATGAAATAAAATCACATTGGTAAACATTTATCTCGAGGTATTGTTATCATAATTTCTTGATGTTGTCATCTTGACATAGTTTATAAATTATCAGGAAATCAATATCTTGTTGGAAGTACCTCACCATAATGAGATAATAATCTTAGGATTTTCAACAAGTCGGATGACTCTTCGAATAATTTAATCGAAACTACCATGGTGGGTTTTTGTTGGTAACTAACTGTTATAATCGTAGTTGTACACGTTATCTATTCCGTCTCTGGAGTCAATTCTGTCTATACCCCAAGTTGGGTTGTATTGGGAATCGAAGATCTCAGCCATGGATTCTTGCTCGATGTACTCGATGCCATCGATGGAGCGGATCTATGCAAATAAGGATACAATTGAAGGTAAAGTCCTTGTAATTTTTAAAATAAAACTATGCCAACAATTACAACAGCAACAACAACAACAACAACGACATCACCACCGAAAAAAAATAAAATAAAAATAAAAGAATGGTAAGCATTCAATTATAAATTTGGTTCCTGCATGGATTTGTAGCACTTGGAAACAAGTGTAGATTTAGTATTTTGAGTTTGATATGATGGAAAGGATGCTCTGCTGTGAGATTGCAGTGAAGATCAATTTGGCCAACGGCACTGGTGTGAAGTTTATTGACACCCTGATTAGAAGAATGGAGTTTGGAAAAGGTTCAAACTCATTTTGTTTTATAATTCAGAAAAACTCAACAAAACTCAACATACGACCAAAGGTGCCGAGACAACCTTGGTGATACACCTGTTGTGATATGGAAGTCAATCTTATGACTTACAGTATTGAGAAGATGAGGTGGAATTCGCAGACTCAGAACGGGTAGTAGATCACGGATCTTGGACACCTTCGGGGCCGCCAATCGCATGCTCTCAAACTGGCTCAGGACATCTTTCTCCACCTGGTCTAACACGGCTGCATCCTGTGAACAAATGAAAGCAATCACGGAAAAAGCTTTTAGTTTGAATTAAGCAAACATAGGTAAGAAATGAAAACAAAATCCACATGCGAGGCCATATTTGTAAAGTGATGTTACTTACCTTAGCTTTGATGATGAAGCTGTTTGGTATGCCGCGTTTCATGGACATATGCAATGGGGCAAGGGCGGCGTGGGCAGCGGCCACAAACAGGCACAACAGGAGAAGCTTCATTGTTGGTTATGAGGGAATCTGCAAACTACAAGAACAGTCAAAGCTTAAGCAATTGTTGAATTGTTGCAGAGCAAATGAATCCATAAGTTTTTGTATGTTAATATAAAGTAATAATATAAACCGTTTGTTATACAATCCCCTTTCTATAGTAATCATGCCATCAAACTCACTTGTGAGAAGTTTGCCAGGGTCGCTATTTTCACAGACAAATTAATAAAGAAAAATCGGCACATATTGGCCGTGTTTCATTGTACGACTCCCCTGATTTCGTTTATACAGATTTCCGACCTATCTGCTTTTTGTTTTGCTCCCGACAGAGCAAGCATCAGTACAACTATGGTACATGCCTATAAAAACCCCGCAATTATTGTCAAATGTTATCCGCAGAACAAAACAATACTCTAAAATATTTTATCTGATTAATTTGTGTTTGTTTTTTTATCTGTTAAGGCTAGGTTGATTTGTGCGTTCGGGATCCGCTCGTCTATGACACATAAATAGATTGGTCTTGGCACAGCCTCGAATACAGTGCGGAGGTCTCATAGCCAGCTGGTAAATGGTTACCTTGGAGCCCCGAGCAGTTTGGAGCCCCGTATTGCTAATCTGATGAAAATGTATGGAAGCAAAGATCATTTCAACACTAATTTAGTTTAAACTAAAAAAAGGCCAATGTCGAAGAAAATCACATACCACTATTTTTATAACTGGAATGTATATATTTATTGCTTTTCAATCGGCTTGTTGACGAAATCAAGGGATTCCCAAAGAGTATAAAGAATAACAATTAAGTTTTCAGATGTATGAGGAAAACTCCTAAATTACCATAACGGCATATTATTCAGGTATGGAGACTCAAACCCAATCCACAAAAAAATACATTAAACTAAATTCTAACAAATTTTTCTTTATTACCAAGTTAAATGTAAGACAAACATTGTCATTTACCAAGCCTGGATACCGGAGACACAGAGATGAAAAGCAGAGGAAGAAACCACTGTTATGCTGAAATAAATAAAGCCAACTTACCAGTCAGGAAGGTGATGCTTTGGAGTGAAGGATGGCTGTTTTGTAGGGGGTATTTATACCCTGCGAGTGCCGATTTCATTAGCTGAATGTTTGCATAAGAAAGACGTATGAATGTTCAGTTATTTAATAATCATTCGATATAATGATTTTGAATCAAGCAGATGTTTGATAACAAACAAACATACTTTCCCTAATTGACCTTTATCTTGTTTTATTGTATACCTTGGGTCCATTAACAAATGATACAATGTTTTGAAAGATTTCATCAGATGTTTAAGTTTATCAACTAAAGCTTATTTTACCATTCACGAATGAGGGAAATTTTAACCGGAAAAATCAACGGGAGTGAAATAGTTCACACAGTATAGCTAGGTATAACTGATGAAAATACTTCATCTCTATTTGCTTACTACTAGTACTAGGATCATTGTTCCTTGTTCGCATCATGTACCAAACCACCATTGCTACGGGTTTGTATGTGTTAAAAAATATCACACTACTAATAATAGCAAACCATTTCCCATATTATAGCTATCAAAATAGATTACAAGAACTGTTGGTGTTAACCCGTAATCTTCCCATAGTAGATAGGGCCAAAAACCCAGTTTGTAGTCCTTATTGAACTTACTGGTGTCACAGATACGCTGCCCTTTACGTCTTATCGAGTTTATTGTTTTCCGCATCGGGTTGATAAGACAATTGCTGAAGTCTGTTTTCTGTTTGTAGTTTCCCACATCGGTTCAATCATTTCAACAGAAAGAACCATTTACAGTTATTTAAAACATTGGAGCAAAAGTCACATAATTTTTGCTATGAGGATATATAGATATCTAAAAACTTTCTTATCACACACTGTGGAAAGTAAAACTCGATTCAAACAGTACAGACAAAAACACTCAATACTGATAAACAAACGGACAGATAGATTAAATCGAGCAAAAGAAAACAAAATCAATGAGCATAAACATATATAAGGGTAGGATTTAAAAGACTCATAATAATTATTTACATACAAGGTTAAGTATTCACAAGAGGTAGTTCTTAAAACTGAGAACTCAGAATAGCACAGCTATTTTAAATCATTGTAGAAACGAATTGCAGTTGGGACCAACGAGTTGTTCTAGCGTTGTGTTCTAATTTTCCGTTGCAAAAGATGATCCCTCCGACGACTTGATAACAACTTAGGATACATGGGGTGGGTTGGGTCAGACAGAATCATGTTCGTTTTAGTACATACTTGATCAATGTAAAGTGCATTTGGGTTTTGTAGTTGAGTTCCGGTTATTCTTCTAGCCCGAGGATAGCACGTTTCCATTTAACACAAATAAGGCTCAAATACAACACACCTTGTAAAATAGTGCCATAAACCAATTCTAAAAGACCATTTAATGGTCTTCAGTAACAGTATGAAACCCTCGTGTTTCCACATTAGTCATGTTTCCATTAGACAATTAATAAGGCTAGAATTCCTATCTTCAGATAGGTATATGCGTGTAGCCCTCAGTTCGTCTGTCTTATTTCTGATACTTTGTACATTACCCTGAATTATGGCTGGTATGGAGTTCTGCACTTGGCTTTTTTAGTCGTTGTCTGATGCCACCTTTTCCCCCCTCGTTTACGGGATCTGGGTTGGTTTGAGTAGACTTCAGGGATGACATTACAGTCAGGTTCTGAACAGAAAACACGTCGGCTCTTGAGGAAGTCTCGGCTGTACATTAGCAATGGCGGTGGCTCATAGGTTATTGGACACTTTTATAATTCTCTTCTTATGGACGCCACCTATGTTGACCAGATTAAAAACCAACATTAGAGAAATTGTTGTTATGTATGCCGCCTCGCCCTATCAACACTCAAATCTGGGTGACACTCGCCCAAAGGATACTCATTTTTCGACCAATGACCAATTCCTTTTTTTGAAATGCTATTAGGCAAAACAAAACAACCCAAAAACACAACAACACATGGTTATCGTCCTGCACTTAAAAAAAAATGAAGGAGGCGGACCTTTTTTTTTTGGTTTTCTGTTTTTAATTGGCCGCCTGACACATTTTTCAAGACAACCGGCCGGGCTATTTTACTTGATGGTTGCCAGCTTTTTTCTGTGTGTTTTTTCGGTGTGCTAAAGTTATAAAAAATACGATTTTATTAATTTTATAATTTATTTTTTTCGTCAGAGATTGTTAAAATTTATCCTTAAAAAAGAAAGATGAAAGGAGGCCGCCTCTTAAAGGGAATGTTTAAAAACAAAATATTTTGTCTAATATGGACGTATTTGCGTGAATAGGAGCATTAGTCGGGTCATTACAGAGAATATTACTGAGCTGAAGAGCTCTTGTAGTATCCTCAACGAAGCAAGGTATTGTATTCGTTCTCTGACTCGGTTTCAAAGGGGCCGACCTGCAATCATTTTTCAACAATTCTAAATTTTCATGTTCTTTCCAACTTTACATGTGTGGATGACCACAGGCTTCCAATTAGCCTAATTGAGATACGTTGACACTATCGGAGCGCTTTGTTCGGTTTAGGTGTATACCAACAGATTTACCCAAACCTAATAGTGTAATAGTATTGTGTCCAGCACACCTAAAAAATGGCTTATGGAAAGACAACCGACGCAGGCTTTAGGTGCTCCAATAATTATGGTGTCCAACTTCCTCATCAGTCTTAGCCATCATTTTCATGCCAAACTTTGGCTCAGCTTGACACAAACCCGAGCTCTGGCCTTGGTGTGTATATGATACATTTATTATTTGGCCACAGAACCGCTGACAAACACGATGACTTTCTCAGTCATAGCAGCAGCATCAGATTCTACATTTGTCCATACAAATTCAGACCATCCAATTTCCATTCCTTGGTGTACTGAAATATTGCCATGTGTGAACAACTTGCCCCTCAAAATTAAGTTGTACTGCTTAGTTTTTTATAGAAATAATCAGCGTACACAAAAAGACCCCTAACCATAAACCAGGCGTTTTTCGCATTTTCTTTTCACACCTTATAAGATTCCCCCAGTCTGAATGGGTAGTTTGTTGAAAATCTAGAGGGCTCAAAGCATTCTCTCTAAAGTCAATGACGCATTTTACACCTTTCTCTCCCCCCCCCCTCTCTCTCTTAAAGGAAGTGTATACTTTTGGTAATTACTAAAAAACATACATTACCATATAAACTTACTTAGTAAGGAGCACCTAAGAGCTGCTGATATTATAAAACACTGTGAGAAACACCTCCCTTTGAAGTGATGTAGTTTTTGAGAAATATGGTAAATTCTCACTATAATTTGAAGCTGAGAAAGGATTCAGGCACGAAGCCTTTTTCAAGCATTTTGAAAGCACACAATTCTATGCAACAAGGGGGCTTTCTCTTTCATCATTTTCTTGCAACTTCGATGACCGATTGAGCCCGAAAGGTTTGTTTTTCATGCATATGTTGGGATACACCAAATGAGGATACTTAACTTTGACAATTACCTAAAGTATATCCTGCCTTTCAGCTTAAAACTTGTTTGCGGATTTACTTTATTGGGTCAAATGGATAAGCATCATGAGTAAATTATGTGAGAGCCTGTTTGAAATCTTCTTGGTTCGGTCATCGTTGTGTTACTCAAAACATCGTTTCTGTGAATTGACTCAAAATGAACACAACCGGTAAACAAGCAATTCTTTTACGTGTTTTGGTTACTCTTTAATCAATGTCAGACATAATCTATTGACGAGCCTCGTAAACAGTAACTGAAAATAGTGCCGGCGACGCAAGCTTTGATTTAAAATTTAACAAAACTACAGCCAGACTTTGACAATTTATGTTAACATAAACAAGAAAGAAGTGAATGGCACCAATCCGGAAAGTACTTTATGTATTATTAATTATCATAATTTAACATAAAATAAGTAATCATGTTTTTCGTTCAGGTGTGAAAAACAGGAAAAGCTAGAGTTATTTTACGCGGGAGTTATTTATTTGTTATTTACTGTACTTTCGTAAATGTTTCCACATATTGTTTCCTTTTTATAACTTTTTGTTTGTGTGTGTAAATGACAGAAAATCAAGTCATCGGACAAAGAGAACGAGAAATAAGTTATTTTTTTTATTTGCTTTAACATTAACAGGTAGTATTGTATTATGCGGGTCCCTTTTCAGGGCAGGAGGAAGGTGAAGACAGCTGGTAAACCAAAATCTAAAATCAATGTTTCTTCCGGAGTTCGTATTTGAGTATGTACGCGTCTCGTCTTCGGTGTCTACTCCCAGTATAGTACCTCGTCAATGATTTTGCCTGAAACATCTTCGGTTGTATAATATCATTCTGCGGATTTAAACCTGGAATATAAAGCGGAAATATTGATAAATAAAACTAAGTAATTGTTACGATTAAGGGTTAATATTAGATTTATACGGAGCCCCAAAGGAACAAAGACAAAATTAGAACCGGTAAAGAACAAATAAGAACTGGTAACAAAAATGATTCAATTTCCTTGGATAATATTCGTTCTCTTGCATTTCGCTCGGTGTCTGATCGGAATATTATTTCGTTGGCAAGTTTATTTCGAGAGAATGAAACATTAACTTGTGGAAGAATCCATTTGATCCCCTAGAAATAATTTCGTTTTCTCGCAGTCGCTTCGTTTCCTCGAAATAAGACGGTATTTTGTTACCTCAAAATAGATTAGCTTGCATACTGAGCTCCTGATAAGCCTTTTGATTTATTGGGATGAGACAGTTTTTAAGAGTGCATGTTTATGTCGTAGTTTTTGGTGACCTTTGTTTTCACCGAATCTTTCATTCGTTTTGACCATTTTTTTCTTTAATTACAAAACCGGAGTTTGCACACCAAACAAGAACACATATAGCTCCTTTTATAGTGTTACTACCGGAGCAGACACTCTGGTAGAAGTTTCCTTCGAAAACAGATTCCACCATTTCGTTGGTGCATTTCCAATGAAATATGCTAATTACATTCACGCAAGTGTACAGACACTATTGGTTGGCAAAAACCATGGAGTTGTGCAATAGGCAGACGCACAAACGCACATTGTGCAGTTTACATATTTCATGGGAAAGACTAATTACATAAGCTACAAACAGTAAGCATTGTGGTATACGTGATAGTATCCCATCATTCAATAATCAATAAGAACCAAAGATTATAGACCTTTCTAATGCAACGTCACAGTCCGAGTTTTTGCCAACCAAGGCTGGAAAACTATGGAAAGCCGTAAATGCAAAGCAAAAACAGATAGGCACAGTTTGTAACAATGTCACACAAATATTCAAAAATACTGTTGAATTTGTCGGAAATAAAGCAACTAACCATGGGATGTATTTGTGTCAAACACCAATTTGCAAAAGTGATAAATTTGGTCACATCGTCTGTTAACACGACTGAATGTTTTGCCAACTTTCGGCTGTCCATGCCAACCAGCAAACGCGGTTTGTTTATCAACAATGGAAAGGTCTATAGAGCGCCAAAGGCGCTATAGACTGTGTAAGTCTCGCGCAATGCCGAACTTCCGTTTATACCATTGTGGTCCAAACCATATAGAATTTTACGTGGGTGGGATTGTGTTTTATCAATTATTTTAACGTAGTTTATGGCCATGAAAATTATATATGTTGCTGTGAATGTAACACTAATAATGACAAACATTGTGAGAGTATAATCAGTATAACAAATTAACGAAGAAAACCCGAGAATAAGACTTGACCTTCGTTTCCGGTTAATTGTAAAATATTAAGAATTTCACCCAACTTACGGTCTTGTTGTCATTATACCTATGTGACGAACGCAAACAATTCGGGAGTGATTGGAAAATGGGGTTTCCAAAAAATAAGCATCCTCGTCCCAAGTTTTAGTTTTGTTTCAACGTTAATTTAACCAAATTATTTGTATCAGTTTTTTTTTGTTCACGAATTTTGTACAATTGTAATTTTAAAAGGAAGATTTGATTTCATAGAAAAATATAGTCTTCGTTCTAGTTGTTTTCTCGTTTTCGATATGAGCGAGACATGCACAGTCTATCGGGCTTATTTATAATGTGAAGTGTTCATCGGACGTCATTTCAGCAAGCAACCTCTTTTGTAGCCCGAACATCTGACGTCACACTTCGAGGCTCGTGTTTAACGCCAGCGACTGGCTTCAAGCGTTTGGAGGAATCCTGACAAACGCACCTTGACCTTGCCATCCCATTCAAAAGGAGTAGTTATTGTATGAACGGACATACATTACCATAGAGTTATATAGGAACGTACATTACCGTAATTCTTGCGACCAGGGGACCAGTCTACATCTTTTGGTGCAACATTAGATCAGTGCAGACAACGACTATCGTAATTAATGATAATTATAACAACACGCTTGCTTGCTGAAATGGCGCCAACGCGAATTTCATTTTCCACCAATAGGTAGAGCTATATGCGCCTTCCACGCTCTTTGATCTTTGATTAACGAGGGACTTACCGATCCAATGTAGAGAAGTTTGTTGGGAGATCCCGAAGTGTTGCTTATTTTTCCTTGGGTCGCATCTGCGAGCAAATCATTCACTACAGAGGCAGAGTTCGGATTCTTGCCAAAGTACAATGCAGCAGCACCTAACATTGTAACAGAATGTGTCAGTTGCTTAAAAAACAAAACATCTATACAAGTATTACAAAGGCGACCTCTAGTGTGTAATTCCAGTAACAAATCATCATCAGTCCAAAGAATCCAAAAATTTCAACAGGCAAAATAACAATAGTAATAATAAAAATGATAAAAATACGCCCCATCTCAAACACCTTACTACTAGTATCCATTCTCCCCAAACAGCCCCCCCCCACACGCAAACAAACACAGAAAAACAACCCCAACATTCCCAACAAACACCCCAACAAACAAACAAAACATCCCCATCATAAGTAATATATCGACTTCATGTTAGTAATATTTCGAAACAAGATATCTTACCAGTAACGTGTGGGCAAGCCATTGATGTGCCCGACATTGTAGCAACTGCATATTTGCCTGACAAACCGGCACTTGCAATGCCCACACCGGGTGCAAAGATATCTATACACGAGCCCCAGCACGAGAAACTTGCCCTTCGGTCACTACTGTCCGAGGCCGCTACGGTGATAACCTAGCGAGTAAAACATGGATGAAAAACAATCGATCTACGTATCAGTGCTAGAAAACAGTATAATATTCAATCTGAAAATAAACCCTCACTAAATATCAAAGTCAATCCTCCAGGGAGTTATTTTTGGCTGAAACAATAGTGAAAAAGTAAACGACATAGAATAAAAATAACATCTGCTCTTCTTAAGTAATTTGTTTGTATTTATTGTAATCTATCTGGTAATGACACTAAAGTTTAAAAAGCTACGAGCACTGAAACCCGTAGGTGTGAGGACAGTCCAGTGTTAACAAAAAGATGATGAAAATATTAAGCCTGGTTTGAGTGTGCACAAAATCAAGGTAAAAAGTGAATGAACGTTTTTCTGTTGTTCACTCTAAAAAAAGTATGACCTCCACATAAGTTGATTTGTGTACAGGTTCTTTGGTGGTGTGTTTGCACGTTATTTACCCAATGATGAATTACAACCTTCCATTAAAAAAAACCAAAACAACAACCTGGGTTGATAAATTGATCGTGTTGAAAATGTGTGTTGTGTTAAACCTTCTGTGAATGTAACTTACGCCTGGGACGCGTGCAGGTGAAATATAGCAAGCGTCTGAGTTGGAGTTACCCGCTGCTACGGAAACCACGAATCCAGAATCCAGCAACAACTGGACTCCATCATCGAGGATTTGGGTGGGCGGGAATCCGAGAGACATTGAAACAATGCCGGGTCCACGTATAGCCGCCGCATTCAAACCTACCGGGCGAAACAAAATGTCTTAAATTGATGCCGCCTACACTGTAAAAACACCCGGGTCAGACTTGACCCAGATTCCGGGTCCGAAAGTGGTTAAAGAAATGGAATTTTAACTCGGATTCTGCCGGGATGTGTAATTTTGACCCTTTTTTCGGTGTCATTTTGAAATAGATTCCGGGACATTATACTGACCCCGAAATGGGTCAGGTCCCACGGGACCAGGATCTTGGTCAATTCTGACCCGGAAGTTTTTAGAGTGTAAGGGGAGACTTAGGAACGCTAGGTGGCAGTAGACCTCGCGTATCGTTGCTTCACAGGAACACAATTCCGACAGCAACAGCTGTACCTGTGATGTTTGGTGCCCCACGCCCAAGTGTACTGAAAGAAGTACATTAGGTTTTTTGGGTACAGCTATTTGGGTTTCAGGTGAGGTACGTATCATACATTTTAAGGATGTCATTTCATACACTTCATCTACAATCAACAGATTTAATTGACGCAAATAAGTAAATAAACTACCGAGTTTCGTGTTAGTTCCCCATTGCCACGTATAGCAACCAGTGTCTAAATGGTTATAAAGGCACGTATTAACTCATCATGAAATGTGAATATGGCCTAACACTTAAACAACCCATGGCCTACCCTTCAAAGTCTAACTGAGTGTTTCATTGGGAATACTTCATCAACCGAAGTATCCTGACTTTTTGATGCATTCATCAACCACGAGAATTGGGGATCAAGTCTACGGGCCGATGTGCGCAGTTGCCCGTCGTTAGTTTAGCCAAGAAAATTTGAATCTGCTACGAATGGACTTTTGACACCTACCGTTAAGAACTGTACTAATGGGACAGCTGCCGTACTTGTTGCATACTTTAACACTGAAAACAGTAGCTTTACGTGCAATCCCGTATGTTCTTCCAGCTGCAGTGCCACCACAATGGGTTCCATGGCCATGATCGTCCGCCCCACCATAAAGGCTCTGGACGCGACCACCGAATTCGTCGTGGGAGAGCAGGGTACCAGTGTCAACGATATAGATGTTTACTCCCTGTCCCAAGGCTGTTGAAAAAATCACAACCCAGAAGACAAAATAAGATGTTGAGGAAACAAAAAATAATAATATAAGGGAAAATTTTACTCTGAGGGAATGAACTACTACGCCAAGTGACCGAAATACATTTCTTAAAGGTACACGTTGCGTTGGATCGGCCGAGTTGGTCTATAAAAAGCGTTTGTAACCGTTTGTTATAAAATGCATATAGTTAGAAAGATGTTTTAAAAGTAGAATACAATAATCCACAGAAATATGCCTCGAAATTGCGTAGTTTTCCTTGAACTTTGCGAACTAACACGGTCGGCCATTTTGTGGAGTCAAAAATTTGTTAGTTCACGATGTAAAAGGAAAACCTTCAACCTGTCCCCTCTTGGGACTCTGTAAAAATCCATGCAGCGGCACTGTATACAAAATGTTTTTCAAACCAAAACAGATGGTTAATTATTTTGGAATG
Organism: Pycnopodia helianthoides; assembly: GCA_032158295.1. Lineage (NCBI taxonomy): Eukaryota > Metazoa > Echinodermata > Asteroidea > Forcipulatida > Asteriidae > Pycnopodia > Pycnopodia helianthoides. Next base: position 2,425,553 of record CM063246.1, on the reverse strand, counting down.
ACGACATCGTACGGGTGAGGATTGTTTCTCTGATTTGACCTGACAGGCCTAAGATTAGATCATACTGAAGAAGGTATAAGTCAACATCATCGGGGAACTTAGGCACCTTCTAAAAAAATCGAAGATAACTTGCGGATAGACTTCTTTACAGTTGTTTTTTCATACCGGCAAAATATCTGCAAGAAGTCTAATTATATTGTGGATAAGTATCGCAACAAGACCAGGGGTCGATTTCACAAAGCACTAAGATTCATCTTAAGATGAGTTATCAGTATTACCATAGTGATTTGTATTGTGACATCACTCTTTGCTAAGCAACTGCGATGGAATTGCAGTTACGATCAGTCTGAACTCTTTGTGAAATCGAGCCCAGGGAAATTGTTTGCAAGATGACTACACCACAGACCTTAAGACTCAGTATAATGTAAATCACCAGGTAGTCGAGGTTAGGCACTTTCATTAACTTCCCAGAAGTACTAAAGGCTAAAGTGTGTCCTTGAGCAAAAAGCATGTCACAAGAACATTGCCAGGGACCATGGGACCTTATCAGTTGGCTAAACCACAGACTGCTCATGTGGGGGAGTCTGTCAACATAATTGCGTATAAAACGAACTGCGTATTGGGAAAGCATCTATTTCTGAAAAAATAAAATTATCCGCAATTTATCCTCAAATTACCCGTTTTTAATACATTTTCTAGCAACTTATCCTGGAAAAGTTTGAACAGGTGCCTTATCTCAGCAGGATGACGACACGAAATAAGTTCTACGGGAGATTATTCATCAGCACTGTAATCTCAGGATTGTTTTCATGTTGAAACAATTTGTATCAGGATGTCCACATCTTGATGGTAGGATGTCGCCATCCAAAAACAGTTGTCCTAGAATTTCAAGATGGTGGACGACTCTTCGAAAGCTCCGTATAGAAATAAAATAACGTGATTGAAAGTGACAACCATGAGTTATTGCTAGTGTAATGGTTGAATGTGGTCTTCCAACCATCCCGGGTCATATTGACCAACAACGTAAGAAGACACGTTCAGGCACAACAACTCCGCGTTCAATTAATGTATCAGTATTGCTACATTTTACGATGGTTGCAGAATCTCCACTCATAGCAAACACTCACCGGTAAAGCATTCCACATTATGAACAAAGTGATAGAGTCAGCAAGATCACCAGCACGCACGCCTCTGGACAACGGACCGCGGGAGTGTGTGCCCGATGGGTTTCAGACAATCGAAGGAAATTCAATTACGTAATACTGTAAACTTAAACTTAAACTGTGGAGACTCAGCATACAATAATCATTGAATAAAACACAAAACTATTACATAAAGCCAGTCACTAACCGCTATCATCGTAGTTGTACGTGTAATCTATGCCGCTCCTCGAGTCAATTCTGTCAATCCCCCAAGTTGGGTTGTACTGCTGACCGAAGAGCTCTCCACTGGCGTCTTGCGTGATGTACTCAATGCCATCGATGGAGCGGATCTATGGAAATAAGGATATGAAGTTAAAAAACCAACAACAACAACAACAACAACAACACCCAAACAAACATGCAAATAATGACCGAAGAGAAACCCAAACAAAAACACATCATGCCCCACTAGTAACGAGAGTTGTTAACAGGGGAAATGATAATTAAGACTAAAAAGTAGCTAAGTCTGAAAATAACTACAAATTAAGAACATACGTTGTTAAAACCTGCAAGGATTCTGCCTTTTGATTGGTTTAGAGCGCGTCCTAGGATAAGTCTATAATTGTTTTACTAGAAAGCTGTGCAAACGCGGTGCTCTATATATACACAAAGCAAACAATATACTCTACCCGTGGCAACCAATGTACCTTACCCATAGCAACCAGTGTACTAAACCCATAGCAACAGCAGCGTCGTGCCTAGACGTCTAGGCACAATACATGAATGGGATGTAATACAATAACTAGTGACTGCATTTAGCAACAGCACCTTCTTTGTGCCTAGACGTCTAGGCACAATACATGAATGGGATGTAATATAATAACTAGTGACTGCATTTAGCAACAGCAGCTTCTGGATGCACCCCACCAAATAATCTCCCATAGCACACAGTGAAAAATGCTAAATATTCAAAAATACACGAAAAATACTTAAAAGTCTCACAGCTTTTAACTTGAAAGGGAGAATTATTCTCTGCTCAAATTTATATGGGGAGTCCCTGGGCCCGTCGAGTTATTCTCCCTCCAAGTAAAAACACCCCACACAGTTGTAATTTTCAAAACGTCCGAGCATCAATCTTGAAAAATGTCCCTACACCTCTCAGCAAATAGGACCTTTTATTTCAGGGCCTATGTCATCCAAAATACCTCAAGCTGGAAGTCAACAACCCCAGGTCACAATTGGGCAACAATTTTACACTGAAACACTTTCTCGGGGCTCTCAAATCTGTCTAATATAGAATATTTTGAGGGCCTACAAAAAATTAATGAGCTCGACGCTCTGTTTTCTCCTATTTGGAGGGGTGCACCCTTCTTGGTGCCTAGACGTCTAGGTACAATACATGAATGGGATGTAATATAATAACTAGTGACTGCATTTACTCGTGCTAAGGTTAAAACTTCAACACCCTAGGTGATCCCCAGAGCGTTCTATGTTCGCGCCAAGGATCACCTCGTGAGTCGTAGCTTTAGCCAAAACACTGGAAGCAGTCACTTTGGTATAAGGGTTGCGCACACTTGCTTGTGACTAAATTTGTGTACAAACTATTGAATACACCTTTAGCTTGAACTTTTTACTTGATTACGTTTGACAAAAGCAAATACGTGGCTCTGCTGTGAGATCGAGACTGAAGATCGATTTCTCAACGACACCGTACTTGTACCAAAACATAATATATCACCATTTTTTAATGAAAAGCAGTCATGGCAACGCAATTGGAAGAATGACGTTTGGAAAATGTTCATATTGAACTTGTTATTAATATTATTCAGAAAACTCAACATTCGACCAAGGTGGCGAACCAACCTTGGTGATGTACCTGTTGTGATATCGATGTCAATCTTATGACTTACATCATTGAGAAGATGAGGTGGAATTCGAACAGTCAGGGCGGGTAGTAGATCACGGATCTTGGACACCTTCGGGGCCACCAATCGCATGTTCTCAAACTGGCCCAGGACATCTTTCTCCACCTGGTCCAACACGGCTGCATCCTGTGAAACAATTAAAGCAATCACGGAAGAAGCTTTTAATTTCATTGATATATTCATTGTTTTAATATTTGTATAGGACTAAAACCAAGCGACTAGCACTGTGACCGGTAGGCCTGTGTAGAGATCGAGACGATGAAAAAATGTTCTTTTTTAGACGGGGGCAGGTAAATCCCAACTTTGGGGAAAAAACCGTCGCAATCGGGTCGGAACTGCAAAAGTGACAATTCGCATGCGAGGCACTGGTAGTTTGACACCGGGGTCCACTGAAATGACAAGCCCGGAGGAACGGCAAATTTGAAGTAGGCCTGTCTAAATCTGAAATTACTCTCTTTTAAAATCAGATTCCAAAAAGGGTATTCTTTCCAGGTATCATGTTTTTGCGTCACGCTTATACTTGACGACATTTAAACTAATTCAGATTTTTAGTTTGAACCTAAGGGTGTGCTCGAGTAGATTTCCCGGATCGACCCAGGTGTGACCCCAGTGCGTTCGAGTAGTTTTGACGTCAATGTCGTTGCTCATCACCCGAGTCAGACCCAGGCAACCTGCTCGTTGAGCATGGTTACTTGTTGAGCAGGGTAACTTGTTGAGCAGAGCTACTTGTTGAGCAGGGATACTTGTTGAGCAGGGTTACTTGTTGAGCAGGGTTACCTGGGTCTGACCCGGGCGCATGACGTTAAGAAAGAAAAAACGTCCATAATGGTCCTTTTTTTTCTTTTTTTTTTTTAGCTGGACAATTGTAGGAAATTTAACACACATTTTCACTCTTAAAACATAAACTTTGTGAGTATTTAAAAGTATCTTTTTTTATCGGAAGACGTGTACTTTTGTATAATAACTTGAGCTTGTGATATAGTTTAACGCTGGAGTTTTAGCATGAGAATGTTTTACGATCTTTTCGTAAACATGTGAAGAGTTTCAGATGTTCAGACGTTCTGCACACAATAAATGTTCGGTCAGTTGTAGAATTTTAATAAGTGAGGCCTCTATTGATATTGATACCCATAAAATAAAATAAAAACTTAATACGCGGGAATGACTCTCACAAAGAAAAGTCTCTGCCATAATGTGGGGAGATTGAAGAATAAATTGATATAATTACTTACCTTAGCTTTGATGATGAAACTGTTTGGTATGCCACGTGTCTTGGCCATGTGCAATGGGGCAAGGCCGGCGTGGGCAGCGGCCACAAACAGGCACAACAGGAGAAGCTTCATTGCTGGTTATGAGGGAATCTGCAAACTTCGAGTACAGTCAAAGCTAAAGTTCTTTTTGAAGTCAATGGAACCAATGTAAAGTGGTTTTGTGTGAATAGGAACAGTAAAAATCATGTTGCATACACTCGGCATTCTAGTAAACTTGTTATCAAACCCCAAAGTTGTACATTAATAATCATTACCTTATCTAAAAGTCCCTTCGACGATTCTACAAACTTGTCATAGGCCGCGACCCCATTAGACATTTACTTCCGGTCGAAACCGGAAGTTAAATTGTCATACTCTAAAAAACACCATATCTCACGAACCAAAGTCTGACCTATGTGATATTTACATCCGGCGAAACCGGAATGTAAATTTCTTACTTCACAAAAGTCATCTTTCATGAACGCAAATGTTATATATTATTATATTCAACTCGGCTACGTTGAATGGATAAGTTGTTCATCTTTCAACTCATGAAATATTCCAACCATTACACCATAAACAATCATTATTGGTATAACAACACATGTATATACGTCAGTTTAGTGTACATATACAGCGTTTGAATGCATTCAGCATTGCTGTTACATTGTATATTGACCAGCCGAAATTGTTAAATGTAAGCCAAACACCCTCCTTAAATATTCACAAACATATAACTTTGGAATTGAATTAAATGCAGAATATAACTCACTCAAGGATCAGCTACACGAACACCTTGTGTTTGTGATGTCACAAGAATGAATTTTTTGTTTTATCTATAATCAATTTAGTTTTTGTGACATCCACAAAACCTAGGTGTTCGGGTTGTGAGTAACAGGTAATATTACAAGTTAAATCAAACAAAATGCCTAACCTAAATAGCAAATATTAACTAGAGCTTTACATGTGTATTTTATTTAGACTTACGGTTAAGACAGGAAGCCATGTCAAATCAGGTCACTAACAAATATAAAGAACTTTCCTAGATGAAACTTTCACAACAATAGTTGTAAAGATTCAAATTGTAATAACGGTGGTTCTCAATGAGTGAATTTTTGAAAAAGTTAACTTCAATGAAGCTTAATGTTTAAAAATGTTGGACGATCGTCATTACGTCACTAATTATTTACTTCTTATCTGAACAGTGAGATTTAACTATGCTTTAAGTTTGATCTTATCTGAAGTCACAACAGGTTTTCTGAAAAGGATAAATTTAAATGCTTGTCACAAACACTTGTTCAATATCGTGCCCCAGGGGTTTGGGGGTTTCTATCTGGAGCTATTTTGGGTACACCAGCCCTCTAAAAATGGAACTACTTTGCCAGAAGTGTAAGGGTTAAACCCCCCAGTAGGAGCCAGGGGCAGCAGTGATGGGGGTCTTGAATGAGGTCTCCCCCTCGAAACCATTTTTCAGGTCTCGTCAATTTTGAGATTGAACACTTAGTTATTTATAGAGCTGCTCTATTGTTAGCGAGGTAACCTTCGAGAAAATTCAACAGAAGGAGAGAAAAAAGGGTCCCGGGAGTGGAACAATTAATTTTAAATGTGCTACGTAACTGACGATACTGTCGTTATCATCGGTCGCGATGTTGTAGAAGTAATTCGTTGATTGCATAGGCCTACTCGGGAAATTAAGAGCTCGGATTTTCTGCATCATTCGCAAATACTTTTCGCATCAGAAACCTGGTGCAATATTAATTGACGCAAAATGTATGAGATTGTCGTGCTCAAATTTGTTAAGCAAATTCCCCGTACAGAACACATACTGCATTGAAACAACACACAACAAATTCTGCAGGCACGCAGGCGTGCACGGGGTTTCACCCAAACCAATAGTACAATATCCCTTCAAACTGTCGGTATATTACTGACCAACCTGATTGGAAGTCTTGCCTGTACAATGTGAGGAGCGAAATGGCGTACTATGATATCAAACTACAACCTTAATGACACTCTCAAAAACCACTTGAATAACTGTTGCCGCGTTTTGTCAAAGAAACAACAACAGAGTCTGTTTTGGGCAATGTTCTACATAATGGAAAGAAATGTCGTTGTAACATGCACAACACTTGTTTATGGCAATTGAAAATACTACAAGGCTGGTGGCCATTTTTGTTTCTGTTTTATAATTTCTGACGTCATCAAATTTTACAGTACCTTACTGTGACAGTTTTAAGATCCTCTTGATTTTCATATTAAAAATTTTGCTTTCTAAGTTTCATTTTAAACATTTTGCTATTGGATAATATAAATTCAAACCTATTTGTGAAATTTGAACAAAATCCACCACGTAAAACGGAAGTTATGTTAAAGAAAAAAGGGAATTTTTCGCGTGATAAAAGTTGCACTAATTACAGATGTGTGTCCTGCTGGAAAGACAATAGCTTCCTCTAGTTACATAATTACAGCAGTGTTTATAATAAACTTCTTCTTTGTCGTCCATACCACTCTTCTCCAATAATTGACTCCATATTGAAATTGAATTGGACCTTGAAACTTAGCGTATTTATTATTTGAAACTCGGCATGAAGACAACAATTTAGCAATGACGTCATAATGACGTCAATAGGTGTCAAATTACATCGAATCAACATTATTTTAAAAAAGATATTGACTCCTGAACTACCAAATGGATTTTGACATTCATCATCGGAAAGGTGTTGACAACTGAATAAGTGTTGCCCAAATATCAACCCAACTTGATCTTTTCCACTGGTTTAAACCGGAAGATGACATAAAATGGTTGAATAAATTCAGCTCAGCAGTCAATATGAATTGGAATTTAGAGAATTTTGTTTTAGTGCAAGAAATTATCTTGTTTATAGACCTTCTTAAAGCCTATAATAATGACTTCATCAAATTTGACAGTACCTTATGGTGACAAGTTGAAAATTGTATGGGTTTTCACTTTCAAAATTTGGTAACCAAATTTCATCAACAATATCCCGCTATTAAAAAGAGTCAGTTCCAACTTATTTATGCAATTTGAGCAAAACCCACCATGTAAAATGGAAGTTATGGTGTATAAGCAGATCCGTTTTTCGCAGATTGAAAACACGCATGTTACAGTGTCCTGAAGACACTGTATTGATCCTACAAACTCTTCTTTGAGAGAAACGTAGCATTTCAGCATCACATAACCTTCAAACTTCATGAATACCAAGAGCCTTATTTTTTGGTCATGATAGAGTTGAAACATTATTTTAAAAAGTAAAAAAAAAAAAAAAAAAAAAAAAAACACATGCTGAAATCTTAAATGGATTTTGTTTTACAATTTATACATCCTCGGAAAGGTCTTCAAAAACTGAACGACTGTTACACAATTGTGACCCCAATTAGAAGTTTGACTTCCGGTTTAAGCCGGAAGTTAAAGTGAAAAAATGTTAAAATGCCGTAATTTCAGCCCTGTATTTTCAACCTGAAATAGAATTCGGATATGGTTCCCGTGTTAGAAATAGTGGAGAGAACCCTCACCTCTTCAAAAAAGAGAAACAATGACAACTTCATCAACGGCCACTGTTAATAGATTTTAAAAATGTTTAGACAACATGGGTTACAAACTGTTTGCGTTGTGATGTCTACAAGCTTTTCATATATTTGTTCCCGAACATCTAGAATTTGTGTCAAGACAAACTCTGAATGTCTAGTTATTTTTGTTCAATTTTCACTCTGACCGAGCAAATAATGTCCATTGACCCAAATACAGTCAAATATCACTCGCGGGACAGTGTCTGAAATCTTTCACTGTAATAAAAACAAGTAGATTAAAAACCCAAGAACTATGAAAAAACAAAAAAATCAGGGCCATCCAGATCAGATGAATAGAGAAAAATATTAAAATTTGCACCTAGATAGGTAAAAAGAATACAAGCCCTACATGTACAATACATTCGAATCTCAAATTCTTGTACAGTCGTTTAAAAGCTGGCTAGAGTGCAAGGCACATAGTGTTTGAGTTACACATTCATTAAATAAATTGACTCCGAGAGCAGCAAGCAGCAAATTTAGGTTTTTCTGAATAGGATGCCAGTATCACCATAGTGATTTGTACAGACCTTATGCACATGACGTCATTTGAGTAGGGCGCCCTCGGCTAGAGGTCAAAAGAAGCCTTACTCACTTGCCGATTCTGTGCGCCGCACGTACAGAGATGTGCGTTTACCCTTGTTACGTCATCTTATTAACCTCTAAGATGGCGGCGTGAGGACGTCAAGTGTCCATTATGAAACCAATTGTTGCTCATCAGTTAAGAAGAAATCGCACTTTAGATCGATCATAGCTCTTTGTGAAAATTGAACCGGAGCCACAGAGGTGCAAAGAAGGGGAAATAACCACTGCTTTGCCAAAGTAATTACATCCCTGAAATAAAGAAAGCCAACTTACCAGTCAGGAAGGCGATGCTTCGGAGTGAAGAATAACTGTTTTTAGGGGCTATTTATACTGTCCGAGTGATGATTGAATCAACTAAGTGTTTGCATAAGAAAGACGCATAGGAAAGTTACAATAGTTCAATATCATCTGATAACAATTTTGTCTAGCAAATATTTGAACAAAATAAAAAGACTTTCACCCCTCAATGACCGCTATCATCTTGATTGTAAACCAATGGTCATCTATACTACGTGTTACCTTGTTTAACAGTTGCATCATGAGCAGGTCATTTAGGGGCGTCTCAAATAAATGAGAAAACATCATGATGCTGTTAAAAACATACAGTACAAACATTCGATTTCAATTGTAGAGAAGCATTTTATAACACTATAAATAGGCATGGCACTCAAAAATAACTTATTTGAAAAAGCTTGAAGCAAACGCAAAATACTTTCGCGTACATCATTGAATCATGGATTGGTGACGATCCCCATCTATCAAAATGAATTGATAGAATTGGTTACCATTTTGAAAATACAAATTAACTGAAATGATCAGTGCTGTCTGAGAGTACTACACCCGAACTATTTCCTCAAATTATGGCTCGGTAATATGTATGTAAATTATAGTTTAACCACAAAAATTAATGATATGTAATTAACACCCCCCCCCCAGTTTCAATCAGAAAACTTCTTTTGGAGCTATGATACATTTGTTATTATTAAAAACATGACCTCACTTTGATCTTTCCGTCCGATCCAAAACAGAAATCTCATATACAAAAACACATTTCCTTAACCACATGTCATAAAGTCACATTCTTTGTGCTGTCTTGTAGCTTATAACAAAGTTCATACGAAAAACATGTTTTCGTCATCGTGATGTCATCAGGTGTCAAATCAATTATCACATTAAATCAAAGTTTATTATTGACAATACAACCAAAACCCCATTATTTGTTCGTAACAAACTCATTGCTAATTATGTTATTATTTTTTAGCAGTTTACGTGTTTCATGGATTTTGCGCATGCTCGAAAAAAAATTGTACTTCGTTCGTCTGAAGAAATAAACGTTTTTTTTTTCGATATCGATGGGAATTTTTGTGAAGATCCACACATTGTAACAGAAACTGCGTTCTTATCGACTGTTTTTTCTTTTTTAATCATTTTGAACTCTGAATAGGTTGTCTATCTAAACTTCTCCGGACTCGATGTCTTGATAAGCTGAACTTCTTCTTTCGGAATTATCTTTGCTGCGTTAACAGATGTTTCAACTTACACGAAGAGGTCCTCGAACTGTGCCACAGCTTTATAGAGTGGCGTAGAAAATATGTCACAACCTAGCATTGTTTGTGTTTAGCGTCACATAGTTTGAGGACAAGCTCCTGAATTCTGGAATACATACACAGAATCGTTTTGCTTCTTTAGACTTCCATATTATAATCTTGCGGTTATTGCATTATGACATTAAATTTTGTGCCTAATAAATTATTCTTTACATGGTGCTCTGTCATCATCAATCAAGAAGTATATTTTGTGCTGCCCCTTTTTAAAGGGGATAGTCTACAGGTAGCTCCATGCTTAGAAAGTCTTCCACTCGTTGTCCCTTTTGTATACGCACCTTTAATATTTACAGTAAACGTTTTGCCTATCTTCCCGTTCCTTCATTCTATTTATTCCCCAGAAGGCCAGAATTTTTTTTAAACTTCCGTGTCAGAATCGACCCGGATCCGGGTCCTGCAGGGCCTAACCAATTTCTGTGTCCGTTTGATTCGTAATCTGTGTTAAAATTACCCGTAAATTGGTCAAACTTACACCGAATCCGAGTCAAAATCACACTTTGTAACCACTATCTGGGTCAGCCTGATGACCCGCAAATGGGTCAGGCTTTCGGGAACTCGAAATTTTGGTAAACTTTCCCTTGTAATGCTGCATTTTGGAACATCTTGACCTGTGTCTCGTTTCCCACCATCTAAAAATCAATTCCAGGTCAAGGGAAATGTGGACAGATGTGTTCTCTCACTTAAATCTGTTTATAGCCCTCACCTCAAGTGGTCCTTTGGCCTTGTGCTGCACGATATTTCATGTTAAAATTATAAAAAAAAAAAAAAACTCACGAAATCTGTGATGACAACTTATACCACAATTTAAACTATTTCGTTCACCAGTAAAGGTAGTGTCTAGAAGAGTCCTCTGTGCATTTATTTAATGTCCATCCTCTATGTTTTCAACGAACCTGTGAGAATGTCTTTTCAAATACTGTGGTCCCATTTTACCTCAACGGAAAATCGTTTATAGTCTACCAGGTATTTTGTGCAGGTTTACGTGTTTATTGATGTGACAATCAAAATAATTTACTGACAGCAAAGTCGAAGGTCTTTGAGTGCTATTTTCTTGACTTGACAGTAACTATTTCTCTCTGGAGGACTAGTAGGATTTATATTATCCAGTGAGTTTTCTTATTGAAACTGTGTGTGTGTGTGGGGGGGGGGGGTGGTAATTACATATTATTTACTTTTGTGGATTAAACTATTTTTTACATACATATTACCGAGCCATACTTTGAGGAAATAGTTCGGGTGTAGTACTCTCAGACAGCACTGATCATTTCAGTTAATTTGTATTTTCAAAATGGTAACCAATTCTATCAATTCATTTTGATAGATGGGGATCGTCACCATTCCATGATTCAATGATGTACGCGAAAGTATTTTGCGTTTGCTTCAAGCTTTTTCAATTAAGTTATTTGAGTGTCACGCCTATTTATGTTGTATAAATGCTTCTCTACCATCGAAATCGAATTTTTGTACTGTATGTTTTTAACAGCATCATGATGTTTTTTCATTTTTTGAGACCCCCTATAGCTTGTCGCCAAAAAACTATACCTGGTTTATAGAATGACAAAACATGACCAGCTGATGATGCAACTTATCAAGATGATAACGGTCATTGAGGGGCGAAAGTCTGTTTATTTTGTTCAAATATTTGCTAGATTAACAAAATTGTTATCAGATGATGTTGAAATATTTTAACTTACTTATGCGTCTTTCTTATGCAAACTTAGTTGATTAAATCGTCACTTTGACAGTATAAATAGCCCCTAAAAACAGCCATTCTTCAGTCCGCCTTCCTGACTGGTAAGTTGGCCTTCTTTATTTCAGGGATGTGAGTTTGGCAAAGCAGTGGTTTTTCCCCCTTCTTTGCACCTCTGTGGCTCTGGTTCAATTTTCACAAAGAGCTATGATCGATCTCAAGTGACCACCTGCGACACTAAAACACCATTTGCCTTCCACTCTAGCCAATTTTTAAACGACTGTACAGGAATTTGAGATTTTAACGTTTGGTACATGTATGGCTTGTATTGTTTTTCACTATGACAGTAGGCCTATCTACAATCCCGGCCATATCTCGTTGGCCCCCCTGCCCCCTTTCAATGTTGAATCACATTGTTGCACGTCTTCTGCGTTCCATTGAATCACATTGTTGCACGGTCTTCTGCGTTCCAGACAACATTGAGCGGGGGGACGGGGACGGGGGAGAGAATGTTTATTGTGAGACAGGGAATGGTTATTGTATGGTTATTTTAACGTTATAGGAACGGGTGGCCCAAGCATTTTGGCCGGGATTGTAGGTGCAATTTTAAATATCTTTCTCTATTCATCTCTTCTGGCTGGCCTTAATTTATCATGTTTTATCATGATTCAATTTTCATGATTTACAAACCATAATTTATAAGCTTTGATTGTATATTCATGGTATGTGAACCACAAAATAAATGACAGCAATTTCTATGGTTTACATCTAATTGTTACAAACCATGGTCAAAAAAAAACCGCTAAACAATGAATTGACAAACGGCGCCTCATATCCCCATGGTGCTTAAACCTGGTAGGTGGCAATTTTTGTTCTCCCGGCCTTTTTAAAATTATATACTAAACGTTTGTTTAATGTTTTTGACGTAATCAATGACGTCATCATCCCAAATGAGTTGCTTTTCATCTACACACTAAGGTCTAAGTACACAGTAGTCTGAAACCTTTGCGTTTATGAAAGATGACTTTTGTGAAGTATGAAATTTACATTCCGGTTTCGACCGGAAGTAAATATCACATAGAGTCACACTTTGTTTAAGATTTATACAGTACTTTCACGGGTGCAAAGATCATGTATGTAGTGTCACCATCCCCGTGCAGGATAGACAAATAATATAATAGGAATGCAGATGCAGAGACGAGGCTAGTAATACAGGCATATAGTTTATTATTAATGACAACAGAGGGCGCTGACCCATGATAGGGGTAGCATACAGTACGCGATTTTTTTTCCCAGCGCGGTAAAGGCCAAAATTTGCATACCTCGCTCCCATTGGCTGGGGTCCGTAACCATAAGCTTCAAGCTCATCACACATCACTTTTCGCAAGGCCAGTTTGCTACACAGTCTAGCAGCAGAATGTACACGTCTGAGTTGAGTCAAAAAATTATTTATTTGTCGGTTGGTTTGCCACGGGTGTAGAGGTCTCTAGCTGTTGCTGTAAATTTCGAAAAGTTAAATAAAACCGAAACAGTTTGAATATGATACAAAGTATCCAAGCCCATTTGGGCTAATTGCTGCCTTGTCCAACAGGACTTGAAAGGGATACTGGCTGTCGCATTATATTATATAACTAAATAGGGTCTTTGTTATTATTATAATGGAAAATAATTAATTAGATACAAAAGCAAAACACACGGTGTAAAATGAGAAAATAACAATGTTTACACAAGTCCCTTGGGTGGAGCAATAAAAAATGAGGAGAGTCCGGATAAGAATAATCTTGAAGGAGGAGATGTTCACGGTGTGTGGATGGGGAGGTAGGGTCAACAGTGGAAGGGCAATAACTTGGTATGGCCAGTGTGTGTTATCTCAATGGGGCTGACTTAGTCTCTCTAGCAATCTACTCTGTGCATGAGCTGTGGGAGGGCTCTGATGTGTTAGTGTGTGTGGGGGCTGTACACATGTACGCTTGGGCTATACACTAAAGAATATACATGTGCAGTAGTACTCAAGTCTAACTCTAATAGACTTGTTGCGGGATCGCAACACTAGCAAATAATGGTTCTCCAGAAATGAATTTGGGAAATAATAATTATCGATTTTGTGTTATGACGTCATCGATGATGTCAACATCTCCAAACAAATTGTGGTTTCATCTACATACTAAGGCCTACTTAATTGGTAAGTTTCAAGCCTGAACCCTTTTGGTTCATGAGATATGGTGTTTTATAAAGTATGACAATTTAACTTCCGGTTTCGACCGGAAGTAAAGGTCTATTGGGGGTCGCAGCCTATGACCAGTTTGTAGAATCGTTGAAGGGCTTTCAGATGAGGTAATGATTATTAATGTACAACTTGTGGGTTTGATAACAAGTTTACTAGAATGCCGAGTGTATACAACACAATTGTTACTTTTCATATTCACACAACACCACTTTACATTTTGTTTCATTACCTCCAAAGAACTTTAGCTTTGACTGTACTCGTAGTTTACGGACCAGCAATGAAGCTTCTCCTGTTGTGCCTGTTTGTGGCCGCTGCCCACGCCGGCCTTGCCCCATTGCACATGGCCAAGACACGTGGCATACCAAACAGTTTCATCATCAAGGCTAAGGTAAGTAATTATATCAACTTATTCTTCAATCTCCCCACATTATGGCAGAGACTTTTCTTTGTGAGAGTCATTCCCGCGTATTAAGTTTTTATTTTATTTTATGGGTATCAATATCAATAGAGGGCTCACTTATTGAAATTCTAATTATGGGACAACTGACCGAACATTTATTGTGTGCAGAACGTCTGAACATCTGAAACTCTTCACATATTTACTAAAAGATCGTAAAATATTCTCATGGTAAAACTCCAGCGTTATACTATTTTACGAGCTCGAGTTATTATACAAAAGTACACGTCTTCCGATAAAAAAGATACTTAACACTCACAAAGTTTATGTTTTAAGAGTAAACATGAGTATTAAAGTCACCTGGAAATATAATTTTTTTTAAACATAAGAGTTTGTTTATATTAACAATAAAACAATTTTTTGAGTAACTGTTTGTGAGGATTTATATGTTAAAAAATAGATAAAGTTGTTCGGGGTGACTCCGCCCATCCCCTTTTGTGACATCAATCAAGGCAGACTTCGCCTCGATCGAACATCGACCCCCTCGAATTTGCTTGCGTTTACGTTGTAAACACACGTGCAAGTAGGTCCCAGTAGTGATCTTGTACATTTCGAAAAAGGGTTTTTTCTTGCATTTTCCGGCCATGCCGACCAGGTGTATTGCTGCTGTATGCAGCTAAACAACTAATGATGGGGTCAGTCTGCATTTTTTTCCTGCAGATCCCAAGTATAAGCGGTTGTGGGCCGCGAAAGTCAGACTAACGACGTCGTTTTCGGCGCGATGTGCCAGCTTGTATACGCTAGCTAGTATATGTATACTGTGATGTGGGTGACGTCCGCATACGCACAACATTTTTTTCCTTCAAATATCGTGCCTTTATTGACGTCACGAACAGCGCCACCATGTGTAAAGGGGGAGGGGGCTACTCTTAAATTTGTAATTAAAATGAAAAGAAATTTTTAAAAACCTTAGTTAACTGTTGATTCACATTCCACTCATCAAAATACATATATTAATGACAAAAGCTTTTTTCTTTCAAAATACCACTGCCAGGTGCCTTTAAAATTCCTAAAGTTGTCCAGCTATAACAAACAAATAAAAAAGTGGCCATTAAGGACGTTTTTTCCCTTTACGTCATGCACCCGGGTCAGACTAGACCCAGGTAACCCTGCTCAACAAGTAACCCTGCTCAACAAGTAACCCTGCTCAACAAGTAACCCTGCTCAACAAGTAACCCTGCTCAACAAGTAACCCTGCTCAACAAGTAACCCTGCTCAACAAGTAACCCTGCTCAACAAGTAACCCTGCTCAACAAGTAACCCTGCTCAACAAGTAACCCTGCTCAACAAGTAACCCTGCTCAACAAGTAACCCTGCTCAACAAGTAACCCTACTCAACAAGTAACCCTGCTCAACAAGTAACCCTGCTCAACAAGTAACCATGCTCAACGCGCAGGTTACCTGGGTCTGACTCGGGTGATGAGCAACGACATTGACGTCAAAACTACTCGGACGCACTGGGGTCAGACCTGGGTCGATCCGGGGAATCTACTCGAACACACCATTAGGTTCAAGTCAACAATCTAAATAAGTTTAAATGTCGTCATGTGTAAGCATGACGAAAAAACATGGCACATGTGGAAAGAACACCCTTTTGGGGAATTTGATTTTAAAGGAGAGTAATTTCAGATTCAGACAAACCTACTTAATATTGTTATCAAATTTGCCGTTCCTCCGGGCTTGTCTGACATTACCTCGGCGAAAATACACAACTTGGTATTTTGTCCTGCCTGCGAATTGTCACTTTTGCAGTTCCGACCCGATTGCGACTTTTTTTTTTCCAAAGTTGGGTTTTACCTGCCCCGTCTTAAACTGAAAATGTTTTCATCGTCTAAATCTCTACACAGGCCTACCGGTCACAATGTTAGTCGCTTGGTTTCAGTCCTATACAAATATTAAAACAATGAATATATCAATGAAATTGAAAGCTTCTTCTGTGATTGCTTTAATTTTTTTCACAGGATGCAGCCGTGTTGAACCAGGTGGAGAAAGATGTCCTGAGCCAGTTTGAGAGCATGCGATTGGCGGCCCCGAAGGTGTCCAAGATCCGTGATCTACTACCCGTTCTGAGTCTGCGAATTCCACCTCATCTTCTCAATGCTGTAAGTCATAAGATTGACATCGATATCACAACAGGTGCATCACCAAGGTTGGTTCGCCACCTTCGCTCGTATGTTGAGTTTTTCTGAATAATAATAATAACAAGTTCAATATAAACACTTTCCAAACGTCATTCTTCCAATTGCGTTGCCTTGACTGCTTTTTATAAAAAAGGTTGGCACATTATGTTGTGGTACAAGTACGGTGTCGTTGAGAAATTGATCTTCAGTCTCGATCTCACAGTAGAGCGCACGTATTTATTTTTGTCAAACGTAATCAAGTGAAAAGTTCATGCTAAAGGTTTGTTCAATAGTTTGTACAAAAATTTAGTCATAAGCATGTGTGCGCAACCCTTATGATACCAAAACTGACTGATTCTAGTGTTTTGGAAGCTACGACTCCCGAGGTGATCATCAGCGCGAACATAAAACGCTCTGGGGATCACATAGGGTGTTGAAGTTTTAACCTTAGCAGGAGTAAATACAGGAGTATTACATCCCATTCATGTATTGTGCCTAGACGTCTAGGCACCAAGAAGCTGCTGTTGCTATGGGTTCAGTACACTGGTTGCTATGGGTAAGGTACATTGGTTGCCACGGGTATAGAATATTGTTTGCTGTGTATAGCTTACCGCGTTCGCCCAGCTTTCTAGTAAAACAATAGACGCGCTCTAAACCAATCAAAAGGCAGAATCCTTTTTTGTTTTCACAACGTATGTTCTTCATTTGTAGTTATTTTCAGATTTAGCTACTATTTAGTCTTAGTTTATCACTCCCATTGTTATCAACTCTCGTTGCTCTTGGGGCATGATGTGTTTTTTTTTAGTTTGGGTTTCTCTTCGGTCATCATTTGCATGTTTGTTTGGGTGCTGTTGTTGTTGTTTTTTTTTTTTACTTCATATTTGTTTCTATTTCCATAGATCCGCTCCATCGATGGCATTGAGTACATCACGCAAGACGCCATTGGAGAGCTTTTCGGTCAGCAGTACAACCCAACTTGGGGGATTGACAGAATTGACTCGAGGAGCGGCATAGATTACACGTACAACTACGATGATAACGGTTAGTGACTATAGTTTAAAGGAACATTACAGAATTGGTTTTTGCTAACAAAACAGTTGCTGGCAGTGTAAGCACTTGATGTAATCCACCATATACATAAACTGACAAACCTGTAGAAGTTTGAGATAGATCAGCCATCTGGGTCACGAGAAAATAGTGAAAAACCGATTATACATTTGCATGAAATCATATAGGTTCAACAAACGAATAAAACGCTCACTGAGCGATAAACTCCAATCGTAAAATTAGTTTATTCATTTCTCATCAAATATGGCATTTCAGACAGAAACATTTCAAGGGATGTTTTCTACTATCATCATCATTAGACCGTGTAAGTTTTATGTAAATCTGTGATCAAAAGTAAATTTTACAATTACCAATTTTGTAATGTTCCTTTAATGTAATGCTTTTTTGTTTAATTCAATTATTATTGTACGCTGAATCTCCACAGTTTAAGTTGGAACGTTTTATTACGTAATTGAATTTCTTTCGATTGTCTGAAACCCATCGGGCACACACTCCCGCGGTCCGTTGTCCAGAGGCGTGCGTGCTGGTGATCCTGCTGACTCTATCACTTTGTTCATAATGTGGAATGCTTTACCGGTGAGTGTTTGGTCCCTTGCTACGAGTTGGAGATTCGGAAACCATCGTAAAATTGCAGCAATGTGATATTAATTGAACGCGGAGTTGTTGCACCTGAATGTGTCTTCTTTACGTTGGTCAATATGACCCCGGATGGTTGGAAGAACCACCTTCAACCATTACACTAGCAATAACTCATGATTGTCACTTTCGATCATGTTATTTTATTTCTATACGGAGCTTTCGAAGAGTCGTCAACCATCTTGAAATTCTAGGACAACTGTTTTGGGATGGCGACATCCTACCATCAAGATGTTGACATCCTGATGGAAATTGTTTCGACATGCAACAAAATCCCAAGATTACAGTACTGATGAATAATCTCCCGTAGCACTTATTTCATGTCGTCATCCTGAGATAAGGCACTTGTTCAAAACTCTTCCAGGATAAGTTGCTAGAAAATGTCTTAAAGACAGGTAAATTGCGGATAATTTTTTTCTTTCTTCAGAAATAGATGCTTTCCCAATACGCAGTTCGTTTTATACGCAATTATGTTGACAGACTCCCCACATGAGCAGTCTGTAGTTTTGCCAACTGATAAGGTCCCATGGTCCCTGGCAATGTTCTTGTGACATGCCTTTTGCTCAAGGACACACTTTAGCCTTTAGTACTTCTGGGAAGTTAATGAAAGTGCCTAACCTGGACTACCTGGTGATTTACAGTATACTGACTCTCATGGTCTGTGGTGTAGTCATTTTTCAAACAATTTCCCTGATCTTGTTGCGATACTTTCCCCTCAAACTTATCCACAATATAATCAGACTTCTTGCTGATATTTTTCCGGTTGGAAAAAACAACTGTAAAGAAGTCTAGGCAAATTGTCTTCGAAAATATTTTAGAAGGTGCCTAAGTTCACCGATGATGTTGACTACCTTCTTCACAGTATGATCTAATCATAGGCCTGTCAGGTCAAATCAGAGACTCAATCCTCACCCGTACGATGTCGTCATTCCAAAATAATTAACCATCTGTTTTGGTTTGAAAAACATTTTGTATACAGTGCCGCTGCATGGATTTTTACAGAGTCCCAAGAGGGGACAGGTTGAAAGTTTTCCTTTAACATCGTGAACTAACAATTTTTTGACTCCACAAAAATGGCCGACCGTGTTAATTCGCAAGGTTCAAGGAAAACCACGCAATTTCGAGGCATATTTATGTGGATCATTGTGTTCTACTTTTAAAACATCTTTCTAACCATATGCATTTTATAACAAACGGTTACAAACGCTTTTTTATAGACCAACTCGACCGATCCAAGGCAACGTGTACCTTTAAGAAATGTATTTCGGTCACTTGGCGTAGTAATTCATTTCCTCAGAGTAAAGTTTTCCCTCATATTATTATTTTCTGTTTCCTCAACATATCATTAAGTTTGTCTGTGTTGTGATTTTTTTCAACAGCCTTGGGACAGGGAGTAAACATCTATATCGTTGACACTGGTACCCTGCTCTCCCACGACGAATTCGGTGGTCGCGTCAAGAGCCTTTATGGTGGGGCGGACGATCATGGCCATGGAACCCATTGCGGTGGCACTGCAGCAGGAAAAACATACGGGATCGCACGTAAAGCTACTGTTTTCAGTGTTAAAGTCTGCAACAAGTACGGCAGCTGTCCCATTAGTACAGTTATTGAAGGTAGGTGTCAAAGTCCATTCTTAGCAGATTCAAATTGTCTTGGCTAAACCACGGGCAACTGCGCACATCGGCCCGTAAGACTTGAGCCCCAATTCTCGTGGTTGATGAATGCATCAAAAAGTCAGGATACTTCGGTTGATGAAGTGGTGCATATTTTTGTGCATATTTTTGTGGTGCATATTTTCGTGGTGCATATTTTGGGGAATTTTTGTGGATCGAAAGAAAGATGTGCCCCTCACCACACTCTATCAAAATGCAAAACGCCATTATTTAAAACTCAACATCCAAACTGACTCTGATTATGATGGTGTGGATCAAACTGGTATTGAGAAAGCAGTTCATCTCCCTAGATACAAAAGATTCCCAATGAAACACTCAGTTAGACTTTGAAGGGTAGGCTATGGGTCGTTTAAGTGTTAGGCCATATTCACATTTCATGTTGATTTAATACGTGCCTTTATAACCATTTAGACACTGGTTGCTATACGTGGCAATGGGGAACTATTCACGAAACTCGGTAGTTTATTTACTTATTTGCGTCAATTAAATCTGTTGATTGTAGATGAAGTGTATGAAATGACATTCTTAAAAGGTATGATACGTACCTCACCTGAAACCCAAATAGCTGTACCAAAAAAACCTAATGTACTTCTTTCAGTGTACTTCGGGGCACCAAACATCACAGGTACAGCTGTTGCTGTCGGAATTGTGTTCCTGTGAAGCAACGATACGCGAGGTCTACTGCCACCTAGCGTTCCTAAGTCTCCTCTTACACTCTAAAAACTTCCGGGTCAGAATTGACCCAGATCCTGGTCCCGTGGGACCTGACCCATTTCGGGATCAGTATATGTCCCGGAATCTATTTCAAAATGACACAGAGAAAAAGGGTCAAAATTACACATCCCGGCAGAATCCGAGTTAAAATTCCATTTCTTTAACCACTTTCGGACCCGGAATCTGGGTCAAGTCTGACCCGGGTGTTTTTACAGTGTAGGCGGCAGCAATTTAAGACACTTTGTTTCGCCCGGTAGGTTTGACTGCGGCGGCTTTACGTGGACCCGGCATTGTTTCAATGTCTCTCGGATTCCCGCCCACCCAAATCCTCGATGATTGTGTCCAGTTCTTGCTGGATACTGGATTCGTGGTTTCCGTAGCAGCGGGTAACTCCAACTCAGACGCTTGCAATATTTCACCTGCACGCGTCCCAGGCGTAAGTTACATTCACAGAAGGCTTACACAACACACATTTTCAACACGATCAATTTATCAACCAAGGTTGTCGTTGTTGTTGTTGTTGTTGTTGGTTTTTTTAATGGAAAGTTGTAATTCATCATTTTGCTAGTAAAAAGTAAATAACGTGCAAACACACCACCAACCAAATAACCTGTACACAAAACCCACTTATGTGGAGGTCATACTTTTTTTTATAGAGTGAACAACAAAAAAACGTTTGTACACTTTTTACCTTGATTTTGTGCACACTCAAACCAGGCTTAATATTTTCATCATTTTTTTGTTAACACGGGACTGTCCTCAGACCTACGGGTTACAGTGCTCGTAGCTTTTTAAACTTTGGTGTCATTACCAGATAGATTACAATAAATACAAACAAATTACTTTAGAAGAGCAGATGTTATTTTCGGGGTCTTTTTATTCTATGTCGTTTACTTGTCACTATTGTTTCAGCCCAAAACAACTCCCTGGAGGATTGACTTTGATATTTAGTGAGGGTTTATTTTCAGATTGAAGATGATACTGTTTTCTAGCATTGATACGTAGATCGATTGTTTTACTCGTTAGGCTATCACCGTAGCGGCCTCAGACAGTAGTGACCAAAGGGCAAGTTTCTCGTGCTGGGGCTCGTGTATAGATATCTTTGCACCCGGTGTGGGCATTGCAAGTGCCGGTTTGTCACACGATTATGCAGTTGCTACAATGTCGGGCACATCAATGGCTTGCCCACACGTTACTGGTAAGATATCTTGTTTCGAAATATTACTAACATGAAGTCGATATATTACTTATGATGGGGATGTTTTGTTTGTTTGTTGGGGTGTTTGTTGGGAACGTTGGGGTTGTTTTTCTGTGTTTGTTTGCGTGCGGGGGGGGGGGCTGTTTGGGGAGAATAGTAAGGTATTTGAGATGGGGCGTATTTTTATCATTTTTATTATTACTATTGTTATTTTGCCTGTTGAAATTTTTGAATTCTTTGGACTGAGGATGATTTGTTACTGGAATTACACACTAGATGTCGCCTTTGTAATACTTGTATAGATGTTTTGTTTTTTAAGCAACTGACACATTCTGTTACAATGTTAGGTGCTGCTGCATTGTACTTTGGCAAGAATCCGAACTCTGCCTCTGTAGTGAGGGATTTGCTCGCAGATGCGACCCAAGGAAAAATAAGCAACACTTCGGGATCTCCCAACAAACTTCTCTACATTGGATCGGTAAGTCCCTCGTTAATCAACGATCAAAGAGCGTGGAAGGCGCATACAGCTATCCCTATTGGTGGAAAATGAAATTCGCGTTGGCGCCATTTCAGCAAGCAAGCGTGTTGTTATAATTATCATTGATTACGATAGTCGTTGTCTGCACTGATCTAATGTTGCACCAAAAGAGGTAGACTGGTCCCCTGTCCTTATCCGCAAGAATAAGGACAGGCACCGGTCTATAATTACGGTAATGTACGTTCCTATATAACTCTATGGTAATGTATGTACGTTCATACAATAAACTACCTTGTGAATGGGATGCAAGGTCAAGGTGCGTTTGTCAGGATTCCTCCAAACGCTTGAAGCCAGTCGCTGGCGTTAAACACGAGCCTCGAAGTGTGACGTCAGATGTTCGGGCTACAAAAGAGGTTGCTTGCTGAAATGACGTCCGATGAACACTTCACATTATAAATAAACCCGATAGACTGTGCAAGTCTCGCTCATATCGAAAACGAGAAAACAACTCGAACGAAGACTATATTTTTCTATGAAATCAAATCTTCCTTTTTAAGTTACATTTGTTCAAAATTCGTGAAAAAAAAAAAAAATCTAATACAAATAATTTGGTTAAATTAACGTTGAAACAAAATTAAAACTTGGGACGAGGATGCTTATTTTTAGGAAACCCCATTTTCCAATCACTCCCGAATTGTTTGCGTTCGTCACATAGGTTTAATGACAACATGACCGTAAGTTGGGCAAAATTCTCAATTTTTTTTTTACAAGTAACCGGAAACGAAGGTCAAGTCTTATTCTCGGGTTTTCTTCGTTAATTTGTTATACTGATTATACTCTCACAATGTTTGTCATTATTAGTGTTACATTCCCAGCAACATATATAATTTTCATGGCCATAAACTACGTTAAAATAATCGATAAAACCCAATCCCATCCACGTAAAATTCTATATGGTTTGGACCACAATGGTAACGGAAGTTCGGCATTGCGCCTTTGGCGCTCTACAGACCTTTCCATTGTTGATAAACAAACCGCGTTTGCTGGTTGGCATGGACAGCCGAATGTTGGCAAAACATTCAGTCGTGTTAACAGACGATGTGACCAAATTTATCACTTTTGCAAATTGTTATTTGACACAAATACATCCCATGGTTAGTTGCTTTATTTCCGACAAGTTCAACAGTATTTTTGAATATTTGTGTGACATTGTTACAAACTGTGGCTATCTGTTTTTGCTTTGCATTTATGGCTTTCCATAGTTTTCCAACCTTGGTTGGCAAAAACTCGGGCTGTGACGTTGCAATAGAAAGATCTATAATCTTTGGTTCTTATTGATTATTGAATGATGGGATACTATGACGTATACCACAATGCTTGCTGTTTGTAGCTTATGTAATTAGTCTTTCCCATGAAATATGTAAACTGCACAATGTGCGTTTGTGCGTCTGCCTATTGCACAACTCCATGGTTTTTGCCAACCAATAGTGTCTGTACGCTTGCGTGAATGTAATTAGCACATTTCATTGGAAATGCACCAACGAAATGGTGGAATCCGTTTTCGAAGGAAACTTCTACCAGAGTGTCTGCTCCGGTAGTAACACTATAAAAGGAGCTATATGTGTTCTTGTGTGGTGTGCAAACTCCGATTTTGTAGTTGAAGAAATGGTCAAAACGAATGAAAGATTCGGTGAAAACAAAGGTCACCAAAATCTACTACATAAACATGCTTTCAGTAATTCGGTGATCACGGAAATGCATTCTTAACAATTATCTTATCCTAATAAATCGAAAGGCTTATCAGGAGCTCAGTATGCAAGCTAATCTATTTTGAGGTAACAAAATAACGTCTTATTTCGAGGAAACGAAGCGACTGCGAGAAATCGAAATTATTTCTAGGGGATTAAATGGATTCTTCCACAAGTTCATGTTTCATTCTCTCGAAATAAACTTGCCAACGAAATAATATTCCGATCAGACACCGAGCTAAATGCAAGAGAACGAATATTATCCAAGGAAATTGAATCATTTTTGTTACCAGTTCTTGTTTGTTCTTTACCGGTTCTAATTTTGTCTTTGTTCCTTTGGGGCTCCGTATAAATCTAATATTAACCCTTAATTGTAACAATTACTTAGTTTTATTTATCAATATTTCCGCTTTATCTTCCAGGTTTAAATCCGCGGAATGATATTATACAACCGAAGATGTTTCAGGCAAAATCATTGACGAGGTACTATACTGGGAGTAGACACCGAGAGACGAGACGCGTACATACTCAAATACGAACTCCGGAAGAAACATTGATTTTAGATTTTGGTTTACCAGCTGTCTTCACCTTCCTCCCGCCCTGAAAAGGGACCCGCATCAATACAGTACTACCTGTTAATGTTAAAGCAAATAAAAACATATAACTTGTTTCTCGTTCTCTTTGTCCGATGACTTGATTTTCTGTCATTTACACACACAAACAAAAAGTTATAAAAAAGGAAACAATATGTGGAAACATTTACGAAAGTACAGTAAATAACAAATAAATAACTCCCGCGTAAAATAACTCTAGCTTTTCCTGTTTTTTTTACACCTGAACGAAAAACATGATTACTTATTTTATGTTAAATTATAATAATTAATAATACATAAAGTACTTTCCGGATTGGAGCCATTCACTTCTTTCTTGTTTATGTTAACATAAATTTTCAAAGTCTGGCTGTAGTTTTGTTAAATTTTAAATCAAAGCTTGCGTCGCCGGCACTATTTTCAGTTACTGTTTACGAGGCTCGTCAATAGATTATGCCTGACATTGATTAAAGAGTAACCAAAACACGTAAAAGAATTGCTTGTTTACCGGTTGTGTTCATTTTGAGTCAATTCACAGAAACGATGTTTTGAGTAACACAACGATGACCGAACCAAGAAGATTTCGAACAGGTTCTCAACATAATTTGCTCATGATGCTTATCCATTTGACCCAATAAAGTAAATCAGCAAACAAGTTTTAAGCTGAAAGGCAGGATATACTTTAGGTAATTGTCAAAGATTAAGTATCCTCATTTGGTGTATCCCAACATATGCACGAAAAAACAAACCTGTGGAAATTCGGGCTCAATTAGTCATCGAAGTTGCAAGAAAATGATGAAAGAGAAAGCCCCCTTGTTGCATAG
Organism: Pycnopodia helianthoides; assembly: GCA_032158295.1. NCBI lineage: Eukaryota > Metazoa > Echinodermata > Asteroidea > Forcipulatida > Asteriidae > Pycnopodia > Pycnopodia helianthoides. The sequence continues at coordinate 2,400,039 of CM063246.1, read as the reverse complement.
AATTTTGTGCTTTCAAAATGCTTGAAAAAGGCTTCGTGCCTGAATCCTTTCTCAGCTTCAAATTATAGTGAGAATTCACCATATTTCTCAAAAACTACATCACTTCAAAGGGAGGTGTTTCTCACAATGTTTTATAATATCAGCAGCTCTTAGGTGCTCCTTACCAAGTAAGTTTATATGGTAATGTATGTTCTTAAGTAAATACCAAAAGTATACACTTCCTTTAAGAGAAAGAGAAAGGGGGGGTGGGGGAGAGAAAGGTCGTACAAATGCGTCATTGACTTTAGAGAGAATGCTTTGAGCCCTCTAGATTTTCAACAAACTACCCATTCAGACTGGGAAAATACTCCATGATACGACCGTTCAAATGCCAATTTATTTTAGTGTTAATTTCCATCAATCCTCTTTTTCAGTCTCTCAACAGCACGTCCAGTACTCAAATTAATCCTGAAATTATACTCACGTTATTTTGCTGCAATATATCAATAGCTACCTGATGTCTTCTTGCCAGTATCTGTCTATTAACGGTGAAGAAAAAAGAAATTGCGTGCAGTATAACTAAAACAGCACCGTCAAATTCGTCCTCCATTCTTGTCAACAAACAACTCGTTCGTCATGTCTGCGTGTATGGTAAATGCACGCATCACGCGCTCGGTGTTCATGTTGTTGCATAAAAAACACATAAAAAACATACACGTCAGGCGTTGATAATGTGCTATCATGCGAGTTTCAAAATGGCGTCCACTGACCTAAACGAACACAAGCAACCCGCTATCCAGTCAGTAAAACATGAATCGGTAGATAGAAGATTTCGTCCAAATTCACCCGGTTCAACCAATCAAAATAGAGCTTTCTGTGGCCAGCCGGTGATGAACATAGGGATTGGATGCTGATTCGAGCCTTATAGTTATAGTCTGACAGTTGATTGATTAGTTGTGAAATCATGCATCCATTCCTACGAAACCAAATGGACAGTAAAAGAAAACATACAGGTAACACACAAAAAAGAGAAGATTATTTCGTTCACAGATCAGAGTCTGGGGGTTTTGTTAATCTGTAATTTTTTAAGGCATTTCCGTAAAAACCTGAAGTTTTTTTAAAGGATTGGATAAAACCGTTTTATCGCTTCAATAGACCGATCCATGAAGCCCTACCCCCTTAAGATATTGACCAATTACAGCATTGGCTGTCTTACCACTGCACACGTGGGCAGCATGTGCATCTTCTCCAATGTCACATACCCACGACATGAACCTGCGCGCTATACGTATACGCGCGCACGCATGTTTACTTTTCTGATGGAATTTTAGCGTGTCGGACTTTAATTTGTCGGACTTTCGGTGACGTAGCAAGGTTGTGATTGGTCAACACGTAAGGGGCGGAGCTTAATGGATCGGTCTATATAGTCCGAGCACACCAATTAGTCCAACCCCCACTGCAACCGTGAACGTTTCTATTCGCATAGACAGTTGTCGGTGTGCATTTTTATCAAAAGACGAGAGCCAGATGTGAAAGAAGTGGCTGTATGTGAACATGCCTCTACCGTTTGCTTTGACGTTGATGTTGCTAATGATGACCCCAGAGTCGTTAGCGACCGGGTCGAGTTGTCTCCGGTCCCATGGAAGCCTTTTCCATCCATCCTTACACCACGCACTGACCGGTCACTCGTTCCTGAATCAACTAGGGACAGCTCGGACTCAGTGTATGATGCTTTGCGTGAGACACCGTCTGTGCTTGTCATTCAATCACAATGACATAAGTGGCATGTGTCAGCTCAACGACGCAAGGAAAGAGAAATTCCCAGAGAGTTACAGACAAGATGATGCTTTTTCCTACTTTGACAGGTTGGTGTCCAGGGCTTACGGATCAGTGACCACCACGGAGGCCGTGGACCAGGTAAGTACTGCATAAAGATAATTTAACATTGAAGTAAAGGAGATGGAGATCAATAATATTCATTAATGGTATTGATCATTTAAAACATAAACAAACTTTTTTTCCCCCCTTGTTTAGGATTATGTTTGTCTAATTATTTTGTTGCGATTTAAGGCATTGCTTCCCAAAAGTATCGATTTATAGTCCGTTTACAGTAACACTATTATATCTACTTTTCTGGGCAGATTTTTCTTATTATAAGAACTTGCCTTTCTAGAACTACTTCCGCAGAGTAAATTGGGAATCGGGAGGAACTTGTCCTGCTTTTCAACTGCCGCAGCGGAGTTGAATCGGGAAAACTGGGAAACTTCTTAGTTCTGTAAGAACCTTAGTTCTGTAAGAACTGCTGTTTATCTTTCTGGGTAGATATAGGAAATCGGGGACTTCTCGTAGTTTTCTTCACTGCCGCAGAGTGCATGATATATTATTGGACTCTATATTATTGTTGTTCATGTTTAAAGGCACAGTACACGTCTGGTAATGTTTAACTGCACAATACCCATGGTGTATGAAACAGCTATGGGATAAAGCCACTGTTTATTGCAAAAATTTTCAACATTTTAATTCATCATTTTCCTTTGAGATTGATGAATGTGTAGGAGTCTGAAAATGTTCACTTGGAAAGATTGGGAGTACAAACAACTTTGATATCAGACATACAGTTTTTGAGCACCATGTCAAACTTTAAACCCACTACAGTGTATGCATTCAAATGTACTGCGTGAAGAACATACCTTCTTGTCTCATTACACCATACAAACAGGTGTGAAATTGAAATTTGTTTGGATTAAAAACTGCCTGGGTATATTAACCTTCAGAAAAAAAGTTGTTTGAAACAAATATATGCACCCTTGAGATAGGGAGTGCAAACTTATTCGGTATACTCAAGATATGCACTTTTTGAGAAAATCACCACCTTTAGTTTTCATTTTACTATACATTTGTATACAAGATAAAAGATTAACTCTTAGTTTCACAGGCTTGGTATGTCAATATGATGATAAAAATACATTTTATAGATAGAGCTACCACTTGGGGTCAAATTTGGCGCAAAATCAAAAAATCCCCATTTTGACCTTATTTGACCTTTTTGACCTCAAATTGACCTTAAAATTCAAAATTGAGGGTAGCATCCACCCTAATCGTCTTCCTGATCCCATGAACAATAGATCTAGCATGGATGCCAGCCAATAACAAACTATGCCGTGGAATTTTTTCTAGAGGACTTTTTCAAGTTTGGCTGGTCTACTATGACGACTTGCACTCTTTTGACTGGGGTTGTGTCCTCAGCAGTAATAATCCTGATACTGCATATTATACAATCCTGGATAGTTTGATTAACGTGCACGATCAAAATACTCCTTCATTCAGACCTACCAACAATACCAAAGCTAAGCATAATTCAACTACCCCTTGGATCACACATTCTCTCCTCAAATCTAATAAGAAAAAGAATAATTTGTATCGTCAGTACTTGACCAATTCTACGAATTTTCGTAAGTGCAAGTACACCAAGTATAAAGATACTTTGACTAGCCTTTTACGTATTTCCAAGAAAAAATTACGATTCTCTCCAGTTTGAAACGGAAAAAAATAATAACCGTAACACTTGGAAGGTCATTAATTCTGTTTTGAATAAAAAAGCTTCTATTCATTGTATAGACGATGTGACCTGTGACATCACATGTTTACAAAAGAGCCACAGAGCCTGGACTTCCGGCGGGCACATTTTGTACACAGCTCAATGGAAGAATACAACAAATCTTGTTTTATGGAGATCGCACTGTCTGATTTTTCTCAACTTTTGATATGAAGAAAGGGGGGACATCTCAAAAACAGTACAGCTGTTGCTTTTGTAAATTTTTGAATTTATGTGAAAATTATGACACAAAATATAAATTTTCCCATTGAGCCTATGTGTAGCATCTTGCCCGTCAGGAAATGCATTATAATGTACGAGGTCACCACTTTGTAAACAAATGTAACATGGTCTATTTATAGCATTGTTGCGAATGAGGAATTAGTTGACAAGCCTGACCAAATTAATTGCCAATCACTTCAATGATTATTTCATTAACATTGGTCCTAACCTTGCTAATAGCATCCTACCTACTCACTCACCCCTTAGTTTTTTTGATTACTTGCCCAACCCTAATCCTAATTCATTGTTGTTGTTTTTTATTCCTGTCAACGAATATGAGATTAATGACATCGTCAACAATTTACAAAACAAAAAGAGCTCTGGTCATGACTTGATTACCATTTCCATTGTTAAAAAGTATATCTCTGCCATATGTACGCCTCTTGTTCATATTGTCAACACTTCTTTTAAGACTGGCAATGTTCCCTCCAAAATAAAAATTGCCAAAGTCATCCCAGTTTTTAAAAAAGGTGATCGTAACTGTATTAATAATTACAGGCCCATCTCTGTTCTCTCATGTTTCTCTAAGGTTTAAAAAAAATGTGTCTATGCCCATATACCATTAAGTTTCTGAATAAGTTTGACATTTTGAAAAATCAGCAATTTGGTTTCCGAAGTAAACATTCAACCATTCATGCACTCCTTGATTTTATTGATAAAGTCTATGCCATGGATGATTCCAAACATACCCTGGGGATGTTCCTTGACCTTTCAAAAGCTTTTGATACGATAGACCATCAAACACTATTGTATCTTTCCAACTATGGCATCCGAGGAATTCCCCTGGAGTGGTTTAAAAGTTATCTCATAGACAGACCACAATGTGTTTCCATCAATGGCATGAATCCCGAGTCTAATGTCCTTACATTACGGTGCACCACAAGGATCCATCTTCGGGCCTTTGTTATTTATCTTATACATTAATGATTTAACTAATTCCTCCAGTTATGCTTTCTTTTATATATTATTTGCGGATGACTAAAAAAAAATCCCCATAGCAACCTTAATTACCTGGTAAACACTGTTAATGAAGAGCTTAAACTTGTTGCTAAATGGTTTACGGTCAACAGTTTATCCCTTAATATTACTAAAACTAATTACATGCTATTATCACTTAAACTGATTGCTGTAAGTTTCTGGGACTTTTTGTTGACCGTGGCCTAACATGGAATAGTCATGTGGATTCTATTTGTAAAGTTATTTCTCGAAACATTGGTGTGATTAATAGGATCAAACATTTCCATCCCTGACGTGGTATTACATTCCCTTTATATTACATTGATTGGAACTTATCTTCATTGTGGGATACTTGCATGGGGAGCTAGTTCTGCTACCAATCTCAATAGACTTCTTATCTTGCAGAAACGAGCTCTTCGTATAATTAACTTTGCAGATTTTAACGCACATGCAGATCCCCTTTTCATCAAATATAATACTTTAAAAGTGAAGGATATATGATCGTCTCCAGCTTGGGTCCCTGATGTATCGACTGTCAGCTGCAAAAATTTACCTCCTGCCATTAAATCGTTGTTTTTTTTAAAATTCGGATGTTCATGCCCATAAAACTATTAACAATTAAGGACCAATGCTCTGGAACATGCTTGAGGAACAACTTAATAGAGTCTCCAAAAATGTATTTATCTTTAACCGTGTCTTTAAATCTGACACATTGGAATTTTTGGGATGAGTGTACATATTATAATATGTGTAGCACCCGCCAAATTACCAGAAATGGAAATCTAAGCGGAGCACATTAACTTATCGGGTTGATGACCTTAAGAATAATGAATACACGGTGTCAAACAAGAGATCAAGTTGGACTCTTTTAATGCGTGTTGAAGTGGTCATCACTGGTATAAGAATGACCAACATCCTGAACACTCTTGCTGATGTGGCATTCTTGGACTAATCCATTATTCTAGAGGTAGGTTAAAGGTTAACTACAAATTGAAAAAAAGACGGGGGCAAATAACCATGCAAAAATCGGACATCTCCACGTACTTGGAAAGTGCATCATTTTTGCCATCTCTACATAAGCATGTCATGTACAGTACTTATGACCTAAACTGGTATTACAGCGCTGACTGGGGATATGCGGTCTCCTCTCTGGGGATCCATAGTATTCTCTCCGTGGGATCCCCTGGGTGTGATTACTCAGTTAATTCGGTCGGTACTTTAATTACTTGCAGACCTGCAAGGCCGCTGTATTAAATTTTATAGTCCACTGTTTTGTTGTCGTCCTTCGTCTGTTTGTTTTAAAGTGTCTACTTAAATTCATTTTTTGAGTACGTGCTTGCGCATTGAGACCTATTGTAACTTTAATTGTTCCTTGTGGCTCGACTCGATCACGGATCTGTTGGTTCACCCAATTGTAGTTATCTGTATCAGTGCAAATGCATGTCTTTAGGGACCATTGCCTACAAGCTCTGCTTCTAAAATGGATCCCTCTGCAGAGTCATGTTTGTTTTAATCTTGTTCTTGATATCTATACTGTTAAGTTGTTTTCTTTAAACCGATCGCTCTTGCTAAGTGATAAATGTCTTTTTTACTTTTTGATACTGTGGAAAATAAACGAACCTTGAACATTGAAATAACCTGTACTCGAGGTCATGTACTCGTTACTCGACTTAAAATGTACTTGGACTCGATTTTAGAGGAATAAAGCACTGGAACAAGTAAAATTGAAGTTGTCCTCGATGTTTTCATGCGTAAAAGATAGATATCATAGCAAGATCACAATGTCATCAGGAAATAAGTCAAAAACCAATAATAATAAAAAGTGCTGATACCTCATTTTTCAGTGTTTTCTTAACAAAGTATACTCGTACTCGAACTCGGAGATCCGAGTACTTGATACTCGGAGATCCGAGTACTTGATACTCGTATAGACTCGGTACTCGGATACCAGAATAACCGATACTCGGACACTGGTACTCGTACTCACTGGCCCAAGTATTCGTATTTGAGATTGCAAGTTAGGAGCTTTTACTTAACTATACGCGCAGTAGTCCGTGCAAGTCTTGCGTGTATTCGGACATTTTTGGGACCACTTTAGTCCCACGTACATTACTTTAACGCGTTAAGGAAACAAACTCGCGCACTTTGACGGGTCCCTATAATGTTCGAATACTGGCTCAGGGCTCAGAGGCTCGGGGCTCAGAGGCTCGGGCGGCTCAGAGGCTCGGGGCTCAGGGCTCATCAGACCTCGGGGCTCCGGGCTCCGTTTGATGCAGAATCACCGTGCAAAATATACACTGCTCCGATAATGGATCCCAAGCTGGACCGGGAGACCAAGCCAAGGTTCGTAAAAACTTGCCCTGTGGATATATAATATCAAAACTGTGGATAATAAACCGTGTACGTTGAACTTGGGGAAGTACGATCGGGAAAACGACTAGAAGACACCTCGAACTGGCACATAAATTCCATTCAGTTTCAAATCAAAATAGATATATTTTGTCTCTACATTTTATTTTCTTAATAAAACAAATAGTTTCCGGTCTCAAAGCGCTGCAAAACTTGCTAGTGTGGGTTCCAATTCGTAATTCGTTGGTTGCTAAAATCGAACTGTATCGAGAGTGGAAATATTTAACATTTTAGCCACTGGACCGCCCAGTTGCCCAAAGCGACACAACGTAACATGCGGTAGGAGGGAACGCTCACCAGCTTGTGGTGATCGATCTCGCCGCGCCATTTTTTCCAGCATGCCTTGCTCGCTCATAACCCCTGGAATTGGTTCGTTAAAATGTGCTTGAATTCAGCAGACATTTTAAATAGGCCCGTGGCCGTTCCTTTCAAAGCACCCCCTCTCGCGATATGTAAGTCTATGCAGTTACTAGTCTATGCAGTTAAGGGTGACCGTGTAAAAACATTTTCATTTGAAATGGAATCTCTATGCACTGAGTAACCTTGCAATGTGCACACGTTGCAGGTGCCTGGTAAAGTTTGATATTGTGCCACAGAATTCGCTGAGTTTTGGCGACTTTGCTTTGCAAAACTTGCAACTGTCTTTGTGTTTCCTTTCCCCCATCTCTTCAAATTCCTCGTGGTCAACATAACCAAACCGGATTATTTGGGTATTTGCAGACATTTTGCATTTAAATATATCAGCTGTGCTTAAAATATCAGACGAGACACAGAAGGTGCCGATGCCAAGGCCAAGACTGATTAAATACATAGGGAGGCCGAGGCTGAGACCAAGGCCGCCCGAAGTCGTCCTCGAGGCCGAGGCCGGCCTCTAGACAATTAATTAATGTCCGGCGTAAGTGATGCAAATGACAGAGGTCATTCAAGCATTTTTGACTACACGATTGGTATCCCACATTTCGCTGTAAAAAGATACCGGGATTAATTAAAATTACTTTTACACCATTTTAACGTGAGGTTAAAGATTTGTTTCACTATCAAAAGGACTCTATATATTGAACCTCCACCCTACAATCTAGACTGTTTTAAGAGGAATATCAATTCCTACCTTCAGCTCCACGAGTTATAATGTTTTCTTGTTAAGCCCCTTCGAGTGGCTTCTATATTGTTTGGGGCGAATTTGCACGAAAAGGGTGAATCTTCGTTATGTTCACGCAGTTTACTCACCAAAAAGTTAATTTGCACTGTGCAGTTAATTACCTACAGACACTCACTAATTGCCAGCGTTAGTGATGCTTATAAAATTTATTGACTGTGACCATTTTGTTCAGTGCAGCAGAAAGTTGTACTTTGTGTATCAAAATGTTTGTGCGCAAAAAAGGGTCTTCAGGGCGGCACATTACGACATGCAGCCTACGAATTTTACCCAAATAGTGCATTTGCTTCCGTGATGACGGATTGGTACCTACCAGTTAGCTTAGTAATATTTTAATTGTTATTATGATGATGACTATTTTTTTTATTACTATTATTATTAATACCATTATCCGCCTTTGGCGGCCTTTCGCGAGGCTGTGAGTACCCGGTGGGCGATTATTGTTTTCATACCACACGCTGGCTATTGTGGACGCGCATAAGGTATGCGCAACCTGTAGCATTGAGCAACACTTGACCCAGAAAATACGTATAGGTGATTGTCAATAACAAAGACACGCACAGATATGATGGGGAAAATTGTTGCTCACAGGATATTTCTGTATGTTGGGATCTGTTGTCCAGTACAATTTATTCGATGTAACAAAACTGTTGGTGTTCCCTGAAAAATTGTGTATCGAATGATATTGCATTGAATTGTTATATTTTATGAGTATGAAAAGGCCTATAAAATGCAAAGTGTGTGCGTCAATCATTCTTTTGAAGCCTGGGGAAACACAAACTACACACAGATGAAGTTTTCCGGTGTAAAATACCTACGAAGAGCAAGGGTGGGTCTTTAAGGGCATATTCACCCCCCCCCCCCAAAAAAAAAAAATAAATAAAATAAAATAAAACTAAAGATTAAGGGTAGTGGACAATTCTTTGGAATTCAGAGGTAAGCATTGTTGACTTTATGGGGTTCCACAAGATTTGGAACGCCGGTGGTTGAAAATATAGTAAGAAACAAAATATTTTGTAACACGCATGATCTTGAACACTAACTTAACAAGTGTGCTTGTAGATTCTAATCAGAGTTAAATTAGTCATAAGAACTTTAAATTGTAGGCCTGAAACATTCTTCTTGAGGTGCATAAATTAATGACGTAAAATCACCGATGCGTGAAATGAATACTTAAAGAAAAAAATGGGAATGGTTTGCATATAAAAATTGTGAAAATTATATTGATTAACCCTAAAATAAGTTTAGAAACTTAATTCAGTGTCAGTTACAAAATTATATTGGAGTAAAGTTCCCTCAATGGAGAGTAGGGGTAGCAGTCAAGCCAGCAACTATAATCAAACTATTATTAGGCCCTAGGCCTATCGACCAAAAATATTACTTTGTGGTTAATTATGTAGGTAATCACTAAAAGAGTTTGAAAGTCAAAGGCATATAATGCATTCTAGAAATATGAAAGGCCATAAATGTGGTTACAGGCTGGCAAGAACAGAGTTGTTTAGTAGCACAAGATTTGTTTAATATGTGGTTGACTAAAGTAAAATAAAAACAAAAGCGACAAAACACAACAGGGCTTAAGTGCTTCACAAAGCACAAGTATCAGCCCTATAAAACAAATATTTAAAATATATAAACGACAATGTTTTTAGATCAGAATGAAAAAGGTCATAACTGCTAAACTATTTGGCCAAACGTGCTCCATTAGCTCGAGCTACATTTGGGGCGTACACATATTTTGTAAGTGGTCACCTATCGGTCAGCTTCTTCTCCCACACTCTCTAGCCGATTGCAGCACAACATGGACCAATGCTTCATTAGCTCGGGCTACATTTAGGACGTACACAGATTTTGGCCGGTGGTCACATATCGGTTCATTTAAAAAAAAAGAAATAATAATTTGTACATTTCAAATGGATTTCATCTATCGAGGAATTAACTCGAAATTTTGCCGATGCCAACTGGTGGTCAGTGGGGTCATTTTGTGAATATTTACAAAATGCTCCATCTCTCACACTCTTCAGCCGATTGCAGCCTAACTTGGTTCAATGCTGTGTTGGCGGGCATAATGGGTCGGACATAATGGTTCCAAAATGTCGCCGGACATAGTCGTCCACATCGGACATAATGGTGTTAACAGACGCTCATTGATTCAAAAATCCCTGTAATTTGTTTTATGATTTGGATCAGCCTTATTATTTTAACGAAGCTTTCACGAATTGTTTGCATTAAAACTATATAGGGATGGGAATTTATTTACTCTTCCAAAACCAATGATGTACTTTCCCTGTAAAGGGTATTGTTGACATTTTACGGCACATTTTACTACCCTGTGTTCATATGTTACTCTACACAGAGGGATCATGTTACTGTGACTTCGGAACCAGAATCTCTCACTGAAGAAGAACAAGGTAAGCTGGTTATGAATTTTCTGTTGACAGGCTTTTGACTCGGCGTCCGTTAGTACATGGTTGGAAACTAATGATTGACCGACGAGCTGTTTATCTCTTTGTCTGTTGTGCTCGGCTGTCACTGTCGGTTTTGAAGATATGACGATCTGTTTGTCCCTTGGTCTGTTTTGTTGGACTTCAGCTGTCATCGGCTGTGACAGCTTTCGGTTGAAAATAGTTTACACTATGGGGTTAACCCCACAATGTTTTTAGCCGTGTGTCAATTTGAATGTCGATCGAGTTGTTTGTACATTTTGTGTGTTTTTGGCGGTCTTTTTGATTGTCTGTCTGCCCGGTTCATGCCTCATGTGAATGTAAATGTTGACGTATAGTCGCAGTGGATGTGGCAAGAGTTGCCAAAATTCGCCTGCATTCGCATGAAGTATGAACCAAGCTTTAGGCTGTCAGTGCCAGTGTCATAAAGGATTTTGTCCCCAAAACTGTAAATTAACATGGACTGAAAGTAAGTCAAGAGAGGGCGCTATCAGACGAACTTTCTACACAATTCGTCGTATGGGGACATAATCTCCTGCTACACCGTGAACCTTCAAACCCTGCCTGAAATAGCTTTGTACTACTGTAGTTCGCCGTTCGCAGCAGTGTAACTAGATCCTCTCTGAGTCCAGACCCGCGAGAACACATTTTTGCAAAGTTGCGCTGGTTTTTTCAAAGACAATTGCCGTTTGCGGAGCGCAAAGCCATTACGGCGTGGGGTCCTGGCCCGCTCAAGGGCCTTTTGGTTCCTAGATGCTCTGTCGTGAAGTCAGAGGCACTATTTGGCACATATGTGTCCTTTTCGCTGGCTATTGTGGACGCGCATAAGGTATGCGCAACCTGTAGCATTGAGCAACACTTGACCCAGAAAATACGTATAGGTGATTGTCAATAACAAAGACACGCACAGATATGATGGGGAAAATTGTTGCTCACAGGATATTTCTGTATGTTGGGATCTGTTGTCCAGTACAATTTATTCGATGTAACAAAACTGTTGGTGTTCCCTGAAAAATTGTGTATCGAATGATATTGCATTGAATTGTTATATTTTATGAGTATGAAAAGGCCTATAAAATGCAAAGTGTGTGCGTCAATCATTCTTTTGAAGCCTGGGGAAACACAAACTACACACAGATGAAGTTTTCCGGTGTAAAATACCTACGAAGAGCAAGGGTGGGTCTTTAAGGGCATATTCACCCCCCCCCCCCAAAAAAAATAAATAAATAAAATAAAATAAAACTAAAGATTAAGGGTAGTGGACAATTCTTTGGAATTCAGAGGTAAGCATTGTTGACTTTATGGGGTTCCACAAGATTTGGAACGCCGGTGGTTGAAAATATAGTAAGAAACAAAATATTTTGTAACACGCATGATCTTGAACACTAACTTAACAAGTGTGCTTGTAGATTCTAATCAGAGTTAAATTAGTCATAAGAACTTTAAATTGTAGGCCTGAAACATTCTTCTTGAGGTGCATAAATTAATGACGTAAAATCACCGATGCGTGAAATGAATACTTAAAGAAAAAAATGGGAATGGTTTGCATATAAAAATTGTGAAAATTATATTGATTAACCCTAAAATAAGTTTAGAAACTTAATTCAGTGTCAGTTACAAAATTATATTGGAGTAAAGTTCCCTCAATGGAGAGTAGGGGTAGCAGTCAAGCCAGCAACTATAATCAAACTATTATTAGGCCCTAGGCCTATCGACCAAAAATATTACTTTGTGGTTAATTATGTAGGTAATCACTAAAAGAGTTTGAAAGTCAAAGGCATATAATGCATTCTAGAAATATGAAAGGCCATAAATGTGGTTACAGGCTGGCAAGAACAGAGCTGTTTAGTAGCACAAGATTTGTTTAATATGTGGTTGACTAAAGTAAAATAAAAACAAAAGCGACAAAACACAACAGGGGCTTAAGTGCTTCACAAAGCACAAGTATCAGCCCTATAAAACAAATATTTAAAATATATAAACGACAATGTTTTTAGATCAGAATGAAAAAGGTCATAACTGCTAAACTATTTGGCCAAACGTGCTCCATTAGCTCGAGCTACATTTGGGGCGTACACATATTTTGTAAGTGGTCACCTATCGGTCAGCTTCTTCTCCCACACTCTCTACCCGATTGCAGCACAACATGGACCAATGCTTCATTAGCTCGGGCTACATTTAGGACGTACACAGATTTTGGCCGGTGGTCACATATCGGTCATTTAAAAAAAAAGAAACAATAATTTGTACATTTCAAATGGATTTCATCTATCGAGGAATTAACTCGAAATTTTGCCGATGCCAACTGGTGGTCAGTGGGGTCATTTTGTGAATATTTACAAAATGCTCCATCTCTCACACTCTTCAGCCGATTGCAGCCTAACTTGGTTCAATGCTGTGTTGGCGGGCATAATGGGTCGGACATAATGGTTCCAAAATGTCGCCGGACATAGTCGTCCACATCGGACATAATGGTGTGTAACAGACGCTCATTGATTCAAAAATCCCTGTAATTTGTTTTATGATTTGGATCAGCCTTATTATTTTAACGAAGCTTTCACGAATTGTTTGCATTAAAACTATATAGGGATGGGAATTTATTTACTCTTCCAAAACCAATGATGTACTTTCCCTGTAAAGGGTATTGTTGACATTTTACGGCACATTTTACTACCCTGTGTTCATATGTTACTCTACACAGAGGGATCATGTTACTGTGACTTCGGAACCAGAATCTCTCACTGAAGAAGAACAAGGTAAGCTGGTTATGAATTTTCTGTTGACAGGCTTTTGACTCGGCGTCCGTTAGTACATGGTTGGAAACTAATGATTGACCGACGAGCTGTTTATCTCTTTGTCTGTTGTGCTCGGCTGTCACTGTCGGTTTTGAAGATATGACGATCTGTTTGTCCCTTGGTCTGTTTTGTTGGACTTAGCTGTCATCGGCTGTGACAGCTTTCGGTTGAAAATAGTTTACACTATGGGGTTAACCCCACAATGTTTTTAGCCGTGTGTCAATTTGAATGTCGATCGAGTTGTTTGTACATTTTGTGTGTTTTTGGCGGTCTTTTTGATTGTCTGTCTGCCCGGTTCATGCCTCATGTGAATGTAAATGTTGACGTATAGTCGCAGTGGATGTGGCAAGAGTTGCCAAAATTCGCCTGCATTCGCATGAAGTATGAACCAAGCTTTAGGCTGTCAGTGCCAGTGTCATAAAGGATTTTGTCCCCAAAACTGTAAATTAACATGGACTGAAAGTAAGTCAAGAGAGGGCGCTATCAGACGAACTTTCTACACAATTCGTCGTATGGGGACATAATCTCCTGCTACACCGTGAACCTTCAAACCCTGCCTGAAATAGCTTTGTACTACTGTAGTTCGCCGTTCGCAGCAGTGTAACTAGATCCTCTCTGAGTCCAGACCCGCGAGAACACATTTTTGCAAAGTTGCGCTGGTTTTTTCAAAGACAATTGCCGTTTGCGGAGCGCAAAGCCATTACGGCGTGGGGTCCTGGCCCGCTCAAGGGCCTTTTGGTTCCTAGATGCTCTGTCGTGAAGTCAGAGGCACTATTTGGCACATATGTGTCCTTTTTGGGGGCGGGATTTTTATTAGTGTAATTTGCAAAATGACTACCCCACAGTGACTTATTTTCACGAGGCGAAGTTGGGTGAAAAGCAAAAACAAATAAATAATTATTTTAATAAAAAATAAATATGAAATACATAGATACAAACACAAACTGTTTTCAAAGTCTAGGCCTATATAAATTAAAAACAAGCCAAAAATATAACATTAAAATATTTGTCACCCCCGACACAAAAAAATGTTACCCCGACACTGCCAAACCAGCATAGCCTACAGGGGATCAGGCCCTCAGACTCTGTCGAATCTGTTCTAATGATTCTGATTTTTTCCACCGCTCACAGGAACTTAAGAAACACCTTGATTCCAGGGGTCATAGCTCCCTAGCAGTCCATCGAGCGATTCAGAAAGTCAAGGCTTGTTCTAGGGAGTCTGTACTCTCCAAAGGACCCAAGCAACAACGGAGTTCCAAGGGGAAATTTCCTTTTGTTGTTACCTTTCACCCCTCACTTCCTCCCACTCGTAAAATAACTAGTTCTAACCATCATATTCTTCACAAATCAGATCTGCTTCAACGTGCTGTACAAGAAGCACCCATAGTTACCTACCGACGCCCACCCAGTCTCAGGGATCTCATCGTCCGGGCAGAAGTTCCCCCATTAATGATGATGGTGTTAATCCCCCTTTGCCACAGGTTACTTTTAGGTGTTCCAATACATCAAAATGCATCGTTTGTAGACAACACACCAGGGAATCAGACTCCTTTACCAGCCAAACTGGTGGTACCACCCATAAGACAAGGGGTCATGTCACCTGCACCACAACTAATCTAATCTATCTAATATCTTGCAGAGTTTGTGGTGCTCAATATATAGGTGAGCAAGATCTACACTGAAGAGGCGTTTCTACGGCCACAGATCCACAGTCAACACCCAAAAGCTGGATACACCTGTAGGACACCACTTCAATCTTCCTAACCACTCCATCTTTGACAGGAATTTACAGGGCATTGAGGCACTAGGTAACTGCAGAGAGACTGTTCGTCTGAGTAGGGAGAAATTGTGGATAAGGCGCACAAAGACCTTTCAGCTCCATGGTTTGAACATACAAGAAGGAAATGACTAATAACCTTTTGTCTTTGCGTTCTCCCTTTCCCCCACAGATATCCATATTTTTAGTCTGCCCTATTAACTAATTATTCACTTTTTTCTTCCAACCTTCCATTTTGTCCTTTGTGTTTCCAACTTATTGTGGTCAAGCCATCCCCTTCCCTCCCACCCCCCTTGTCTCCACAATCCCTGTTGTTTCTGAATGTTTTATGCTTTTCTCTCCCCACTCTCTCTATTCATGTATTTCCACTTGACTGCTCCTATTAAGCTTTAGTGCAATTTTCTTTCATCATCGTGATAATGTCAAAAACGAATAACTTAGCAATTAATCAGTAAGAGCATTTTGAAGCCAGCAAAAGCTATTATTATGTGTTCATCCTCATACAAAATAGTAGGCATACAAATTACAATAGCCGTTAACGAGAGGCACTTATCGTTCCCTACAGTGTCTTATCACTTCTGAACCTGAAATAATCTGTTTTCAAAGACTAAATTAACGAAGAAGACGATCTTGTACGTAAATACCAAGCCTTGGGTATCTTTTGAAATTCGAACCACGATTCTAGTAATTTACTGCAAGAATCTTGAAAACTAGGCCTTAACATTTTTTTCAGCAAACTCGAAAGCCAAGGATGGGGTCGAAAATACTCAAACCATGAAGGTCTTCGGACCATTATGGAGTAAGCAATAGGTAGACTAGGTGGACACGTTCACTAGACCGTGTAAGTCTTGCGAAGATAAGGTCACCATTGCGCTTCCTGGCACCTCTGAGCCATCAGCTATGGGAGATTAACGTGGGTGCAATTTTGTGTGATTTTGTTTTTGTCACATCAATTTTTTGACCCCCCAAAACATATTGGTGGAATGATCACATGTACATTTAAAACTAACAGTTTAACAAATAAAATTAAAATAAATTCTGGAAACGTATACAAATGAAGAATTATTGCTCGACCTCCAAGATCCGGCTCGAAGTGTCTAATTGCGGATTTACGCCGACAGTTAACCGTGTCGACTGCAATAACAAACCAAAGTTAGGTAATATTATAAATCGGGATATATGTGCTATGTTTCTTTAATAGCGCAAAAACAGACCATGTGTCGCATGGACTTTTGCATGTGACGTTACATGAAGTCGCCGGGCCAACGACATCCTAGTTTCGTGCATGTAACAGCTTGCTCGGGTTCATGATTAGCGCTAGCAGATGTAATAGTAATGGTATCATGGGGCAGGGGGCGTAAAAGTTGAGAGTTCCTGTATCTGCAGGTACTTACAAGACGAGTGTCCTCTCTATATGTAGTGTGCACCCTTATACATGTTGGTCTAGCGTCGGTGGTCGATGCTACAGCCTCCGGTTGCGATCGAAGTGTAGAGTGACGGCGATTGCGGCTGAATTTCCCAGCACTCCTACCCCTATATCTCAGGATTCCGTTGGATTTCAGAACTTGCAATACTTCCTGCTTAAGTTGAGATTTAGGGCTGTGGATACGTACTTGAAGGAGTTGTCTCCGAGAATACTTCAAATGGTTAGGGAAAAAAGGCATGCGGGGCATACCACCAGTGCATGTAGGTCTTTCGGAACTCACGAATGGTGTGTTGCTATTAGTGTTAACTCCACTGTAGTGAAAATCATGATCATATGTTGTTGAAGGGCCAGGGCTGACAGAAACATCCATATAAATAGTTATGTTAATAGGGGGATCAGGATTGTGGCCTGGAATGAGAATAACTGTTTGTCCACCCTTTGACCATTTAGTAAGGGCCACCCTCGTTCTCAGCTTCACTGGGTCATTTGTCCTATCAAACAAGACAAATGGCGACATACCGAAGTCCCGTGTAAAGGTTCCATGAAAGGTTGACAGTAAAACTATCAAACCTAGAGCCAGTAATCTAGGAATTACTGAAGTCTGCATACTGATGTACAATCCAACAGTAAAGTGACGGGAGCGGCAAACAAATTTACAAATTTACTCAGTAGTACTTACAGGTGGCTTACTACTCTGCACTATGTAGCATGCTGTAACATATTGGGGCTGTTACCGTCACATCAAATGAGTTTTGAGGCATTGCATGGTGAGGTATCAATATATATTCGGTTTGCGGTAACACCATGTGTATAAATATCTACTTTGCTGTGTAGATTTTGTTCTTTAGAGAACTTGTCTTGCTATTTATAAGGATTCAGAGGTTTCAGTGTCGAGTCAGTCACTGCTTTGATTGGTTCTTTTGAAAGGAGAACTGTGATTGGAGGGCTCAGAGTTATTGTGTGGGTTGCCCATTGTGTGTGAGTGCACTGTGTAGTGGGGCGTGTCGGTAGACTGAGGGATACCAGTAGAGTAGGGTGGTAGGATTGTGTGCCAAATATTGCTGATGAACTAGCCGATATCTTGATGCACTGTGTTGTGCTCGTGTATTTCAATAGCTTCCCTGATGCGACGTGTATACCAATGTCTCTCAGGAGCTATGATTTGAGCTTGATCCCAATCTATGACATGGTCTAGATCAGTAGAATGTTTGACAATGGCAAATTTGTCATATTCCCCTCTGCGACCATGGGCTTTGTGTTCTTTCTGAGTAAAGTAAAAAATAAAAACAAATTATAATAATAATTTAACAAAATAAAAAAACAAATTATAAGGAATACAGCAAAAATGACATTGACAGACCACGTTGTGATTTTTGCCAGGATTTTCGTGACAGTAGCTCCAGTGCTGGACTCGATTCCAAAGTCTTAGATTTGCATATCCAGCTAATCAAAAAGCACGTTGTTCTTTGTATTAAAACTGTCAAAGCAATTCTTTCAAAAAAATCTTAACATTTTACCCTTTCAAATAACTCGTCACAAAATTTTTTGTAAAAGTAGTCTTACAAATAACTTGAACAGTTTATCCGTCTCAAAAATGCAAACACTTTTTAATAAGTTAGTACAAATAATATTTGTACTAACTTATATTTAACTATATTATAGTATCAATTAAATGAACACAATTTCACAACCAATGGTGCAATTAGTTAAACAAGCACGCGAACAATGTTCAAACACAGTTTCTATGTATTACGCCTGCCTTTTAACTATAGTTCCTACTGTACCCTTTTGGTTCTGCAATCAAAAACAAAACACCTCGTGAATGGTCTTATGTCCACGGGACTGTCTTTAATAATCGCAGTTTTAACTATGATACAGGACTGTAAAATTACTGTTTGGATCTCTGCCCAGGTCAAGCTGTCCTTGTATAAAAGGACTGAGGTCACAGTTGAGGTAGTGTTCAATGGAGTAGACTCAGACATTTCGAGCTGGTTCGCTAAGGAGCGCCTTGTATCCTCTCCATGGAGTGACCTGACAACAACAGCAAAAACAAATTACTTCTCTGTCGTTGGCGATACGTTTAGCCCGTAAGTATAATGTTAGTGGCGGGTGCCGGACTACGTCAACCACACATAATTCTTTATTTGTCTCAATTTTGTTATATTAATAAAAAAAAAATTAAGGGTGTAGAAACGAAAAATTGAACTTCCCGTTCTTTTGTGACTAGATATACATCAATGGTGTCGATGAGAAAAGTACAGAGCCCCCTAAAGAAACCTTATGATGAAGAAAAAAGACTGAACACAAAATATTTTGAGTTCTTCATTCCGTGGGCTTAAAATAATTACGTGCACTTGAAATCACCTTGTGCACTGGAAATAAATTTGAATACACGAACTCGTGAGCACGAAATGAATAATTCAAATTATTCCTGTGTTTATTGTACTTTTTCATCGTGTCCCTTTTGGGGTTCCGTAGAAAACAGCTCGGCGTAAATGGTGGGTTCCCAATTGACGGAGGCCTTCCGTCATACAAATTGCCCGTTTCTTGTTCAATGTTGCAGCTTTCCTTTTCTCTATTTAAAGGTTTCACGTTTGACAAATTAATACTTCAAAACCTGTGTTTCCTGCTTATCTTATGATAATTCTTCCACGTCGCCGTTACATTCATCTAAATCATGGTTGTTTCATTGATTTGCCAAATATTTTCACAATACCACGTGCTGAAGAGTGTTCCTTCTCTTAATTGTTCTACACAAACTTTACTAGAAACCGGCGGTTCTGCATGTGTTATAACTATGGCGGATGTGAAAAGGACCGCGGCTGGCTGGTGGTTGTGGAGTCAAAAATTGGATGCGATTGGGAGCTATCATTCAACCGTTATCCTGCCATACTATACAGAACACGCAACGAACAAGTCAGCTTTCACACAGCAATACAAGGTACGACCATGATAGTTACATTTGAACTTATAAAAGTTCTAAATAATATTCTTTACAGAACGCTGTAAAATGGTTATGAGAAGAAATTTAGCCTTGCCTTGCCTATAGGCCGTGTTCATGCAGTTGAGGGTGTAGCCCTCTTCATTGTGGTCGCAATTTTCCTCTGTATTGTGCTCGTCTTATCCCAGGTAGGGTGTGACGTCGTCTCTCCACCTTTTTTTCTGCTGTCTCGTTTCCTCTTCCCTGTTCTTGGTTGCCAATCTGAAATTCTTCTGTTCCATCTGTTCTCATTTACGCGTGTCATGTGTCAAGCCCATCTCCACTTTGCTCCCCCCCCCCCTGAGTTTTTACAATCGTCCTTTACTCCTGTTTTCTTCCTTATATCACTGCATCGCATTTTGTCCCGGGTGGGCATTTGTAACATTCTTGCTGTTTGTAGTTTTTTTCCTGCGTATGTTGTTGTTGTTCAGTGTTTCTGCAGCTTATGTCATAGTTGGTAGCACATACTGGTTGTATATTATTTTGCCTTCTCAATGCAATTGGTGTACTTTTGCAAAATAAAGAATTTCGAATTGCTTTCCAAAACATTTTTTTTGTAATCAAATCTTTACACTTCCAATATAAGTTTCGAATAAAAATTTAACATTTTTTACTAAATCTTTTTTAAATTTTTTTTTTAAAAATACAAACTGTGGATATTTGTACGGCCATTTCCCCCGGTCTAAGCAGTCGGAGGATTAATTCCAACATTTCCGTGGGGTTTACGCTAGTAATGTTGATTAGGCCTATAGTTACAATCTGTTGGGTGTATCAATTTCCGACTCTCTTTGGTTTCAAATAATGTCAGCAACATCTGATTAAAAAGTCCTACCAAAGGTCTACCAAAGGTCTATCATGGTATCTTAGAAAGTCCAAATAAACATTCAACATTTTATTATGGTGCAAATTGCCACCAAAAGAGGAACCTGAGTATGCACATAAGAACAAAATACGTTGATATGATATCAGCAACATTTGTTGATTTTGTTTTCCTAACCAAAGGTCTATCAGAGAGAGAGACTTGGTATCTTAGAAAGTTCTAAGCATTCGACGTTTTATTATGGTGTAAATTACCACCAAAAGAGGAACCTAAGTATGCTTATAAGAACAAAATACTTTGATATTATGATATCAGCAACATTTGTTGATTTTTTCCCTACCAAAGGTCTATCAGAGAGAGAGAGAGAGAGAGACTTGGTATTTTAGAAAGTTCTAAGCATTCGACGTTTTAATATGGTGCAAATTACCACCAAAAGAGGAACCTAAGTATGCATATAAGAAAAATATACATTGATATGATATATACATAAGTTAATCTTTATAGTCGATGTCATACACTAAGCTGTGTTTTTTTGTTCATTATTATTATGTTAAACTAGATGGAACTTTGGGCAGAGCAGATTACTTGACCATCCACATCGATACGGATTGAGACGAAATGGCGCATCCGCACCGTGCACGACCTGTCGGCGTCGCACTGCAGTTTTATTCACAGTTGTTATTTGTAAAATAGACACAGTTAGTTAGTTTATTCATCAACCTTTTCTTAAAATATCACAGTTTGAAATTCAAACTTTTTATATATTATTTTAAGAAATCAAAAGCACTGGTATTATAGACGCTGAGAGGAATTAGGAAACCATAAGTGCCTTGAAACTTGCTATTTCAAAAGTTCTAAGTTTGGAGACAGTGTACATGATGACTAGTAGTTAGGCCTACCCAACAAAACTTGATAAGTCTCAATGTTGAGGCCCACTGATTATAAAATTCAAACCAATACCGATTCTCCGGAGGAATGTCTCCCGTTTGAAATACTGTCAAAGTCGAGAACATAGCATTTAAGAACCAACAAAGTTGATTTGTTTTATCAATCTGTCACTAACATGAGTTTTGAATTTCATAATTTTGAATATTGAATATGTGTTTTCATATTTTAACAGTTGTTTACCTTGTTATCACTCAGCGCCTTCTTTATCTGTCAATTTTACTGTATTCTTTTATCTTTGTAAACTTGACTTGTTTAGTCTTCGGACCATAGTCCAGTTGTTTTTTAATTGTAAACTAAACCAAATTGGAAAGAAATGAAAAAGAAAGAAAGAAGTGATTCCGGGTCACAGGATGCCAGATCCACTTCCGGGTCAGTGTTACCCGGAATCTGTGTCAAACTGAAGCAGAATCCGATTCAAAATCCCAATTTTTAACCAATATTTTCCTAGGTCAGGCCTCCCGGAAAACGGAATCCAGGTCAATTATGAGCCAGAAGCGTTTAGGTAGTTGTGAAGTTCCATGTAGATCTTTCATTCAATCATTGCAGTGCATTTTACAATGTGCGTTGTTTTCATTAAAAGTGTTTATATATAGAAACTTACAAGTATAATGGTAAAAATTAATGCCTGCCACCGGTGTTGTCATTTTCCTGTTCCTACAAGGAATTCAAAGTGCCATGAAGACGTTCTAAACTATTTTTTAGAACACGGTGATCAGCTTGGGGTTGTCGAGGAGTTGAGAAAGTGGCATGGTGTAAATTTGCTATATGAACAGGGATGATGACGTTATAAATCGTCTGTTATCTAACTAATACGATGTGCGCTATATAACAACTATGTATGTTAAGCTGTTCCGACCTTGACAGGTCGGAACAACTTTCGTTTCTGTCGATAGAATTGTTTGTTATTATTACTTAGTAGTAGTAGTAGTAGTAGTGTTAGAAGTTTAAGCTGTTCCGACCCATCAGTTCCGAACCATTAGTATTCCTGCTTTCTCCCAAATCCCATTGACCATATTATACCATGGCACCATCGTTTTGAACAGCGCCATCTCGTGAATTGTTTTGGAATTTTTTCGCTGAAAACCTGTTGAATGTTCAAAAAGTTCTCAATGGCCAGTTGAGAAATTGACAATGACGTCATATTTACTTCATTGGTTTTCAAATTACGCGTATTCAAAATTTATTGTTTCAAAAATGTATGTATTAAGCAAAATAGCTGTTTGTTGAAGCTTTGCAGTGACTGTAGAAGTTTTTAATATCGAAACTCTCTACACGTCTACTGGTTAGATGCTAGATTTTAGTTTTTAGAAATGTTGTCTAATAAACTCTAGTTAGATGCTAGGTTTTCATGTTTAAACATGTTATTTAAAAAATTCTACACGTCTAGGCCTATTGGTTAGATGCTAGATTTTTATCCGAATATAATGTTATTAAATAAACTCTACACGTCTGCAAGTCAGATGTTAGATTTTCATTTATAGTTTTTATTTGATCAACTCTACACGTCTACTGGTTAAGATGCTAGGTTTTCATGTTTATAAATGTTATTTAATAAAGTCTACACGTCTGCTAGTTAGATGCTAAGTTCTCAAGTTTATAAATGTTATTTAATAAACTCTACACGTCTGCTATAGTTAGATGCTAGGTTTTCATGTTTATAAATGTTATTTAACAAAGTCTACACGTCTGCTAGTTAGATGCTAGGTTTTCATAATTATAAATGTTATTTAATAAACTCTACACGTCTGCTATAGTTAGATGCTAGGTTTTCATGTTTATAAATGTTATTTAATAAAGTCTACACGTCTGCTATAGTTAGATGCTAGGTTTTCATAATTATAAATGTTATTTAATAAACTCTACACGTCTGCTATAGTTAGATGCTAGGTTTTAATGTTTATAAATGTTATTTAATAAAGTCTACACGTCTGCTAGTTAGATGCTAAGTTCTCAAGTTTATAAATGTTATTTAATAAACTCTACACGTCTGCTAGTTAGATGCTAGGTTTTCATGTTTATAAATGTTATTTAATAAAGTCTACACGTCTGCTAGTTAGATGCTAAGTTCTCATGATTATAAATGTTATTATACAAACTCTACGCGTCTAGTCAGATGCTAGATTTTCATGTTTATATTTGTTATCCCCTTAAACCGTTATAGGTCCCTAGAATCTTGCTAACTGCAGGACGTTGCCACTTTTTACTAACGCCCGCTCTTATTGTTATATTTTCATCTCCCATTAATTTTTTACATCCTAGTGACTTCTTTACAAGCCCAGTTATTGTCTATGATTACTTAAGCTTGATTTTGTTTGTTTTTAATTAATTTTTAATTAATTTGGTTTTAATTAGGTAGAGACAAACAAAGAATTTTGGGTTGAAAACAAAAATAATAAAAAACAAAGAGTTTCCAACTTCATGTTTGTGTTATATTTTTCTCACTCTCAAATTTTATCAAAACAACAAACAACAAGATGTATCAAATACGAAAAAATACGGAAATCACGGAGTATCACGGGTTGGGATCTACCATTTTGAAATGGTTATGTTTTTCTTGATATGTGCCAAAGCACTTAGGTTGGGTGCATCGCTGCAAGGTTTTAATTTACTCTTCACGTCTACAAGTCAGATGTTAGATTTTCATTTTCATATTTTTTATTTGATAAACTTTACAAGTGTACTATTTGTTCGGCCAACAGCCGAACAACAATTTGTATTGCTCTCTTTTCTCTCTGGCCCTCTCCCCCTCTTCCCCCATTCCCTTATCCTCTTTCTTCGTTTTCTTATTCTTTGACCCTCTCTCGCAATTTTCGCAAAAAGAAAAGCTCTTACAGGATAACACAAAATTGAAGTTGAATTGAAAATTGAAACCTAGCATATACTTGAACCTCAACGTGAAGACGGCATTGAAACAATGACGTCGTGATGGCGTAATTTGGTACCAAATTGCGTTAAATCAAAGTTAAAGATTTAAAAAGTCACAACTCATGAACCACACAATGGATCTTTACAACGTATACATCATCTGAAAGGACTTCAAAATTGAACGAACGTTACAATAGGTGTGACCCAATTTGACCTTCATTTCCGTCTAAACCGGAAGTTGTATTTGTGTATTCAAAACATTTCATATCACACATACCAGAAATGGTTCAGACTTGAAACTTCATATGTAGTTAGGTTTGCTACATAAGAGACCTTTGCACCGCATGAAAGCCTTTGAAGTATTGTACAAATTGTATTCGAAGTGTAACCCCGCGTGAGCTTTGCTTGTGGTCAAATTCTGAACTTGAAGTCTCATATTTCAAAAATAAATGTTGCTCTCATGAACCCCAAATGTTACATTAATAATCATAACTTCATCTAAAAGCCCTTTAAAGATTCTGCAAAATCTTTCTGTCAAAACCGAAAGTTCTACTATAATTTTTCAAAACTTCATATCTAAAGAATCACAATTGTTGCGGTAGGTGACTTCACCTGAAGAATATGGTACAGTTCGTCTCAAAAGGCTTCCACCTCAGGATTAGTTTTGCTTCATTGAAGACGCCTTTTTGTCTGGTGTATGCAACTTCTGGATTAGTTCTGAAAAACTTCATTTTCCACAATCCATAGCCATTAACAATATAAAGTAAGTTTTGCGAGAACACTATGAGTTGTTGTGCAACAAATCAACTTAAAAATGTCAATCTGGTTATCTAATGTCATTGGTCTTTATTTGCACTTTTATAATACTGGTGTTCTTTCACGTGCAATGCCTGTGTGAAATCTATAGTAGGGAAAAAAGGGTGAAGGTCGTGAAAATGGGTAGACTTTTTCACAGTGTGCATCATGCTGTGCAGACTGCAGTCCGTCTGATCTGCAGGTGAACGTTTTTTGTTTTATGTGTACACTTACTGCCAATCCACCACTACACCCTTAACAAAAATTGAATGCCATGACATTGAAATAACGTTATCTATTAATGGTAATCATTTTTTCTTTTGTCTAGTGCCATTATTTGGTCTATCTCTTTTCTTTTTTTCTAGTAATAATTGTTGTTTTTTGTACGAGTATAGTATTGTAAATTGCTTGATGATTTTATTTTAAATTTTTGCCTATTGGTATATTAATAAAGCGCCATGAGCACAGGAGATAATAAAGTTCATTATTTATCAGTATTATAAATAATGATATTGTTGACACATTAGAAAACATACAGAACCTCGGTTTAAGTGCAATGAGTTAAGATGTCAGAACATGATAAATATCTTTTAGTTGAAACAGCAAAACAGAAGCCTATACAAAGCCGGAGGTCCATGTCAAATTGGCTCACACCATTTGTAAGATTTGTAGAATCTTTAAGGGCTTTCACTCAGGGTCAAATTTTACAACACCTCAAGAGCTGGTACAGTGCAACATTTTAAATGACGTCATAATTTTTCGTTTGAATCGATCACCATGAGTTAGGGCATTTGTTTGTTTGTTGTTAAGAAGAAGATGATGGAGAAAACAAAATAGCTGTTTGTTGAAGCTTTGCAGTGACTGTAGAAGTTTTTAATATCGAAACTCTCTACACGTCTACTGGTTAGATGCTAGATTTTAGTTTTTAGAAATGTTGTCTAATAAACTCTAGTTAGATGCTAGGTTTTCATGTTTAAACATGTTATTTAAAAAATTCTACACGTCTAGGCCTATTGGTTAGATGCTAGATTTTTATCCGAATATAATGTTATTAAATAAACTCTACACGTCTGCAAGTCAGATGTTAGATTTTCATTTATAGTTTTTATTTGATCAACTCTACACGTCTACTGGTTAAGATGCTAGGTTTTCATGTTTATAAATGTTATTTAATAAAGTCTACACGTCTGCTAGTTAGATGCTAAGTTCTCAAGTTTATAAATGTTATTTAACAAAGTCTACACGTCTGCTAGTTAGATGCTAGGTTTTCATAATTATAAATGTTATTTAATAAACTCTACACGTCTGCTATAGTTAGATGCTAGGTTTTCATGTTTATAAATGTTATTTAGTAAACTCTACACGTCTGCTAGTTAGATGCTAGGTTTTCATATTTATAAATGTTATTTAATAAAGTCTACACGTCTGCTAGTTAGATGCTAAGTTCTCATGATTATAAATGTTATTATATAAACTCTACGCGTCTAGTCAGATGCTAGATTTTCATGTTTATATTTGTTATCCCCTTAAACCGTTATAGGTCCCTAGAATCTTGCTAACTGCAGGACGTTGCCACTTTTTACTAACGCCCGCTCTTATTGTTATATTTTCATCTCCCATTAATTTTTTACATCCTAGTGACTTCTTTACAAGCCCAGTTATTGTCTATGATTACTTAAGCTTGATTTTGTTTGTTTTTAATTAATTTTTAATTAATTTGGTTTTAATTAGGTAGAGACAAACAAAGAATTTTGGGTTGAAAACAAAAATAATAAAAAAACAAAGAGTTTCCAACTTCATGTTTGTGTTATATTTTTCTCACTCTCAAATTTTATCAAAACAACAAACAACAAGATGTATCAAATACGAAAAAATACGGAAATCACGGAGTATCACGGGGTTGGGATCTACCATTTTGAAATGGTTATGTTTTTCTTGATATGTGCCAAAGCACTTAGGTTGGGTGCATCGCTGCAAGGTTTTAATTTACTCTTCACGTCTACAAGTCAGATGTTAGATTTTCATTTTCATATTTTTTATTTGATAAACTTTACAAGTGTACTATTTGTTCGGCCAACAGCCGAACAACAATTTGTATTGCTCTCTTTTCTCTCTGGCCCTCTCCCCCTCTTCCCCCATTCCCTTATCCTCTTTCTTCGTTTTCTTATTCTTTGACCCTCTCTCGCAATTTTCGCAAAAAGAAAAGCTCTTACAGGATAACACAAAATTGAAGTTGAATTGAAAATTGAAACCTAGCATATACTTGAACCTCAACGTGAAGACGGCATTGAAACAATGACGTCGTGATGGCGTAATTTGGTACCAAATTGCGTTAAATCAAAGTTAAAGATTTAAAAAGTCACAACTCATGAACCACACAATGGATCTTTACAACGTATACATCATCTGAAAGGACTTCAAAATTGAACGAACGTTACAATAGGTGTGACCCAATTTGACCTTCATTTCCGTCTAAACCGGAAGTTGTATTTGTGTATTCAAAACATTTCATATCACACATACCAGAAATGGTTCAGACTTGAAACTTCATATGTAGTTAGGTTTGCTACATAAGAGACCTTTGCACCGCATGAAAGCCTTTGAAGTATTGTACAAATTGTATTCGAAGTGTAACCCCGCGTGAGCTTTGCTTGTGGTCAAATTCTGAACTTGAAGTCTCATATTTCAAAAATAAATGTTGCTCTCATGAACCCCAAATGTTACATTAATAATCATAACTTCATCTAAAAGCCCTTTAAAGATTCTGCAAAATCTTTCTGTCAAAACCGAAAGTTCTACTATAATTTTTCAAAACTTCATATCTAAAGAATCACAATTGTTGCGGTAGGTGACTTCACCTGAAGAATATGGTACAGTTCGTCTCAAAAGGCTTCCACCTCAGGATTAGTTTTGCTTCATTGAAGACGCCTTTTTGTCTGGTGTATGCAACTTCTGGATTAGTTCTGAAAAACTTCATTTTCCACAATCCATAGCCATTAACAATATAAAGTAAGTTTTGCGAGAACACTATGAGTTGTTGTGCAACAAATCAACTTAAAAATGTCAATCTGGTTATCTAATGTCATTGGTCTTTATTTGCACTTTTATAATACTGGTGTTCTTTCACGTGCAATGCCTGTGTGAAATCTATAGTAGGGAAAAAAGGGTGAAGGTCGTGAAAATGGGTAGACTTTTTCACAGTGTGCATCATGCTGTGCAGACTGCAGTCCGTCTGATCTGCAGGTGAACGTTTTTTGTTTTATGTGTACACTTACTGCCAATCCACCACTACACCCTTAACAAAAATTGAATGCCATGACATTGAAATAACGTTATCTATTAATGGTAATCATTTTTTCTTTTGTCTAGTGCCATTATTTGGTCTATCTCTTTTCTTTTTTTCTAGTAATAATTGTTGTTTTTTGTACGAGTATAGTATTGTAAATTGCTTGATGATTTTATTTTAAATTTTTGCCTATTGGTATATTAATAAAGCGCCATGAGCACAGGAGATAATAAAGTTCATTATTTATCAGTATTATAAATAATGATATTGTTGACACATTAGAAAACATACAGAACCTCGGTTTAAGTGCAATGAGTTAAGATGTCAGAACATGATAAATATCTTTTAGTTGAAACAGCAAAACAGAAGCCTATACAAAGCCGGAGGTCCATGTCAAATTGGCTCACACCATTTGTAAGATTTGTAGAATCTTTAAGGGCTTTCACTCAGGGTCAAATTTTACAACACCTCAAGAGCTGGTACAGTGCAACATTTTAAATGACGTCATAATTTTTCGTTTGAATCGATCACCATGAGTTAGGGCATTTGTTTGTTTGTTGTTAAGAAGAAGATGATGGAGAAAACAAAATAGCTGTTTGTTGAAGCTTTGCAGTGACTGTAGAAGTTTTTAATATCGAAACTCTCTACACGTCTACTGGTTAGATGCTAGATTTTAGTTTTTAGAAATGTTGTCTAATAAACTCTAGTTAGATGCTAGGTTTTCATGTTTAAACATGTTATTAAAAAAATTCTACACGTCTAGGCCTATTGGTTAGATGCTAGATTTTTATCCGAATATAATGTTATTAAATAAACTCTACACGTCTGCAAGTCAGATGTTAGATTTTCATTTATAGTTTTTATTTGATCAACTCTACACGTCTACTGGTTAAGATGCTAGGTTTTCATGTTTATAAATGTTATTTAACAAAGTCTACACGTCTGCTAGTTAGATGCTAGGTTTTCATAATTATAAATGTTATTTAACAAAGTCTACACGTCTGCTAGTTAGATGCTAGGTTTTCATAATTATAAATGTTATTTAATAAACTCTACACGTCTGCTATAGTTAGATGCTAGGTTTTCATGTTTATAAATGTTATTTAATAAACTCTACACGTCTGCTATAGTTAGATGCTAGGTTTTCATGTTTATAAATGTTATTTAATAAAGTCTACACGTCTGCTAGTTAGATGCTAAGTTCTCATGATTATAAATGTTATTATATAAACTCTACGCGTCTAGTCAGATGCTAGATTTTCATGTTTATATTTGTTATCCCCTTAAACCGTTATAGGTCCCTAGAATCTTGCTAACTGCAGGACGTTGCCACTTTTTACTAACGCCCGCTCTTATTGTTATATTTTCATCTCCCATTAATTTTTTACATCCTAGTGACTTCTTTACAAGCCCAGTTATTGTCTATGATTACTTAAGCTTGATTTTGTTTGTTTTTAATTAATTTTTAATTAATTTGGTTTTAATTAGGTAGAGACAAACAAAGAATTTTGGGTTGAAAACAAAAATAATAAAAAAACAAAGAGTTTCCAACTTCATGTTTGTGTTATATTTTTCTCACTCTCAAATTTTATCAAAACAACAAACAACAAGATGTATCAAATACGAAAAAATACGGAAATCACGGAGTATCACGGGTTGGGATCTACCATTTTGAAATGGTTATGTTTTTCTTGATATGTGCCAAAGCACTTAGGTTGGGTGCATCGCTGCAAGGTTTTAATATACTCTTCACGTCTACAAGTCAGATGTTAGATTTTCATTTTCATATTTTTTATTTGATAAACTTTACAAGTGTACTATTTGTTCGGCCAACAGCCGAACAACAATTTGTATTGCTCTCTTTTCTCTCTGGCCCTCTCCCCCTCTTCCCCCATTCCCTTATCCTCTTTCTTCGTTTTCTTATTCTTTGACCCTCTCTCGCAATTTTCGCAAAAAGAAAAGCTCTTACAGGATAACACAAAATTGAAGTTGAATTGAAAATTGAAACCTAGCATATACTTGAACCTCAACGTGAAGACGGCATTGAAACAATGACGTCGTGATGGCGTAATTTGGTACCAAATTGCGTTAAATCAAAGTTAAAGATTTAAAAAGTCACAACTCATGAACCACACAATGGATCTTTACAACGTATACATCATCTGAAAGGACTTCAAAATTGAACGAACGTTACAATAGGTGTGACCCAATTTGACCTTCATTTCCGTCTAAACCGGAAGTTGTATTTGTGTATTCAAAACATTTCATATCACACATACCAGAAATGGTTCAGACTTGAAACTTCATATGTAGTTAGGTTTGCTACATAAGAGACCTTTGCACCGCATGAAAGCCTTTGAAGTATTGTACAAATTGTATTCGAAGTGTAACCCCGCGTGAGCTTTGCTTGTGGTCAAATTCTGAACTTGAAGTCTCATATTTCAAAAATAAATGTTGCTCTCATGAACCCCAAATGTTACATTAATGATCATAACTTCATCTAAAAGCCCTTTAAAGATTCTGCAAAATCTTTCTGTCAAAACCGAAAGTTCTACTATAATTTTTCAAAACTTCATATCTAAAGAATCACAATTGTTGCGGTAGGTGACTTCACCTGAAGAATATGGTACAGTTCGTCTCAAAAGGCTTCCACCTCAGGATTAGTTTTGCTTCATTGAAGACGCCTTTTTGTCTGGTGTATGCAACTTCTGGATTAGTTCTGAAAGACTTCATTTTCCACAATCCATAGCCATTAACAATATAAAGTAAGTTTTGCGAGAACACTATGAGTTGTTGTGCAACAAATCAACTTAAAAATGTCAATCTGGTTATCTAATGTCATTGGTCTTTATTTGCACTTTTATAATACTGGTGTTCTTTCACGTGCAATGCCTGTGTGAAATCTATAGTAGGGAAAAAAGGGTGAAGGTCGTGAAAATGGGTAGACTTTTTCACAGTGTGCATCATGCTGTGCAGACTGCAGTCCGTCTGATCTGCAGGTGAACGTTTTTTGTTTTATGTGTACACTTACTGCCAATCCACCACTACACCCTTAACAAAAATTGAATGCCATGACATTGAAATAACGTTATCTATTAATGGTAATCATTTTTTCTTTTGTCTAGTGCCATTATTTGGTCTATCTCTTTTCTTTTTTTCTAGTAATAATTGTTGTTTTTTGTACGAGTATAGTATTGTAAATTGCTTGATGATTTTATTTTAAATTTTTGCCTATTGGTATATAAATAAAGCGCCATGAGCACAGGAGATAATAAAGTTCATTATTTATCAGTATTATAAATAATGATATTGTTGACACATTAGAAAACATACAGAACCTCGGTTTAAGTGCAATGAGTTAAGATGTCAGAACATGATAAATATCTTTTAGTTGAAACAGCAAAACAGAAGCCTATACAAAGCCGGAGGTCCATGTCAAATTGGCTCACACCATTTGTAAGATTTGTAGAATCCTTAAGGGCTTTCACTCAGGGTCAAATTTTACAACACCTCAAGAGCTGGTACAGTGCAACATTTTAAATGACGTCATAATTTTTCGTTTGAATCGATCACCATGAGTTAGGGCATTTGTTTGTTTGTTGTTAAGAAGAAGATGATGGAGAAAAAACAAACAAACAAACAAACAAACAAACACCCCAACAAACAGTGCCCTATTGTGTCCGCCACATCTTAAAAAGCTAACTTGAAATTTCATCTATCAAATAATAAACCACAAGGGAAACTGACTTGGTTGGTTCAAATCCCGCTCTAGTCAATTTTTCTTTGTTCAACCCGAAATCATTTGAAATTTCATCTTTAAAAAAACGATATCATATTAATCAAACGCGATACATTATTAACCATTATCTTATCTGAAAGCCCTTTTGTGATATGGCGGACTTAATAGTGGTGGTCAGATAATATAAGAAAATCTAGCTAATTTGAACGGTGGCACATTCTCACCCAATTCAGAATTTGGTCTGTTTGCGACTGTCAAATGATGACGTCACCAATGACATCAGTACATTAAATCAGTGTTTCATATTTCAAAACTTCATATCTAAATAAACTTAATTGCCGCATACAAGATCTAACTTAGATGAAACCAGATTTTTGTTTCAGGTTGACATCATTTAACGTTAAATTAACGATTAACCTAATAACGATTGGTAGATGAAACTGCAACATTTGCGGAATGAGGACGTCATCGATGACGTCATTACATTTAATTAATGTTTAAGTTGAAAACTCAAACTCAAAAAAACACATCTCATTAAACGAAAAGGGTTGAGACTTGAAACTTACCATGTACCTAGACCTTAGTGTGTAGATGAAACAGCAACTTTTGCCAAATGACATCAGTAACAAATTTTCCCCAAACCAATGGATAAGAAACTATGAAATTTTTGTCACAGAAACGTCACGAACAATATTGAAACACTTCAGTTTTAAAACAAAATAATGATTTTTAAACAACTGGATCGCAAACTAGCGAGATAACACACACACTATTATGCTTGAGCTGCAGCTGCAAACATGGATCGCAAATCGTAAGCAATGGTGTGTATAGCGTGTGTGTTATCCCATTTTGAAATTTCAATCACTTTTACTTTTAAAAGTTGCTTAGTTGCATTTGCCATGTCCTTAAACATATTATTAGACACTAAAACCAGCAGAATCGGATAATGTTAACTGTTGCCGAATTTGACTGCCAGTCAAAAGTGCGATGACCTTTCAACGTCTTTGACCATAGCGCCCTCATTTAAGGTCGGAGGTATAACAAACTATACATTAAATCCTCATGACCAGACAATAATTTAATATGCAAATTGACATGATTGGAATATATTTGAATTTGGACCGCTGTTCGACCTTTACTAACCCCTCCCGGAAATGTCTGACATTTTCAAGGGGGCAGCCAAAGTCAAAACTGTTCGGTATTCATCAGGGAACACAAAAACACTTTCAAACCTTTGTTCACATAATTTTGTAACGAGACCTACAGGCTGGTCTCCTACTATAGCATATAACCACAAAACAGTATCAAGTGTCTTTCATCTAAACTAAT
Organism: Pycnopodia helianthoides; assembly: GCA_032158295.1. Classification (NCBI taxonomy): domain Eukaryota; kingdom Metazoa; phylum Echinodermata; class Asteroidea; order Forcipulatida; family Asteriidae; genus Pycnopodia; species Pycnopodia helianthoides. Next base: position 2,366,460 of record CM063246.1, on the reverse strand, counting down.
TCTAGAAGCGGGACGAGTTGGATATTTTTCTCAACAAGAAGAAGGAAGCCTTGCATTTTTTTTAAACAGCTCTCATAATCCTGGGAGATTTTGTCTCAAAAGTTATTTATTTCTGTATAGTAAGGTTGCTCAGTGGTTTCCTTCTCTGTCTTTCACCTCTGTGGGCCCCGGTTCGAATCCCGGACCGGAGCCTTGTATGTGGATTGGGTTTTCAGTCCCTACCTGATTGTGTGGGTTTTCCTAGCTACTTGGTGTTTTCCTCAAAAATCTAAAGCTGACATTTCTTCATCGACTTCTCCACACAGGTACCTTCAGACCTGCGGGCCACAGTACTAGTCGATTTTGATGGTCCCTTGATTTCATTACCAGAGAGATATAATAATAATAGCTTGCTCTATTGTGGTTTGGGCACTGGCCTGTTCCTTTATCTCTTTTTTTCCACCCACTGCATTTCAAAACGCGTTATGCGCTTTTGATCATTTTTAAGTGAGGGGGTTGGATAAAATATCCTAACTATAGTAGTTTTACTATTAACACTTTCATTAATGTTATGCCTCACTTGTCATGCCTCGTCGTTATTGCAGCTGCTTTGAAAACCAGACATACTGTGTAAACTTGCTCAACAAAAGGCAGAATATTCCAAAGAAGTTGGCGATTCATTTCAAAGCAGTTCTGAATCCTGGTAGAGTTTATTTCAAAAGGTTTCCAATTCTGGATAGTTTTGCTCCATTGAACTTGCCCTTTTCCGGTTACACGAGTTTTTCACCCCAGTTTTTGAGGCTTAACAGTCTATAAAAGTTTGCGTAAACAACATACTATTCAATTAAGGTGGCTCTGAAAATGAACCAAATTATTGTGCAACAAATTATTTGTGTGTGAAAGGTCCGCTTACCTCATTGGTATCGTATCCACTACCATTTGTATACATTGTTTTTGAATAATAAACTTTACAAGACTGTGCATTAATTCACGAATAGAACAAATATGAAACAAATGGTCTAACTAAAGATTGACGTCTCATAACAAGATTTTCTAAGGTTGATTAAAACATTCAAGCGATGGACCATTACACCCTTAAAAAAAGATTGAATGCCATGACATTGAATATAAACGTTATCTATTAATTGGTAATATATTTTTCTTTTGTCTAGTGCCATTATTTGGTCTATCTCTTTTCTTTTTTCTAGTAATAATTGATTTTTTTGCCTATGGTATATTAGTAAAGCGGCATGAGCACAGGAGATAATAAAGTTTATTATTTATCAGTATTATGAATATTGATATTGTTGACACATTAGAAAGCATACAGAACCTCGGTTTAAGTGCAATGAGTTAAGATGTCAGAACATGATAAATATCTTTTAGTTGAAACAGCAAAACAGAAGCCTACAAAGCCGGAGGTCCATGTCAAATTGGCTCACACCATTTGTAAGATTTGTAGAATCCTTAAGGGCTTTCACTCAGGGTCAAATTTTACAACACCTCGAGAGCTGGTACAGTGCAAAATTTTAAATGACGTCATAATTTTTCGTTTGAATCGATCACCCTGAGTTAGGGCATTTCTTTGTTTGTTGTTAAGAAGAAGATGATGGAGAAAAAACAAACAAACAAACAAACAAACAAACAAACAAACACCCCAACAAACAGTGCCCTATTGTGTCCGCCACATCTTCAAAAGCTAACTTGAAATTTCATCTTAAAAAAAAAACGATATCATATTAATCAAACGTGATACATTATTAACCATTATCTTATCTGAAAGCCCTTTTGTGATATGGCGAACTTAATAGTGGTGGTCAGATAAGAAAATCTAGCTAATTTGAACGGTGGCACATTCTCACCCAATTCAGAATTTGGTCTGTTTGCGACTGTCAAACGATGACGTCACCAATGACATCAGTACATTAAATCAGTGTTTCATATTTCAAAACTTCATATCTAAATAACCTTAATTGCCGCATACAAGATCTAATAGATGAAACCAGATTTTTGTTTCAGGTTGACGTCATTTAACGTTAAATTAACGATTAACCTAATAACAATTGGTAGATGAAACTGCAACATTTGCGGAATGAGGACGTCATCGATGACAAAACCACCGTCATTACAAAAACACTTTCAAACCTTTGTTCACATAATTTGGTAACGGGACCTACAGGCTGGTCTCCTACTATAGCATATAACCACAAAACAGTATCAAGTGTCTTTCATCTAAACTAATTCTAGAAGCGGCGACGAGTTGGATATTTTTCTCAACAAGAAGAAGGAAGCCTTGCATTTTGTTTAAACAGCTCTTATAATCCTGGGAGATGTTGTCTCAAAAGTTATTTATTTCTGTATAGTCAGGTTGCTCAGTGGTTTCCTTCCCTGTCTTTCACCTCTGTGGGCCCCGGTTCGAATCCCGGACCGGAGCCTTGTATGTTGATTGGGTTTTCAGTCTTTACCTGATTGTGTGGGTTTTTTCCTAGCTACTTGGTGTTTTCCTCACACATCTAAAACTGACATTTCTTCATCGACTTCTCCACACAGGTACATTCAGACCTGCGGGCCACAGTGCTAGTCGATTTTGAGCGTCCCTTGATTTCATTACCAGAGAGATATAATAATAATAGCTTGCTCTATTGTGGTTTGGGCACTGGCCTGTTCCTTTATCTCTTTTTTCCACTCTCTGCATTTCAAAACGTGTTATACGCTTTTAAAATATCCTAACTATAGTAGTTTTACTATTAACACTATCATTTGTGTTATGCCTCAGTTGTCATGCCTCAGTTGTGTAAACTTGCTCAACAAAAGGCAGAACATTCCAAAGAAGTTGGCGATTCATTTTAAAGCAGTTCTTAGTCCTGGGAGAGTTTATTTCAAAAGGTTTCCAATTCTGGATCATTTTGCTCCATTGAACTTGCCCTTTTCCGGTTTACACGAGCTATTCACCCCAGTTTTTGAGGCTTAACAGTCTATAGACTAGTGGGATTTCTGAAAATTGTGACTGTTAGGGGCATTTTGTAGTAAAAGTGGGGGACCGGACTTTTGTACATAATTTTGTTATGCTGAATCAGATAAAACCGGTTCCCAAGCGAAATTTTGAGTTCTTGACCATCTAATTTGCATAATCAAAATGGCAGCTAAACCGCCAGTTTTTGACCTTTCTTAAACCATTTTCTGCATTATCTCTGTAACCCAGCGGGCAAAAAGGATTAATGATGTGTCTGTACCTTTGTTTTGAAGGTCAGAGAGTAGGATTAAGACATTTCTGAAATAATTAGTAGTAAAAAATATTCATAAATATGCAAATTAGTGGCCGCCATTACAGAAAAAAACATTTTCTCCTATCTCTGTAACTAGGCAAACAAAAATTACAATTGAAACGTGTTTGCCTATGTTTTGAAGGTCAAAGATAAGAATTAAGACATTTCTGAAGTAATTAGTGGAACAATACTCATAAACATGCAAATTAGTGGCCGACATTACCAAAATATAATTTTTCTCATATATCTCTGTAACTAGTCAAACAAACATTACGATTGAAGTGTCTTTTCCTATGTTTTGAGGGTCAAGCAATGTGATCAGTGGTGAGCCAGCTGCCTAAATATGCAAATGAGCTAGTATAGCTACCAATGCTTAATTATGCAAATGGGCTAGTATAGCTACCAATGAATTGCATAACTATTTATGTTTCAATGCTAAAATATTAGGTTCCTAACTTTACCCCCAAAATACTACTTGACGATAATACAGGCATGATGAGGCAACTGGTCTCAATTACAAATCCCTTATATTCAGTCGGGTATAAAATAAACTGTTTTAACTATAATCGTATTCATACAAGGAGTTTGAGCATCAAACTTTTACTGACATGTACACATTGCTGTGCATTGTAACCTAAATTTGCAGCATTTGCAACGTCGCATCCTGCATTGCTTCTGGCATGCAAACGAAATCATTTCCAGGTAACTTTTAAGAATTGGACCCAATGACATCATCATGGGCTGTAGTTCTGAATCACCATGTGTTACCATCCCAAATTAACTGGCTCAGGTATGGCACAGTGGGCATTTCTCCAAATCATTGCTTGATAATGATAGCGTACATGAATCAAATTGAAGCGGAGAGCTTCACTCATTGGGGACATTGTTTCTGGTTTCCCAGTTTTAGAGAACATTGCATGCCTGATTTGCTAAGTAGGACGTGGTGACACACCCATTTAATGCATGAAATGGTAAAAGATTTGTTCCTGTTTAATACTTGTGGTATAGGTTCTGGTAGGTTATGGAAAGCCGGATATATTGGCGTTTCATGGCGGGACCAGGCAACATCCAAAGGTGTTCACATTGTGCATGTGAGAAGTTGGAAACCAAAAGCACAAGAACCAGTATCCATTGATAACAAAACAACTGTATTAAACTGGCTGTGCACAGCATGTAACACCAACCTAGTGTCAGCTTCATTATGTTTGGCTCTCAGTTTAGTCAAATCGGTGGTTGACTTTGACAATCTAACTTCAGGTTCTTCTCTGAATCCCCCGGCAACAAGAATGTTCTGATCATCAGGTGCCTGAAAACACAGTTTCTCAGACAGGAAATGTGCAAGATCAATTTTGTTATCAGGACAGGAAGCCACATAAATTGTTTCTGTTTTTTGGAAGAGGCACATTCTGCCAGTTCCTATATCACTTGCTAAACCAAGTTCAATCTGGCAGATAACTTAACTAAAGACATAGTCTATCCTGAAGCTTTTTAACATAATGACTCGTCTTCTTGAGAAGAGAAAATAAAGTATGCCATCTTGAGAAGAGACAGTCAAGGATGCCACCAAAAGGTCCGCAGTCTTCAAAGAGCATGCACCATCAGCACTTCTTGTGCTTGTTCCATCGTGTTGGAGAGGAGACAATTGTCATCAACCAAGTCCAGGTCAGTGATTACCACTGCTGGCAGCTGTTGAGCTCCAATTTAGCAGAGTATGGCTTCAGTTAAACTCAATATGATGGCGTTCAACTCGGAAGACAGTTTTATCGCTTCCCAAGAGGTTGTTGAGGAGTTCAAATACATTTGTGCCCACATAGGATCGACTTAGAGCTAGATGAGAGTGAGGAAAGCTCTGCCACGGAAGGCCCTTCATGGCATGAGCGAGTGTGTGTGGAGATCTGGTCTGACCAACGACACCAAGAGGTGTCTGTTTGTGGCTACAGTTAAGTCTGTACTTCTTCATGGAGCCAAGAGGTGGACTATGACAGCCACGCCCGAGAGAGAACTATAGACGGCGTCTACACCCGAATGCTAAGGATGGCACTCAACGACCGCGTGTCCAGCTCTATGGCACCCTGCTCAGAGTATCTGCAAAGGTCAGGAAACGAAGGATAAGGTCGGCTGACCACTGTTTGTGTCATTTGGAGCTACATGTAGTCTCTGCATGCCCATTTGTGCTGTGGGAACGCGTCGAGAAGGGGCAGTAGGAGAATCACTGGCAGATGAAGGGCGCATGGCAACAAGAAACTGCTGAGCTGAGGACGCTGATGTTGCTAGGCCAGGGTGAGCCAAAAGCAACCGTTAGGAGGCTCCCGAGATGGCGTCGACTGAAGACGACCTCTCACATTCTACTGCTCAAAAGCTTAGGAATCCGCGAACTCAAAGAGGAGACATCAATCTTCAGAGACATTGTGTGCAGAATATATGATGTGCGTACACTGTTGTTCTCTAAGACTGGGAAACTATAATCAATGTCCCAACAAGTGTGCTCTCTGCTCCAATTTGATGCATGTACGCCATCAAGCAATGATTTGGAGAAATCCTCAATGTGCCATACCTGAGCCCATTGACATGGGATGGGAACACATGGTGATTCAGGACTATAATAGCCCATACTGATGTCATTGGGTCCACTTCCTGGAAGTTACCTGAAAATGATTGCGTTTGCATGCCAGAAGCAATGCAGGATGCGACGTTGCATATCGTCACCGATATTTTTGAAATCACTGTTTCGGACACTGTTTGTCATTGAAACGTTTAAATTTTTCCAAGCATGAAAGTGGAGATCTTAAATCGTGCAAATCTTTTGCTATTTTAATTATAGTTGGTTTTATTAATGAGTAATTAACTGTTTAACACAACTGTCTGTTCGTGAAACTGCAAAACGAGGTGAGTGTGCAGCGCGTCGTGTGCGCGTTGTGTACAAACCAATGCGTAAACGATGATTGTCTGTTCGTGGAAACGAATTTATCTAGGTCATACATTATTGTCCCTTCGTGAAAACGTAAAACGCAGAGTGTTCGTTTTTGGCACCGTGCCAGCGCTATGTACTTCAATGTAACAAATGACAAATTTAAAATTGTCTGTTCGTGAAAACGAAAACCTTATAGTTTGGTCAAAATGTCCTTGTGCTAATTAGTGTAATTCAAAAAGTATATCGTTTTATCACTTGAAACTTGGGGAAAATGTTGATGTCAATAGTAACATTTAAAATATGTAAAAACATCGGTTTGCCAAAATGTACACTTTTTGTCATAATTGTCTCTTCGTGAAAACGGTGACGAAATGGTCTAACTAAAGATTGACGTCTCATAACAAGATTTTCTAAGGTTGAATTAAAACATTCAAGCAATGGACCTGTTTGGTTGCAACCCCCCCCCCCCCATGGTTTATGGCAGCACATCGATCTATAAGCTTTTTCCTAAGGTTAAAAGGGTATGTTTTGCTTTTTAAAATACTTTTTATCTAAGTGTGTTATTTACAAGTCCAGGTATTATTGCTGGGTTAATTTAACCTTAATCGTTTGCTTTTATAATTTGGCTCTATATGCCATTGACAAATTGACCTGCCAGTTTTATACACAAAGTATGCTGGCAGACTTTTGTCCTGCTTTCCTCCCATAACCAATTCACTGACCCCTGTCGATTGACGTACCCCTCTAGGACGTGTGGCATGGTCCAGCTTAGAATATCAAGGCTTGTGAGCTGACCAGTGTGTACGACGTGGGTAGAGAATTTAGAGGGATGCCGGTTTACCTTTAATGCGTTTAGCGTTTAGTGAATCATAAACAATGTTTTTAGATGGTTTTGATAAAATAAAATCATTTTAGTGTCACATAGTAAACGAGAAAGGATAGAAGAAACAACAGGGGGTCAAAGGTCTTCGTATACGCCTTACCAGCCGTTGCAAGTGTCTATTTTATGTGATATTTTTGCGCAAAATGTAGACTGGTAAACCATGCATGCTCTGCTTTTGTCAATATTATAACTATGGCAAGGCATTAGGATCCAGTTTGCATATCAATTTAGCACAAAGGCGTGTGTTAACAACCGACATAGGACACACGTTAGTCCAATCTATGTTTCTTCGACATCCAACGATCATCCCGAAAAACATCACAAAGAAACAAACCAAAATATGGTTTAAAACATGTAGAATGTCTAAAAAGAAAAAGGCATGATAATTAAAAAGGCGATAAACATACTTCAAGTACTAGTATAGGTACTATTATATTGGGGTGTGGGTTCGAATCCCGGTCATGACAATTGTGTCTTTGAGCAAGACTTTACTCTAACTGCTTCTCTTCGTTCAGGAGTATAAATGGGTACCTCGAGGGTAGAGGTTGATATCGTGTTTGAAAAAGCCTTCAGAGCGCAACTCGGGGCTGTATTCTCCCCATGGAGCTGAGCAAGATTACATTCATGAATGTCATTGACCCAATGACCAGGGCACTAATGTCAAGCGCGTGATGCGTTACTGTAAAATGCACTTTATAAGAACTAGTTGTTGCTATACTGTCAATGCCAATAGTAGTTGGATTGCGATAATAGTAACCCTATATCCTCCCGACGGTCGAACCGGTTGTTGCGACGAACCACGGGTTATACGTTTGGCATTTTTTTTCACAATTTATTTTTTGAACATATTTTTGAATGTACACATTATTGAACCTTCACTATCACAAAAGCGGTCTGACTTCCTCATGTTCATCCCAGCTATAGCTATTTCTTTTAAGCCTATTTAGCCCCATGATTCACGGCACCGGATTCTAATAACAATTGTTTAAAAACAAATTTGAACCGAAAGTCTGGTTCGGGTAAACCACGCAAGCAAATTTGTTTGAAAAATACTCAAACACGGCCTCACAATGATGTTTTCTTTAAAGGTACACACCGGCTTCGTTGGGCTATTTGGGCTACAAAATAGACTAAAACATGATTCCAAAGGTCTTCCTGAAATGGAGAAGATTGGTTCACAAAAGAAACCATCAAATTTGGCCGTTTTTGAGCATTTTTCAAAAAACGAAGGTCACGTGACTTTTCGGAATGTGGTTCCGAAAGGTCACGTGATCTTCAGAATTAGTTTTACTTACAGCCATATAAAAGTAAATTACTGAACCAAATTCAAGTATTTTTTAAAAACAATTATTCATGAGTATTTGGCGAAAAAGACTATGTATTCAGTTTATGGATGCAAGTTGTAAATAATAATGAAAAATCGAACGTAAGATTCGCATTCAGAGAGTCCGTGCACGGAAGCGTGTTTTACGGCGCATCAGCGTGGGGAGCTAGCGGGTAAACCTTGGGGGCATGTCCCGCACAGCCGGTGCAGTGTCTCGCCGGGCCAGAGAGACAAACCACGGAGGCATGAACTCGGAGCCTGTGGAGGGGTAGGGAACCAGACCATTGATTACGTTTTGTTTTACGAGGGTTTTAGTCTGTAGCCCTAGCTATTATCCCCTAACTATTGTCACTATAGTTTACATATTGAAATATGTCAGCGAGTACTGACAGCGGCCCTCACTGCTGGGTTAGTTGTTACAAACACCATTTCTGCTAGGTCTCTAACAAAAAGTGCGAGCCGTTTGCCGGCAATGCATTGTCACAAACGGAGGAGCCCCAAGCGTTTGAGATTACCCCCAGGCCATGAATTACTCGGGAGCGAAAATTGTGTTTAACATTTTCTTTATTGAAGCTTTGCGTCTGCATAATAGGATTACTCGTTTTTGTTAACCTTTTAAGATGGTCTTATGGGCTCATGCACGACTGCATATTGCAGTTAACTGAGGGTTGAGCCCCAAACATTTCAGTGGATGGCGGTTTCAAAAAAGCTATGCCACTTTGTTTACATATCACGCATGCGCAAAACGGTCACATGCCCTATGTGTATTACTAGCGAGGTACAAAAATGGGTAAAACTCTTTCACCCGTTGCTTGTTTTGTAAACGGCAATGCGTCTGGAATTGAAGGTTACAAACATAAATGTGTGCACTTAATGCCATTCCACAATCCTTGAGAAAATTAAAAGCTATGTCACCGAAATTATGGGAATGACGTTGTCTATAAATTGATAATTTTTTAACTCACGTACAAAGCCTTGGATTAAATCAAACGAGTCAAGATGTCAGACCATGATAATATGTCTTTTATTTGAAACAGCATTTCAAAAGAGTACAAAGCTACACAGTATTAGTAAAAATTATGCAAAATAAACAATACAATTGTTTCCAACAATTGTCCAATTCCTTTAAACTTTTGTTTTTTATATTGTAAATTTTCAATTATATTTTTTAGAAATTCCGACCATTGTATAACAAAAAACTTTTCAATATGAACACCTGTTTGAATACATTAAAGTTTAACAATGAGTCAACTGTTTAAACGGATAGACATTATGCACATGACGTCATTGCAGGGCGCTTTCGGCTAGAGTCTGAAAGAAGGGCTCTTATGGATAATCATGCGCGCTGCGCGTACTCAGCTGTGCGTTTCCATTGTTTCATCACCATTTTACCTCTAAGATGGCGGCGCAGTGATGACGTCAATGCATAAGGTCCATTAATAAAGTGCTATATCCAGTACCTACGTGCATACATATACGATACGAGTTAAGCAGGCAGGAAAAAGAGGGTTGTTTTTTCACAATTGTGATCATTTCAAATATAGGAGTATTTTTCAAAACGAACTTATAAGGAACACTGTGACTGACACTTTGTTCTGATTTTGGCTTGATTTCAGAAAGTATTAAGATTTATCTCAATACGAGTTTCAAATATTGCTACAGTGGTTTGTTTTGTGACATCAAATTTGGCTTTACCCCAATTAAGATTGATGCACGTTTCGAGATCAATCTAAGCTCATTTGAAATTGAGCCCTGGGGTCGATTTCACAAAGCACCAAGATTCATCTTAAGATGAGTTATCAGTATTACCATAGTGATTTGTATTGTGACATCACTCTTTGCTAAGCAACTGCGATGGATTTGCAGTTACGATCAGTCTGAACTCTTTGTGAAATCGAACCCAGGTCTTATTAGTGAATTTAGTTGCTAAACTTTTCAAAAGATGTCCTTTTTCGCTTCTTTTCTGAAATGCTCAAGTGTTACTGAAACCGGGTCCCAAGGGGGCCGGTGTCAGATGCAATTATGTCCGCCATGCAATACTGTCCGCTCCGGACACTACTTTTGCTGCAATCGTGTCCGGGGCTATGCAAAACCGTCCTGTGCGTAAGCGAGCGTGCATGCACTGAACGTATGTATGCATGTGCAGCATGAATATTCACGTATTTTATGATTGCAGCGAATACCCAACGGCCGAATATTTTCCCATAGGCTACGACCGGGGGGTGGTTACCTCTAGTGAGGACTGACACACGTTCACGAGTTGTTTTTCCATGAAGTTTTACGTCAAAGATCTCCTTTTCTAATGGCCTTCCTATAGCTAAGGAATCATACACAGTTGTTGAATATTACCACGCTTGACTGCTGAACACTACGTATTGTTGTCACCAATAAAGTAGAAGCACAACAGTAGAAGACAGTTTCATGTGCAGTCTCATTCCAGCAACGCGTTAGACTATATTCGATTTCGTCTCAATCTGTTTTCTTATTTTCGCGGGGAAGGGGGAAGGTTGTTTGAGTAGGACGGTTTTGCACGGGGGCGGACACAATTGCATATGCGAATGTGTCCAGGCGGACACAACTGCATTATGCAGCAGCGTCTGGGCGGACACGATTGCATATGCAAAACCGTCCGGAGGACAGTACTGCATATGCAATACTGTCCGCCGGATAGTATTGCATAGAGGACATAATTGCATGCGACACCGGACCCACTTCTGGGTCAAACAGGCCGACCCGGGAAGTGGTAACAAAATGGGACATTAACTCAGATTCTGCGTCTGTGAATCATTTCTGGGTCACTTTGACGCAGATTCCAGGTCAGACTGACCGGCCCGCAATTTTTTTCTGCAGCACACGTCGGCTACGGAGTCAACAGTTAAGGGATAGGGAAGAACAGCCTATCCCTTAACTGTTGACTCCATAGCCGACGTGTGCTGCAGAAAAAAAAATCGCGCCCGGCCCAGAAATGGGCAAGGCCCCACGGAACCCGGACCAGGACGTTTTTAGAATGCAACGTTTATAATCCGCATGATACTACAGGTCAACCTCACTCGACTTAACATGATTATTTTTAAAATTATAGTTTCTTAAAGGTTATTTTATGAGGTTCTAAAACCTGAACGAATAAAACTGGACTGTAGTTGACACAATAATCTACGTTATACATATATAGATAACCGACACAATAATCTACGTTATACAGATATAGATAACCGGCACCATTACAAATTAAGTGTAACTCTCAGTTATAATTCTTATGACATGAAGACGAACCGTTTTTATACCGCACTAATAAAACCAGACTGTTGTTGACACAATAAACTACATGCAGATAATAGATAATCGGCACCAGTACAAATTAAGCGTAGCTCTAAGTATTAGTTCTTACGACATGAATACGAAACGTCTTTAAACAAGAAGCTTACAACATTCGAGACAGTGCCGAAACTTAAATAATTTTTTTAGTGACCGGTACAGATGCATCACTTCTCGCTTGACTTTAGCTGATCTTGACAATTAAAGTTGTTGTTAACACATTACTGTAAAAAACTCTTGTGTGGAGTGACCGTGATGTAACTTTAAATAAACGTTTAGTCAAACGTTAAACGGAACCAAAATTACATCAGTTTATGAAAACTTCAGTATAGAAACCTACCATGTAACCATTTAAACTGTAACCAATAAAAGATTCAAATCTTTTTGATAAAGAGTTTATGCCTGTCTTAAAACGTGTTGTAAAAAGACTATGGGCATCTATTGATCAATCCCAGTTGTTTGTCAAAATTGCTAAACTCCATTCTGGACTCTATTATTTGCGACAAACCTTATAAAACTTCGCTGGTATGTTTCGCTCTTATTATAATATACAATTATGTGTTCATGGGCTATAGCTGCACCTTGGGTCCGGTTTCATAGAGCTGCTTTAGCACAAAAACGAGCTCAGCACAACAAAATTATGCTTACCAGAAAAAGGTTACCAGCTAAGATACTATTCCGCATGTACCATCTGTGACATGGTATCCTGCTTATTGTTGCTTAGCAGATTGTTTTTAAGCAATCATTTTTGCTTAAGCAGCTCTATTAAACTTGGGCCACGGTCGTCTTTGTGACAACATTGAAATGTATTTTGAAAGGCACAATTGCAATACAACGAACGCCGTTTCTCTCAATGTTGTGGCACACCAGCCAAAATGTTGAATGTAACAAAACCCATGTGAAGGGAAAACTACACATTCTGTTATGCTGCTGCTGGTATTTGGAACCAAATTCAAGCCTTGTCCAAAATTTATCCTCTGTTTGTAACTCAAAAACATGTATAAGAAGGTTTATTTTAATTACTTTGTTTTTCTATAACCCTGTTCCATCTATATAGTCTTCTGTTTTTTCACACGCATTACTGCATGTAAGCCTAGGCCTATTGTGTAATTTCCCTTGTATTCAACTTGCTAGCGTTTTCCCTCGTACATTTTGCAAGTATTTTGCTTGTTTAAAAGATATAACTTTTCTATTTGTAAATAATTTTGGGTTGAACAGAGAAATATGTGGTTTATTACTTGATATTTGAAATAACAAGTCGCAGGTGATCCCTCTGCTGCCGCTTCCCAGGTTGTATCGTAAACTTGGATTGTGATCCCTATCTATAATACGGCAATTACAGGTTGAATGGCAATAACAAATCAGGGAGACCGTCAACTTTAGGGCTAATTTGCTCATTTGGCAGACGCCGGCACGTTCAACTGAAGGTTGCACGTTCAAGTCCCGCTCTATAGTCACCTTTTTTCTTTGTTTAAAACAATTTTTTTTAAATTTATCTTTAATATAACCAAAATGTAACACAGCTCGTGAGCTTATATAGATCTATATGATCCCGTATACCATACAAAGTTGTACTTAAGTAACGAGTAAATCAACAGAATTTTGACATCGTGTGTAAGTATTCACGCTGTATTGTCAGCGCATAAAAGCCTGGTGGATACTAAACCAACTGCACAGCCAACGAGAATCTGCATTCTAAAATATCCACATGGGAATGTTAAAAAATAATTGAGGAACGTGATTTTCGTTTATGGTTTTTGAGGCATTGCATGGTGAGGTATTAATGTATATTCGGTTTGCGGTAACACCATGTGTATAATTATCTACTTGGCTGTGTAGATTTTGTTCTGTAGAGAACTTGTCTTGCTATTTTGTTCTACTACCGCGGGGTAGACTTTCAGATTTTTGTTTTCCACTGCTATCTTATTTTGATGATAAATCTCTATTTTTGTTCAGCCCCAAAATGGGCAGTGTAGTAATGACGTCCACGAAAACATGACTTTTTGTTCCTAAATTTCGAAGTGCAGCTTCTACTCGTTCTCAAACCTTTCGTGCTCGTACAGACAGCCTAGTCCGAGTCATCCCCATCAGCCTCCTCGATGTCCACCACACGAGGGTTACCCTCAGGAACCCTCTTCTTGACCATAATGGTGAGCACCCTGTCCGCGCTCAGAGACGAGGTAACGGTGTCTGGATCCATGTCCTCTCTCAGCGGGCAGGTCCGGGTGAACTTACGGGCCCGGGAGCCGGTGCTACTGTCGCCGGATTCGCCGGAACTAGCATCATGTTTTCCTAATAAAATTACAAACCAGATAGTCAAAATTTAGATTTAGATGTCCATAGTATATCTACTAAGATCCCCAAATGTGGAGCGATAACTATATCTTATAGGAGCCCCTCCAAGTAGATACGATCAGTCAACTGGGGGTTTCCCGTGTACGCACACTGGCAATAAGGCCAAATAATAAACAAAAAAACATGTTCAGCGTCCCAGCCCGCTTCCTTTAGCGCAACCAAAAACGCACAGAAAAAAAGCTGGCAACCATCTTTGAAAAATAGCCCGGCCGGTTGTCTTGAAAACGTGTCGGGGGCCATTTTTACAGAAAACAGGCCCTCCTCCTTCCTTTTTTTCAAAATGGCAGGACGCTTCACATGTTTTGTCGTTTTTTGGGCCATAAAGCAGCAAAAAGCTTCAAAAGAAAAGAACCAGACCAACATCGGTTAACAGTTAAAACAAAAACACACGCACTTTTATATGTATAAAGATGCCTCTAAGCCACTGAGTTACTTTTGGATAGACTTGGTGCAACCGTAATGTTTCAATGACTAGAAATTATTTTTAGAAATCATAATCTACAATATAACTCTTAAATAAAACTCACACGTTTAAAACATAAATTGACCGAAACCTTCGCTTTGAATTGACAAACTCACCGTTGACAATCACATTTGTTTCCCTACTTTGACTTCCAGCTCGTCAGTGGAGTACTGCTTAACGCCATGGTAACGTGAGTCACCTCTTTTCCTTGACCAGTTACATGGACGTGCCACCAAAACGTCCGAGTATCGTGCCCAGCTACACCCACCTCTCTTTTCCGCAAGGAATGGCAATCGGCGCAGAGCTACCTTGCATTGTCCGAGGAACGGGCAATCAGCTACAGACCCGGAACCTTTATAGTGCCCAAGGAAAGGACAACCGGCCCCACTGCCACCACCTTGCATTTGTCCCAGGAATGGGCAACCGGCACACCCAACCTTTCATGCGCCCAAGGAAAGGACAACCGGCCCCACTGCCACCACCTTGCATTTGTCCCAGGAATGGGCAACCGAACCTTTCATGTGCCCAAGGAAAGGACAACCGGCCCCACTGCCACCACCTTGCATCTGTCCCAGGAATGGGCAACCGGATCCGCACCGAACCTTTCATTTGCCCAAGGAAAGGACAACCGGCCCCACTGCCACCACCTTGCATTTGTCCCAGGAATGGGCAACCGGATCCAACCCGGAACCTTTCATTTGCCCAAGGAAAGGACAACCGGCCCCACTGCCACCACCTTGCATTTGTCCCAGGAATGGGCAACCGGATCCAACCCGGAACCTTTCATTTGCCCAAGGAAAGGACAACCGGCCCCACTGCCACCACCTTGCATTTGTCCCAGGAATGGCAACCGGATCCAGACCCGGAACCTTTCATTTGCCCAAGGAAAGGACAACCGGCCCCACTGCCACCACCTTGCATTTGTCCCAGGAATGGGCAACCGGATCCACACCCGGAACCTTTCATTTGCCCAAGGAAAGGACAACCGGCCCCACTGCCACCACCTTGCATTTGTCCCAGGAATGGGCAACCGGATCCACACCCGGAACCTTTCATGCCTCCAAGGAACGGGCATCCGGCTCCAGATGCACCAGCGTGCATTTGCCCTAAGAATGAACATCCAGCTCGGCCGCTCGGACTTCGATGTCCCATTGTCGACCTAATGAATGGACACCCAAGTTTTCCATAGCCACCACCAAACCACCCACCCAGACGATTCCTATTGCCGAAGTGGAACATAATTCACAATGAAGTTTTCAAAAATTGTGAAAACGTGTGTGAAGTTGTCTTTCAATTTAAAGATCTGTAATGTGTAGAAGAAAAACAATAGTGCATCGCAGTTGCCCTCAATGCTTAGGATAATTTTTTTTAAACATAAGCAATGTAAGCAATGGTTGAAGTTTCTGGATAGAACTTGACGTCTTGATCAGTATGCCCTGATTATCCTCAAGAGTCTGAAGCTCAAAAACGTAATACAGAGGCGGTGTACGCGCGCAAACTTGAAGTTTCTAGCTAGATCTAAACAATATTAATTGTATGCATAAACGCTTTGCATTTAACCATTTCGTTTTTTAAACCCCAGTGTAATTTCGTTTTTTAACCAAGGTGTAATTCGTGTTTTTTTTTTTTTTTTTACCCCGGTGTAGTTTCGAATAATATTGAAAATTGAATGAGCTAAAAGTAACAAATTAAGACGGTTATAAACCCTTGCACTTAAGGCACAGTACACGTTTGGTAATGACTCTGAAAAACTTACTTGGTAAGAAGTACAGCAAGCAGCCTTGGGTAGTAAAACGAATTTGAGAAACTTTAACTTCGAAGTACTACGGTTATGAAAAATATATCACTTTTTATTCCCCAAAATTTGAATCTGAGAAGCGCTTCTGTCAGAAACGCTTCTCGGACTGTGTATTCCTAATGGGGAATTTTCTTCCTGCGTGGAAATATTCGCTCCGATTTTTCGGTGATACCTCAAAAACGCGACCACTTTTTGAAGTGAAATTTTCACAGGTTTGTTTGATTGTATATACCTATATTTATATAGGATTAACACAATCAGTAGGTTCCAATTACCAAACGTGTACTGTGCCTTTAACTGTACTAAAACTTCACATGCGTGTTACCAGAGCGAGCCTTTCAACGTGATTTCATGCAAATTATACTTACTGTAAGATTTCCAGTACTTTTCTACAGCTTCACCCACTTCGAGTTCACACACCTTCTGTGAGTTTAGAGTGTATGAAAACTATAACGTCCCCTAGATGTATATATAATTGTTTTCTTTCAATTCGAATCAGTATAACCAAGAGTGAGGTGTATCAGCCACAATAAAGCGTTCTGATTGGTCCGTTTTTGCAGAGATCGTGCAAATGTATGTGTATTAATTATAACAATGGCAAGGCGTAAGGATCCAGTCTTCATATCCATCCAGCACAAATTCACGTGTAATTGAAAAACCGACATAAACACAGTCCGATCCACAACGGGCTACAGCTATTCGTCGTCGTCCCGCCGCGTGTGTAGCGCAGACATCGAGTAACGTGACAAAGTCAGGGAATAATAGCATAGGGCTACAGACTAAAACCCTCGTAAAACAAAACGTAATTAATGGTCTGGATCCCCACCCCTCCACAGGCTCCGAGTTCATGCCCCGTGGTTTGTCTCTCTGGCCCCACGAAACACGGCACCGGCTGTACGGAACTTGCCCCCAAGGTTTACCCGCTAGCTCCCCACGCTGATGCGCCGTAAAACACGCTTCCGTGCACGGACTCTCTGAATGCGAATCTTACGTTCGATTTTTCATCATTATTTACAACTTGTATCCATAAACTGAATAAATAGTCTTTTTCGTCAAATACTCATGAATTATTGTTTAAAAAAAAAAATTGAATTTGGTTCATTCAGTAATTGACTTTTAAAGCAGAGGGCGCTGTTGTCCAGCTGCCACACCTTTTAAAATGGCTCTGTGAATTTTGTTCAAAATCCATTTTTATCTCTTCTGTTTTAAGCCATCCAATGTTAATCTTTTTACCAGTTGGTATCTGTTTTGATGTTATTCCTTTGGAGCGTGTATTTTTTTGGATTTTGATGTGCTACGTGGATTTCAATCATTTTATGGATTTATGATGACACTCCATTGCTGCAGCCTCCATCGTGGATATTGACTGAGGTGCTATCATAAGCAGTACCGTTTTGAGATTTTCTCTCTTTGACCGTGCATCTGTGCATTTGTTTGGGTATGTGTCTTTACTTTGATCTCGATACCATGTATGATTGACTGTTGGATTGCTGTTTGTGGATTAACCACCTCGATCCTGCTGATATAAATTGAACTGCACCACAATTCAAAATGGCTGCTCTACGAATTCTTACTGGTCTACTGGTGTTCTCATCATGTCACCATTTGATACAGGCAAGGAATTACACATTACAGACTGGTATTGGATGTAATGATGTGCTCTCAAAACATTTTGTTAATCCATGTGGCATGTTTCAGACTTGCTCAATTACAGTGAATTTGTGTCCTACTGGATTCCACTCAACAAAACTTGCATTAACAAAATGGTCGAAACATGGGCAGACCTGTTTTTTAATCCCTGGACACGACCCGCCTCTGGACATAACTGTATCTATGGATGTCTCTTTAAACCCTGGTCCAGTTAGCAACATTATCTACCCGGATGGAAATGGTGAAATGAACAACCTACATACGAGCGAGTCAATCAAATATTCTCGTCATCAACTTTTTACAATTCGCAGATCTGCTCGAAGTGTGATTCAACATGAGAAACTTAATATACTTAAATTGAATGGAATTCTTCAATTTAGGGGCAAAAGAGCAGGCCGCCGCAATATATCGTTAAATGCAGCAAATTCCGTGAATAACTCTCACAACAGAATTCCTGTTGTGCAACCTCGCCAACGATTTAAAACTTTAAGTCTCCGTCAAATCGATCAGTCAGCCCTGATCAACATCCGGAAACTCCATTTACAGCCATGTCTGCCGTCTGTTGTGCTATCTAATGTACGAACTACCCTCCCAAACCCAATCAACAACCAGTCCGACTCTCGATTGAATCTGGATGAGGCAACTGACTGCTTTGAAACCATATCCAATCTGAAGGGCCTAAGGATTGCACATCTTAACATCGTGTCACTTCTGGCTAAGGAGAACTGCAAAATCGAGATGCTAAGAATGGCATTGGCTGACAAACCTATAGAAATTTTGTGTTTAAATGAAACAAGACTCTCAAATAAAATTAGTTCTGATGAAATTGCCATAGATGGGTATACAGTGTACAGACATGATAGAAATCGTAAAGGAGGTGGTGTGGCCATATATGTATCTAAAGATCTTGAAAGTACCCACAAGTGTGATTATGAAAGTAGTGATGTTGAAAGTGTATGGACTGAAGTTAATCTGCCAAATACAAAACCAATTGTTGTTGGGTCTATTTATAGACCACCTTCATCTCAAGTAAGTTTTATGGTTACTTTGGAAAGCCACTTATCTCAAGTTGTAAATCTGGCCGGTAACAATGATATGGTCATCACAGGTGACTTCAACTTAGATTTGCTTAAACCCAAGTCAGCCAAAGTCATTACCCAATTATGTCAACGATTTCAATGGCACAATGTTATTGACACACCTACACGTATTACGGAGAATAGCTCCACATGTATTGATTTGATTATGGTATCTAATCAAAGTAAAGTATTCTCATCAGGCAACATCTCAGTCGGGTTTAGTGATCATAATCTTGTGTACATGGCCTTCAAAGCCCGTAAAACTAGAGCTAAACCAAAAACTATTACAACAAGGTCTTTCCGTAAATTTGACATTGATGTGTTTAACCAAGATCTTAGTAATGTCAATTGGGACATGGTGTGTCAAATGAATGACTCTGATATGGCATGGAGAGCTTTTAAAAACAAGTTTATTGAAATTGCAGATCAACATGCACCACAGGTAGAAATTCGTATTAAGGGTAATCCACCTCCATGGTTTAACCAGGAAATGTTGTCGTTATCTAATGATCGTGACTTTTATAAACGTGTTGCTCAGAGGAGTGGTCAATCTAGAGATTGGGATATATACCGTATCAAAAGGAACCATACCACTAATGCGATCAAACAAGCTAAGAAGTCATATTATTCTGGTACTATTGAGCATAATAAGAATGATGGTAAAAAGTTGTGGAAAACAATTAAATCTATTCTTCCAACAAAGGTCCGGGAGTGTGTTAAGACAGTTGTAGTAAATGGTATTGATATAAAAGAGCCCAAAGAAGTTGCCAATGCTTTCAACAACTTTTTTACAGAAATCGGAAATAAGTTGGCTCAAACTTTTACCAATGATAACAATGAGAGTGTGTGCACAACTTTGAATTGTACAAATGAAAGTCTAAATTTCAGTGAAATTGATGAGGAATATGTTATTAAACAGCTTTCTACCCTTCAATTGGGAAAGGCTACAGGTATTGACGGCATTAGTGCTAGATTATTGAGAGCTGGGGCCTATCAGATCGTAACACCCCTTACACATGTGCTTAATCTTACTCTCCGCACTACTGTTATCCCACTTGAATGGAAGAAGGCTGTTGTCTCACCTATTTTTAAAGATGGTATGAAAACAAACTGCGGCAATTATAGACCTATATCCGTCTTACCAGAGATCTCTAAAATCCTTGAAAGAGCCATCCACACCCAGGTCTATGAGCATTTGCAAAGAAATGGGCTTTTATCTACTGCACAATCTGGTTTTAGGCCTCGACACTCAACTCTTACTACAATAACTGATGTCACAGATTATCTTTATAATAATATGGACAAAGGCGAAATAACTGGTGCCGTCTTTTTAGATCTGAAAAAAGCCTTTGATACGGTAAATTACAAGGAACTTCTGCGCAAACTATCCTACTATGGCATTCATGGCAAAGAGCTGGCATGGTTCTCAAACTATCTCACCAATAGAGAGCAAATAACAATTTTTAATGGCACTTGTTCAGATCCCAGACAAGTAACAGTCGGTGTACCCCAGGGCTCAATTTTAGGCCCACTTCTTTTTATTCTTTTTATCAATGACCTGCCAGACAATATTAGCAAGAGTAAGATAGTTTTGTATGCGGATGATACTGCTATAATGTACAGCTCTAAAAACAAATTGGACATCAATCGTGTTTTGAATGAGGAATTGAAAATTGTCTCTGAATGGATGAATAAAAACAAATTAACTCTCAATGCTTCAAAAACCAAAGTCATGACTTTTGGCACATCTCAGAAAATAAAAAATCTTAACAATCTGGTTGTTAAAGTCAATGATGATACACTGGAGACTGTGACCGAGTTTAAATATCTTGGTGTATGGTTTGACCAACATCTCAGATGGGACACGCACATTGACAAAACTGCTGCCAAAATTTCTCAAAGACTTGGAGTGTTGAAACGGTTGAGTTGGTATGTTGACAAATATACACGTAATACATTGTATAATGCTCTAATCTTGCCCCACATTGATTATTGTTGCACAGCCTGGACTCAAGGTGCTGATAAATATGTTAAAAGAATTCAGATCCTACAAAACCGGGCAGCAAGATTAACATTAGGCTACAGGGTTAGAGATGTACATGTGAATGATTTATACACTGGATTAAATTGGATGCAGGTTCGTCAGCGGGCCGAGTACTTTAAAAACATCCTTATGTACAAGTGCGTTCATGGCCTGGCTCCGGAGTATTTGTCGAATGGTATACAATCTCAAATGAACACTCACTCCTATAATACCAGATCCAATACCGGTAACAACATCTCTCATTCTGCAGTACGAACTGAAACTGGCAGACGTTCTTTCAAATTCTCTGGAGCCAGGTCATGGAATGAGCTTCCACCTGCCATTAAAAGCTTGCCAACTATCCTGAGTTTCAAAAAGCATGTCAAGGAACACATTTTAAATTCAAATGATCTGTAATATAAAATAAGGTCTTTTATGGTACATTTGGTGTTAATTTCTATGTATATTTAATTGGATTTAATTTGTTATTGTTATATATTTGGTGTTATAATTTCGTTTTACTTAATATGTTTATTTTTATAATCTTTGTTTAATAAAATATGTACTGAGGGCCCCCATGGAAAGCAGTGCTGAGCACTGATTGGAGTTTACCCTCATTAAAGATGACATAAATAAAAAATAAAAAAATAAACGGCTGGAAGTAAAACTAACTCTGAAGATCACGTGACTTTTCGGAACCAAAATTAATGTGGTTCCGAAAAGTCACGTGACCTTCGTTTTTCGAAAAATGCTGAAAACTGCCAAATTTGATGATTTCTTTTATGAACCAATCTTCTCCATTTCAGGAAGACCTTTGGAATCATGTTTTAGTCTATTTTTTTGTAGCCCAATAGCCCAATGAAGCTGGTGGGTCTCTTTAAGGTAAACTAAGGAAAGCGTTATTACTAGAACAAGCACACCGAGTCGGCTTTATTTTTGTATTAACAACACAGTTACTTTAAGCCATTTTAATAAATTTGTATTTTGTGACGTTGATTTAAATCACTGTTTTATAATTACCAGTATTCGACAACAAATGATGTTTATTTTGAGTTATGCACTACCCCCCTCAGACGACAATGTAGTCACCCGGTCTTTTGATTGTAATGTAAATCGCTGTAATACAAGGAAAGAGGTTAGAACAGTAAACTTTTGCCTTGCGCAATTTCTAATACACAAAAAGAATCACAGTTTTTGGAAAGCCTTTTCTTTTGAATGATTTCAGCTTCAAAATTGATACATTCTTGTATTGAAAAGTGTTTGATCGCAATCGTCCGTGTGAGCACCGTAATAATACCGTGAACATTTAAACGCTCTTTGTAGAATTTCCAAGACTTGCTAGAACTGTCCTTAGCTTTTTCAGCCATTTCAGCCACTCCGTTAAGGTCTCTGGTACAAACTCTGAAATATTTTTCACAGATTTCCAGAAGAAAACTCTCGACCGAATACAAAAAAGGAACAATCATCATGTACCTTACAACAACGTCACTAAATTGCCTAAAGAGGACGCCTTGTTTGTTGCTTGATTCCCATTGTAGGTCGCGTGACTTGGAGAGCGCAAACTGTCTATTGGTTCATTTTTAGAGCAACCACAACTTGTGATATTTACGCTTGATAGATTTTTATGACGGCACTAAATTTCCTATGGAGGACGCCTTGATTATTTTTAAGTGTTTGGATTCCACTATAGGTCACGTGACTTGGAGAGCTCAAACGGTGTATAGACCTTTCTTTTGCAAAAACTGCGGGAAGCCATAAATGCAAAGCAAAAACGGATAGCCACAGTTTGTAACAATGTTGCACAAATATTGAAAAATAGTTTTGAATTCGTTGGAAACAAAGCAACCAATCATAAGATTTTTTAATGTTATTGAAAGTTTGCAGAAATGTTGAATTTGGTCACAAAATCTGTACCAGCAATTTAATGTTTTGCTTACATTCGGCACTGACCGTGCCAACCAGCGCGGTGCGTTGATCAGCAAATGAAAGGTCTGTTGGTTCAATTTCAGAGCAACCACAACCTGTGATGTTTACGCAATACAACTTGATACTAGAAATTGTTACGCATCATAGATGATGGAATAAAGGTTATTAATGTTTAAACTACACGAATGTGAAGCTCAATGAGACAAAACTAATACACAAACGGAGGCCTTATGAGACGAGCTAACCCAGTTTTGAGAGCTACTCAATAAATCAGTCACGTACAGAATGGAAATGTTCAATTCAATACGTGTATATAGTCAAATGCTGAGGGGTCTAGGCCTACTTTGTGGGGCCTACTTTTGAATTGATGAGTGTGCAAAATTAATGTAATTTTTAGGCGTGTTAAGAAGTTGCTTTTGGAAGAAAACCACAAACTTGTTTTTATCAGTACCACATGTTTGGGTACTAATTACTACAGAATACTGCGCTTCTGGCCCAACTAGCCTTGTTCAGGCTCTACTAGTAGGAAATCAATCTCAGTGCTTAATTTTGGGATTGCCTGAAGGATATACCTACAAAATTTGATTGGATGTCCCTCTCGAAAGTCCAGCAATTTGTGGGGGTCAAAATTCAACAATGCCCCAAATCCTTTCGAAATGTATATCAAAATATTACTCGTCTGGTTAAACAGAATCTAGAGTAGTTTGCCCTATCTCTGACCTTCCGTTACGTCACTATGACTCGCTCAAATCGCAGTCGGATAGAGCCTAAGTCCCAGCCGTGCTTACCAAAAGGGCCATAGTGTCCTGGGCCAAATTTCATAATGCCTGTAAGCACAAAAACTTGCTAAGCACAGACAAATATTGCTTAGCAGAAACAGGTAACCGGACACAAAATTCC
The DNA here is from genome assembly GCA_032158295.1 of Pycnopodia helianthoides. NCBI lineage: Eukaryota > Metazoa > Echinodermata > Asteroidea > Forcipulatida > Asteriidae > Pycnopodia > Pycnopodia helianthoides. Next base: position 2,342,588 of record CM063246.1, on the reverse strand, counting down.
ATGAAATTTACATTGTTACCACTGGTGCCTCACTTTTCTTTTTGCTTAGTAAAGACATTTTCTAAGCAATACTTTATGCCTAACAGCTTTATGAAATTGGGCCCTGTTCGTTTAGTGTGAAATTTCCCTCTGTAAGCCACACCCACTTCACAGACTGGCTCCATAGACTGTGCAAGTCTCGCGCTCATTCGAACTTCCGGGACCATACTGGTCACAACCATATGGAGTTTTACGTGGGCGAGATTTTGTTTTGTCAGTTATTTTAGTTTAACGTAGTTTATGACTATGAAAATTATATATGTTGTTGGGAATGTAATACTTAGTGATAAAAAATATGAAAGTGAAATCAATTCAACAATTTAACGAAGAAAACCCGAGAATTAAACTTGACCTCAGCTTCCGGTTACTGCAAAAAATTAAGAATTTTGTGCTCACCTCCGATAACAAAACTTATGTAAACGCTCGTTTTGGATGCGCATTGATAATTGCGAGATGCTGTAATTGCAACGCGAAGCCTTTTCATCGCAGTCTATGGTTGTTGAGGCGTCAGTACCTCTATAAACTGCACCAAGCGTTAATTTAACGCCGGTGTGACCTTCGCGAATCCGCGTAAGGGGTTTCTAAAAAGTTAAGATCAAATAAGCATCCTTATTCCAGAGTTTTATCAACACATTACTTGTGTATTTATTATAAAAGCTAAAACTAATTTTATACAAATTGTACTGAGTATTTTTGTTTTTCAGATTTGAGATATAATTAGATATAATTTAAAACACAGATTTGATTTCAGAAAAAAAATATGTTCTTCGCTTGATGAGTTTTCTCGTTCCGATACGCACGAGACTTGCACAGTCTATTAACAGAGCCCGGCCAATAGACCTTTCTATTGCAACGTCACAGCCCGAGTTTTTGCCAACCGAGGTTGGAAAACTATGGAAAGCCATAAATGCAAAACAAAAACAGATAGCCACAGTTTTTTAACAATGTTACACAAACATTCAAAAATAGTGTTGAATTTGTTGGAAACAAAGCAGCTAATCATGAAAGGTACTTTACTTAATTAAAAGTTTGCAGAAAATGTTGATTTTTGTTGAGACATCTGTTAACACGATCTAGTGTTCTGCTAACATTCGGCCTTCCATGCCAACCAGCGCGGTTTGTTGATCAACAATGGAAATGTCTATAGCCCCCTTGCTTTGGCCGCCATCTTTGATGAAACGTGCACGCGTGTAAAGCTATATGTGGCCGAAAGTTGTGCGCAACGGGTACTCGATCATTGTTTTTCATCAAAGATTGTGGTCAATGACGTCATTTGCAATCGATCTACAGGAGTTCATTGAGCAAGTTTTTCTTTGATATGCATGAAAAGTTTAATTATTGAACATGGCTCTTATACGTACGAAAGAATTCATTCATTCATTCATATTTATAGAATAGAGGTCTTCTCAGAATTTGAAGTAGTGTCATAAAAAAAATGCTTTTAACAATGAAATGGGTGATTTTAAACAAAATTAGAGCCCCCATGTTTACACAAATCCGTTGCTACTAGTACTATACATCCGGGACACGGTATAAACATATACACGTATAAATCATCACCATGCCAATACATTAACTGCACATGATTTTAACTGATATTCAGCTTTGATTCATCTACACTGATGTTAGTAACAAACCATGTGCACTTGCATATGAATTCACCCAATGTCCCTTCTCAACACACAAATCTAACAAGACACTAATTCAGTTTTTTCTAATGTATTTCAAACATGATGTGCAGTTTTAGTCATCGACCAATGGCTGACCACGGTTCTTTGCCGAATTTGCTCCTAGCTGATTTTTAGGACAGTTTCAATAGCATCTGTCCATCACCTATATATATATAAAATATTATATATATATATATATATATATATATATATATATATATATATATATATACATACTCACAGGTGTAAGTTATAAATAAATCTGGCAGTTTTTTTTACATGCAGTAACCAATGATAGAAAATCTTGTTTATGACTGGTTCCCTGCAAATTTCTGCTCAGCAGAAAAAAAAATTACAAAGCAATATTTTCTAGCATTGGTTATTACATGGAAAACTAGCTGAGCATCGGGTTACCAGCAAAAATGCCATTGTCTTTAATACAGTTGTAAATTATATAAAAAGCGATTATTTTGCATTTTACAATGGCATCTTGGCTGGTAACCCGTTTGTGCAAAGCAAGATTTGTCTGTAATAACAGCTTTATGAATCAGTTTGGCATTATTTAAAAAAAATTTCAACACCACTATGATAATTGTTACAACTACTGGTTTACAACTTCCAATGTAACTGGCTAATTTCACTTAGAAGTGCTACAAACAACTTCAACATTCAAAACTTCAGCCTTTTTTGAAAAAGCTTACAAGTTGTAAATAAACAAACAAATAGAGTTGTATAAATTTATACAAATATATATGTATATACGATGGTCAGTGAAAGGGTGGATTACTGGACCATAAAGGTTGTAACTGCATTCATGGGAAATGTGGGAAACATGAAAGGACAGAATTAGAGGGCAAGCTGCATTTGGGATGATACAGCTAATAATAGGGGGCAGGACAAAAATATATAATGACAAGATTTAGAAAACAAGGTGACTCTGTAAACAGGGAGGAAATTATAGAAGAACAGAATCAATGTATATAATTGGTGGCAAGTGGTCCACTGTACATACACAAAAAGAGTGTTTCTTGTGTTGAGGGGTCAACTTTACAGTACTTTTTAACATAAAAAAATTATTTCTCTAAATTTTAAGACACCATTTGCCACATTAATCAAAACTACTCCCAATTAAAATATTTACAAAACTGCAGAAAACTCAACAGTTAAATTAACTATTTTCTTTTTGTAAAGCCTTTAGAACGTATGTGTGATGCACTATATAAGAACTCTTTTATTAATACTACTTTTTATGAAGATGTTTTAGAACAACAAATTCAATGTGCATTTTTAAATATTATTGCATTAAAAATAAATAGAACGTGTTATATTATGCATGCATACGTTGGAATACACCAAGTGAGGATACTTGTCTTTGACAATTACAAAAAGTATACCCTGCCATCAACCAACTGTGGTCCGGTGCTTTAGACCATTCGACCACAACATTAAAACAGGAAAATAATTACACTAATCAACCAAACAAAGTGAAACCATCCACTTATAGCCCTTGAACACTTGCATCTTAGGCAAGGCCAATTTTCATGAGAAAAAAGAAATTCACATAAAAACAATAACAAAATAAAAATGTCCATTAAGGACACTTTAAAGTAGTACTGAGGTCAGCACAAGCCTCCAAACGATGACCTTTGCAGATTTTGTCCAATACCACCTTCAAGCCTCCATGTTGCCATCGGTAGTTGGCAACTGTTGGTAACGGGGTGGCTGTTGCTGAGCTGCATCATCGGATGGTGGTTGGGATTTGACGGTGCTCATTGTCACTGCTTCTTGGTTAGGACTATAGGTTGCTTGAGGGGCAGTGGTGCTCACAGGCCCCGTTTGTGTTTCCTGTTGGTAAGATTTAAAAATTATAAAACTGTCTGGAAAATTATATTCAGAGGGAAAGTATCATTGAGAATATTAATTTCATCCTATAATTTTATTATAACTAATACTAATAGTAATAAGTAGTTCTTATATAGCCCATGCACATTTTACAGAAATGTTTCAATGAGCTTTATACATGAGTGCCCTAGTCATTTATCAATGAGAATTTACTATTGTAATGTTCCCATTACTAGGAGAACAGAAGACAATGCAGACTAACTTGAATTATTTATAGGGTGTTTTGGGTGGGGGTTTTGTAGATCAGTAATGAATTCTAATAATAACTAGTTCTTATAACACATTTTTACAATAACATATCAACACGCTTTACATTAATGCCCTGGTCACTGGGCCAATAACATTCCTGTAATCTATCTCAGCTCCATGGGGAATGTACAGCCCTGGGCTACCTTGGCACTCCGAAGGCTTTTTCAAAGACACTATCAACATCTAACCTCACAGGTACCCATAAAACCCTTGGGTGAAGAGAGTAGAGCATCTTTCTCAAGGACACATTGACCGCACCCCATGACCGAACCCACACCCTGATGGCTTAACCACCAGAACTTATGACAGTGCACTAAACCGCTCAACCATGACATGCTACAATCAACAATACACTCTAGTTTGTAAACAAAATCACAGCGCTAACAGTTACAGTGAATCAGAAAGAAGCAAACAAAGTAACAATATATGAATTAATCAAGGAACAGGTAATTTCTTAAAATGTACAATTGAGTTAAGTAAGATTTGCAACTTTGCATGGTGGGATTACAATCTAGTGAGGTTTGCGGAGACACCGTGTACATAAAACTAACTCTATCAATTGTGGTGGTTCTGAAAAGAACAATTGACTTTTCCCATAGGTATGCTCTGATTGTCTTTCTCCTGAAGACCCTCACAGCATACTGATCGAAACGTTGATATGATAAAACACTGGTTCTGCTCACAGAGAGCTAATGAGTCTCTGCCCACCTCACAAGATTGCAATAGATAGGTTGCAGTATGACGTAAATCGGCCATCTTTACGGGCAGTTTAGAACAAACAGTCGTGCGTTTCATGTGAGAACGGCGTGCAACACGCGCGCATTTCACGAAACTCATTGCAGGATTGGTCAGTGCACAACGCGGCTGCGTTAATAAGTTGAGCGTTTGACGCACCTGCAAGCCAAAATGCAATTTGCCCGTAAAGATAGCGTCTACTGGGAACTTTCTATTGAGTTAGCAAACATAATGTGAGTGGGAGAATTGTTCCACTCCTTAGCAGCCAGACTGTAGACGTTCCGTCTCCCGCATGATTGTGAGCTCTTGGGTTATAACAAACGGAAAGGATCCAAATGGGAGCAGGGCTCATGTCGAGATGGTTGGCGATATTGAAGACGGTTTATAGTGTAATCTGATGACCAGGTGGTGAATGTTTTACGTAAAAAGTAACGAACAGGTAGACAGTCGAGGGATTTCATGAGGAGAATGGGGTCATGATGTGATGTACACCAACCTGTGAAAAGTGTATTCACTGGTTATGACCACCAAATTCTAGTCAACACAAATCATTCAAAAAAAAGGTTGAAAAATAGCAGATCAGTTTTCCGTCCATTTTTGATGAAAATTTGTGGGTAATTAAAAAACAAATAAATAAAATCGTAAAAAGGAATTAACTCAAGTTGTTTTCACATTTTGAAACACTTCTTGTATGGTTTCAGGTACCTAAATCGCTTTTACGGCCATTGGAAAAAACTGCTAATTTGAGGAATGCAAAGTGGTACCCTTTATTGTGTTTCCTGTCGTCTCGGTTTATTTCAATTGCCACAATCAAAATAAGCAAGACACTTTGTGGGGTCTTCAAATTGTTTAAAAAAACTTACCTGTGATCCTTCTGAATATTTCCTGACCCAAACACAGCGTTTAATGATACAGGCTAAGAAAATGACTCCAAGCACACACAGTATCACAATGAGTACAATGGTATACACGGATACCGATCCTGAAAAGAAAAAACAAATACGTAATAATTTCTATCAATAATACATCAATTCTAAAAAATATGATGTTATTATTACATGTACAGGCCTTGCACTTAAAGACATGGTATACTTTTGGTAATTGTCTAAGAACAGTATCCTCCCTTGGTGTGTCCCAACATAATGCATAAAATAACAAACCTGTGAAAATTTTGCCTCATGGCCATCATCGAAGTTGTAAGAAAATAATGACAGAAAAAACACCCTTGTTCCACAGAATTACATTACTTCAAAGGGGGTCTTTTCTAACAATGTTTTATATTGTCAACAGCTCTCCAGTGCTCTTTACCAAGTATGTTTTAATGGTCAATAAAATTGTAAGTATTTATGGTCAGTAGTTACCAAAGGCATACCCTCCCTTTAAGCTTTTTGTAAAGTAAACTGTGCATTTTACTTGCTCCCAGGAAGTTTTAGTGGCCCAGATTTGAATCATGCATTTTCATAAACTTATCCATCTGATGTATTAATGGTAGCGATCACAACCAGTTTATTGGTCAAATGAAGTTTAATTCACACACTCTAAAATAAGTTAACACATTTTAAAATTATTATTCACACCTGAAAAGGAAGAAATATGAGCATTTTAAACAAGTAGGTTGCACAGTTTTTAGTAGCCCACAGGGAAAGGTGAGAAGTGGTATTTACTAGCTGGTAGCAGTTTTGACAATACGTGTTAAGGGCGAGCCAAGTATTACATCTGATTATCAGATATAGTTATCGGGAAGGAATAACTGTAGTTAACTTGACCAGTGCCTTGTATTGAATAGACTTGTACATTGTTACCTTTGTTTTTTAGAAGAATAAAAAAAAAAACATCATACAAAACAGTTTCTGCAGTCAAGACATAGACAAAATCAAAGCTTACTTCCCAAGCTTTATTTTGGTCACAATTTGAATTTTCACAAATTTGATTTCAATGTCACATGGTGTGTTGTACCCAATACAAATGCATTATAAATAGGGAAGATTAAATCAGCCTTGCCAATACACATGATTGTGCAGACATAATAATTTGCACCTTAACCCTTTAGAGACCGTTCATTTCTTTTTAATCATCACCATAGGCCTGGACATTGCTAATCGTGTTGATTTTTTGCCCCGTTATTCAGAGAAAATGTCAGGAAAATGATTAAGAAACAGAAATACATGGTTTCGTCATGTTGTTTTAGAATTGTACATTCTAAGTTAACGTGGTAAACATTATGTCAATTTGGTCCCATACCTTTTCTTCGACCCTCTTGTTTGAGCATAAGTAAGTCAAATCTTGCAGCGGTTTGCGGCCGCTATGGACATTTCAATACAAGCGGCTTGAAGCCGCTATGGTCTCTGAAGGGTTAAAGAACAGATAGTAAAATTTGGGGTTATAATTTTAAACTGTCAAGTCCTGTGGGGAAACAAAGTTCACAGGCAACCGGGATTTGAACCCACAACCCCAACATTTTAAAGAAGATTTGTTATCCATTGGATCCTGTGATGCCGGTTTGAATCCTGTAATTAGCAGTGGGTGCTGCAAAACAATTGAACAGAAGTTGGGAGTAAGTGCTTGCCAAGTCTTGTGGGGATAACTTCACAGGATACTGGGGTGGGATGTGAACCCACGACCCCCACATTCTAAAGAAGATGTTTTTCCATTGGACCCTGTGATTAGAGGCTGGGTTGAATCCTGTAATTCTAAAGGATGTCGTATTGGAGTTAATGATTGCCAACTCCTGGGGGAAACAAACCTCACATGGTACTGGTGTGGGATGTGAACCCATGACCCCAACATTCAACAAAATATTTGTTATCCGGATGTCATAATTGCCTTTGGGGGTAAATGATTGCCAAGTCCTGTGGGGAAACAATGTTCACAGGCTACTTGGGTGGGATTTGAACCAAGACCCACATTCACAATAAGATGTCTTATCCACTGGACCTGTGATGCCAACTGACTCCTGTGGTTAACAGCCGGTACCATCAAACACTTGAATAGATGCGTAAAAAATGCTTTTGGGATAAAGAAATATTATTTTTGATTTGACCCATTGCATCTAAACAAATCAGAAATTTTATAAAAATAGGTGAGTGTGCCTGTTGAAAATGACTTTATGATGAACAGAGATTTCTTACTTAAGAACTTGAAGATGAGACAAGAACAGATGGAGACTTCATACAACTTGAGGCTAGGATCAAGATAGATGCCAAAGGCAAATAAAAACAGCTAGAAAACAAAAGAAAAAACAGGACCCATGTTCACAAAGCCGCTTAAGAAAAAAAAGTAGCTAACAAAGTATAACAAAATTAATATATGCTTACAAAAAACAGGATAAGGCGACCAGCCAAAACATCATGTCAATCCATCTATGACTGGTATGCTGCTTATTTTTTGCTTAGCAGAAAATTGTTCCGATTAAAAGCAGTTCCATAAAATGCGGCCCTGGTCTCAGGCAAGGGTTGAGGATGGTTTACAGTCCTTAAACCAATGGATTCAAACTCTGATTCCCCGAGAAAACCTGGACCATCCCTACCTTGATGACATATGATTCCAACATCGTTGTCATGGCTACAGGTGAAGCTCACATCCCAGCCATTGTGACCACAACCGTTCAGACCCTCGTGATCTTCATAACACTCAAGGTTTCTTAGATAGATTGGACCTTTCCCTGATGGAAAAGTTGCTGAGTATAAAAAAAAAGAGATAATACTTTCAATTTTAAGTCATTCCATCTTTGCGATAAAATAATAGTTAACACTGTTGTGTAATTACACACTGATTAACGGTGATTGATTATAAATTTCATCCGTTATTGATTATCAGTAAATTGTGTCTACTTATGCAGCAAGCCGCTTGCGCATGCAATGCGCCACACCTGCTAAACCTGGGGGCAAATTCACAGAGCTGCTTCACAGTGAGCACATTTTCGTGCCAACTACCCCATATTTATAGCAGAAAAATCGGCTTTAAGCGTAAGTATAATGCACATGTTAGCAAGAAAATTAGAGAGCCCACATGGATGTGCATTCTTACAATGTTTATTTGCTTACAGTAAACATCGAAGGTTATCTTGTCGTTTCCAGTGCTTAAGGTTAGCAGCCCTATGAAATGGAACCCCTTCTCTTTACGATAAGTGCACTGGGTTCATTTACAGGCATTACACAGGACCTACGGCTTTATGCCCCATACGAAGGACGAAGCAATAATGGTTTTAAGCATCTTGCTTAAGGACACAAGTGTCACGACCGGGACTCAAACCCACACTCTCTGCTAATCAGAAACACCAGGGCTTGAGTCCGGTGTTCTTATTCGCTCGTCCAAGACACGCCATAAGACATAATACAAAACATTACTTCAATCAGAAGAAATAATTAGCATAGCAAATGAAGGGGGGAACACATTAATCTGCATGTAAAGAGAATATGAGGCTGTGAGATTAAGCCAAAACCTGGCAGAGGACAGCCCAGATGGACAGCTATTATTGATGCAATGAGAAGAATATGTCTAAACTGGCAGGGCTATTTATTAAGTAATAATAATAATAATAATAATAAAACATTCTTGTATAGCGCATATCACATTCACAGAGAAGTCTCTATGCGCTTTAAGATGAAAAATAGAGAAGTTATAGTAAGAAAATAGAGACAAGTTAAAATTTAGTTGACACAGTACGAAATACTGAAGGCTATTGCAAAAATAAACGTGTTTTTAGCTTTGTCTTAAATGAATTCACTGTTTTTACTTGTTTTATGTTGTCGGGAAGACTATTCCATAATTCTGCTGCTGCTACTGCAAAAGCTCTGACCCCATAAAATCTAGTGTAAGAGAAACTTAGATTACGTAATTGGCTGATGAAAAAATCAATAACTCTATATTGAAAATGTCATCGTACAAAATTAAAGAATAAAATGGTGAAGGTGTAAGATTTGCAAGAATCATGCCGGAAGCTTGGGGAGCTGTGCCTTGCTACAATAAATAGTACCGGTACATGAATAATACAGCAATCCGATTGGAAAAATGATCAGTGAAACATCACAGTAAACGTTTTGACAATACCGTATTATTCAAATATAAAAATGATAAACAGTATCATCAAGGCCAACATATATTCACATACCATTTTCCACATCTGCATATTCAAAGCCCATGTCTCTGCAGGCCACATTGGCGGCAGTTTTAGTCCAGCCAACATCGCAAATCGTACCCCAACGGCCGTCGTAGTAAATCTCTAACCGCCCCTCATTGTGTGCACCACCGTCCACCAAACGTAGAGCACCATATTCTATTCCAGATAAATGACAGCAATGCCATAAATGGTTATACAGGGCATACATGTACCAGTACGTACTGATTCTCCCGGAAATCTTTTTCCATGTCAAAGCCAAAGAAATAAAATTTGACAAAAGCATTAAGTCAGATTGCAACAACTTATGAAAGGTATTAAGAAATTTCTGAAACTGGTGGTCGATGAAATCACTGGCTATCCACCGACCTTCTCATCAGGCCCAAGATAAACCAACATCAACTCACCCTTTTTTCCCTCACACCTAACTCCAGCGTCTCCAGAATGATCACACCCTGTTTGATAAAGATCGCTGTGAGGACAGTCAAGAATTCGTGTCTCACTTCCCGAGCAGGAGACCCTTGACGTTAGGACTAACCCACTTCCTTGACCATAACTAGCGCTCCTGGTGTATTTGCTGGCTTTGGGATAACCCAACTGACGACACACCACAGCAGCATCGTTCATGTCCCAGCCCTCGTCACAGACTGTGTTCCATCTCTTGTTGTAGTAGACTTCAACAGTGCCAACCTCTTCCGATTTTGTTCCAATTAGTCTGACCTCACCTTCATTATCTGTTGGCATAATAATAATAATAATAATAACAATATTGATAATAATAATAATAATGAGTTCTTATATAGCGCTTTACCACACCAATTGGCATCTCAAAGCGCTTAGTATTTTTTCCTTCAAGGTATGCGGAGCTAATTTTTGAAGTGCGAGACCTGTTCCTTTAAATAGCACCATGTAATGGTTTCCAAGGTGCTTTGGCACAATATGCTGCCGATCGAACCAAGAACACCAGGTAAACCCCTTCTCTTTACGATAAGTGTAACTGGGTTCTTTTACGTGCTTTACACATCACTCGGGACCTGTAACTTTACATCCCATCCGGGACTCGAACCCACACTCTGCTGATCATAAACACCAGAGCTTGAGTACAGTGTTCTTATCTGCTCGGCCACAACACGCCAAGAAAGTTTATTCAAAAGTTTGGGGAAGTGATAACTATGTAGTTTGAAGTGTACTCTTTACATTTTAACCAAGTTACACGTAAGATGGTGGAAAGGATCAGGAAGCCAGTGTTTTTGCTTAAGCGCTAACACAAAGAGTCAAAACGACAGAATCCAAGTGTGAGTCCGAGTCATTGACTCGAATCTGAGTGACTGGAGTCGGAATCAAGCACAGTCAGAGTCGAGTGTCGTATAACACCAATGACAGGGTTGGAAAAACTTTAGAGAGATGAAAAGATTAGAACAGTTGTGACTTGTGTAAACCAAACTCATTGACATTCATAAATAATTCATCATCTTATTTAATTGTATTTAATACTTACAGGGTTTGTTTTTACTTTACACAGCACAACCATAGGTTTATTTTACTAGGGACTAATCAGATTCATCTTAAGACAAGTTGTCATTTGTGTTTAAGACATCACATTTTGCTTGGCAATCAAGATTAGTTCATTGGCCATGATGTCTTCAGATTAATTAATTTAAGCCATTTTTTTCAATTTGGACCATGGCTTTCGATTTTAACATATCAACAAGACTGGTGTGTTAACAAACAAGAATGCCCCGCTGGCATTAACTCAATTGCTTGGGTTATCCCTTGGACAACATTTGTTTTGTTTTAGCCATAATGACCCTGATATTTGACCAAAAGTATATTTTTTACAAACACTAGGCTTCTAGGGGATCCCAAGACCAATCCACTTAACCAAGTTTGGAGTTAATACTCCAAGTCCTTCTCGAGTTGTTGCTCGAACAACAATTCTTTTGTTTAAACCCTCTACTGTCAGTGACTCTTGGCAACATTTTCCAGTGAGTTGACCAACCATTTGAAACCATTCGACTGCCAAGGTTGTGTACGGTGGCACAACTGTGCACAGATCTAACTGTGTACTTTGTACATGCATCCCCTCATGGTATCATATTTCAGGCTGGCATAGTTTATCTATCATTCAAAACTACAGTGAATGGTATTGAATGGTCAGACAGCAAGAGGGTTAAGCCATAATGACCTTGACATTTAACTTAGGGGGTCCAAAAACAATAGGCTTCTGGGGGATCCCAAGACCAATCCACACACAAGGTTTGGAGTATATGCCAAGACCTTCTTGAATTATCGCTCAATGATTGTACGGACACTGATTGCACACACAAACACACGCACACATGTAACTGTAAGTGCCTGCGATCGTGGACCCTCCTTTGTTTAACTCTTTGTGATAGCAACCATGGACCACAATGTTTTCCTCTGTGATAACAACTGTGGACCAACATGTATAGTCCCTTTTGTTATACTAGGTCCACAGTTTGAATGTGGATAACTACCCATCCATACACACACAGAAGGACAAGGCAAACGCTATATGCCCCTTCAGCTTCGCTGGCGGGGCATAATAAAAAGGAAGTTAATGTCCCCAAAAGAACATTTTTCAAAATACAACAATTAAGTGAAACTAAAAACCTACATCGATCATCATAATTTATGACCTCATTGCAGACGACTCCAGCGCTTTGATCACTCCCCTCACAGTACGGCCAAAGTGTCTTCGGACAGTCACCCAAGCTCCTCTCCGACCCTCTGCATGACACATCACCGATTACAGCTTCGCCGGTACCATTTCCATAGTGTGCAAGGCCGTGGGTGGCTTTCCCTCCTAGTTTATAGCCGAGCTGCCGACACACAACTGTAGCATCGATTGTGTTCCAGAGAACCGAACAAACTGTTCCCCAGGCTCCATTGACATAAACCTCCACACGGCCTTCAGAGTATCTGTCGCCTCCTTCCAAGCGTACATCGTACTCATCTTGAATAGGAAATTACAATATGGAATAAGAGGAAAATTTTTGATACATGTACACTTTGGGAAATCAAATTTTAAATGTCTTTAAAGGATAATAATACAATATAAGTTATCACACAAGCGCGAGTGGAATACGGAAAAATGTAGCGCTCCTGCGTCCCATATCCAACAGGGCTGAAGGCTGAGATTGTGCCCTGACTTCTCTCGATCAGCAGGCAGAGAATCCTAGTTAAGATGGCGGCCCCCGAGTCACGACGTACTTGAATGTATTTTTTTTACATGTTTTTTTGTGCCATTTTCAAATCATCATATCTGGACAAAAGAATTATTTGGTAAGCCCTGTCATGTATCATAGTAATACTGGAAATGTAAGGAATAAAATGAGTAGGTTTTAATAGTATGGGATGTTTAGAAATGGGAGAAATTTGCAATCAAAATCTGATGAGGTGTCGGTCAAACACTTTCTCGATTTTAAGGTGCGTACAGATGGTGGGCTGTAATGGTGAGTGTACTGTTATTATGACCGATGTTAAAAGAGAGCCATAACACTAACAGAAGGTGGGCTAAGTAAAGATGCTCCGTATAGATGACTAACCTCGTCCATGTGAATGTCCGATGATGATCAAAAGAAGAGCGCTACTACTCCACAAACATTCCATCGTTGCAAACATGATAAGTTTCAAAGGGAGAGTTACCTACAAATACAAGACAGCACCGACCCACAAACTGAAAGAAAACAAACACTACTTTGTTTGACTTCTTTCGTGACTTTACGTGAACGCTTGTTTACAAATTCTGAGCGCTTGTATGGCGCTTGAGGGCGCTTATTTCCTTCCTCCATGTGTGATGTATAGGCTACTCGCAGTTTTCAGTTTCACTCCGAAAAAGACGCCGTAAAACCATAGAGCTATATATTATATAGCTCTATGCGTAAAACCCACCCGTTGCCTATACATAGCACTGTGCGTGTATCACACATAGCACGACGACGCGACGCCCGTATTGCTACTGTGCGCAGGTCATCCGCACTCGTATTACTTTCCGCATGCGGAGGCCGTCAGTTAGTCACACGCAGCATAGACGTACGCACACACAGAGCGGGCGCATAGCGTGACAATACTGTACTGACAATACTAGTGCATGCAGTGCAGTGACACGCAAACAAGGCACGCTAGCTCTGGCGGCCGTTGTGCGGCGCAAGTAAAACAAATAAATAAATGAAGACCAGATTAATCTCCAACGCCTTGGTCAAGGCTATATCATGTGATGGTGTACGCGCGTGTGAAAATATAAGTATTTCGACGTGATTCCATTTCAAAATTACGTCACCCTAAACTGCATAAGCCATTTTGAGATATGGTGGACACAATACTATGACAATATTAGGTTTGGGTAAATTTGTCTGTATACACCCAAACCAAACTCTGCACTCCTATAGCGACTACCATACCTCAAAAAGGCTATTCCTACCTCCATGGTTAGACACATGGTTATCACTAGATCAAAGAAGAATGAGAGGGGACCAGTTGCTCTTTAGTCTTTGACTTAGGCCTCTTTTGCGGGTTACCATACTTGAGCGGGCGCGTAGAGTGGATCGGCCACCGTGGATGTGCTGGATTCGAGCACATTTTAATGAACCAATTCTAGAATCCAGGGGCGAGGTGAGGGAGTTCAGACAACTCGTCCGGCGGACAACTCGACGGATCGGACAACTCGACGGGTCGAACAACTCGACGGGTCAGACAACTCGACAGTGAGACAGCTCGACGGAGCGCCAAGACAATATTGTCGACGGGTCAGACAACTCGACGGGTGAAATGTTGCTGATCTCCGTTACTGACAATGTTTGCACGAAGTTCCTGTACTGTAATTCCTTTTTTCAGTGAATTCACAATAAATATAAAGTTACCTTCGTATAATACTACATGCACGCTTTACACTTGAAAATATTAAACGGAAATAATGTACTGATTAGTAATAGTATCAGGCAATTGTTTGATTTTGTTCTCCATCTGGTTTTACTTTTATATAATTTGATGCAAACATCCATTTGTAGTGAAAAGGACATTCCAGCAAAAGATCCTGAGAAAAACTATACACGGAAAGTTGCCCGTAGATTCAATTCAAATATTCACCATTGAAATAGCATACATTTAATCACTTGGTGGTAAACATGATTTTACTATATTATGGTTTTTGCACTATTTTTGTAAGTGGTCATTTTATAGAGTCAGACACATCTATGATGATTGACAGTTTTTAATTTTTCGTCTAGACCTGAACAGTTTTTATGAATGAAAGTTCAGAAGTTCACTAGCACAAAACAACAATGGGTTATAAAAAGATAAATAAGTTTAAATTAATAATACACATTAATTAAACCCTTTCTCTTTAACCAAACAGACGCCAATATTAAATTAAAACCACTCCCTGTGCCATCAAATGATGCTCATGAATCCAAACAGGTCAGGTTGTAGTCACCGCTCCCTGTGCTCTCAAACGATTCTCCTCCAAAAAAATGCTCATCCAAACAAGTCCGGTTGTATAGTCACCACCCCAGACCCTCCAACGATGCCCCAGCTAACACAATACGTTGTTACAACGTTGCACAACGTTGTGATAAGGTGGCAATTTGGTCGATGGGATGACAACGTTTTGACTACGTTGCAAGAACGTCAGAACTTAACATGATCTACAACCAATGTTGTACATTGGTTGCATGTTGGTAATCTATGCAACGTTACCGAAAGGTTTTATACCTAACGTGTTCACAACATTGTATTTTGGTATTATTACAACGTGGTATTTAAGTTAAGGCAACAACGTTGTCGATAAGTCATATTTTGGTCTCAACAAAACGTAGTAATTTTGTTGCGACAAGCACGTTGTCTGCACGTTGCATTGTGGTTTTATCAAAACGTCACAATTAATTCGCGGCGGTCACGTTGTCTTGACGTTGTATTTTGGTATTATTATAACGTAGCATTTAAGTTGTGGCAGTCACGTTGTCTACACGTTGTAATTTGGTAACATTAAAATGTAGCAATTATGTTGTGACTAGCATGTTGTCTGCACGTTGCATTTTGGTTTTATCAAAACGTTATAATTAAATCGCGGCGGTCACAATGTCTTGACGTTGTATTTTAGTATTATTATAACGTAGCATTTAAGTTGTGGCAGTAACGTTGTTTACACGTTGTTTTTTGGTAACATTAAAACGTAGCAATTATGTTGTGAAGAGCACGTTGTCTGCACATTGTATTTTGGTTTTATCAAAACGTCATATTTAAATCGCGGCGGTCACGTTGTCTTGACGTTATATTTTGGTGTTATAAAACGTAGCATTTAAGTTGTGACAGTCACGTTGTCTACACAATGTATTTTGGTAACATTAAAACGTAATATTTAAGTTTCGGCTGTATGTTGTCTTGTCGTTGTATTTTGGTTTTGCACACAAAAGTAGCCTACTGTTGTGACAGCCCGTTGTCTTAATCTTCAAACGCATATTGTAACTATCATCTTGTAGATTTATCACAACGTAGTATCTTTGTTTTTACCATCACGCTGTGACATATTGTATTTTAGTTTAATTACAACGTACAAATAATAGTATTTATGTTTTGACTATGATATCGTTTGGCGTTGTATTTTAGTTTGTATTGGCGATGTTTAGACCATTTTGTTGAATAGTTCAAGCAGCTCGTTTGAATGGTTTTGGAGGACATGGTAGGCCTAATGTTTGACATCGCAAACATGTTTTTGTTCTCAATTTAGTTTTTTATTAATATCGGTTGTCATAAATTAGGCACTTGAGGAGCGGCATTTCTATCAGATTTTCATTTAATGATGAATCTGAACAGTACTAATCATTAATTGCATTTAATTGAGCTTATTGTGTCAAGCAGCAGTGCGCTGGTAAGGGGTGAGATTCGATTCTACCCCCCCCCCCACCACCACCACCACCTGTACAGCGGCATTCCAAGCTGTAGATAGAATCTTCTAGAGAAACATTTACCCTTGATAGGATTTTCTATCCTCACTTAGGCCGTTTTGTCCCCCACTAAAAACTTCCTCTAAAACCATTGTGTTAAATAGTTCAAGCAGATCGTTGGGATGGTTTCGGAGGACATTTATTAGCTAACAACATTGGTAGGCCTAATGTTTGTCATCACGAACAATGTTTGTTCGCAATTTATTTTTTTATATCGGTTGTCATCAATAGAATAGGCACTTGAGGAGCGGCCTCCCTATCAAATAGGCATTTAATTATCAATCTGAACAAACCATTAATTGCATTTAATTGACTTTATTATGTCAAGCAGCAGTGCGACGGTCTAGGGAGAGATTTGAGTCTACCCCCCACCACCACCACCACCACCTGTACAGCGGCATTCCAAGCCGTACATAGAATCTTCTAGAGAAACATTTACCCTTGATAGGATTTTCTATTTTACTTAGGCCGTTTGTTCACCCGCTAAAAACTTTTTCTAAAACTATTGTGTTGAATATTTCAAGCAGCTCGTTGGGATGGTTTTGGAGGACATTTATTAGCTAACAACTATTGGTAGGCCTAATGTTTGACATCGCAAACAATGTTTGTTCTAAATTTAGTTTTGAATATCGGTTGTCATAAATAAAATAGGCACTTGAGGAGCGGCCTTGCTATCATTGGCATTTAATGATCAATCTGAACAGTTAATACTAATCATTAATTGCATTTAATTGAGCTTATTGTGTCAAGCAGCAGTGCGCTGGTGAGGGGTGAGATTCGATTCTACCCCCTCTCCCCACCACCACCACCACCACCACCTGTACAGCGGCATTCCAAGCCGTACATAGAATCTTCTAGAGAAACATTTACCCTTGATAGGATTTTCTATTCTCACTTAGGCCGTTTTGTCCCCCACTAAAAACTTCCTCTAAAACCATTGTGTTAAATAGTTCAAGCAGATCGTTGGGATGGTTTCGGAGGACATTTATTAGCTAACAACATTGGTAGGCCTAATGTTTGTCATCACGAACAATGTTTGTTCTCAATTTAGTTTTTTATATCGGTTGTCATCAATAGAATAGGCACTTGAGGAGCGGCCTCCCTATCAAATAGGCATTTAATTATCAATCTGAACAAACCATTAATTGCATTTAATTGACTTTATTATGTCAAGCAGCAGTGCGACGGTCTAGGGAGAGATTTGAGTCTACCCCCCCCCCCCCCCACTACCTGTACAGCGGCATTCCAAGCTGTAGATAGAATCTTCTATACAGAAACATTTGCCCTTGATAGGATTTTCTATATTACTTAGGCCGTTTGTTCACCCGCTAAAAACTTTTTCTAAAACTATTGTGTTGAATAGTTCAAGCAGCTCGTTGGGATGGTTTTGGAGGACATTTATAAGCTAACAACTATTGGTAGGCCTAATGTTTGACATCGCAAACAATGTTTGTTCTAAATTTAGTTTTGAATATCGGTTGTCATAAATAAAATAGGCACTTGAGGAGCGGCCTTGCTATCACATTGGCATTTAATGATCAATCTGAACAGTTAATACTAATCATTAATTGCATTTAATTGAGCTTATTGTGTCAAGCAGCAGTGCACCGGTCTGGGGGAGAGATTCGATTCTTCGCACCCCCCCCCCCCAACCACCTGTACAGCGGCATTCTAAGCCGTACTTAGAATCGTCTAGAGAAACATTTACCCTTGATAGGATTTTCTATCCACACTTAGGCCGTTTTGTTCCCAGCTAAAAACTTCCTCTAAAACCAAATTTGTTCCTAAATTTCAAAGACACTTTCAAATTTTGAAGTACTTTAGTGTACCACTAAGTATGTTTTGTTTCAGTTTTGAAGAAAAAAGAAAGACATACGTTTCCGCTCAACCTGCCGCATTGACCAGCGTGCGGAATGCTGCATGTCTAGTAAAAATTAATTTGACAACGTCATGACAACGTAAATATCACATATGCAAATTTGTAGATTGGGCTTAGAAGTTGTACAATACATACAAACAATTTCACGAAATTTGCCAAATTTTTGAACTAGGTGTACTGGTTTCTTCTGTACTTGTCTAAACTAACAGAGGAAAATATGGATAAATATAATTCAGTAACTAAACATGTAATTTTAGTTCAGAAATATTAATTAAATGGAAACAATTACAAAAATATATACCCCCGTGATTGCAAAAGTCAGGAAATTGGTCTGTATATATAGTACATGCTGTACGATGTATAGTATACAGGTACAGTGAAGTCCGGTTACGACAACGCGTAGTAGGGACCTACCATGGTAAGTTTGTAAAAGTAATTCATTGATCATGTTGACATATCACTTAACAAAATTATTCATGAAATTATTGTATGATTAATCGATATAGCAATCAATAAATAAGATAGGGCTGACGTTGTGACAACGTTCACGGTACTGAAAAAAATACATTGTTGTAACATTCTTTTTAATTGATTATTTACAACATTGCAACGTTGTGTATACGTGCCAACAACGTCGTTGTTTCGTTGCATCATTACGTTCTAAAGACGTACAGGGGAGTCGACAAAGATTCGTTGCTACAACGTTACTTAGATAACTATATAACAACCAAACAAACACGCTCTGAGAACGTTGTTGCAACGTTAAATATAAGTTGTAATAAGGTCACTGGAAACGTGTCTTAAACGTACCAACAACGTGGTTGTTACGTTGCGTCATTACGTACGGAAGACGTATAGGGGAGTCGACAAAGTTCCGTAGCTACAACGTTATATTAATAACGTTACTTACACCAAAGTCTGACTTCATTACAACGTTGAGAAAACGTCAAACTGTTAGCTGGGGCTCCTTACAAAAAGGTCCGGTTGTAGTCACTACTCTCTGTATACTCCAAAATGGCTCATCCAAACAAGTCCGGTTGTAGTCCCCACCCCAGTACCCTCCAACGATGCTCCTCCAAAAAGGTCCGGTTGTAGTCACTACTCTCTGTATACTCCAAAATGGCTCATCTAAACAAGTCCGGTTGTGGTCACTACTCCCTGTACCCGCAATGATGCTCATCCGGTTGCAGTCGACACTCACTGTATCGTTCAATCGCGATGCTCATTCGAACAGGTTCGGTTGTAGTCACCACTCCCTGTACCCTTCAAAGATGCTCATCCTAACATGTCCGGTTGTAGTCACCACTCCCTGTATCCTCCAAAAAGGCTCATCCAAACAGGTTAGGTTGTAGTCACCACTCCCTGTACCACAACAATGCAAAGCCAAATAGGTCCGGCTGTAGTCTACTCTCCACAAAAAGACAGCTGAACTGAGGAAAATTTTTAAGGGCACAGACAAATTTATCCGTATGCATTTACATATCTGGCAAATTGCAAGAAAAGTTTATTTCTAGAGTTTCAGGCGGGATCAAATTTGTTTGCATTTTACAAACACAATTTTGCTAAGGCAAGTTAACAATTGTTATTAACTTGTTTTACCTCGGTGGTTAGCTTGTTGTTCGTGCTTGCTGTTCTAGAACCTCAAATGATAATAGTATTTTGACTGATGGCAATTGTCTTTACTACTTAAAGAACGGTTACAGGATGCTCTCAATAGTTTTACTATTACCCTTTTTACGGCCGAATAGACATCGTAGATAATTAATAACCATTTTAAACTTAAAATTTGCATTTAGTAATAAAGAATTCAAGTCAAAAATGCACCTCTCCGCGCGGCTTTTTCAGGTATTTTTTTCTCAGTGACTCACTTATTATTATCCCATGCATTACCAAATCTTTTGTAAGACTCCAACTCAGCTCAGTGAAGATTTCAGCATGCAAAATACTTCATCATCTTCAAGAAGAAAACATGATCTGCTTTATGCAGAAAACAAGTCGAAGAAAGTTAGCAATTTTGGATGACATCTATAAAGTCAGGTAACTAGCCATACACATTACCTGAGATAACCCCAATACTCTAAGAAACAATGTCATCTAAGTTGTCCTAGAGCTGTCTTCTGTTTATAGAGCTGTCTTCTGTTTATAGAGCTGCCTGCCACAACATCATTTTTAGCAATAACAGTTTACACGCTGTGGAAAACAAAAAAGAATTTTAAAGCCTGTGGACGGAAAGGTTACAAGCTGTGGAAATAACGGTTTGAGGCTGTTGAGGAAAGGTTAGAGGCTGTGGAGGGAAATATATATTTTTTCACACTTACCCTCATACTTTACATCACATGGTGACGCTTAATCTTCTACTCAAGTTCAGCATTCACTGATGACGGTGTAAGCATTAGTTTTGGTTCAAGACGTTAGTTTAGGGACTAGTTTTTGCTGTCCTTAAAGTGTGAAAGTACTTGTAGTGTGCCACCGCAAAGGAAATTAGATTTAGCATCTTATAACCAAGACTAAGTACTACACCAGTCACACCTTTTACTTAACCTCTAGCCTTTAAACCTGCTGAAAGAGCAAAGAGTTAGTCTTATCTCTAGGCCGAAACTTTAAATACTTTAGGCCTTTACTGTCTTACCACTCATACATACCACTGGCGTCTTTCCCCGTGGATAATCTGCTCCTTTCCCCCTCTCTGGTCTTCTTTAGTCTTCCTTTTTTGTGACTTAATCATTTCTATTTACTTATTTTTTCGCAGCACCCACAAATAAGCGGTTTAGAAAAGTTATTTGCAATGAGCTGCTGTACAGCTTGAAACTACAGCTTAAAAACACAAATGAGTTTGCTACGGATTTCCTCTTTTTTCAAATTGCACCTTGACTTTAATTTAATTGAGAAAGGGTTTCAGCCATGTTGTTTATTAGTTATTTATTGTCTTATTGGTGTTTAACTTTCAAAGACTTAATACTCCGTTGAAAATATCTACATTCAGATTTGCTGTAATGCTGATAATTAGGAATATGTAAATGATAATTTAGCTGTGCTAAATTATCAATTAAATCCTCCTAAGTCCTACCCAATCATTAGTCATCAAACAAATGGTGATTGGACTGGAATATTTGAAAGAATTATCAATTCTAAACGCTTATGGCGGTGGATTTTGTGCCCACAGTACAATCTGTATTTTATTAATGTTAATTTTATTTTTGTTTTATTTCCAGAGAGAATATTACTCATCTTTGAAGAACAATTCTTCCTTTATAAACATTACGCTATTTGAAATATAATCATGACAATTATAAGTAGACATGACAACTGACGACTTTTAATATCAACCCTGGCAGAAATTTTCAGTAAGACTAGTCTCCTAACTTAAAAGCATCATTGGCTTCGACCAATTTGCAAATCAAGAAATGCCAGAACGGTGCGGAGTCCCCTTGAAAGCTATTTAAGCATAGAAAGTATCAACAATTGTCGAAGATCGGGGTGGGGATAGGGTAAACAAGAGGAGGGACTCTGCAAGAGAACAAGTTAGAACTTCTCTTACCGTTCGCAGTCTTCACAATCTTGTCTTTATCTTGAAAGGTCAACTTGCCTTATCCGACCTCCACTATTGCTCTCTATCATTAACTTTGTTATTTTGTTTTGTTTATTAATTTTAATTAACTAGCGTATTTTAACTAATAACTTAGTAACAGCCGGTTCTTTAACTATCATGACTCAAATTTGGGAGATTTATGTAGATTCATTTCAAATCAATTTATTTATTCACCATGTGAAAACACATGAAATTATTTTTTCCACACTACTTTTGTAAAAATTGCATAACCCCTTTTTATGAATATGGTGTCTGCGCAAACATTATAAGATTGTATTTACTGCCAGTTGCTCGAGAGATGGAAAATAAAACAAGAGCTGTTTCGTAGCGCAGCGCTGCGCTACGAAACAGCTAATAAAGTCCAATATATTCTATTATCAAAGAGGTGAATCGCGAAAGCGAACTTAAAAAGTGGAGGACGGATATACGGCAAAGTTTTCCTTACCTTGATCCTCTGGCGACCTCCAATGTACGTCCAGATCCATAGACAAAACACACACCCATACCACATATTCGTAGATCTTCAAAGATGCTCACTCTTCCTGCTACTCAGGAAACAGTCAATGCCTCTTGAAGCTTGGCTGGACGGGAGCTCGCTGCTGGCTGCCGTGTCTGCCGTGTCTGCCGCAAGTCGTTCCCCGTCTTGGTCCACCGCTTAATTACAGCTGCATCAGTCCTTTCCCGTCTCTGACTAGGGAAAACAACCCATAAACCCATCATCAACGCTACTGTTAAAGTCAAATGGGGCATTTTATCCAATATTTTAAGTCTATGATTGTTGTTAAATGATTATTTTTGGAGTTATGTAATAGGATTAGACGTCTTTGTTCCTTAATAAGTCACAAAACACCTGTTACATGACAAAGTGGAATGCTCCCTCGAGTTTGTCAGGGCTCCCGAGTCAGCGAGTTCTTTGTGATACATTCGTAGATAAGTTACGTAATGAAATTCTTGTAGCTGGACAAGTAGGTTACAATGATGATTCAAAGGAACGTGTAGTAAAAATAATAAACTTAGAACCTGCTGGATGTTTAAAATATGGTACGAATTGGAGCCATATTTAAAAAATAATCCTCAATACAGATTTGGCCAGATTTAGGTGCATAGCTCATAAACTGCTCGTAGAAACTGGAAGAAACTTCGGTTTATAATTTAATCAACGTTTTGTACACACTGTACGAGAGACCATGGAAACGGAAATGCATTTTGTATGTTCTTGTCCGATGTATAATTCTTTGAGAAAACCATGTATGACACTATTTGTAAAAAAAAATAATGCAGAATTGGTATTTTAACGGAAAGAAAAAAAATTAGTGTTTTAATGACCTCTCCCAGGAAAAACACAAAAATCTCAATAATTTGCCAAATGATGCCTGTATG
The DNA here is from genome assembly GCA_032158295.1 of Pycnopodia helianthoides. Taxonomy (NCBI): domain Eukaryota; kingdom Metazoa; phylum Echinodermata; class Asteroidea; order Forcipulatida; family Asteriidae; genus Pycnopodia; species Pycnopodia helianthoides. The sequence continues at coordinate 2,319,064 of CM063246.1, read as the reverse complement.
ACTGTCTACCCTTACCCCCCCCCCCAATTTATTATTATTTTTTATTTTTTTAAGATGACATTACAGTCAGGAATTAGTTCATACCAACAGAGTAAGATTGGAAACACTTTGGGGAGGGGGGGGGGAGCCCAACACAATAAAACAGCTCAGCCTGAAAACGGTCTGAAAACGACTGGCTGGGTCGGCCAACTCTATTACCTGCAGCTTACACATGACTTTTTAAAATCACAGTGCTATAAGTCAACAACACACAAGGTTTGAAGTTGTCCAAGCTGAAAACTCAATTTGCAGTAAGAAATACACTCCAACCATGGCGTTCCATCATTTTACGCAATATTCACAAATAACTAGCTTCAAAGACCCCCATTTTCAGCTTCAAGATAAAAAAGGGGGAAAAAGGAAGAAAAAACCACCTTTTACAGACGGGGCCGCGCCTTGATTTTAAAGAGTTTTTACTTGTATTCTTGTTGTAAGTTGATAACATATTCATGGCTAAAAACACATTAAAAGTAGAGAGAGCTGATGGAACAAAATATGATGACAAGGTTGAATGCTAGAACCTCACTTCAACAAGTTGTACATTTTATTTATGAAAGCTCATTTAGGTAGTAAAAGTTCAAAATCATGCTACCGACGTGTAGTGAAAACATTATACATTAAAATGTTAACTTACTTCTGTAAACACAATTAAAACACTGAGTAAATAATAAGACAATCTTACAATCTATGTCAAGCTGCAATGTCTATCTAAAAATTAAGAGTCTGAATAATATTTGTTTGAAAAGGTTATATTAAAAATAGAATACTAAACACCTTAAATAGCTATAAAATACATGGAAGGCGAGTACCGAGTACTGACTTCTATTTCACATAAAATACAACGTGAAGTTGCAATCAATAGAGTCTGAATAATATTTGTTTGAAAAGGTTATATTAAAAAAATTATGTTAACACCTTAAATAGCTATAATATAGTTGCGTAGAAGGGGAGTACTGACTTTTATTTCACATAACAAATATATATACATATACATGTATAAAGTGAAAAAATAGGTTTTGAATAAATTACATTTTGAAAATCCTTGTCAAAAATATTATGGGAGTACTACTTTATACAATATTGGTAAAAACAAAAAAATGAAACCGAAAAACAAAGTGCAGTTAAACAAAGCTATTGAGTTAAAAAGGAGCTGCAATGTCTATGGTGTAAATTCAAACTTGCCTTCATCAAGCAAACCTTATCATTTGTGAGATTAAAGAAAAACAATATTGAGGTTATACATGTAATATGAAAAACAATAACACAATCACAAGCTGCATACATGAAATTCTAAAAAACCTCTGTTTAAAACATCCTATATTTAAATTCAAACATAAGTGCCTGTCACCCCATTGTGCACTGGAACAAATGGTACACCCCCCCCCCCCCAAAAAAAAATTGTTTTGCCAATGTGAGGATTCATCACAAAGCACTGAGCTTCATCTTTAAGATGAGTTGTAAATGTTACCATAGTGATTTGTAATGTGACATTGCACTTTGCTTAGCAGTTAAGATTGATTCGCAATTACGACCTATCTTAGCTCTTTGAGAAATTGAGCCCTTGTTTGCTTATTTTCCCACGGTACAGTAACAAAATAAATCACGAAGATACCCTTGTAGTGTAAACAATCTTTTATGCCCGGTTCCTGCTCACTTGCTCATAGCCTAGCTCTGTGGTGATATTTCACTGCCTCAAAAGTTAACAGTGTGATGCATTATTGTCAATACTGGTATGCTTAGCAAAGTGGTCATTTCACTTCTTCAGTTCTAATTTACTTTTAATGGCAAAATTTTCACCCAAAATGATATTCATTTTTTCAAAATATATATATTTTTTCTTTGACTGATAATGCTGTTTTAAGACGAAAAACATATATACAACTTTTGCATATCCAATGGACAATACATGCAACATGCAAAGATGTGTGCATTTACTGCCCCGACCTGTGAGTCTTGAAAATTGAATATAGGAGTCCTATATTGTACAAGTATTGAATGCATGTGAGTGCACTGTAACCGAATATAATCACCAGGTGAAATCTGGAGTATTTAATTTCAAGAGGCAAAGTTGAGTGAAATAGAAAAGCCAGATTTCACCGGGTGATTCAATATTTGTTTTACATAACTATTACATCAATGTAGATCCTTGATATTTGAAAATATTTTCCCAATAAACACAAGGTAGACACGGAAACTCGTCCATGGGAAATTTGGTCTATTGAAGACCCATGTGGCACAGAGTGTGAATGATTAATTGCCATTTTCATTTTTACCTACCCCTTGTGCTAGTTTTGGCTCAGGTGTTTCCCCAGGTGCTGGGTAAGGTGCCTGACTGGGCGGTTGGTACGAAGTCATGATAGTGTCACTCTGGTTAGGTGGTGTGTAGGGTGATATTACCTGACTGGGTGGCGGGTAGTACTGGGATATCCCACTATAAGGTGGGGCAGTACCCTGACTGGGTGGTGGATAATAATGCACAGCACCTTGAGTAGGTGGTGGGTAGGGCGCGTCACCCTGAGCAAACGGAGGGTAGGGCGCAGAACCATGAGTGGTTTGTGGGAAGGGTGGACCGGCCGGTGGATACAGCTGGTTATAAGCTGTGGGTGTATCACCTTGGTTCATGGCACCAACCGCAAATATATTATTTGGGTAATTGATAGACATTGCACGGGCGTCATCGTAGGATGGAGGGGGTGCTTCCTGAGAGGTGGCTGTTGGATTAAATGTCACAGCTGCTTGGGATGGACTGTAGTCCACTGATTGAGAAGTGCCATAGGCTGGATTAGTTAAACCTGAACTTGGATGAACTGTGACTGACTGGTTCTGCGCTGCCACTAAAGTGCCTCGAGCCTGTGAAACCGACAAAATACAGAAGTATTTGTCAAGTATTGTTTCAATGTTTAAAGCGACAATCTACAGACGGTCTACAGTAGGGGTTTTTGGTTACACCATGGAAATAATTTCTCCTGACTGGGGGGTGGTTTTGAAAAGAACCGGTTGAGTAACAACTTGACGTTTTCCGTCAGTATAACTGTATGATGCAATCTTCAGGAAAATGCTGCATACTGCTTAAGTAATGTGGCAAAAGATCAGTTTGGTGAAGTGCGAAGGCGGGAAACTGGAACTTGTGGGAGTGTCTGTGCTCTGAACTGTGTCAGTGGGAAACACGTCCAGTGTTCGAAATAGTTCTTTTTGAGGTGGTCAATTTCAATTATAAAAAGCTCTCAAATTTGATAAAAAAACTAAACCATCAACACGAATTAATTCATTCTCACAAAAATCCCTGGTATGTTTACAAATATTATGTGCTTGCACAAGCACTGAGTAAACGCAGCCAGAATTATAATTGAGCAAATTGAGCACAAAGTTGAGTATGTACGGAGTATGTATACCTGTGCCAGAGTTTTCTGTCATTACTGTGATGCAAATACAGCCGGCATTTTGCCCAGGTTGGAATTTCACCTCTCGCATACTACGGTGACAAAGTTCTTATTAGTGCTAACCGCTAAGCCAGCAGTCTTTTTTGGGGGTAATGCATCAAAGAAATCTATGATCAATGATGTGGACCCAACTGCACTCTTTTCTATTGGCCCGCTTTTTGTGAAAATGATTTCTCCACGATAAACTATAGAGGGCGCATTGTGTTGTGAATCGCCCGTATTGACTTAACTTCAACTATAAGACATTGGGGGCCAGACGCTGTTTCAATGTCAAGCTTACCTGGTTATTGGTTTTCTTTGAACAGCGGAACTTGAGGACTGAGAAGAGAACGATCACGCCAAATATGCATCCAACAATGATAGCTACTATAGCTCCCACACTTAATCTGAAAACGTATGCTGATGAAAAATAAAAGTAATACAAGTAAACTGAAGAATCTTTTATTTCATTGATGCACATGGGTTAATAAGCCTTGAACACTGGGTATTGTACAGGCCCTGTCAAGCAAATTCTCTAAGGCATCTCAGGTGAGCTTTGAACCAACAAGCTACTGCTTTCTAGGGCTTATAACACGTAACGCGATCAATACATACATGTACAGTACTCAATGTAAAATCTATTAGTACGCACGAAGCATATAGCTGCCGAGCGTCCTTCATAAATATTTATCAATATAGGACTCCTATATTCAATTTAGAGTGAATGCATGGCAAAACAAAGTACGACATGTGATGTGTGTTCCACCAATCAAATGACAAGGATTTGAAAGATTTCATGTGTTCTTCCATTGGGGTGAGTACAATTTGTGGTATGGAAGTCCTGGGCTTGATTTCACAAAGCACTACAATTCATCTTCAGAAGATGAGTTTCAGTATTGTCATAGTGATTTGCTTTATAGCAGTCACATTAAGACTTAATCACACTTTCGATCAATCTTGGTTTGGGCTCTTTTGTAAACATGGTTACATCATCTATAGGATTTGGTACATGTAATCATAAAAAATATAATTAGTTTAGTTCGGAAGTACAAAAGCCCATAAGCGCCACAAAAAAACACAAAAAATCTAATCCGTTATTACAGATTCGAATCCGTTATAACGCATTCGCAATCCGTTATTACTGATTCTCAATCCGTTATTACAGATTCATACTTTGTTGATTGATGCATGACTTGTAGTAGATTGCTAGTCCACCATCAAGTGCACATAATGCCACTGACAGCTGTAAATACAGAAATTGTTCGGTTTTGTTTCAATTCAGTCGGGGTTCAACTTATAGTAGGGTCATATCTTTGGATTCCGTGACCGTTTTTTTGCTACCCATTTTTTTGATGGATTTGACTTCATGAACATTTAAAAGGAAAAGTAGCTCCTATATACCTCTGAAATGTGATAGGAACTTTTTTTTATAGCGCAATATTCAAAATGGCCGCTGATGCCATCTTGAAAAACATAATTGGTAACAGCTCGGGCACCAGATGACCTAGAAAGACAACAGAGATGTAAATTTTCACTATTTATGGCATGACAATTCCACTGGAATGGTAATTGTAGAGTTTGTGGATCGTTTTTACCCCTAAATCCAAGACGGCTGCCGTCGCCGTCTTGAAAATTATGAAAATTGATAGCTCTGGCACCAGAAGAGCTGTAAGTACAAATAGTGTGTAATTTTCCACTATTTCTGGCATAACAGATTCACTGAAATGGTAACTGTAGATGTTTGGGATCACTCTGACCTCTTTATCCAAGATGGCCACCATTGTTATATTCAAAATTATGAAATGTGATATCTCTGGCACCAGAAAAGCTAGAACAAATAGGGTGTCGTTTTGCACTAGTTCTGGCATTACAAATCCACTGGAATGATTATTGTAGAGTTTGGGTATTATCCTGACCTCTAAATCCAAGATGGCCGCCGTCAACATCTTGAAAATTATGAAATGTGGTACATGTAGGTCTATACCATTTAAAATACCATTATCATTACCATTGTTATTACCATTTTACGTTATTAAATGGTGTTATCGATATAGTGTCCTGCCTTTAAAAAAAAAAAGAAAGGAGGAGGGCCTTTTTTCTTTTAAATGGCAGCCCAACACATTTTTTAAGACAACCAGCAGGGCTATTTTTCAAGATGGTTGCCAGTTTTTTTCGGTGTGCTTAAGTCTAAAAATACGAAAATATTTTTTTTAATTTTTTTTATCTCGCCTGAGATCATTCAAAGAAATATTTTGTTTAATTTGCTAAAAAAAAGAAAAAGAAATTAGGGGGCCTATATAAAAGGAACACTGAACATGATTTTTTTAATATTTGGCCTAAGTCAAGGACGTAGCATTTTAAGAATAGACCTCCAACCACTATTGCTTACATTGATAGCAGCAATCGGAATACAAAAATTTACGAGTGTGAACAAAAAACTGACAAACATTGATCTGTCTTTGAAGTTGTCTTCTTTACGATGTGGCAAACTTACCAGATGATCTTTGTAAATTATTGGTTGAATGGATTGTTTCTTCAAAAATGGAGAATCGGAATGAATTCACTTTTGAACATGTTGAAAGGAGCAATGCTTTATTATCAAGGACCCACAATGTACCATCGACCTGATTTGGTGGCCAGTTGATTTTGAATAATAAGACAAGATAAAAACTTACGATCTTCATAATCCCTGCTGCAGATGACACCAGCATCTTCGCTATGGTCACAGTTATGACTGCTTGATGGACACTCCCTCAGGTGACTCTCAGAGCCAGTACAGGCAACGTTGTCCAGAACTATTTCCCCACTACCCTGGCCGAAATAGGCTTCAGTTTTGGCTGATATTGCGCTTCCAAAGCCGAGCTGCCTACACACCACTTTAGCATCCATGATGTCCCAATCGTCATCACACACTGTTCCCCATGCATTGTTTAGATACACCTCAACACGGCCCTCAAGTTGGCTGGAACCATCCACAAGCTGTACATCATAATTCCCTGTATAGATTAGTAACAAAATGTCATGAGAGGCTTTTTAATCAAATTTGCCTGCAGAAAGAAAAATTGCACTACTTTTAAAAAACAACAGTGATTCTGTTGAAACACCTCATCAGCCCTTATAAATTCTAGCTATCCAAAGATATGCACAAACAAAGTTCCTGTGCAAGACAAAAAGTGACCTACATACCTGGGCCCAATTTCATGGCTCTGCTTACTGCGGAATTCTGCGCTTACGGAGCCCTTGTAGCACATCATTCCATGCTATGTAAGCGCAGAAATCCGCGGTAAGCACAGCCATGAAATTGGGCCTGAGCTCAAATAGCTACAGACCACGCTTGCATCTTCACTATGGCCACAATTGTGAATTGTTGAATGATGACATAGGTAGATGTTACTCTCTGTGCTTGTACAAGCGACATCATCCAAGACTATATGTCTCCACTACCTTCTAGTTTTACCATTAGTGCAAAGTGCTATTCCCTTCCATGTTGAGTACAGAAATAAAACTACGACTGTTCTGAATAATTTTCAATTCAATTTCCAGTTTGAACCAGAGGTCAAGGTCAAATCAGAGTCATAATGCAACATTTGTTCAGTTTTCCAAGACCTTTCTGTTGATGAATAGGATGTATAAATCCATTCCGATGTTCAGAAGTTAAGATTTTTTTACAAAATAAACTTTGAAACTATATCCCTGATGCAAATTTAGCATCTATTAAATTGTTACGGTACCTGCTGCTAAAATATAGGATTACAACTGCCTCTAGCTACCCGCAGGCAATCTTGGTGGTCTAGTTGGTGAGACATCTGCTCTGAAATGGCAAGGGTCATGGGTTCAAATCCCACCTGAGTAATAATATGCCCTCTAGATTTTTCACAGGAATAGGGAAAGTACTGAATATACAGTGCTTCACACACATCGGTATATATTGGGTAAAAAAAAAAACCTGATATTCTTTATCCATACGGCAAATTTAATACTATTAAATTGTTGCTGTACCCACAGCTAAAACATAGAATTTGAACTGCCTCTAGCTACCATCCCGTGCAATCTTGGTGGTCTAGTGGGTAGACATCTGCTCTAGAATGGCAAAGGTCGAGGGGTAAAATCCCATCTGAGTAATATACATGTGTTTTTTTTTTCACCGGTATACAGTGTTTAGCACACATTGGTGTATGGGTATAAACAACACAATAAAAATAATACTGCTGGTGTCTGACTGATGCAGATAAACAAACGATTTAAATTAACATGTAGAGTACTTATAAAAACCAAAACATACTTATGGAGTCCCTGCAGACTACACCAGCATCTTCACTGTGACCACAATTGTGACTTGTTGAATGTTGGCAAAGGACGATGCTACTCTCTGAGCCTGTACATGCGACATCATCCAACACTATGTCTCCACTACCCTCACCAAAATAGGCCGACTCTGTGGCTGATGTTGCACTTGAATAGCCAAGCTGTGTACACACCACTGTAGCATCAATGATGTCCCATTGGTCATCACACACTGTTCCCCATGTACCGTTTACAAGCACCTCAACACGTCCTTCTGAGCTAGTGCTTCCTCCAACAAGTCGAACATCATAAAAATCTGTTATGCAAGACAAAAGTCTAAAGATTTTAACTTTTTGGATAATATATTTAGTCTTGTATTTTGGGTGATGTTTTTTTGAAAGACAAACCACAGGAATAATTATTATGAAAATAAAACAACCCCAACTTAAAGAAAAAAAAGGGAGATGAAAAGGCTTGCATGGTTTTTCTTTTCTTCATATCCACAGCCGATATTGATGGGATATATTGAACAATACAAATGTTTAACTAGAGCTATAGCGTTTGTAAGGCAACAGTGTTGGGGTTTTTTTTCACAGGAATCGGGAAAGTACTGAATATACAGTGTTTAACACACATTGGTGTATTGGTATTAATAACATAATAAGAATAATACTGCTGGTGTCTGGCTGATCCAGATAAATAAATGATTCAAATTAACATGCAGAGTACTTATAAAAACCAAAACATACTTATGGAGTCCCTGCAGACTACACCAGCATCTTCACTGTGACCACAATTATGACTTGTTGAATGTTGGCAAAGGACGATGCTACTCTCTGAGCCTGTACATGCGACATCATCCAACACTATGTCTCCACTACCCTGACCAAAATAGGCTGACATTTTTGCTGATGTTGCACTTGAATAGCCAAGCTGTGTACACACCACTGTAGCATCATTGATGTCCCAGAGGTCATCACACACTGTTCCCCATGCACCGTTTAGAAACACCTCAACACGTCCTTCTGAGCTAGTGCTTCCTCCAACAAGTCGTACAGAATACAAACCTATAATGATGCAAGACAAAAGTCAAAAGATTAACTTTTTGGATAACACAATTAGTCTTGTACTTTGGGGTAACTTTTGTTTTAAAGACAAAACAAAGGACTAACGATTATAAAAATAAAACCTCCACTTGTTTTCAAAAAAGGGGGATGAAAAGGCTGGAACAGTTTTTTATTCTTCAAAGTCACAGTTTATGATAATGATGGGGTCATACTGAACAGCAATAATGTTAAACTAGAGCTACAGTGTTTGTGAGGCAACATACACTAGGCGTTTGGGAACAAGTGACTGAATAACTTGTAAACATCACAGACTAAACAAAAACAGTTTACGTGAAATTGGCTTGCATCATTGTTTGAAGTAACACTTGTTTAAATGTGTTACAAGAGGGCACTGTTTAAAGAGGTGATGATGTAATTATTGCTGAATTTGAGAAAGCAAATTGTTAATTGTCATTTCGCACACTGAAACCATGCCAAAATAGCACTACGCATCAATGACATCATTTTTGCTCCAAATATCTGGATGTCAGAGAAACTTTCCAGCACTAGTGTGAACACAGTATCGGCACACCAGACCTCAGTAGTAGTGTACACTGGAGGAAACATAAAACACTGACAATGGCTTGGACATGTACAGGAGTGAACGTCAATGAAATATGACACGTTGTCTGAGATCCAGGTACTTGCGTTATGTCACATATTGAACTGCTATTTTTTAGCATTAATAGTTCTTCCATGTAAAGGACTGAGCTGAAATTATGACTTTTTTGAACAATTTTAATTTAACTTCTGGTTTGAACTGAAAGTCATTGTAAAATCGGCGTCATATTCATGCAGCACTTGTTCAGTTTAAAAGACCTTTCCTCAATGACGAATAGATTGTCGAAAGCCATTGAGATGTTCAACAGTTAAGACTTTTTTATGTAATCAACTTTGAAATATTATACTTTTTCCCTGATACAAACTTTACATCTATTGATTTGTTGCGGCACCTGCATCTAAAATATAGGATTGGAACTGCCTCTAGCTACCAGCTATCTCAGTGGTCTAGTGGTTAGACATCTGCTCTAGAATGGCAAAGGTTGGGTTCAAATCCCATCAGGGCATTACACCTGTGTTTTTTTTTCTTCACAGGAATCAGGAAAGTACTGAGTAAACAGTCTTTACCACATATCAGTGTACGGTATACACAACACAATAAGAATAATACTGCTGGTGTCTGGCTGATGCAGATAAATAAATGATTCAAATCAACATGTAGAGTACTTTTAAAAACCAAAACATACTTATGGAGTCACTGCAGACTACACCAGCATCTTCACTGTGACCACAATTGTGACTTGTTGAATGTTGGCAAAGGACGATGCTACTCTCTGAGCCTGTACATGCGACATCATCCAACACTATGTCTCCACTACCCTCACCAAAATAGGCTGACGTTTTGGCTGATGTTGCACTTGAATAGCCAAGCTGTGTACACACCACTGTAGCATCAATGATGTCCCATTGGTCATCACACACTGTTCCCCATGCACCGTTTACAAGCACCTCAACACGTCCTTCTGAGCTAGTGCTTCCTCCAACAAGTCGAACATCATAAAAATCTGTTATGCAAGACAAAAGTCTAAAGATTAACTTTTTGGATAAACCATTTAGTCTTGTATTTTGGGTTTTTTTTTTTTGAAAGACAAACCACAGGAATAATTATTATAAAAATAAAACAACCCCAACTTAAAGAAAAAAAAGGGAGATGAAAAGGCTTGCATGGTTTTTCTTTTCTTCATATCCACAGCCGATATTGATTGGATATATTGAACAATACAAATGTTTAACTAGAGCTATTATATAATAGCATTTGTAAGGCAACAGTGTTGGTTTTTTTTTTTACAGGAATCGGGAAAGTACTGAATATACAGTGTTTAAAACACATTGGTGTATTGGTATTAACAACATAATAAGAATAATACTGCTGGTGTCTGGCTGATGCAGATAAATAAATGATTCAAATTAACATGTAGAGTACTTATAAAAACCAAAACATACTTATGGAGTCACTGCAGACTACACCAGCATCTTCACTGTGACCACAATTGTGACTTGTTGAATGTTGGCAAAGGAAGATGCTACTCTCTGAGCCTGTACAATCGACATCATCCAGGACTATGTCTCCACTACCCTGACCAAAATAGGCCGACTCTTTGGCTGATGTTGCACTTGAATAGCCAAGCTGTGTACACACCACTGTAGCATCATTGATGTCCCAATCGTCATCACACACTGTTCCCCATGCACCGTTTAGAAACACCTCAACACGTCCTTCTGAGCTAGTGCTTCCTCCAACAAGTCGTACAGAATACAAACCTATGATGCAAGACAAAAGTCAAAAGATTAACTTTTTAGATAATACAATTAGTCTTGTACTTTGGGGTAACTTTTGTTTTAAAGACAAAACAAAGGACTAATGATTATAAAAATAAAACCTCCACTTGTTTTCAAAAAAGGGGGATGAAAAGGCTGGAATAGTTTTTTATTCTTCAAAGTCACAGTTTATGATATTGATGGGGTCATACTGAACAGCAATAATGTTAAACTAGAGCTACAGTGTTTGTGAGGCAACATACACTAGGCGTTTGGGAACAAGTGACTGAATAACTTGTAAACATCACAGACTAAACAAAAACAGTTTACGTGAAATTGGCTTGCATCATTGTTTGAAGTAACACTTGTTTAAATGTGTTACCAGAGGGCACTGTTTAAAGAGGTGATGATGTAATTATTGCTGAATTTGAGAAAGCAAATTGTTAATTGTCATTTTGCACACTGAAACCATGCCAAAATAGCACTACGCAATAATGACATCATTTTTGCTCCAAATATCTGGATGTCAGAGGAACTTTCCAGCACTAGTGTGATCACAATAGCAGCACACAAGACCTCAGTAGTAGTGTACACTGGAGGAAACATAAAACACTGACAATGGCTTGGACATGTACAGGAGTGTACGTCAATGAAATATGACACGTTGTCTGAGATCCAGGTACTTGCGTTATGTCACATATTGAACTGCTATTTTTAGCATTAATAGTTCTTCCATGTTAAGGACAGAGCTGAAATTATGACTTTTTTGAAAAATTTTAATTCAACTTCTGGTTTGAACTGAAAGTCATTGTCAAATCGGCGTCATATTCATGCAGCACTTGTTCAGTTTAAAAGACCTTTCCTCAATGACGAATAGATTGTCGAAAGCCATTGAGATGTTCAACAGTTAAGACTTTTTTATGTAACCAACTTTGAAATATTATACTTTTTCCCTGATACAAATTTTACATCTATTAATTTGTTGCGGCACCTGCTTCTAAAATATAGGATTGGAACTGCCTCTAGCTACCAGCTATCTCAGTGGTCTAGTGGTTAGACATCTGCTCTAGAATGGCAAAGGTTGGGTTCAAATCCCATCAGGGCATTACACCTGTGTGTTTTTTTCTTCACAGGAATCAGAAAAGTACTGAGTATACAGTCTTCACCACATATCAGTGTACGGTATACACAACACAATAAAAACAATATTGTTGGTGTCTGGACGATGCAGATAAATAAAACGATTCAAATTTACATGTAGAGTTCTTAACCAAAACGTACTTGTGGAGTCCCTGCAGACTACACCAGCATCTTCACTATGAACACAGTCGATACTTGTTGAATGTGGGCATTGGCTGATGTAAGTCTCTGTGCCTGTACAAGCGACATCATCCAACACTATGTCTCCACTACCCTCACCAAAATAGGCCGACTCTTTGGCTGATGTTGCACTTGAATAGCCAAGATGTGTACACACCACTGTAGCATCAATGATGTCCCATTGGTCATCACACACTGTTCCCCATGTACCGTTTACAAGCACCTCAACACGTCCTTCTGAGCTAGTGCTTCCTCCAACAAGTCGAACATCATAAAAATCTGTTATGCAAGACAAAAGTCTAAAGATTTTAACTTTTTGGATAATACATTTAGTCTTGTATTTTGGGTGATGTTTTTTTGAAAGACAAACCACAGGAGTAATTATTATAAAAATAAAACAACCCCAACTTAAAGAAAAAAAAGGGGGATGAAAAGACTCGCATGGTTTTTCTTTTCTTCAAATCCACAGCTGATATTGATTGGATATATTGAACAATACAAATGTTTAACTAGAGCTATATATAATAGCGTTTGTAAGGCAACAGTGTTGTTTTTTTTTCACAGGAATCGTGAAAGTACTGAATATACAGTGTTTAACACACATTGGTGTATTGGTATTAATAACATAATAAGAATAATACTGCTGGTGTCTGGCTGATGCAGATAAATAAATGATTCAAATTAACATGTAGAGTACTTATAAAAACCAAAACATACTTATGGAGTCACTGCAGACTACACCAGCATCTTCACTGTGACCACAATTATGACTTGCTGAATGTTGGCAAAGGACGATGCTACTCTCTGAGCCTGTACATGCGACATCATCCAACACTATGTCTCCACTACCCTCACCAAAATAGGCTGACGTTTTGGCTGATGTTGCACTTGAATAGCCAAGCTGCGTACACACCACTGTAGCATCAATGATGTCCCAGAGGTCATCACACACTGTTCCCCATGCACCGTTTAGAAACACCTCAACACGTCCTTCTGAGCTAGTGCTTCCTCCAACAAGTCGTACAGAATACAAACCTATAATGATGCAAGACAAAAGTCAACAGATTAACTTTTTGGATAATACATTTAGTCTTGTATTTTGGGCGATGTTTTTTTGAAAGACAAACCACAGGAATAATTATTATAAAAATAAAACAACCCCAACTTAAAGAAAAAAAGGGGGATGAAAAGACTCGCATGGTTTTTCTTTTCTTCAAATCCACAGCTGATATTGATTGGATATATTGAACAATACAAATGTTTAACTAGAGCTAAAGCATTTGTAAGGCAAAAGTGTTGGATTTTTTTTCACAGGAATCGTGAAAGTACTGACAGTGTTTATTACACATTGGTGTATTGGTATTAACAACATAATAAGAATAACACTGCTGGTGTCTGGCTGATGCAGATAAATAAATGATTCAAATTAACATGTAGAGTACTTAAAAAAACCAAAACATACTTATGGAGTCACTGCAGACTACACCAGCATCTTCATTGTGACCACAATTATGACTTGCTGAATGTTGGCAAAGGACGATGCTACTCTCTGAGCCTGTACATGCGACATCATCCAACACTATGTCTCCACTACCCTCACCAAAATAGGCTGACGTTTTGGCTGATGTTGCACTTGAATAGCCAAGCTGCGTACACACCACTGTAGCATCAATGATGTCCCATTGGTCATCACACACTGTTCCCCATGCACCGTTTAGAAACACCTCAACACGTCCTTCTGAGCTAGTGCTTCCTCCAACAAGTCGTACAGAATACAAACCTATAATGCAAGACAATAGTCTAAAGATTAACTTTTTGGATAATAATATTAGTCTTATATTTTGGGGTATTCCTTTTTTAAAGACAAAACATAGGATTAATAATTATAAAAATAAAACAACCCCAACTTAAAGAAAAAAAGGGGGATGAAAAGGCTTGCATGGTTTTTCTTTTCTTCAAATCCACAGCTGATATTAATTGGATATATTGAACAATACAAATGTTTAACTAGAGCTATAGCATTTGTAAGGCAACAGTGTTGGGGTTTTTTTTTCACAGGAATCGGGAAAGTACTGAATATACAGTGTTTAACACACATTGGTGTATTGGTATTAATAACATAATAAGAATAATACTGCTGGTGTCTGGCTGATGCAGATAAATAAATGATTCAAATTAACATGTAGAGTACTTATAAAAACCAAAACATACTTATGGAGTCACTGCAGACTACACCAGCATCTTCACTGTGACCACAATTGTGACTTGTTGAATGTTGGCAAAGGACGATGCTACTCTCTGAGCCTGTACATGCGACATCATCCAACACTATGTCTCCACTACCCTCACCAAAATAGGCCAACATTTTTGCTGATGTTGCACTTGAATAGCCAAGCTGTGTACACACCACTGTAGCATCAATGATGTCCCATTCGTCATCACACACTGTTCCCCATGCACCGTTTAGAAACACCTCAACACGTCCTTCTGAGCTAGTGCTTCCTCCAACAAGTCGTACAGAATACAAACCTATGATGCAAGACAAAAGTCAAAAGATTAACTTTTTGGATAATACATTTAGTCTTGTATTTTGGGTGATGTTTTTTTGAAAGACAAACCACAGGAATAATTATTATAAAAATAAAACAACCCCAACTTAAAGAAAAAAAGGGGGATGAAAAGACTCGCATGGTTTTTCTTTTCTTCAAATCCACAGCTGATATTGATTGGATATATTGAACAATACAAATGTTTAACTAGAGCTATAGCATTTGTAAGGCAAAAGTGTTGGATTTTTTTTTCACAGGAATCGTGAAAGTACTGACAGTGTTTATTACACATTGGTGTATTGGTTTTAACAACATAATAAGAATAACACTGCTGGTGTCTGGCTGATGCAGATAAATAAATGATTCAAATTAACATGTAGAGTACTTATAAAAACCAAAACATACTTATGGAGTCACTGCAGACTACACCAGCATCTTCACTGTGACCACAATTATGACTTGCTGAATGTTGGCAAAGGACGATGCTACTCTCTGAGCCTGTACATGCGACATCATCCAACACTATGTCTCCACTACCCTCACCAAAATAGGCTGACGTTTTTGCTGATGTTGCACTTGAATAGCCAAGCTGTGTACACACCACTGTAGCATCAATGATGTCCCATTCGTCATCACACACTGTTCCCCATGCACCGTTTAGAAACACCTCAACACGTCCTTCTGAGCTAGTGCTTCCTCCAACAAGTCGTACAGAATACAAACCTATAATGATGCAAGACAAAAGTCAAAAGATTAACTTTTTAGATAATGTATTTCTTGTATTTTGGGGTTTTCCTTTTTGAAAGACAAAACATAGGATTAATAATTATAAAAATAAAACAACCCAAACTTAAAGAAAAAAAGGGGATGAAAAGGCTTGCATGGTTTTTCTTTTCTTCAAATCCACAGCTGATATTGATTGGATATATTGAACAATACAAATGTTTAACTAGAGCTATAGCATTTGTAAGGCAACAGTGTTGGGTTTTTTTTCACAGGAATCGGGAAAGTACTGAATATACAGTGTTTAACACACATTGGTGTATTGGTATTAATAACATAATAAGAATAATACTGCTGGTGTCTGGCTGATGCAGATAAATAAATGATTCAAATTAACATGTAGCGTACTTATAAAAACCAAAACATACTTATGGAGTCACTGCAGACTACACCAGCATCTTCACTGTGACCACAATTGTGACTTGTTGAATGTTGGCAAAGGACGATGCTACTCTCTGAGCCTGTACACGCGACATCATCCAACACTATGTCTCCACTACCCTCACCAAAATAGGCCAACATTTTTGCTGATGTTGCACTTGAATAGCCAAGCTGTGTACACACCACTGTAGCATCAATGATGTCCCATTGGTCATCACACACTGTTCCCCATGCACCGTTTAGAAACACCTCAACACGTCCTTCTGAGCTACTGCTTCCTCCAACAAGTCGTACAGAATACAAACCTATGATGCAAGACAAAAGTCAAAAGATTAACTTTTTGGATAATGTAATACATTTAGTCTTGTATTTTGGGTGATGTTTTTTTGAAAGACAAACCACAGGAATAATTATTATAAAAATAAAACAACCCCAACTTAAAGAAAAAAAGGGGGATGAAAAGACTCGCATGGTTTTTCTTTTCTTCAAATCCACAGCTGATATTGATTGGATATATTGAACAATACAAATGTTTAACTAGAGCTATAGCATTTGTAAGGCAAAAGTGTTGGATTTTTTTTCACAGGAATCGTGAAAGTACTGACAGTGTTTATTACACATTGGTGTATTGGTATTAACAACATAATAAGAATAACACTGCTGGTGTCTGGCTGATGCAGATAAATAAATGATTCAAATTAACATGTAGAGTACTTATAAAAACCAAACATACTTATGGAGTCACTGCAGACTACACCAGCATCTTCACTGTGACCACAATTATGACTTGCTGAATGTTGGCAAAGGACGATGCTACTCTCTGAGCCTGTACATGCGACATCATCCAACACTATGTCTCCACTACCCTCACCAAAATAGGCTGACGTTTTGGCTGATGTTGCACTTGAATAGCCAAGCTGTGTACACACCACTGTAGCATCAATGATGTCCCATTGGTCATCACACACTGTTCCCCATGCACCGTTTAGAAACACCTCAACACGTCCTTCTGAGCTAGTGCTTCCTCCAACAAGTCGTACAGAATACAAACCTATGATGCAAGACAAAAGTCAAAAGATTAACTTTTTAGATAATACAATTAGTCTTGTATTTTGGGGTTTTCCTTTTTGAAAGACAAAACATAGGATTAATAATTATAAAAATAAAACCCCACTTGTTTTCAAAAAAGGGGGATGATGAGGCTGGAATTGCTTTTCTTTCCTTCAAAATCACAGTTGATAATGTTGACTATATAATATTGAACAGCAATAATGTTAAACTAGAGCTATAGTGTTTGTGAGGCAACAAACACTAGGCACTTGGGAACAGCTGACTGAAAAACTTGTAAACATCCCAGAGTAAACACAAACATTTTTTTCCTTCATGAAATTGGCTTGCAAAACTGCTATGAGTAACACTTGTTTAAAAGTGTTATTGAAGGGCAATGTTTAAAGACATAAGATGATGTCATCATTGCTATATAATTTGAAAAAAGCAAAATGGTCAATTGTCATTTCGCGCACTGAAAACATGCCCAAATAGCACTACACAATAATGACAACACTTTTGCTCCAAATATCAAAATTTCGGACCTTTCCACCACCACTGAAATCACAGCACGGCACGCCAGACCAGAGTGGTAATAGGGGACATGTGAGTAAACATAAAACACTGACAATGGTTTGGACATGTACACGCCTGTTGGTCAATGAAATTGCATACTGAGTACAGAGCTGAAATCATGACTTCTGAATAATTTTTAATTGAACTTCTTGTTTGAACCGGAAGTCAACGTAAAATCGGAGTTATATTTATGCAAAATGGTTCAGTTTTTCTAAGTCCTTTCCGATGGTGATTAGATTGAAAAAAAAATCCATTGTGATGATCAAGAGTTAAGATTTTGTAACATAATAAACATTGAACTCTATTGTTATTCGACTTCTGATGATGTTATCTTGGCATCACTGATCTGGTTTCATTTTTATATCACGGTTCAAATGTTTTTTTACCTTAAGGCTCAATTCAGTTTTAATTACAACTTATTTGATGAAGAAGAGTGGAGCAACATTGCTTGAATGATAATTTTGGTCCTTCTGGGACACTGTACCAAAAGCCTTTGTGATCACGCAAAGAACAGCACAATTGTTTTCCCACAACTCTTGTTTGACACAGTTATTTGTTTTTCTTCTTAACTCACAGACAGGCTTTAATATTTGTATTGAAAAATGCTCCAATGATTTTGAGTTAGAAAAATATTAAAATGGTAGGCCTATAAGTTGTTGCCATAGGGTACTATTATATGTGATGATGTCATCATGTTATATTTGAAAAGTATATGAGCAACATTCCCTTTCATACTGATTACAAACCTAAAATCGTAAAGTTCCAATAAATTTTCACTTCAACTTCCAGTTTGAAAGGAAGACAAGGTTCAAGTTGGCATAATTTTTGTGCAACATTTGTTCAAATTTCAAAGACCTTTCGGATGATGTATAAATTGTAACTTTCCGTTGTCCAGTTTATACACCAAATGTAAGTTATACATTTTTGAAACAACAAACTTAGATTTGTCTTTGTAATTTGACATCATCATGATGTCACAACTTCCTCAATACGTCCTTCTGAGTTAGTGCTTACTCCAACAAGATGTGCAGAATACAAACCTGTCAAACTTTAAATTTGACAAAGTAAAAATTACTGAAGTTTCCTCATCTTTGCATGTTGGCATGCAGAACATTCCAAACTTGAAAAATAAAATAAAATAATGTTTCCTCAACTTCCTGTACATTCATCAGGGGTCGATTTCACAAAACTCTTCCTAACTTAGGACTAGTCCTAGGCAATGCTAAGAGATAGGACTATAGTCCTAAGTACTGGTCCTAACTTAGGACTAGTCCTATCTCTTAGCATTGCCTAGGACTAGTCCCAAGTTAGGAAGAGTTTTTCTGAAATCGACCCCTGGACATTCATCTGTTACTGAATGATACATGAACACAGGCATGTCACAAGAGGTCCTTGATACAAAGACTGCGTCAAGTGACACCTAAATAAAGACTGGCGGTTTAGACCTAAACTCATGGAAAACCACTGCCTCTGACAGACATGACAGGTGCACTTGGCGTGAAGCCGTTAGACAGGTTTCCCAGGCTGCTAATGAGACCCTAAACAGGAGGAATATGAAGCACCAGACTGGAAACAAAAAATACCTGTGGGGATAACTTCCTTCATACAGTTTTGCCACCACTCATAGAATTGGACTAATATCCCACATGTGATGATGCCTTAACGATGCCTCAATAAAGAAAAATCTCCATGCATAATGATAGCATTTTAACCACTTCATGCAGGTATAATAAAAAATCTTTACAATGCCTCTGCTGAGTATTATTTTTCAAAACTTTTTGGATCTTCTGGAGTAATTTTTTGTTGTTGAGAATATCATTGCCACAATGAAACCCTGAAAAAATAAAGTAAAGACAACAAAACTTTCTTATAAAATGCACTGGGATTTTTTAGTCTCTTTCAAGAAATGATGGAACATCAAATCATAAATAGGCCTTAACCTTGGCCATCAACCACAGCCAATAATCGGTCATGGTATTGGAATCTTGGACTTGTCTCCAATTTTGCCGAATAAAATTAAAAAAAACAATGGTGGCAGCGCATCGATCTCTCATAATCCTTGTTTATACAACTTAAGGTCAGAGTTCTGGAAGTGGGGATTACACAACCCCCAGAAAAAGGGAGGTTTTGAGCATGAATTCCAGTACCTTTTTCCCTCTGTAAGAAGAAAGGGAAGGGCAGCATGGTAGGTGATTTTATGCACGCTACACAATGTATTGTTCGGGGGTTGTATTTACAACAACAGAAAGGACGCTCTGAAGTTGTTCCGGTTATAAATGTCCGCTGTAATCAAGTTTGGAGAAGTTTGGCGAGAAAACACATCATCCGACATGATATTAATAAAACACATTTTTCTTCATCATAGCCAGAAAGTGCAGCCTTTTTTTTTATCAATAGGTACACATAACAAGAAAAATTAAGTAGCTGGATCAAGGCCCTTCACAACATTATTATCCCTATTATCATGATTATCCCTGTTCGTCAAGCATGCCTAAACCATTCCTCAAACTTTCTCAACTTCCTGGGTAGCATAAAACCTGAAGCTGATTAAATTAGCGCTGAGGGATTACCGTCTCAGCCCACCCAGGCTCCCATTTATGCACATGAATTGTAGTCCCCACCCCGAGGGACCCGGGACATGGCCAGGGATGTAAAATTGGCCCGGCCAGTCCCGGCCATGTCCCACAACTTCCCTGGCTGAGGGACTTGCTTTATGAAAATCCCTGGATATACCCATGCACTACCAAGCAGGGCATTATTTTACACCCCAGTTTGATTCCAGCCCCGGCATGCAGGGTATTCTTCACAACACTTCCACAATCCCGGCCCCAGCATGGCAAACAATTGTACAGCCATGGCAAAGTACCCTGCTATTGTCCCGGTAGGCATGCTAGGGCAGGGCAGGGCGACGAAATTGTACAACCTCGTCCAAGTCCCCTCTGTTGCGCTGATAGGGCAGGTAACAAATTGTATGACCTCAGCCAACAAGTCCCCGCTATTTTAATCCAAGGTCCGTCGAGAGGATCGAGGGTTATGACTAAACGCATGACATACAACAGGCACTGTGCATCTTTCGGGGATTTTGTTCCCTTTAAAGAAGTCATACCTAGACTAGAACTTTAAAATAATGAACATGAAGTAAAAAATGAAGAATCTGACTGAAGAGTATGACTGACCCTGTCCAAGTGTCTCTTCAACATTTTGAATGTTGATTATAATGATGTAGTTGATGACCGCTGCTGATAAACTCAATGATGGTACATGTAGGATCTTCATGATGTTGGTGTCATCTGTTAATTAACGTTAGTTTCACGTCCAAATCACCAAGACTGACCAAGTCACATCCTGATAGATTATGTATAAACGAGAAATTAGGCATTCATTACTTGTTGTATGAGCTAGTTATTATTCTCAAAGAAGGAACAAATATTTAAAAAACAGTCCAACAACGATTTATACCTTTTTCAAATTTCAAATCAACGAGTAGGATGTCTCTGTTTTGATCCAAAATCACCAGCGCCCAATTTGAAAATATTGCTTTACAGTTTTCTGTTTTGCAAAAATGTGCAGGATACACTCAAAAATAATGTTACGTGGTGTTTTGGCTGGCAACCTTAATCTGGTAAGCATGTAGTTGCTGTGCTTAGCTACTTGTGCTTTGTGCTTTAAAGCAGCTCTATGAAATTGGCAACGGATGTCATCAACCGGCCCACCTGCTGTATAGACCCTTCTTAGGTCACTGACATTACATTTAAACAGCAACGCGGGAGGTCTGCAATGCTGTTCTATCCCAACTTGACAGTCGCCCCAACGATAGTTGAGATCGCCCATGCAGCTGTACATGATAAGATTGTGCGTGGACTGCATGCTGTGTGACACAATAAATGGCAGACTTATCAAGATTTTCTATTTCAAACATTGATGATGGAGACAAGGTTTGGAAAAGGCCCTTTGGTTGAATCATAGAGTAAGGATATTGTCCTTTCTCTATGGTTGAATTGAATCAGTATTCCGACAGCTAGTCTTGAGTTACTGCAATCCCAACTATAGTTGGGGTGCCCCAACTGTAACACTCAAGTTGGGACCAGTTGGAACACTGGCACTGTGCACATGAACAGTAGGATACCTGCGCATCCCATCCAATGTTGCGTCTCATGTAGCACATCCTGCAGTTCTAGTATACGTGTGCGTGACGTGCACGCAAAAGTACTCCAAACATGCTGAGCGACAGAATAATGACGTCATCTGACAAGGGTATATTGGGCACGAGTACACATCTTCTTCGTAGTTTGATAATAAAGTTATGAGTGTGTTCGACCGAATGGAAAGGAAAAAATAAAAATTTAATAAGTTATCGTCTCAAATTATTTATCGTATAAAACAAATTTTGTTTCACTGAGAGTAAAAAGTAATTAAGAAGAAGGAATGATTGATTTCACATCGTTATAAAATTCAAATCATGGTGACATCACACTTTGCAATTAAAATTGATACACCTGTATAAGAACTCTTTGTGAAATCGGCCATTTTCATTTTGCAAAGGGCACATATCCATTGGAAGTCTGGAAGTATATGGGAAACCTTTGAAAGGGAACCAAGACCAAGGCCTTCATGTTAATCCAAGCTTGAGGTAGTAAAACAAATACAAAGGCCCTCCTCCTTCCTTTTTTCCAAAAAGGTAGGTACTGAACATGTTTTAAAAATTATTTTGCCTTACACATGTAAGTAGACGGGATCTAGGGATCACGACACGTATCTCCCATGAACAAACATTTTCGCATGTTAGGCCTACAGTACATCCCATGATGTACCTCACCCTGCACATGTATTTTGTGCATTGCCTTAGGCTTTTTTATGCAAAAAACTTTTTGAATGTATATTTATTTTGAATCAGCATCTATGGAAAATTCATTAACAGAAAAAAGTTGTTAAAAAATGTCTTTTGGCAAAAATTGGGCCATGCAACTTTAAGTAGAACTAGAACAAAATTGCGGCCTGGGCCCAATTTCATGGCTCTGCTTACCGTAAGCAAAGAATCGGCGCTTGCGGAAGCAGGGAATTCCGTGCTTACGTCAAGCGTATTTCACGGGTTAGCGGGGAATTTCGGCTTGTGCGCATGCGTACTCCACGTTACTAGGCATTTTACGCTTACACAGCTAGCGCAGAAATTCGACGCTTGAACAGTAAGCGGAGAATGGTCAACGCAAGCGCAGAATTCGGCGGTAAGCAGAGCCATGAAATTGGGCCCAGGAATACTACCGGTGATATTACTTCCTCATTCGTAGAATCTTTTTTTAAAAGTTAAGTTTTACCTATTTAAAGGGATTATTCAGCTGCAAATGTACTTAGTAATTAGTTGGTTGTTGGCTGCTGGCTTTTGCTGCTTTTATAAGTTATAAAAGGGACACACCGGCTTTGTTGGGCTACAAAATAGACTGAAACATGACTCCAAAGTTCTTCCCGGAATGGAGAAGAACGGTTCCTATAATAATTATAAAAGAATAGAAACCATCAAATTTTTGCGATTTTTTCAAAAAACAAAGTTCCATATCCGAATCTTCGGAGTAAGTTTTACTTCCAGCAGTAAAAAGTAAATTACTGAACCAAATTTAATCTAGTTACAAATTACGGTCCTACTAACTGTGTCCCCCTATGACGCGATAATGCTTACCTGATTAAAAGATTTTCCATTTTATGATGCGGAATGTAAGGCTATGCTAACCATAACACACGACTGTGGGGTCATCAATGATAGCGACGTCGTATGCTGGAAAGATAGGCATAGTGTAGCCCTATCTGTGCATGCTGTACACACACTGTAGTGTAATACGAAAGTGAAAGGCCACCAGGGCTAGGCATAGTGCAGTGAGTAAAAGCGAAGCAGCGAAGCATATACCAGGCAGCGATTTTTTTTCTGCAGCATACTTAGTCGATACAGTCAACAGTTAAGAGATAGGCTGTTCTTACCTATCCCTTAACTGTTGACTCCATAGCCGACGTGTGCTGCAGAAAATAAATTTGCAGGCAGGCAGAGGCCAAGCAGCGCGTGCACTAGCTTGGCACTGAATGGTCGTCGAAGGTCAGGGATGAAGGTCACGTTCATTCAGTGCGGCGTACATACAAATTTATGTTCTGCAGCCACACGCTGGCCACGGAGTCAACAAATAAGGGATAGGGAAGAACAGCCTATCCCTTAACTGTTGACTCCATAGCCGACGTGTGCTGCAGAAGAAAAAAATTGCTACCGGGCGGTGAGAGGCGGGGGGGGGTGGTGTTTTAAGTCGCTGAATTGCATTTGTCAACAATTCAAAGTTTTCCTTTTCAACAATACCAATCCCAATGTATACATAATATTGACTTGAATTCAAATAAATTTGTAGTTTTTACATAGAATAATGCATTTCGTTCCTCGACAAAGTACTTTAAACCCCGCAAATAACAAAATCAACGAGTCTTCTTTTTGAACGCGTTTGATTGGACAACAAGTAACGCGCCGTAACTTTGCATTTTCGTAAGTGAATAAATTTACATCAGGCAACTGCAGGATCGTCAAGTCTCTGTCCCGCGTTCTGCAGCCAAGGGCGTCGATGGGTGGGGGACGGGGGGGTCCCCCCCCCCACTTTTTAGACTGGGGGGACAGCATATCAGATGTCCCCCCCCCCCACTTTTTGATTGACTGTTCATCAGAAATATGCAACAAAATATAAAAATATACACCATTTCCTTGATTCAATATTTCATTATAATTTTTGTTAAAACAAAAGAATATCGAACATTAAACGGTAAAATGTTTTCTTCATTTTCTTATTTGGCTCTGATGGACTACGCGCAGAATGGTATTTTGGGCCTATTTCCATTTCTATAATACAGACAATAACCGACAAGTCTGGTCCAAGACATAAACAGGAACAAAAGTTCTTTTTAGCGAGTTCCAACAACCCCTTCCCCTTCCAAACCCCCCAAACACCTTTTTCTAAAAAAAAAACCTTCTCTTTCCTTCATGTGGTTACATAAAAACATCAAAAATTAGCTCTGTTCTAACCATTGCCTTGAGTACTATGATAACGGAGACACTTGTCGTCCACCAAAAAACAACATCCAAACAGTCAGGGGATGATTTACTACCAGAAACCACACCGACATGTGTCTTCCCTTCACTCCCTCTAGATGCCAGCACCGGATCTGGTTCCGAATTTCCCGCTCCACGGTGCATTTCACTCAAGTTTATTTTGGCAGTCTCCTCTTCACACAAACCATCCTTTCCAGACCCCACCCCCTACCAACACCTGTTCCCCTTCTGGTTTTGCCCTTTAACTTAACCACACCCCCCTTCCCTATTAAGAACTACACATATCGCCTCATACGTTCTTTAAAGCTTTAGTTTCCATACATGATTCTCCATTACCAAGGGAAGAATTTTACAACTTACTATAACTAAAGCTTTTTGAACACTTTGAGTGAGCTCCGGTACTACTATTGTTTGTGCTAGTCCTCTAAAACACTTAGGATGCTTATATTATACAAAACCATCAAAATGTTTTTTTGTGTGCACACTAGTCTCATCTTAATGGTCTGTTTACACAAAGCTACATGTATGATTCACTTTTGCTCGCCCGTCCCCCCTACTTTTCAGTAGCAATCGACGCCCTTGTCTGCAGCACACGCTGGCTACAGAGTCAACAGTTAAGGGATAGGGAAGAACAGCATATCCCTTAACTGTTGACTCCATAGCGACGTGTGCTGCAGAAAAAAAATCGCGTCCCGCGCGCGGAACAGGTTGGGGAATGCAGAGCGCAAAACAATAGTTTTCTGACGATGACTGGGCCTTGCACGATATTGGGACTTGAGTCAAGTCTAGCTCCGAGTGGACCCGTGCGTCCGACGTAGATTTTTACGCAGCGTGGGGCTGCTCTAGTACTATTAAATTAATGTGTCTTGTGTGTGAATGCGTGTGCAGGATGTGGCTGCTCTAATGGAAATTGCATGTTGAGTGCGTGATTGCTTGTCGGACAGGACGGCTCCGAGTGTCCAACATAGATGCATGTGCATTAAAATTAAAAATTATAATTAAAAAGTGTTTGACTGTACGAACTCGGGCTGAGCCATCCATCCCGTGCACTCCTGTACGCAGAGCTATACAATTCCGGTTGGTACGTGTACGCCCGGTAACAACGCCCCCACCGGACAACACGAACCCGAGGGGTACGTGACCGCCGTGACCCCCTATCAATCTACTCTGCTTATGCGTGGGAGTTGAAGCTCAATCAGCATTAAACCCATCTGACCTGACCCCCCCCCCCCCTCTTGAGTAAGATGGCTCCGATGGGGAGCAAGGCAATCCCATCGTTGTGAAAAGTACCTAGTATAGGGTTCTCGGGAACTGTCGGGCTTGGCATCATCGGACTCTTCACAGGGAGAAGTCGATGGTTGC
Organism: Pycnopodia helianthoides; assembly: GCA_032158295.1. Classification (NCBI taxonomy): domain Eukaryota; kingdom Metazoa; phylum Echinodermata; class Asteroidea; order Forcipulatida; family Asteriidae; genus Pycnopodia; species Pycnopodia helianthoides. The sequence goes on along the minus strand of CM063246.1, from coordinate 2,292,810 downwards.
CGGGGGGGGGGGGGAGGCCAGAATGGCTCCCCAAGCCGGCGATCATTCATCACTGTAGATGATTTCTTGTATTTCGAGGGAACAGAGGACAAGGGAGAAGTTTTATCCCCAGATTTTGTATGGGGGTCTTGGGGACTGTCAGGCCTGGCTGGACGTGGGGAAATGCTCGTAGGGCTATAGGCCAGGACGAAGGTACTAAGGGCCCCTCCCCTCCCCCCGGTTTGAAGCCATGGGCCCATCCCACAGAAATTCCCTCCACCAAGCCTCTCAAAATATCCCCTCCAAGTTACCCCCTCCCCACAGTTTGAGCCCCTCTCCTCCAAGTTTACCCCTCCACAAAGCCCCTCAAAATATCCCATCCAAGTTTACCCCCCCCCCCATAGTTTGAACCCTCCCTCCATCGAGCCCCTCAATTCCCCTCCAAGTTTTAACACCCCCCCCCACGGTTTGAAGCCCTCCCTCTACCGATCCCCTCAGTTCCTACAAGTTTACCCCCTTTTCTACCCCTCCCGATTATAAAGCCCCGTCCACCCCCTAGTAATTCCCCTCCGCCGATCCCCCATCCTTTCCACCCCACAGAAATTCAGTTTCTTTAGACCTTTATCACACAGCTTCTGTAATTCAGTGAACAACATTTATCATTTGTTTTACTTTATTCTTCATAATTAGCAAATTAGGCCCCCCCCCCACCCTTTAAGTTTTTAATTTGCATGGCATTTATATCGATGCACTAATAAGTCCCGTTCAGCGAAGTTTTTTCACGAATGAAATATTGTTACTGTGTGATAAAGGCCCCCTCTGCAAAAACCCACAGAAATAAAAAGCAAACGTTTCAAAGAAATACACACTTTTAAAAACGTTTTAATGTATTGTACACTGGCACGTCATTTGCAAAAGTACATTGTAATATTTTTAATGGCCTGAGGTGTGAATATTTGCTGTTCTCTGTAACATTCAAAGTGATGGACAATGGAGTCCAACAATTCCAACATACATTCTTTGAACTGCAGTGGTGAAGGTGAACAAGTGGGAAGAGTTTCCATTGTTTAAATTTTTCCAAGATTTTGATTTTTCAAACAAAACCTGACATTATTTTCTAAATATTGTGATAGATTGTGAGTCGAATTTCAAACTCACTAATTTAAGTGGAACTCGCCAAATTTAACAGCAACACCAACATCATGCAACTTGTAAATATTGATTGTGCCAGTGTACAAAATAAATTGCTATACTTTACACAGTATAATAAAGATAAACTTTACTGAGTCGTATGATAATTATGTGAAACTCAAAACAAAAGTTATAGTTTTAGTGAATTGTTATCACTATTAATCCGTTTTCCAGATAATAAATTACGTCTTAGATAAATATTTTAGTTTCAATTTGCTGCTCTTTCTGAGTGCACCGATGAAGGATGTTGCAGGACGCTCGGATGTCCACACAATTTCATAGATTTGTTTAAGCACAGACAATTTTGCACACCAGAATAAGGTTACCAGCCAGAACAGTATCACTCACCGTTTTTGACTGGTTTCCTGCTTAGTTATGCTTAGCAGAAAAGTAGTGAGTACGGGGAGGTACTGAGGATCAGGATACAGTGCTTTACACACATCGGTGAAAAGGTAAAACCAAATAAAATTCTTTATCCCCGGTGCAAATTTAACATCTTATCAGAAATTATTGTTAAGAAGTATTTTCTGCTGCAGCACTATGAAATTGTGGGCCATGGCTTGTATATCTTCATTCATGACAGTGTCTCGGTCGTATCCGCATTAAAGACTCACTGTAAAGAAAAACATCAACAACAACATTAGTTTTTCATCGATCAGGAGTTTTAAAAGGCAGGGTATCCAGGATTTGGTCTCGAAATGTTTGTGAACTATTTTGTTTTAACCCCACGTAAAAGCTTCGAACCAAACTTCAAGATCAGCTTGTACTCACGATAGAAGTACACGTTTCTACGTTCAGGCGAAGGACTGTTTAGCTTTATGGCATGAATCATTATTGTACCCAAAACTCTCTCGTTGAAGGCATTGTGACCGTTTCAGTCATTTCATTTAACATCTTTACAGTTTGGGAAAATCTCCGAAGATATTTGATACAATATTTGCTATGCACGTAGATATAAATAATAACTTTCAATTGTTAAAAGACCGTCAAATCCTGTACCCTGCCTTTGATCGGATTACAATAATTTCAAAGTAAATCAAACGTACTTCAATACAGCGTTAATCTATAAGATAACTGCAATGATCGATTTAGTTTGAGGCAATATTCAATTTAAAAAAGGGAACCAATAAAATTGTTCACTTAAAACTTGAAGGCGGGGATGATACGGGAATAACTTCCCGCAATTTAAACTATAATGCACTGACGTCACATGGAGTTGTTGCACGTCCGAGCATGGTCTGCCAAAAGTGTCAAATTGCTTGTGGTAGCGAGGCTGCATTTAAAGATAATGTGGTGAGCGTTTTAAGGCGGGCGTCGCTTAATATTATCGCTACACAATAAACACATGGGGGAACTGACGCCCCAAATATCGTGCAAAAGAACTGTTGTGGTGATGACGTAAGGTGAATTAGGTCAATCTTTAAATAATTGTTTATAATCTATTCAAAAAATTGGCTTAGATCCACGAAATTCATTTCAAAAGGGAACAATATAAGGGCTGACACACCTACATAACAAGATGTCACTTATGATACTGTGTTTTTCGATTTCTGCCATGCACAAGATCATAGGCTAATGCCTTTGACATGAGCTGTAATTGCAAAGAAATGTATAGATAGGCTTTTAATTACACAGGTTGCGTTTTGACCAAAATTTCTGCTCATTGTAATATCATTAATACAGACGTAATAATTAAACTGAATGGAGTTTGGAAAAGATTCCATTATCCATTTTTAAAAAGTTAATAATATACCATTTCTAAACGTATTCAGTCTACTGTTAGGGTCCAATTTGTTTCTTTATCACCACTTCAATGGTGATATAGAAACAAAATGTGTTATTTGAAGTATTGTCTCTTTCCCTTGTACTAACATTTCAAATTGTATTTAAAGGGTACTTCTAGTATTATTATCAAAATTAATTATTTAATTATTAAACAAAAAGTGTTATTCCAGTCACATGCAATTTATGTTGTATTGGGAGGAGATAGATGTGGTGGTCACCGTGGCTGGTTATTAGTCCCTTTTTGCTCTCTACTGATTAACATAACAGCTCATTGCTTGCTGTGTTCTCAATGAGTGACTCCATTCCTGATGTTACCGAATCACAAAGTTCATTGTGGTTGCTGTCCACCATTACCGAATCACAAAGTTCGTTGTGGTTGCTGTCCACCATTAGTTTGAATATCCATTAGCTTAAGTCCTTTCACTTGGTTCACGTCTCTGCTGCGGAGGATTCTAATGTAACGTTCATACCCAATAACTCGAGTTCTTTGTTGTTGATGAAGCCGTTTCAATATGCAGTTGAAGATGGAGTTGATCTGCATTTTCACTGTGTTATATAAATTTGATGCCGTATGTTTAGTCACTTCTTCTGTATACACTGCATTCAAGTTCATTGTTCATACACATTTTTTACTAGCTCAAGCAACTTGTCCAGGACGTCAACAGTCATCAGATATCTTTGAACTTGGTTCATATGGGATGTAGTTGCGATACAAGTTCATGCAATGCAAGATGTCAACGATAGTTTTTTTTTTTTGTCACTGATGTTTTCAAAAACAGTACAAGTTCATATAGTCTTTACATCGAGTTGAAGACACTAGAATCGGTAAGTAATGCGTACATTCGCTGTTCTACTCAGCACCAGGAGTTCAATGTTCATATCCGTTTGTAATGTTTCGTTTGCTGCTCATCAGTTAGAAAACCGATTACCCGTTACCCTGGGCAGGGCCCACACCAGGTGCTACCACCCTGGGTAGGTGGACCTGGGACACCACTTTAATTAGGGGGATGTCAAACCCTTGATCATCAAAGCCAACCGCTATACTCCTCCACAATAAGAAAACCATAGCAAGTGATCCAACATGTGATTGAAATGAACCTTTTTAAACAACTTTACAGGGTTGGGTCATTGTTTTATTATTATAACTTTATTATTATTTACTGCAAGCTGTGTTTCTACCAGAATAGGAAAAATATTTTTATTATTTTATTTAAGTTGTGAAAAAAAAATTTCACGCGGCATTTATTTCTCTTTTTTATTTGTGGTAGCTGAATAAATTTGTTCAAGAAGAGTATCATCGGAAAATGAAAAAGTTTATACTAAACCTTTTCAGAGTTGCTTTTTCCATTAATAAAAGAAAACGAATAAACTATAGACCATGTAACCTTTATTTACAAAAAGAGTGACCTTGTACATGTACAGGACATCACACTGGTTATAGGAAATTTTAAATGTTGTGTCATAATTTCCACATGATTTCAAAAGTTATGAAAATAACAGCTGAACAAGTTTTGAGATGTGCTTTTTTTCATATCAAAAGTTGATAAAAATCAGACAGTGCACACAGAGAAAAGATTACACAGCTTAAAAGTTTACCCAACAAGCGTTGGGTTAAATCTTGCTAAATAGTTGTGTAAAACTTTACTTCAATATTGGGTAGTTTCATTTACTGAATTGTTAGGTAAACCCACTCATGTAAAATATTACTTAATTTCGAAGTAAAGACTTTACCTCTTTACAATGTAAGCTGTCTACCTTTAAAACAGGTAATAGTTTACACAATGCTTGGGTTGAATACTAGCAAAGTGTTATGTAAAGGTATCTGGGGCTGTTATAAATGGACAAATCCTAAAATACTGAGACTTGGCGACTACAACATGAATGTCAAGAAAAACAAACTCTTTATTAAACATTTAACAATGGTAATAACATGAACAATCAAAAACATAACATGAAAAGCCTGTGCAATCTCCGTGAAATATAATAATTGTGTTTTCTTCCATTGGGCTGTGTACAGATCATGCCTGCAGAAAGTCCAGGCTCTGTGGCTCTTTTATAAACATGATGTGATGTCAAAGGTTACATTGGTCAATTAACATGGCATTTTTAGTAAATATTCTCTTATACAAGAAAGGCTGCATTCATCAGTTTCCCCAGTCTTTATAAGTGTCCATTAAAATAATGATAATGTGAAAATGAACTTCAGCTGTTACGCATTAACACATGGTTCAATGTTACCACAAATTAAATGAACGATGTTTATTGAAATTTTTTGTAAGACCACAATTTTTAAAACAGGTAGATCGTGAGCCTTTTCTGAAACCAACTTCTTGAAGTTGAAGATCAATATGAGAAGCAATAATGAACACTTTTTTGTGTCTCTATCTCTCTACGAGAGGACAGAATCTATCCGTCAGGATCACGTGTCTTTGGAGAAACAAACACTTTTTGTTTTGTTTTCGGTTTTAGTCGTGCCTTTTGGACTCTTTACTCTGATGGCCATCACCAAGAATCTAAGTCCGGCCGCTATTCTAACGGTAAGTGTCTTTGAGAAGCAGGGCACTCTTACTTGGCATGGGCTCTTTACTCTGATGGCCATCGCCACATCCGGCCGCTTTTCTATTCTACAACGGTAAGTTTCTTTGAGAAGCAGAGCATTCTCACTTGGCATGGGCTCTTTACTCTGATGGCCATCGCCACATCCGGCCGCTTTTCTATTCTACAACGGTAAGTTTCTTTGAGAAGCAGAGCATTCTCACTTGGCATGGGCTCTTTACTCTGATGGCCATCACCACAAGAATCTAAGTCCGGCCGTTTTTTCATTATTTAATGCTAAGTGTCCTTGAGAAGCAGAATATTCTCACTTGGCATGGACTCTTTACTCTGATGGCCATCGCCACAAGAATCTAAGTCCGGCCACTTTTCCCTTTCTATAACGGTAAGTATTGAGAAGCAGGGCAGCTCTCACTCGGCATGGGCTCTTTACTCTGATGGCCATCGCCACAAGAATCTAAGTCTGGCCGCTATTCTAACGCTAAGTGTCTTTGAGAAGCAGAGCATTCTCACTTGGCATGGGCTCTTTACTCTGATGCCCATCACCGCAAGAATCTAAGTCCGGCCGCCCAATCTAGTGCCTAGAAGTTAGACACACACTCATGCGGTATGTTTGATCTGTCTTAATGCCATTTGATTTGACGTAAAGCTTCTCTACTTTAATGAGATACCAAGCCATGTCGGTTAACCTTAGTAGCACACCTCCACACATAAGGCAGACCGCAGAAGAAGGTTTCAAAGGCTCTCAAAAACATCTATTCTATCGAAAGAAATTATTTATGACAATTTTCAGTGAACATTTTTCAGCAACTAATTTCCAAAAGTTATTAAAGCTGCTTATTATCGTTCATTTTTGTTACAGTGATGTTGACACTTTTCTACTAGCTCTTCTTTTGTTACGCCTTTTGATATCAGATTGAACCATGTGTTACACAAAACCATAATGTGTTTTTTTAAAGTTACTAAATGAGGACTGATGCTCATTTTTAATTTTTTTTTATACAAACGCAATGTGATTATTTAAACCGTTTTGCAGCATTTCTTTTGCAAATAAAGTTTTATATGCAAGAGAGAATAAGTATTTCATTTTTATCAAAACAAATTTAAATTATTATTATTTAGTTTTTTGAAAATAAGTTCATTTCCAACAAAGGTTATTAATATGAACCATTTGCTTTTGGTTGAAAATTTCGAATTGTGACCCCCTTCCCTCTATAGTGTGGCTTCCCTGCCTGTAAATATGATATACCCATTTCATGCTGCAGCTATCTCTGTTTAAATTCACCGTTACTAAATCAGTCACAAAGATTGTTTTCCATCGTTAATAAATAAGACAAAAGACAGTTGTTTACCGTCCAGGCTTGTCATTGCCTCATTAGCCTATATAGACCTTTCTATTGCAACGTCACAGCCCGAGTTTTAGCCAACCGAAGTTGGAAAACTATATATGGAAAGCCATAAGTTCAAATAAAAAACAGAGGGCCACAGTTTGTACAATGCCAACCGGCGCACTTTGTTTATCAACAATGGAATGGTCTTTAGGAGTGCATGCACTGTTTGGGTGTATTTACCCAAACCTAACATAGTGTCATAGTATATTGTGTCCACCATATCACAAAATGGCTAATTGTTGTGAGTACCACAAAATAATACGAAAGCTGCAGCATGATCAAAATTAATTGTTGCCCTTTCTGTACATGATACGGTCTAACATTGAGTACTTAATTGAGCAAAATGCCTCTATAAACGGTACATTTTGTTATTAACCTTTGAAACAGCATTGTGCTTTCAAAAGAAATATCGAATTTTAAAAAGTTTTTTGTTTTTTAACGTTACTTTTTTAAATTACGAATCTATTTTTTTTAAAATGTTATTTTTCAACATATTTTTTCTTTTACTGACAAGCAATTAAAACTATAATAATTATGTAGAAATGAAAAACTCGTGTTGTACCGTACCATTCTAGACGAAATCACAAATAGACTGAATAACAACATATAAATGGTATAAGGTTTTTTTCTTCTCTACTATCTACAAAATTTATTAAACTATAACGTCTATAACATTGTTATTTACTGACAATAAGCAGAAGAAAACCTCTGAAGCAAACTTGTATTTCATCCCGGACCTTAAGTCAAAGTGCGAAACCGGAGCAGTCAAAGTCCGAGTCCGAATCGTCCGTATTGGTCCCAAGTCCGAACCCCACGCCAATACTTTGAGAGAAAAAAAAACCCATCTCCATCAACAACATGACAACTTTTTTCGTCATTTCATTATTGAAAAGACCCTCTTCAAATTGTTATTCATTACAATTTTTGTTTGAAATTCAGCTTTCTTCAAACTGAAATGCAAATGTTATTTCTTATTTGTTAGGCCCCTATAGTATTGTTTTTATGAAGAAAGAAAATAACTAACCCCCCCCCCCAAGAAAAAAAGTAATTTAATAATATTTTGCTGTTTATTTTGTATAAGCATGATTTTACAGTCCAAGTCGATTGAATCACGCGTCACGAAGGGACGTTATACAAGTCTGATCCATGGTAGCTAAATGTTCAGGTAATCTTATTAGCGTAGTGTGGTCAGCCCAGGAAACACAATCCACTGTGTTCAATATCATGCTAGAGTTAAGCAGGAAATATTGCTTAACAGATTTCTGCTTAGCGAAAAAAATATCAAAAAATTAAAGAAAAATAATAAAGCAAGTTACTAGTCGCAGAGGGTCGTGTTATAATATGATATTTGGGCTTATAAGCAGCTTTAGAAATTGGGCCCTGGTTATGAAAACTGCCTGCAACTTGCGCGCGCGTGTCAGTTACATAATTCCCAGGTGTTGAACAGCGGGCAACCTCGCATTCAAAAATACCAACTGGTTTGACCGAATCAAGTGAAACATGCAGGTGCATTCATATTGTTCATGATGCCAAGAATTGGAGTAACATGACATCAGAATTGTTCACCGATGTATGCTAAGGGGAGCAGGTTTTGGGGTTTTGTTTTTGTTCTTTAATTGCAGCCTCATTTTCAACTTAATCATGAATACAGCCTCAACTTGAATCGACACGAAGCTGAACGATGTAATTTGAAACGAAACTTCAAGTTCTTGTTCACAAAGATTTTTAAAGAAACTCAATGTACTTTTCTCCCAGGCGGAAAAAGGCTATTGTTTTGTTTTTCTGTTAGCCTTCAACCAGTCACAAATATTGTATAAATTTTGATTTCTAGTTATCCAATAAACAGAAATTCACCAGTAACTTGTTGTTACTGTTTGAAGAAATGTATTCATAAATCAAGCAAGTTAAACTTACCATACCAAGTCGACAAAGATGAGCTGCAAAAGAAAATTTCGGTTTAGGGCGCACTAAATGGAAAGTACACCATTCATTTTCTGAAGGGCAATAATACGTTCATTCTCCTGTTCAATAAACACACCATGCAACCGAATTGTGAACAGTACGCCATCAAGTTTGCGGTAAACAAAAGCGTTGACCCGGGGGGCGGGGGAGGGCAACTACCCTCACAAATTCGGGCAAAGCAGCGGGGGAAAATTCGCCGGGCACAGCAAGACGTGAAACAAGGGACAGAGAAAGCAAACAGACTTTTTACCAGTGCAAAGTTCGGGCAAATCAACCCTCTGCCCCCCTTAACCAAAGAGCCTCCGTACTCCAATGGTGGTGAAGTTTTTGTAAAAAATAGTGAACAATGATTAATGTATCGTCGGGGGTCTAAATGTACACATTCATCAAACTTATTTCGATTGCTCAGTGACTTTGACGGGTGATTTGTGGACTCTTAAATACTTTTCCTTGTGTTTTCTGACAGAACATATTATTCTCTGGAGAATAGAACTAGAATAATTACAATCAATGAGCTTTCAGATTACTAATCACTGCCAATCTTGCAGTTCTGTACTTGTCAATTGAGATATGCATTACTATAAATTTTGACTCAATGATACAACATCAATTGATCACTTGGTTTCAAGGGAATTGTGTTTTCGACATGCATGGTTTTATCTATGCTAAATGTAAACCTGCCTGCATAATTGGCTATTTTTCCCCTGTCCTTTTTACCAAGGAAATCGGTATTCATTAATGCAGAAGTGAGTTCTTAGTTTGTGGTAAGACTGATAGAGTTTTCACTCTTTTTGTTACATACTAATTCAAACAGTTTAAATGATATGATTTTTGTTCTTCATTCATTCATTTATTTTATCATCAAACTTTGAAACACACAGATTATTATAACAACCAGTTTATTCATGTTTGTCAAGGATACTGTTATCGGATGGCCATGTTTCTCCACGTGTTGTTTTACCCGGTTCTCTTGCATCTGCCGCACCAGGCAGGGAACAAATCTCTTGGAAGCTTCTTGGAAACTTTTACAATGAGATAAGTATCATCTGATAGATAAAAGAACAAAGTAAAATGTGTAAGCAGTATTCGTCAACGAATGCTTGCCATCTAAACACTTTATCATTGGAATAATGTCATACGTACATGGTGGGGGAGGCAATTTTGCAACAAATGCGTAAAAATGAAGCAAAATAAAATAAAAAATAAATGGATTTATTAAAACGATGTAAACATCATCGACTAAATTACTCAGTGTAGAAAAGGCTTAGAAAAAAAGTAAACACAAATATTGTATACAATTTCACGTAACCGTGGTCAAGGGGTTAGACTGCAGGACTTGCAATCACAGGTTGTAGGTTCGAATCCGGCCAAGCTATACTGATTTCACGATGATTAGAATAAGTATTCTTCCTTAGTTTACTGAATCACAATGTTTTCATGGGTGCAATTCATAAGCATAGACGTTAAACCAATGTTTGTTATGTGAGAGAGATTGGCTGCTGCCTGCTTGGGTTCCCTCGTTAGGAAGATCATCTAAACAAACAAACACATCTCTTTTTGGCAGTGCATGATGGCGAATCCTACCAGGATACCCCTGCCATCATGCAATCCTTTTAAACAGCCTATGCTCAATCATTCGCGTAAAATTTCTGGGAAAGAAATTTTACAAGAAATACGCAGTTAAATCTGGTTCTTTTAACAGAATTCACTTTCACTCTGAAAAGATGATCTCATTTTCAGGAAAGACGTTATATATCATGACGAGGCAACGAGGGATTGTGTCAAAACGGATGATAACAAGACACGTCATGACTGTTTGGTTTGGCGCTTTCAGAGTCAAAATACAACCTTAATATTGTTTTGTTTGAACATTACATGCAGAACTAGTTATAGACCTATACAGACTGAGGGGGAAGTTTTGCTATGCTTCAAGTGTCGTAAAAAAGGGAGATTTTATATGAATTGTCTTACCTTTAAAAGATTGTAACGCCATCATGCCCAGAAGTCCAGTACACGGGTTGCATGTACAGCAATTTGAATTCATCGTCACTTCTTAACAGCAGCGTTTAATCTTCACGGTGAATGCCATAATACAAAGGTTATAGTTGTAAGATGCTATCTCCAACACAAAACACAAATTTGAATAACACCGTGGACGACGAGGTGCCACGACTTTGATTCCCGCGCTTCTTTGCTGGTACCCCGTGTGTTCAACAATTTGTCTTTTGCGAGTGACGGTGGGCGGAAGCCTCTTTCGAAACGCACATGTTTACCAGCTGCGGTAATCCAAGAAGTGCTAATAAGGGAAGGGGCGGAAGGAGGGCGGGAACGTTCTTCCCTTTTTCCCATCCGGAATCCGGTAACCGGATTTTCAGAATCCGGTAAACATGGCGTGAAATGTGAAAGGTTCTCATTTCAATAAATAACGAAAGGTACTAAAGAGATTTATGCCCCTTATCGTTGTAGTTTTACGTCAACCTTGCAGCTCACCCTGAACTGTGGTGCGGGCCGACATCTTCTTTTTAAAAACCAGTGATGCAAAGTCGGACGTTGGTTCCCGAGCTTCTTTGCTGGTACCCCAGCTTCTTTGCTGGTACCCCGAATGTTAACAACGTGTCTTTTGCGAGTGAGAGAACTTCGAAACACACCTGTTTACCAGCAAAAATAACCCAAGAAAACAACAATTTTGGAATCAAAAAGAGCCGAGTCAAGTTATTATCTTTAAAAAAATACAAACAAATTTTATCAGAAGTCTGAGCATCTTTGGTTGTTCAATGCAGCTGAATGATAGTATATCATCATATTATGCGCACCAGTCTTGAGAATAGTTGATAGGCCCAGCGGTTACAATACCCACGCCTGAAAAAAAGTTTTTTTTTTATTAATACTGTGAACACTGTTCTAACAAAAAGAAAAAATATGTTTCCCATCACGTTTGACACTAGCATGGTCTTTCTCAAAGGCTATCACACTTCATCGATGTGTTAAGCCTGCGCAGCGCACTCTCAGAGTCTAAGTTTCTCAAACAAAAAACCTATCGACAACTGGTCCGCTGTCCTTATCCTTGTGGATAAGGACAGGCACCGGTCTATTGATAAAAGAGATGGTCACTGCTACTGGTCCCCTGTCTGACTGGTCCCCTATCTGCAAGACCGCAATGGGATGCGAGGTCAAAGGTGTGTTTGTCAGGATTCCTCCAAACGCTCGAAGCCGGTCTCTGGCGTAAAACACGAGCCTCGAAGTGTGACGTCAGATGTTCGGGCTGCGATTTTTTTTTCTTCTGCAGCATACTTCATCAATTAAGTCAACAGTTAAGAGATAGGCTGTTCTTCCTTTTCCCTTAACTGTTGAATCCATAGCCGACGTGTGCTGCAGAAAATAAATTTGCGTTCGGGCTAACTTCGCCATCTCGTCAAAAAGGTTCGACGTGAAGTACCGGTAGAGGGCGCTACATTAACTGTTTGGGAGACTGACTCAGAAGGACTGGGCAAGTTTATAAATCTGGATCGTTTTGAGCCATATCCAGATGTTCGTGTGATACAGATATCTCTTCTCCAATAATTCGTGTTGCGGACAGTAATTCGTGTTGCAATATCGCACTACGTTAAACAAAATGAACGTCGCCAATCAAGACTAGATGCACAATGGCTCCCCCAACGAAAAAATCATAGTGTTTCTGGGAACACTCTCGCGCACTCGCTGCAGTTTTCTCTGTGCAAAGCTTAGTTAACCTCATTTAAAATGCACGAACTATGCAAAAAAAACGGACCAATCAGAACGCTTATTGTTGCCCCACCGGTCGATCGGCACAGTCGCTACAGAGTCCAACATGCATGGGCTAGTACCCTGTCTCAGAGAGGTGCAGTCGTTTGCGGAGATAAATCTGAGAAATCCCCGATGTCCAAAAAACTATCCATAGCTTGGTTATTACAACTAAAGAACTAGGCCTATCATTTAAAGGCTAAAACAATTTTATGTGCTATAACTTCAGTATGATACATAAGCATTATGCACATAACACGGTGTTGGAGATAGCCTTTTGTCAAGGCCTTCGTGTCTTGGAGCTGCGATGCCAAGCGACTGAAATGGGAGACCACGCACGCGAGTGGCGGGCTTCGCCACTCGGCACGCGCGCGTGGTCTCTCGTTCCAGTCGCTCCACTGTGTACAAAGCTGTCCAAGCCACGATGACCTTGACAAAGGCTATGTTGGAGATAGAGAATGGAGCGCTATCTCACGTGGTCTCTGTAGACGTCATGATAGTGAGGTAGAATTTTATTCACACACGAGCCTAGTGTGACGTCAGATGTTCAGGCTCGCTAGTTCGCTCGTCCCCAGCGCCTTGCCTTAAAACCAAAGGCGCTGGCATGGGCAAACGTATCGTTAACGTTAATGCTCAGTCCCATCATGCATCACACTGACACTGCAAGCACTGCACGCATAACGTACTTCTTGAACAAGAATCTGTGCAAGCTGATTAGCCCATCCCAGCGGTCCTGGATAGGCCGCTGGGTGGGGCCGAGCGAAGCTCGCTAGTTATTCACAGCCCCTCGAGAACGAGGTTGTCGTGCCACTGTCAAGGAAACCAGAGCGTCATGTGTGGGGTTTTTCCCTTAGCTCATCCATGGTTAGTCACAAAGTTTTCCACATCGTCATGGTTAAACACTCGCAGCACATTTTAATTTGTAACTAGAGAGTAGAGTGATCCTTGAAAGGATTCTTGATTTAGCATTTTCTTATTTTATTTTTTTAATCAAGTTTGAAGTTATACAAATTATTGGTGTATAATTACTTGTATTGGAGACAGACAATACATTACATGTATGATGTAGCGCTACAACTAGTACAAGTACAAATAATGAATGCTAAATTTCTCGTTTATACATAATCTATCAAGAAGTGACTTGGCCAGTGATTTGGATGTGGAACTGACGTTAATTAACAGATGACTCCAACACCATGAAGATCCTACCAATACCATCATTGAGTTTATCAGCAGCGGTCATCAACTACATCATTATAATCGGCATTCAACATGTTGAAGAGACACTTGGACAGGGTCAGTCATACTCTTCACAGATTCTTCATTTTTTACTTTTTAGGACTAGGTGGGCAATTCCAGCGTGACTGACATTACATTTTGTACTAATTTTGAATATCTAATCAGCTCTCATGTCTAAACAATGTCAGCCATCTAAACCATGTTTGGCATGGGGGATACTAGGACCTGAATACACAATACAGAATTGAAACTTTGAAATTTCATATTCAGCTTTTCCGACTAGGGGGGTCATTAACTGCCATGACTGACATTACAAAAAGCGACGCAACCAAAAAGTGTTGTGTATGTTTTAAAAATTTCTCTTCAAGTTAAAAGTGCTACAGATCTAAATCCATATGAACATTATATCTAATAGGGTAACCAACACTTGTAGTTAGATGGGAAAAACTCTTCTTGAATTTTTTTGACAATTATGCAAATTAACCTTCGTGACTGACATTACCGTGACTGACATTATGCATTCGTAACATCTGCTGTAATGACAGTTAAAAAAAAAAACCACAAAAACAAAACAATTTCTGTAAACAAGAGATGTTGTACCAATGAACTGTTTAATGATGTATTAAGGGAACAACTTCAATTTTCAGATGTTTAAAGGTTGAAACATGCATTAAATGTGATAAAATGTATTATAAAATACATACAAAATATTATTAAAAAGCAAAAACTTAAGCTGTCATTTGGGAATTGGGGATGAAGCTTTTACTGAAAAAAATGGATACATATAGGAAGAGATGGGTGCTCCCTTTTTTAGTAAAACAAACCCTGTCATTATAACAACAGTTGTGTTTGTATGTAGCTTTTCACATGCATGCACAAATTGAGAGAAGAAAAGACTGGAAAGTTAAACTGCTATTTCAAATTTTCAAGCATTGGGATATATTTAACATGACTGCCAAAAACACATGGCTACTAGATTGCAATCAAAACATTTACATGGACTCTTCCATCCTAGCCAGTAAGCAATTTTCTGTAAGATTCTATTTTTTTATTTTTTCAAATTGCAATACACCATGTGGTATCTACAGTACTTAACTATTGCTAAGAAAATTGTGTAGTTCACGAGCCGATCTATAAAATGTATTTAGATCAAAATAGATACCAATATGAAAGTACAAAAAATCTAACACTATTGTCAGATGGTGGTCAGGTTCCAAGGTATTGGCTACCACATTGTTACCAGGCCTTGAACATTGCTCTTGAAGGGGCACTGCAATTTTCCTCAGGTAAGGGTCACTCTGCGAGTAAAATGTAAATTTGTACTGAAACTTTGAAGAAGGGCACCAACGCAAAAGCACAGGGCACCACAGCAATTACTGTGGGTGGAGTGGGTATTTTTAGGCCTGTGTTGTTAAATCTATACACAATTTAACGTTGAACCAACATCACTATGTAATCTCCACCTTGGTGGAGTAGCAGATCAGGTTGCATTTACTTTGCACACATTCATGCACAATATTCCACAAAACAGTCTTGTCCTTCCCATCAAAACAGCACTCTTTATCCATCAAGTCGATCTAGTGTATGTAGGAGATATTAAAGTATCCTCATCAATTTCGCAAAAGATGTTTGAGAAAAAAGCATTTTGAAATTTTGACCCTCGTGTCGCACTTGCGTGGAATTGCCCAGGTTCATAATTTTTCAGTTCTAGTCAAGGTATGACTTCTTTAAAGGGAACAAAATCCCCGAAAGATGCACAGTGCCTCTTGTACTTTTTTATATATATTTTTTTATAAGATATCGCCTAACTCACAAGGCCGAACGGCCACTCAAGGTGAGGGCTAACTGATTTGGGCTGTTGACCCAAATCAACTGACACCAGAGGCATCGTTGCCACCTACTCCTGGGGCTGAAACAGGGTTACCCCCATCACAGTCCGTAAGGGTGTTGGCATGGGTATCATCCACTGGGAGCCTGGCTGGTAGTGGTAGAGTAGAATGCACTACCTTCCCAACCTTTTAAGAAGCAATTATGATTAAGTGCCTTGCTCAAGGGCACAAGTGTCATGACCGGGACCCGAACCCACACTGTGCTGCTGACAACACCAGAGCTTGGATCGGGCGAACTAGACCACTCGGCCACGACACGCCACAAATTGTATACTTGCGTTTAGTCATAACTCTCGATCCTCTCGACGGACCTTGGATTAAAATAGCGGGGACTTGGTTGAGGTCGTACAATTTTTTACCTGCCCTACCAGCGCAAGAGAGGGGACTTGGAGGAGGTTGTGCAGTTTTGTCACCCTGCCCTATGCCTACCGGGACAATAGCAGGGTACTTTACCAAGGCTGTACAATTTTTTGCCATGCCGGGGCTGGGATTGTGGAAGTGCTGTTTTAAAGAATATCCTGCATGCCGGGGTCCGGATCATACAGGATGACAGGGGTGTCAAATAATGCCCCGCATGCCCGTTCCGGGGTATATCGATCGGTGCCGAGGTAAAGCAAGTCCCTCAGCCGGGCAATGCGGGACATAGCCGGGACTAACATGTTGAGACAATTTGACATCCCCCCGGCCATGATCCGGGTCCCTCAGGGTCTGGATTACAATTGATGTGCATAAATGGGAGCCTAGGTGGGCTGAGAGGGTAATCCCTTTGGCTTAGCGCTAATTTAATCAGCCTGAGGTTTTAGGCTCCCCAGGAAGTTGAGAAAGTTTGAGGAATGGTCTCGAGGCATGCTTGACGAACAGGGATAATCATAGCCTTGCTCAGGGCAGTCGCAGTTTTCACTCCAAAAAAGACGCCATAAAATCCACCGTAACTTATTTACTGAACACCAGCACGTACTGTGCATAATGTGTGTATCACATAGCACGATGCCCGAACTACTACTGTGCGCAGGTCATCCACACTCGTATTACTGTCCGCATGCGGAGGTTGTCAGGCCAACGGCCTTGTAGGGTCTGTATCTATGTGTTTCTTTATATTTCGTGGGGTTTTGTCTTCCGCGTGCATTATGACCGGATGGCTTCAACACAGAACTGTAAAGGCGTATTACATATTACAAATTGTGCATCAGAAACCTCAATTTCACCCCTGAAAAACGCTAAAATCCATGAGCTTGAGACCTTGAGGGGGTCCATGGACCCCCGGCCATGAGGCGCGACACTCCGCTCGCTTCGCTCACTACATTCGCGAGCAGAAAATTAGCCGGCACTAAAATTGGGCTAGTGACAACACTGGCGTGCACAAAATGCACCTACATGTACCATGCTACCCTTCCCTTTCTTTGTACAGAGGGAAAAAAGGTATTGGACTTCATGCTCAGAACCTTCCTTTTCTGGGGGTTATATAATCCCACTACCAGACCTCTGTTCTTTAGTTGTATAAAAGAGGATTACAAGAGATTGGTGCAATGTTGTTCCACTCTTCTTTATCAAATAAGTTGTAATTAAAACTGAATCGAGCCTTGAAAGTCAAAAAGAAACTGAACCTTGATATAAAAATGACATCAAACCAATAATGCCTAGATGACATCAGAAGTCGAATTACAATAGTTCAATGTTTATTATGTTACAAAATCTTAACTCTTGAACATCACAATAGATTTTGTTCAATCTATTCACCATCGGAAAGGACTTAGAAAAACTGAACTACGGATATGACTCCGATTTGACGTTGACCATTGTTGACTTCCTGTTCAAACAAGAAGTTCAATTGA
This sequence comes from Pycnopodia helianthoides, assembly GCA_032158295.1. Classification (NCBI taxonomy): domain Eukaryota; kingdom Metazoa; phylum Echinodermata; class Asteroidea; order Forcipulatida; family Asteriidae; genus Pycnopodia; species Pycnopodia helianthoides. The sequence goes on along the minus strand of CM063246.1, from coordinate 2,275,227 downwards.
CAATTATTCAAAAGTCATACTTTCAGCTCTGTACTCACTGTGGAATTTCGTTTACCTACAAGCGTGTACATGTCTGAGCCATTGTCAGTGTTTTATGTTTACTCACATGTCCCCTACTACCACTGTGGTCTGGCACACCGTGCTGTTATCACGTTGGTGGTGGAAAGTTACTCTGAAATTCAGATATTTGGAGCAAAAGTGATGTCATTATTGCGTAGTGCGATTTGGGCATGGTTTCAGTGCGCGAAATGACAATTAGCCATTTTGCTTAGTTCAAATTATATAATAATAAAAATAACTGGTTTTTATAAAGCGCTTTATCACACCCGAGGGCGTCTCAAAGCGCTTCCAAAATTATTACCCCAGGTCACTGGGCCATTTATTTCATTCCTTAAACCATCTCAGCTTCCTGGGGAGTATACAGCCTGTGCAACAAGTATGCTACTAAGTGCGCTACTAGGCTAAATCAATTACAAGAACCATCTCTGCCCTCACAGGTACCCATATACCCCTGGGTGGAGAGAAACAATCATAGTTAAGTGTCTTGCTCAGGGACACAAGTGTCACGACCGGGACTCAAACCCACACTCTGCTGAACAGAAACACCAGAGCTTGAGTTTGGTGTTCTTATCCCCTCGGCCACGACACCCCACTATAGCAATGATGACATCATCTTATGTCTTTAAACATTGCCCTCCAGTAACACTTTTAAACAAGTGTTACTCATAACAGTTTTGCAAGCCAATTTCATGAAAAAAAAATGTTTGTGTTTACTCTGTGATGTTTACAAGTTTTTCAGTCAGCTGTTCCCAAGTGCCAAGTGTTTGTTGCCTTGCAAACACTATAGCTCTAGTTAAAACATTATTGCTGTTCAATATTATCCAGTCAACGTTATCTGTGATTTTGAAGGGGAAAAAAAACAATTCCAGCCTCTTCATCCCCCTTTTTTGAAAACAAGTGGGGATTTTATTTTTATAATTATTAATCCTGTGCTTTGTCTTTAAAAAGGTTACCCCAAAATACGAGACTAATTGTGTTATCCAAAAAGTTAGTCTTTAGACTTTTGTCTTGCATAACAGATTTTTATGATGTCCGACTTGTTGGAGGAAGCAGTAGCTCAGAAGGACGTGTTGAGGTGTTTCTAAATGGTGCATGGGGAACAGTGTGTGATGACCAATGGGACATCAATGATGCTACAGTGGTTTGTACACAGCTTGGCTATTCAAGTGCAACATCAGCCAAAGAGTTGGCCTATTTTGGTGAGGGTAGTGGAGACATAGTGTTGGATAATGTCGCATGTACAGGCTCAGAGAGTAGCATCATACTTTGCCAACATTCAACAAGTCATAATTGTGGTCACAGTGAAGATGCTGGTGTAGTGTGCAGTGGTTCCATAAGTATGTTTTGTTTTTTATAAGTACTCTACATGATAATTTGAATCATTTACTTATCTGCATCAGTCAGACACGAACAATATTGATTTTATTGTGTTGTTTATACCCATACAACAATGTGTGTTAAACACTGTATATTCAGTACTTTCCCGATTCCTGTGAAGAAAAAAAACAGCACAGTTCTTACAAATGCTATAGCTCTAGTTTAACATTTTTATTGTTCAATATATCCAATCAATATCAGCTGTGGATTTGAAGAAAAGAAAAACCATGCCAGCCTTTTCATCCCCCTTTTTTGAAAACAAGTGGGGATTTTATTTTTATAATTATTAATCCTGTCCTTTGTCTTTAAAAAAGGTTACCCCAAAATACAAGACTAATTGTGTTATCCAAAAAGTTAATCTTTAGACTTTTGTCTTGCATAACAGATTTTTATGATGTCCGACTTGTTGGAGGAAGCAGTAGCTCAGAAGGACGTGTTGAGGTGTTTCTAAATGGTGCATGGGGAACAGTGTGTGATGACCAATGGGACATCAATGATGCTACAGTGGTGTGTACACAGCTTGGCTATTCAAGTGCAACATCAGCCAAAGAGTTGGCCTATTTTGGTCAGGGTAGTGGAGACATAGTGTTGGATGATGTCGCATGTACAGGCACAGAGAGTAGCATCGCCCAATGCCCACATTCAACAAGTCATAATTGTGGTCACAGTGAAGATGCTGGTGTAGTGTGCAGTGGTTCCATAAGTATGTTTTGGTTTTTATAAGTAATCTACATATAAATTTGAATCGTTTATTTATCTGCATCAGTCAGACACCAACAATATTGTTTTTATTGTGTTGTGATACACTGATGTGTGTTAAACACTGTATACTCTGTACTTTCCTGATTCCTGTGAAGAAACAAAACTACACACGTATATTACTCGGATGGGATTTGAACCCATGACCTTTGCCATTCTAGAGCAGATGTCTAACCACTAGACAACTGAGATAGCTAGTAGCTAGAGGCAGTTCCAATCCTATATTTTAGCAGCAGGTACCGCAACAAATTATTAGATGTTAAATTTGTATCAGGGATAAAGTATAATATTTCAAAGTTTATTACGTAAATAAGTCTTACCTCTTGAACATCTCAATGGATTTCTACAATCTGTTCATCATTGGAAAGGTCTTTTAAAGGGACACACCGTCTTACTGTTTACCTAATTTAGTGATGTTGAATCACAGACAATAATTTTTTTGATGGTTGTAAAAAAAAACTCATCAAAATGTCACGTAATTAACGAAAAATGTGAAAAAACCAAAACGCAGTCAAAGGTCAGCGTATAATAGCTAGGGCTACAGACTAAAACCCTCGTAAAACAAAACGTAATCAATGGTCTGGCTCCCTACCCCTCCACAGGCTCCGAGTTCATGCCTCCGTGGTTTGTCTCTCTGGCCCGGCGAGACACTGCACCGGCTGTACGGGTCATGCCCCCAAGGTTTACTCGCTAGCTCCCCACGCTGATGCGCCGTAAAACACGCTTCCGTGCACGGACTCTCTGAATGCGAATCTTACGTTCGATTTTTCATCATTATTTACAACTTGCATCCATAAACTGAACACAGTCTTTTTCGCCAAATACTCATGAATAATTGTTTTTAAAAAAATACTTGAATTTTGTTCAGTAATTTACTTTTATTCGGCTGTAAGTAAAACTAATTCTGAAGATCACATGACTTTTCGGAACCACATTTTGGTTCCGAAAAGTCATGTGACCTTCGTTTTTTGAAAAATGCTCAAAAACGGCCAAATTTGATGGTTTCTTTTATGAACCAATCTTCTCCATTTCAGGAAGACCTTTGGAATCATGTTTTAGTCTATTTTGTAGCCCAAATAGCCCAACGAAGCTGGTGTGTACCTTTAAACTGAACAAATGCTGCATGAATATGACTCCAATATTTTGACAATGACTTTCAGTTTAAACCGGAAATAAAATGGAAATTTGTTCAAAAATGTCATAATTTTAGCTCTGTACTAAACATAGATAAACTAATGCTGAAAATAGAAGTTCTGCAAGTACCTGGATCTCAAACAATGTGTCACGTATCATTGATGTACACTCCAGTGTACATGTCCAAGCCATTGTCAGTGTTTTATGTTTCCTCCAGTGTACACTACTACTGAGGTCTGGTGTGCTGCTACTGTGATCACACTGGTGCTGGAAAGTTTCTCTTACATCCAGATATTTGGAGCAAAAGTGATGTCATTATTGCGTAGTGCTATCTGGGCTTGGTTTCAGTGTGCGAAATGACATTTGACCGTTTACTTTTTCAAATATATAGCAATAATGACATCTTCACATCTTTAAACAGTGCCCTCTGCCCTCATCAAAGTGAAGGCCTTCACTAAGCAGTCCTAAGTAGTCAAATAAGCAGTCATTATAGGCAGTTTAACAAGTATTCTTTTAAGTATTTTTCACAACTGCTACTCAAAAAATGTTGCAAGCCAATTTCATGTAAACTGTTTGTGTTTACTCTGTGATGTTAACAAGTTATACAGTCACTTGTTCCCAAATGCCTAGTGTTTGATACCTCTAGTTTAAAGGAACATCACAGAATTGGTAAGAAAAAAACTTGTAAAATAAACTTTTTGATCACAGATTTACATAAAACTTACACAGTCTAATGATGATGATAGTAGAAAACATCTCTTGAAATATTTCTGTTTGAAATGCCATATTTGATGAGAAATGAATAATTTTCCGATTGGAGTTTATCGCTCAGTGAGCGTTTTATTCATTTGTTGAACCTATATGATTTCATGCAAATGTGTAATAGGTTTTTCACTATTTTCTCGTGACCCAGATGGCCGATCGATCTCAAACTTCTACAGGTTTGTCAGTTTATGTATATGGTGGATTACATAAAGTGCTTACACTGCAAGCAACTGTTTTGTTAGCAAAAACCAATTCTGTAACGTTCCTTTAACTTGCTGTTCAATATTTTCCCATCACTTATAAACTCTGAATTTGAAGAAAGAAAAAGTGTTCCAGCCTTTTCATCCCCCTTTTTTGAAAACAAGTGGAGGTTTTATTTTTATAATCGTTAGTCCTGTGTTTTTTCTTTAAAACAAAAGTCACACCAAAGTACAAGACTAATTGTATTATCCAAAAAGTTAATCTTTAGACTTTTGTCTTGCATCATTATAGGTTTGTATTCTGTACGACTTGTTGGAGGAAGCACTAGCTCAGAAGGACGTGTTGAGGTGTTTCTAAACGGTACATGGGGAACAGTGTGTGATGACCAATGGGACATCAATGATGCTACAGTGGTGTGTACACAGCTTGGCTATTCAAGTGCAACATCAGCCAAAACGTCAGCCTATTTTGGTGAGGGTAGTGGAGACATAGTTTTGGATGATGTCGCTTGTACAGGCACAGAGAGTAACATCGTCCAATGCTCACATTCAACAATTCACAATTGTGGTCATAGTGAAGATGCTGGTGTAGTCTGCAGTGACTCCATAGGTATGTTTTGGTTTTTATAAGTACTGTACACGTAAATTTGAATCGTTTATTTAACTGCATCAGCCAGGAACCAACTATATTGTTTTTATTGTGTTGTGTATACCATACACCGATGTGTGTTAAACACTGTATACTCAGTACTTTCCTGATTCCTATGAAGAAAAACAACAACACAGGTATAATGCCCTGATGGGATTTGAACCCACGACCTTTGCCATATGTTTCATCTTCGCCATTAAGCAACTGTCAAGGACTCTGTTCTTCTTCCGATAGAACTCGGCTTAACACTCACAAGTTCAGAATATCTTATGGCAAACACGCCTTCTCACACTCTGCTGCTGAACTTTGGAACAGTCTCCCAATTAGTGTCTGTGATTCTTCATGTGTTGTTACATTTAAGAGTAAACTTAAAACTTATCTCTTTCCGAAATAGTAGATTTAAGTTTTGATCTAGCTTGTTTTATTTTATCCTTTTCTTTTGTTATGCGCTTTGATCATGTTTTGGAAAAGCGCAATATAAATGCCTATTATTATTGTTGTTATTAAACTGTGAATTTGATGGAAAGAAAAACTTTTCCAGCCTCTTCAACCCCCCTTTTCGAAAACAAGTGGGGTTTTATTTCTATAATCATTAATCAATTTTTTGTCTTTAAAAAAGGTTACCCCAAAATACAAGACTAATTGTATTATCCAAAAAATTAATCTTTAGACTTTTGTCTTGCATTATAGGCTTGCATTCTGTACGACTTGTTGGAGGAAGCACTAGCTCAGAAGGACGTGTTGAGGTGCTTGTAAACGGTACATGGGGAACAGTGTGTGATGACCTCTGGGACATCAATGATGCTACAGTGGTTTGTACACAGCTTGGCTATTCAAGTGCAACATCAGCCAAAGAGTCAGGCTATTTTGGCGAGGGTAGTGGAGACATAGTGTTGGATGATGTCGCTTGTACAGGCTCAGAGAGTAGCATCGTCCTTTGCCATCATTCAACAAATCACAATTGTGGCCATGATGAAGATGCTGGCGTGGTCTGTAGCTATTCAGCAGGTATGTAGGTCACTTTTTGTCTTGTTTAAAAAAGATTTTTAAAAGATACCAGTCATTTAACCAACATTTAATATTTTAAAAAAAATCAACAACCATACAAATAACATAAAATAATTTTAGTTGTTGAGTGATGTTTAAAGCATATTGCATGATGTGGATAATAGGAAGTAACTATGACCGGTAAACTTGCGGGTACAAACATCTGTAAATCTCATTTGGGAGGAGTGTATACTCAACAGTATACTCTGATTTTCTTCAGGGGAATGCTGGGCTGCAGTTGATGCTTAGGTTATTATTATAGTACAGCTGGAAGGATGCACATTCTGTGCGGTAACGATCCAAGCTGTTTTTGATGAGTTTGAATTGTTGAGTTGTCCTGTAAGTTTCAATGAAGTTCTGACGGCACCAAGGTGTGGGCCCAGTAGAATCCCAGCCCAGCTTATTTGCCCTCAAGTGAGACACTTGACAATGCTTGCACAAGGAACGTTAGGATTGTTTGGGGGGTAAAAAGGTCAAAGATTAAGGTCACAGTGATTGGGTATAGCTAAATGGTTTCCGTATCTTAACTCCAGTTAGAAGTGATATTTGGACTTGTATCTTGGGTTGAGGGAGGGCTGCCCTTGGGAAAGGAAAGTTAGGAACCCTTTGTAGGTCAAGAGGTCAAGAGGTCACAAGGTCAAGGTACGATGGTGAGTTATTACATGTTTTCTGCATCATAACCATAGAGATAAGACACCTTGAGATTGTTTTAAAGTCAACAGGTCAGTTACAGGAGCTTTGTTTGTGCATTTGGATAGCTAGAATTTATAAGGGCTGATGAGAGGTTTCAACAGAATCACTGTTATTTTTAAAAGTAGTGCAATTTTTATTACTGCACGCACGTTTGATTAAAAAGCCTCTCATGACATTTTGTTACTAATCTCTTCAGGGGATTATGATGTACGGCTTGCAGATGGTTCCAGCCAACTTGAGGGCCGTGTTGAGGTATATCTAAACAATGCATGGGGAACAGTGTGTGATGACGATTGGGACATCAACGATGCTAGAGTGGTGTGTAGGCAGCTTGGCTTTGGAAGCGCAACATCAGCCAAAACTGAAGCCTATTTCGGCCAGGGTAGCGGGGAAATAGTTCTTGACAACGTTGCCTGTACTGGCTCAGAGAGTCACCTGAGAGAATGTCCAGCAATCAGTCATGACTGTTCCCATAGCGAAGATGCTGGTGTCATCTGCAGCTTGGATTATGAAGATTATGGTAAGTTTTTATCTTGTCTAATTATTCAAAATCAACTGGCCACCAAATTAGGTCGATGGTACATTGTGGGTCCTTGATAATAAAGCAATGCTCCTTTCAACATCCCATTTTTAATTTTTGAAGAAACAATCCGATTCATTACCTTTCCTTGATGTACTCATTTCAAAGAGGGCTGATGGTTCTCTTGCACACTCCGTGTACAGAAAACCGACTCACACAGACCGCTATCTGAATGCTCGGTCATTGCATCCTCCTTCCGTGAAAGCCTCAGTAAACCGCACCCTACTTCGAAGGGCACACATTGTTTGTGACGATGAACATTTACCAAAAGAACTGGAGCACCTTAACACAGTGCTAAAAGAGAATGGGTACAGGCTGAACAAACGAGAGTTTATTCCTAAACATAACTCTCAGTCTTCAAACTCCGAAGACATGCCCATTTCGGTCCTTCCGTACATTGGTCACACTTCGCACAAAATCCAACGTATCCTCCGTGAAGTAGATATCAAGGTCTACTACCGTACTCGCAACAAGTTGGAAACGAAGCTACACACCCACAAAGACAAGTATGACTCTAGCAGTCAAGCGGGAATTTACCGGATTCCTTGCTCTTGTGGTAAAGTGTACATTGGCGAGACGGGTAGAGACCTTAACACAAGGCTGAAAGAACACAAAGCCCATGGACGCAGAGGGGAATATGACAAATCTGCCATTGTCAAACATTCTGCTGATCTAGACCATATCATAGATTGGGATCACGCTCAAATCATAGCTCCTGAGAGACATTGGTATACACGTCGCATCAGGGAAGCTATTGAAATACACAAGCACAATACAGTGCATCAAGATATCGGCTAGTTCATCAGCAATATTTGGCACACAATTCTACCACCCTACTCTACTATGAAATGCCAAAGAGGCAAATAATCGGATCAACACATCGATCGTTCTTTTGCATTGATCGATCGTTCTTTTGCATCGATCGACCGGTCTTTCCATCGATCGATCAGTCTTTCCATCGATCGATTGGTCTTTCCATCGATCGATCGCTCCTTTCCATCGATCGATCGCTCCTTTCCACCGATCAATCGATGAAAAAGAGCGATTAGAAAAGAGCGATTGAAAAAGAGCGGTCGAAAAAGAGCAATCGAAAAAGAGCGATCAAAAAAGAGCGGTTGAAAAAGAGCGATTCATGACCAATGCGCATACATCGATGCGTGTACGCCTCACACACAATCCGCCGCCGTGTACGTAGACCGCCGCGGCAGTGTAGACCTGTGTGTGCAGAATGACACAGCATTCCTTTTCCTCCCCGAAGGACACAGTTCAGCCAATCATAGGTAAGATGCGTATTCATAATTGCCACCGTTGTACACCAAGCAGCATGGATTGGTTGTACACGAAGCAGCATGGATGGAGTCCTATCCGGTTTTACAACCGAAGATTTTGCATCTCGATCACAACATGGAGCTATATGATTACAACAAGAGTGGACAATAGTTGTTTCAATATTGTCTATTTATTATACATGTCATGTATTTGATTTAACTTCATAGCTAAATGTAGCCTATAGAATAGGCATGAGGTGAGATTATTTGTTAAGTTGATTTACAGTTTTGATTGCATATGATTTATAAAATAATCGCTTTGTATACACGAAGCATCATGGATGGAGTCTTAACGATTTTGTTAACTTTATAGAGGGAAAAGTGAAATCGTGCAATCAAGTCAAGGGATGAGACCTGTGTGACCATGCAAAAACATTTTGATGTTATTCAATATACATGTATAAGCATCTATAACGAGTTTTTTTAAGGACATGCAGAGAAAGTAATAAGACCAGAAACGCACTCATTAAGTTAAAAAGCTTGAAGTTTTGTGAGTTATTAAGCTTATCCCCGTGGCGATGGAAATGTGAAACTATTTCCAGCGGTAGCCAATGAAAGATAAAGGGGCAGAGAAGCGTTGTGAAATGTAATACGTCACATGGTTTGGGTATGGTCTCTGGTAATAAACCATCCTGTGACTGTATGGATGTTGTGTTAGTGGGAGACAATGGTCTCTGTCTTTTAAAAGTCAATAGGCGATGGTTAAAACATACCTTTTCTTTGATGTTTGCATGCATCCTAGAGAGCAAATACAAAAAAGATAAAAAAAAGGGGGTTGAAAGGAGGGGGGTTGGGGTTTAGAAGATGGGGAAAGAAAGAAAACTTACTAAAAAGAACTGCATTTTTTCCGGTCTTAATATATGTTGAGCCGTTTGTGTTTTTTCCTTTAATGTTATTAATGGAAGGGCTCAAAACATATAAGTGATGTCACACATTTCGGGACTGCATACACTACCCATTGGCGCCACGCCAATTGTTTGTCTATTAACTTGTTATTGAATTCGTTGACATTTGCGCCCATAATAAGTTCTAGAACTAAGACATTGCGTGTGTTTTCTTGTAGGTTTTGGTATGGTGTACAGTCCCGAGTTCGCTTGTTCCAAGGCATCACAAACTGAGTTTATTGCTTCTTTCTGTGGGAAGTTTGTGTACATTTAAACAATGTCCAGTACGATTAGGACATTATCCTGTCCAATTGTCAAAATATTAATATAACCTGTTAGGAGACTCTTGTGCTTTGTTGCTTGACGATAGGCAGCAGAAAAAAATCATATTTTGAGATTTGTTGAGTTGGAGCCTCACAACCACTGAGAATCGGCCTTCCTAAAAACCGTGTTACACTGGCAATTCCACCAAAAAGTGTCCTCGACCCAAAAAATTGAAGTCAAATTCATGGAATTAATTTTAAAGTAGCAAGAAAGAGTGATAACTAGTGATTTCAAATCTTTGTTTGTTTCCAAAAAAAATCTTGGTTTTCCATGTTTTTCATCGATAATTAAAAAACTTTTTTTTGTGCCAAATTCATGATTTTTTTGAAGTGTTTGGTACAATTGTCTAGATATGCCCCCTGGTTACATTCTAAAAGATATTTTAACTTTTCATGGCTAAAAACATATAACCGGGGGTACTTATTCACAATTTTGAAGAAATTTAATTGTAAATTTATTCACAGGGTGCTGCCGCTCGTTTTAATTAGCCCTTAATTACTAATTATGAAATGTAATGTCCATGACATTGTATGATGTTTAGTTTTCCATTCTAAAGCCAGTAAGAGATATTTTTATGAGACTTCATATGCAAAGCTAGTTTTTAAAGGCTAATCCTATAATGCAAGAAAACTAATAAAAAATTAATTACAATTGTGCTAACGAGTGTCATGGACATTACATTTATTGTCATGGACATTACGTCATGGACATTACATGTCACATCCTGATTAAGACACTTAACTTTTCAAACAGTGGAATGATCCTCTATATGGGTAAATGCTACATTGTATCATTTGGACCTCATATGAAGGTCAAACCTGGATTAGTCAAAGAGAATACTTGTCGTAGACCTCATCACAAATTTGTTTCAAGCACATGTTTAGCAGCGCGTATAGTGACAACATTGTGCACAGATTCTACGAACAAATCTGAGATTTTCAGGTGAGCCTTCTTATTAATATGAAACTGTTCTTTCCTAAAAACATTCAAGTGAACATGTACATACTGAAATATATGTATGTAAAAACTGTTGGTGAGACATGTATGTAGGACATCATAAACACAATTTATCATCAAAGAAGACTTCTCAAGGCCTAGGCGTAGTGCAGATTTGTACACATCTACGGATACATGATACACCATAGCTTGGATACAAAGACGTCATACATGTAGTAATTCTTTATTTTTACATAATTTCAGTATGGTTAAGACTCAAGTAGAGTGGCAGAAAAAGACCAGATTCAAACTGAGAAAAGACTTCCTTACACAGTTTAACTTGCATGTAATTGAACAAGCACTAAGACATATATGAGAAGATTTACCTCATTTGTCTTTAAGGGTATTAAGTATATTTCAAATCATTACTCAAAGTCAACATTTGAACATAATTTGTTTCTCTGCTCAAGATATTATAGAGTGAGGTACAGGAACTGTTATTGAATTGAAAACACAAGACCGCCGGACTTGTCCGGTCATGAGTTTACTGGCCCAATGCTAAAATCACTGGCCTCGGGCCTGCGGTCCAGTGTCAAATTCGAGCCCTGGTTACTCGAGATGAACAATCACCTTGTGAGAAACACATCAAAGGGAATTATGGGAAAGATAATTAGTAATGAAAGGTCACTACATGTACATGTACATACCTACATCTCTGGTCTATCATAACTACTTCAAGGCGGAAGCCAGCCTGGTTTAGATGTGGACGGAAAGTGCAAAAAGGGGACTTACAGGGGGGCGGGGTTTAAGTGAGATTCTGGGGGAGTTCTGGTTTTTTTAAATGTATGGAAGAGGTTAAACATTAAGATAGGGACATTAGATATATTTCAATATACATATTAACAGCAAGGCAGCACATGGGTTTACAAATTCAGGGTTAAGCATGATGCATCATTTTACAAGTTTGACGTAATGTCCATGACGCTAAAAATATACCAAAATGTAATGTCCATGACGCTTTATTAAGACGTGTAACAAGAAAGTTGACAGGCGTTCTTAAAAATATTATTACTGTTCATGTTAACTACTTCTCTGTTTACAAAATAAAAAAATATTCCAACAATTTTGAACTTTAACTTCACAGAGTTTTGGAATTGAATGTGTTGTAATCAAAACCCACTTCCGTTTTTCGTAATGTCCATGACGCTCGTTAGCAACTCTCAGACTCATTAATTAATTAGAACTTTTCCAAAGACATAGTATCATTTGAACTACTAGAACACAAGATACTAGTATCAAACACAAAACTATAAATCAAAGCTACTTGGTCTGTTTAGCTGATAAACAAAGTTCTAAAAATGTCTCCAAACGTAATGTCCATGACGTGGAATTGCCCACCAGGAGGGTTTTTGTGGATCTTCGGTAGGAAATAGAATACTAATCTCTCCGGATCCTCTTGCCTAAAAAAGTAAGATTGTGATCACTCCTTGTTGCAAAAATTTTATATAAAGGATACAAAAGCCAAAGTGGTGACTGATGAAGTGCAGCTTATAAAACGCACAGAAAATATTTTTTTAGCCCTTCCATTAAAGGTACAAACAAAGCGGCTCAACATATTATCACTGGTTAAAAGTTCTTTTTAGTGAGTTCTAACATCTCTTTTCCCATCCAAAACCCCCTCCCCGTTCTCTAACACCCCCCCCCCCACACTCTTTCTTCCGTGAAGATGCATGCAAACATCAACGGTAGGCCTGTTTTGACCATCGCCTTGACTTTTTTGGGAAAACGGAGACAATATTGTCTCCCACAAAAAACAATATTCAAACAGTCATGGGATGGTTTAAGATCAGAGACCACACCGAAAGACATGTGTTTTCTTTTTCACAACCTCTCTCTGCCCATTATCTTTTGCTGGCTACCACTGGAATTAGTTTTAAATTCCCCGCACCACCATAAACACAGGGCTATTCGCTCAAGACTAACTGGGCAGTCTTCTTTCTCACACCCTCCATCCTATCCGTCCCCCCCCCCCCAAACCAACACCTGTTCCCCATGTGGCTTTGCCCTCTAACCACCCCCCATCTGTGTTAAGAACTATACACAATGACGCCTCATACGTTTTTTAAAGCTTTAGTTTCCACACATGATTCTCCATCAACAGGGGAGAATTTTCATAAATATTTAAACCTAAGACTTTTTGAACACTTAGAGTGCGATCCGGTCCTACTATTTAATATGCGTGTTCTTCTCTAAAATGCTCTATATGATGCACATATCGAATACCATCAAAATGTTTTTTGTGGTCACACTAGTCTCATCTCATGGTTTGCTTGCACACGGCTACATGTATGAATTCACTCTTCCCCTTACACACAGTGTCTGTGTCATGATGGTTAAATCAAACCATGGAGCTATAAAAAAGAAGGAGTTAGCACGAAAGCTTCCCTGACCTTAATCCAATTAACTCCCGAAGCCAGCCCAATAGAGAATGTGCATTGACCACCAACTGTTTTTACGACCAAAAGGACTGCTGTCGGTCTGCACACACAGGTCTACAAATAAAATATCTTAAACATGAATATGCATCTTAAGTATGATTGGCTGAACTGTGTCCTTCGGGGAGGAAAAGGAATGCTGTGTCGTTCTGCACACACAGGTCTACACGGCCGCGGCGGTCTACGTACACGGCGGCGGACTGTGTGTGAGGCGTACACGCATCAATGTATGTGCATCGGTCTTGAATCGCTCTTTTTCGATCGCTCTTTTTCGATCGCTCTTTTTTCATCGATTGATCGGTGGAAAGGAGCAGTCGATCGATGGAAAGGAGTGATCGATCGATGGAAAGACCGATCGATCCATGGAAAGACCGGTCGATCGATGCAAAAGAACGATCGATCGATGCAAAAGAACGATCGATCGATGCAAAAGAACGATCGATGTGTTGATCGGATTATTTGCCTCTTTGGCGTTCCATACTCTACTGGTATCCCTCAGTCTACTGACACGCCCCACTACACAGGGCACTCACACACAATGGGCAACCCACACAATAACTCTGAGCCCTCCAATCACAGTTCTCCTTTCAGAAGAACCAATCAGAGCAGTGACTGACTCTACACTGAAACCTCTGAATCCTTATAAATAGTCCAGCATGTCTTACACTCTTCAGTCTCCTGACGATGACTAGAGCAAGCTAGTTGAAACGTTGAGACCAAAAGAACTCACTCCGCGGCAGTGCAGTTAGTTACGAGAAGTCGTAGTCCAGGCCGATTTCCTACCTCCCGCCCAGGTAGTAGTAGTTAATAAGCAGGAAAGTTCTTTTCAGAACTGAGAAGTCTCCCGAATTCCGAAAATTTACTCCGCGGTAGTAGAAAACACAGCAAGACAAGTTTTCTAAAGAACAAAATCTACACAGCAAAGTAGATATTTATAAACATGGTGTTACCGCAAACCGAATATATAAAGAAAAATCTAATTCAACCAATAATTTACAATGACCATCTGGTAAGTTTGCCACATTGTAAAGAAGACAACTTCAAAGACAGATCAATGTTTGACAGTTGTTTTTTTTTTCACACTTGTAAATTTGTATTTTGATTGCTGCTATCAATGTAAGCAATAGTGATTGGAGGTCTACTCTTAAAATGCTATGTCCTTGACTTAGGCCAAATAAAAATAAATCATGTTTAGTGTTCCTGCTCGCTTCCTTTTTAGAGACCGCCTCCTTTTTAGCTGTTCCGAACTTTCAGTCGGAACAGCTATGTAATCGTCAAGATTATTTTTTTTCCCATATTATTCTTTGTTTTTCTCCAAAAAACCCATTGACTTAACACATAACTTTCTAGCAGCATATGTCAATTTTAGCAATATAAAACTATAGTCAAAATGGTATACCATATAAAAGCTTATGCCTTGATTTAGGTTTTTAGATGTAATTAAATTAAAATTAAAAATAAAAATGTTCCTGCTCGCTTCCTTTTATAGAGACTGCCTCCTTTTTTTTCTTTTTCTTTTTTAGCCAAAAAAAGAAACATTTTCTTTTTAATGATCTCTGGCAAAATATTTTTTTTTTTTAATAAATAAATTTTTGTTTTTAAAAAGCCTCTCATGACATTTTGTTTCTAATCTATACAGGGAATTATGATGTACAGCTTGTGGATGGTTCCAACCAATTTGAGGGCCGTGTTGAGGTGTATCTAAACAATGCATGGGGAACAGTGTGTGATGACGATTGGGACATCATTGATGCTAGAGTGGTGTGTAGGCAGCTTGGCTTTGGAAGCGCAACATCAGCCAAAACTGCAGCCTATTTCGGCCAGGGTAGTGGGGAAATAGTTCTTGACAACGTTGCCTGTACTGGCTATGAGAGTCACCTGAGGGAGTGTCCAGCAAGCAGTCATAACTGTGACCATAGCGAAGATGCTGGTGTCATCTGCAGCGGGGATTATGAAGATTGTAAGTTTTTATCTTGTCTAATTTTTCAAAATCAACTGGCCACCAAAATTAGGTCGATGGTACATTGTGGGTCCTTGATAATAAAGCATTGCTCCTTTCAAAAGTGAATTCATTCCGATTCTCCATTTTTGAAGAAACAATCCATTCAACGAATAATTTACAAAGATCATCTGGTAAGTTTGCCACATCGTAAAGAAGACAACTTCAAAGACAAATCAATGTTTGTCTGTCTCTTTTTTTTCCCCCATTTGTAAATTTGTATTTCGATTGCTGCTATCAATGTAAGCAATAGTGATTGAAGGTCTATTCTTAAAATGCTATGTCCTTGACTTAGGCCAAATAAAAATAAATCATGTTTAGTGTTCCTGCTCGCTTCCTTTTTAGAGACCGCCTCCTTTTTAGCTGTTCCGAACTTTCAGTCGGAACAGCTATGTAATCGTCAAGATTATTTTTTTTTCCCCATATTATTCTTTGTTTTTCTCCAAAAACCCATTGACTTAACACATGAACTTTCTTAGCAGCATATGTCAATTTTAGCAATATAAAACTATAGTCAAATGGTATACCATATAAAAGCTTATGCCTTGATTTAGGTTTTAGATGTAATTAAATTAAAATTCTTAATTAATTATTCACTCGACAGCCGTGTGAATATTTAATTAGTCAATCTTATTTGCACCATATCTCAAGAAGTATACCCCCGATCATCAAACTTTTTCAGTTTTAGACTTCTGGTATACTGTATATGTGCTTTCCGGCCTAAAATTACGAACGACGTCAAAATTACGTCATTTATTTTGTGCTTTGTATCTGTGTACTAAACACATAGGATAAAGTGAAAACAAATCCGACTTACAGAAACATAATTTTTAAATTAAGTTCAAATTAAATGTCCCAGATTGCACAAATCTTTCTTACAACAAGAACGTTTTTATTACGGTTAATTTAAAAACAAACAAACTTATTCAAACATTGTCAAAAGAGAAATCCTGTATTCCATAGTCAAATTTCACGGAATGGGTACAGCGTAAAGTTCGATTTGTATTGTCAAAAAATTGTAGAATTCTAAACTTAATCAAGTCCTAGTCTCATATAACCAGTGTTATTGCGTGTTTTTTTTAATCGACATAGAGTCCTTCCGGTCGCCGACTTACACAAGTCTAAGTCCATTCACAAGATTTGAGGAGATTTGTCTAGCTCTCAGCGTCGTGTGTATGAACACTGCGTTGTTATTCAGGCGACAGCGTGAGCGTAGAAAACAGACCGCCTGAGTTTTGGGACGATGTGCGGACTTGTTTGCGCTGGGGACCCATTCGCCTGAAAAGCACATACATTTTAGGGTTTTTGTGTGAACGCATTTACTTCGGGAAATCACCGTGTAGCAAACAAAAAACTTGGGGGGAGGGCGGTTGCAATAGGGCAATAAAAAGCCGATTTGGGAACGGTGTGTTGATTTTGAAGCACCTCATGGGTTTTAATTTCGTAAATTGGTTTAATACAATTGCTTCAGATTCTGTAATTAAGTCCCTAGCCTCAGCTCAAAATGAAACAGTTAAAATGACAAAGCCTCATAAATCACGACACGTTCAAGCTACAAAACAAATCACTTGTAACTCTTTTATTAAGCTCAAATGCATGTAGTTGCATCAACAGATCAAACAAGAGATCAAACAATGTATTTCACATACAGGAAGTCGGTATTAAATTCATGGCAATTTTTCTAGAAGTATATTTTGGTCCCATATTGAACAAGAACGATTAGAAAATATCCCATTAAGCATTCCATGTTCTTGACTAACACTCGGAACAAATTGGCAATAATTTAAAAAATCAGAAACATGTTTAATATCACGTTAAATATTAATGTTAAACCAGCAATGATAACAAACACTTTGATAAACCCATAGGGGTGTGATAAAGGATTAATAAGAAACCAGTATTATTACATTGATCCACAATGTTGTTGTCTTCTGTGCAAAGTCCACTGCTACAGAAAGCAACATGCATCAGTTTTCCATCAAAAACAAACTTAATTCCACACACTAAATCATGTACATCTACAGCAGCATTATTATATCTTTCTGGTAATGAAACCAAGGGACCCTCAAAAGTAACTAGCGCTGTGAGTGACCCTAAGGCCTGAAGGTACCTACATGTATGTAGAGAAGACGATGAAGAAGTGTTGGTTTTAGATGTGGGAAGGAAACCCCAAACAGGAAAAACCCACACAATCAGGTAGGGACTGAAAACCAATCTTTGTGAATATTTCATCAGTTGTCATGTGTTGATTTTCCTCATCAGCAGTCCATGCTGATTTCAACAATTCCTTTGCATCATCTTCTGTTATTGTATTATCTGACTTATGCTCACACTCATCAGTATCCATTGGCACTGGATTAGTAACAAATGTCCTCTTGGAAGGTGGCCTTGGAAAATTCAATCGACACACTGTTCCTTTCTTCTTACATGATTTAGAATGTCTCTTACTATGTTGCTGTACACTGCTTACAATCTCATTCAACTCTTCATCTTCTTGCTTTGATGGCAATGCACAACTTACATACTTATCAACAAACTCTGCATCTTTACCACCACTCTCTGTACTCAACTTAGGTGCATCTTCAATCCAAAATATACAATGAGTATTTGGTGAGCCTCTTTGTAGCCTTGATTGCAAGGCTGTGTAATAGTTTGCTTACTATAAAGCTAAAAATGTGAATAACCACAGCCGCACGAATGCGATGCCCGAATGCAATGCAACTCCTGTTCCGGTCCCCCGACTGTCTTTAAACAGCACACCATGCTCTCACACCCAAGGAAGCACACAAACGCTCGTTTCCACACACCGCTATCGCCCACACACAATCCTAGCCCGTGAGCCGTCAGGCTCACAGCCTTGACGATCTTGTACACTTCCAGGTCTTGCGGTTATGGTAATGAGTGCGCTCTTTGCATATCCACTCACCCCCCCATTTTCCACGGATTTGCGAAGAAAAACAATGAAACACATAAGACACTCGGTTTACAAGATCGTCAAGGCTGTGAGCCTGACGGCTCACGGGTTGGATTGTGGGCGATAGTGGTGTGTGGACAATAGCGGTGTGTGTGTGGGGCTGTGTACAGGCGCTGTGTGTGTGCATGGTGAGAGTGCGGTGTGCTATTTTTTTTTAGAGTCAGTCGGGGGACTGGGGTTGTATTGCATTCGGGCGGCTGAGGTTTTAGTATCCTTGCTCTATGGTTTTAGGCGGAGTACTTGTCTACACAGCCTTGATATCAAGGCTAGCCTCTTTGCTGAAATTCTACTCGATAAAAATAATCTTTTACTTTCCCAATAGGTGCTGCTCTTGACATGAACACATCTTTCAAAAATGTATGAAAACCCTTGTCAAACATTCTAGCCACAGTTACAGGATTATTTCTCAACAACAGACGTTTGTCATTCCAATCCAATTCCTCAATACTCCTAGTGTCACCCTGTTGTCTGAGTAGTGTGTTGATTAATTCAGGCCATCTCATGTCAGCTGCAGAAAATGAACAAGACCATGTCGGTATACCAAGTTCTACTGACATCTTATTTTCACTCAGTTATAACCTTTCGAACATTGAAGATTTAAGCCTAGGGTTACCGTGACCCCATGTTGACCTTTACTTCCGGGTCAACCGGAACTGGGACCATATCTCAAGAACAACACAACCTATTTTCATTTTTTTTCAGTTAAAGACTCTATTGAACAATGAAGATTGAACTTGGATTACTGTGACCCCGTGTTGACCTTTACTTCCGGGTCACCCGGAAGTGGGACCATATCTCAAGAACTGCACAACCGATTTTCAATTTCTTTTCAGTTATAGACCCTTTGAGCTCTAAAGATTGAACTTGGATTACCTTGATCGGAATTGACCATTACTTCCGGGTCAACAGAAGTGGGACCATATCTCAAGAACTGCACAACCGATTTTCAATTTCTTTTCAGTTATAGACCCTTTGAGCTCTAAAGATTGAACTTGGATTACCTTGATCGGAATTGACCATTACTTCCGGGTCAACAGAAGTGGGACCATATCTCAAGAACTGCACAACCGATTTTCAATTTCTTTTCAGTTATAGACCCTTTGAGCTCTAAAGATTGAACTTGGATTACCTTGATCGGAATTTACCATTACTTCCGGGTCAACAGAAGTGGGACCATATCTCAAGAACTGCACAACCGATTTTCAATTTCTTTTCAGTTATATACCCTTTGAGCTCTAAAGATTGAACTTGGATTACCTTGATCAGAATTGACCATTACTTCCGGGTCAACAGAAGTGGGACCATATCTCAAGAACTGCACAACCGATTTTCAATTTCTTTTCAGTTATATACCCTTTGAGCTCTAAAGATTGAACTTGGATTACCTTGATCCGAATTGACCATTACTTCTGGGTCAACAGAAGTGGGACCATATCTCAAGAACTACACAACCGATGTTCAGTTTCTTTTCAATTATAGACCCCTTGAACATTGAAAATTGAAAAACGGAACAGCTCTGTGTTTGTTCACAAGCACTTGATGTTTATTTTTTTTATTTATTTTTTAGCGAAAAAAAAAAGATATTTTCTTTTCAATGATCTCTGGCGAAAAAACAATTATTTTTAAAACAAATAAGTTTGTATTTTTAGACTTAAGCACACCGAAAAAAGCTAGCAACCACCTTGAAAAATAGCCCGGCCGGTTGTCTTGAAAAATGTGTTTGGCTGCCATTTGAAAACAATTTTAAAAGCCCTCCTCCTTCCTTTTTTTTTTAAAAGGCAGGACGCTATACATGTTTAATTTTGTATTTTGCCTTACAACAGTGTTTCAGGTGGAAATGTTTCTTTGGAGGATTTGGCACTTTATAATCAGTGAGCTTTCGAACTAAACTAATTATATTTTTTTATGATTACATGTACCAATCCCATAGATGATGTAACCATGTTTACAAAAGAGCCACAGAGGCCTGGGGTCGGTTGTTACAAAGAGCTAAGACTGATCTTAACTGCGATTCAGTCTTAATGTGACTGCTAAGCAAATGTGATGGCACAATACAAATCACTATGACAATACTGAAAACTCATCTGAAGATGAATCGTAGTGCTTTGTAAAATCAAGCCCAGGACTTCAGTAACACTCACCCCAACGGAAGAACACATGAAATCTTTTTAATCCTTATCATTTGATTGGTGGAACACACATAACACGTCGTACTTTATTTTGCTATTCACTCCAAAATTGAATATAGGAGTCCTATATTGATAGATATTAATGAAGGACGCTCGGCAGCCATGCTTCGCACGTACTAATAGATTTTACATTGAGTACTGTACATGTATGTATTGATCGCGTTACAGGATATAAGCCCTAGAATGTAGTAGCTTGTTGGTTCAAACCTCCCCTGAGATGCCTGAGAAAATTTGCTTGACAGGGCTTGTACAGTACCCAGTGTTCAAGGCTTATTAACCCATGTGCATCAATGAAATAATAGATTCTTCGGTTTACTTGTATTGCTTTTATTTTTCATCAGCATACGCTTCAAACATAAGTAACGGAGCTATAGCAGGTATCGTTGTTGGATGCGTATTTGGCGTGATCGTTCTCTTCTTAGTCTTCAAGTCCTGCTGCTGTTCAAAGAAAACTAATAACCAGGTAAGCTTGTCATTGAAACAGCGTCTGGCCCCCAATGTCTTATAGTTGAAGTTAAGACAATACGGGCGATTCACAATACAGTGCGCCCTCTCTAGTTTACCGTGGAGAAATCATTTTTACAAAAAGCGAGCCAATAGAAAAGAGTGCGGTTGGGTCCACATCATCGAACATAGATTTCTTTGATGCATTACCACAAAAAAAAGAAGACTGCTGGCTTAGCAATAATAAGAACTCTGTCACCGTAGCATGGGAGAGGTGAAATTCCAACCTGGGCAAAATGCCGGCTGTATTTGCATCACAGTAATGACAGAAAACGCTGGCACAGGTAAATATACTCCGTACATACTCAACTTTGTGCTCAATTACAATGCTGGCTGCATTTACTCAGTGCTTGTGCAAGCACATAGTATTTGTAAACACACCAGGGATTTTTGTCAGAATGAAGTACTGTAATTCGTGTTGATTGTTCAATTTTTTTATCAAATTTGAGAGCTTTTTATAATTGAAATTGACCACCTCAAAAAGAACTATTTCGAACACTAAACGTGTTTCCCACTGACACAGTTCAGAGAACATATTACCCCATCACTTAGGGAACTTCATTGGTTACCAATTAGAGAACGAATCCATTTTAAAATTGCTCTTCTAGTTTTTAAATGCTTGAACAAATCTACACCTCGTTATATTACCACTTTACTGTCACATTACACTCCTCCACGATTTCTTCGGTCCACACTTGACATCACTCCCTTGAATGTTCCCCGAGCAAACAAAGTTCTAGGTCAAAAGGCCTTTAGTGTGGCTGGGCCAATGATTTGGAACAATCTTCCTACTGTGATTAGGGAATCTAATACTCTATCTGCTTTTCGTAAAGTCCTTAAGACTCACCTTTTTCCATGTTAATTTCTTTCTAGTGCGCTATGATCTTGATGGAATAGCGCCTTATAAATTTTAATTGTTATGTTATGTTATGTTAGTGCACAGACACTCCCACAAGTTCCAGTTTCCCGGATAGTAACAAGACATTTACCACGCTATTTGGCTAGGTGTAGATGGGGAACCTGTAATATTGTAAGATAATATTGTAAGTAATTTAAAAAATGGCGGAGTACTGATTATTTTATTAAAAACGGACTGTTGATTGCAGTACGATGGCATCACGCAGGGTTTTAAGCAGCATGCAGCATTTTCCTGAAGATCGCATCATGCAATCATACTGACAGAAAACGTCAAGCTGTTACTCAACCGGTTCTTTTCAGAACCACCACCCAGTCACGAGAGATTACTTTCATAGTGTTACCAACTCCTACTGTAGACCGTCTGTAGATTGTCACTTTAAACACTGAAACAAATGCTTGACAAATACTTCTGTATTTTGTCCGTTTCACAGGCTCAATGCACTCCAGTGGCAGCGCAGAACCAGTCAGTCACAGTTCATCCAAGTTCAGGTTTAACTAATCCAGCCTATGGCACTTCTCAATCAGTGGGCTACAGTCCATCCCAAGCAGCTGTGACATTTAATCCAACAGCCACCTCTCAGGAAGCACCCCCTCCATCCTACGATGACGTCATTGCAATGCCTATCAGTTACCCAAAGGTCCAACCCAATAATGTATTTACGGTTGGTGCCATGAACCAAGGTGTTGCATCCACTGCTTATAACCAGCCGTATCCACCTGGTCAGATGCAAGTCAATGCACCCTTCCCATCACCCGGTCCACCCTTCCCACCAACCACTCAGGGTGCCGCGCCCTACCCTCCGTTTGCTCAGGGTGCCGCGCCCTTCCCACCACCTGCTCAAGGTGCTGTGCATTATTATCCACCACCCAGTCAGGGTACCGCCCCACCTCATAGTGGGATATCCCAGTACTACCCACCACCCAACCAGAGTGACACTACCATGACTTCGCACCCACCGCCCAGTCAGGCACCTTACCCAGCACCTGTGGAAACACCTGAGCCAAACTAGCACAAGGGGTAGGTGAAAATGAAAATGGCAATTAAACATTCACCCTCTGTGCCACATGGGTCTTCAATAGACCAAATTTCCATGGACGAGTTTCCGTGTCTACCTTGTGTTTATTGGGAAAGTATTTTCAAATATCAAGGATCTACATTGATGTAATAGTTATGTAAAACAAATATTGAATCACCCCGGTGAAATCTGGCTTTTCTATTTCACTCAACTTTGCCTCTTGAAATTAAATACTCCAGATTTCACCTGGTGATTATATTCGGTGACAGTGCACTCACAGGCATTCCATACTTGTACAATATAGGACTCCTATATTCAATTTTCAAGACTCACAGGTCTGGGCAGTAAATGCATGGCAGGATAAAGTATGACACTTGACGCATGTTCCACAAATCAAATATGACAATGATCTATGTGTTGTGTGCGGTGTATAAAAATGTGTGACCAATAGATAAATTAGTAAATATTACAGATGCTAGGTCAAAATTTTGGCCGATTTGACTCAAAATTATTTAGATGTGTATTGTAGATAGCTATTTTTATAGATTCAATAAAGTTATAGGTTTTATTCTGGGTACACAAAAATCCACTGATGATAAGCTGAAGTTAATTAAAAACAAAAAATTAATTGTTGTCAGGGTGCTGACATTATCTCACCTCCATCGGCCATGCACACATCTTTGCATGTTGCATGTATTGTCCATTGGATATGCAAATTTGTTTATATGTTTTTCATCTTAAAACAGCATTATCAGTCAAAGAAAAAAAATACATATTTAAAAAAAAGGATATCATTTTGGGTGAAAATTTTGCCATTAAAAGTAAACTAGAACTGAAGAAGTGAAATGACCACTTTGCTAAGCATACCAGTATTGACAATAATGCATGACACTGTTACCTTTTGAGGCAGTGAAATATCACCACAGCTAGGCTATATGAGCACGTGAGCAGGAACCGAACATAATAAATGTTACACTACATGGGTATCTACATGATTCATGTTGTTACTGTAACGTGGGAAAATAAGCAAACAAGGGCTCAATTTCTCAAAGAGCTAAGATTGATCGTAAGTATGAATCAATCTTAACTGCTAAGCAAAGTGCGATGTCACATTACAAATCACTATGGTAACATTTACAACTCGTCTTAAAGATGAAGCTCAGTGCTATGGGATGAATCCTCACATTGGCAAAACTAAAGTAATTTTTTTGGGGGGGGGAACCATTTTTTCTGTTTGATTTTAAATATAGGATGTTTTAAACATAGTGTTTTACAATTTCATCTATGCAGCTTGTGATTGTGTAATTGTTTTTTATATTATAACCTAAATAATGTGTTTCTTTAATCTCACAAATGATAAGGTTTGCTTGATGAAGGCAAGTTTGAATTTACACCATTTAAAAAATTTTTTATGTTGCCCCAAACAAGGCTAAAAGCCACTCTTGGTAATAAGGGGCTACAAGAAGAAAAATTATTAAATATGAAAAAACTCAGGGGAGCAGAAGGTAGGAATTGATATTCCTCTTAAAACAGTCTAGATTGTAGGATGGAGGGAAACATGCACCAGGCAAGAAGTTCCGAAGAGATGCAGTGTGTGGAATAAAGCTGTTGGAATTGCTCTTAGTTCTACATCTCAGCAAATCAAGAGTGTATGGGTGAGAAAAGCAGAGAGTCTGGTTTCACGCTCAAACACTCTAATAGGAGGAACTAGGTCGGACACACTGGTGGCACATTTACCATGAAGACATGGACCATGGACCATTGACATTGCAGTTCCACATTTACCACGGACATTGCAGCTCCTTTTTAACTCAATTGATTTGTTTAACTGCATTTTGTTTTTCGGTTTCAATTATTTTGTTTTTACCGATATATTTTTGACAAGGATTTTCAAAATGTAATTTATACAAAACCTATTTTTTCACCATACATATGTATATTATGTGAATTAAAAATCTCAGTACTCCCCTTCCATGTAACTAATGTATATTATAGCTATTTAAGGTGTTAGTATTCTATTTTTAATATCACTTTTTTAAAACAAATATTATTCAGACTCTTTATGTATAGATAAACATTGTGGCTTTACGTAGATTTTAAGATTGTCATATTATTTACACAGCGTTTTAATTGTGTTTACACAAGTAAGTTAATATTTCAATGTATATTGTTTTCACTACACGTTGGTAGCATGATTTTGAACTTTTACTACCTAAATGAGCTTTCATAAATAAAATGTACAACTTGTTGAAGTGAGGTTTTAGCATTCAACCTTGTCATCATGTTTTGTTCCATCAGCTCTCTCTACTTTTAATATGTTTTTAGCCGTAAATATTCTATCAACTTACAACAAGAATACAAGTAAAAACTCTGTAACCCTCTTGCTGTCTGACCATTCAATACCATTCAAGTGGTTTTGAACGATAGATAAACTATGCCAGCCTGCAATATGATACCATGAGGGAATGCATCTACACAGTACACAGTTAGTTCTGTGCACAGTTGTGCCACCGTACACAACCTTGGCAGTCGAATGGTTTCAAATGGTTGGTCAACTCACTGGAAAATGTTGCCAAGAGTCATTGACAGTAGGAGGATTAAAAGACAAGGCGCGGCCCCGTCTATTCTGTAAAAGGTGGGTGTATTTTTTCTTTCTTTTTCCCTTTTTTTTTTAAAGCTGAAAATGGGGGTCTTTGAAGCTAAACGTAGTTATTTGTGAATATTGCGTAAAATGGTGGAACGCCATGGTTGGAGTGTATTTCTGACTGCAAATTGAGCTTTCAGCTTAGACAACTTCAACTCTTTTGTCTTTGAGACTTGTAGCACTGTGATTTTAAAAAGTCATATTTTGTGTAAGCTGCAGGTCATATAGTTAGCCGACCCAGCCATTCGTTATCAGACCGCATTAACATTGATCCAACCATATCCAAGTGACAGGTTTCAACTTTGATCCGCGTAGATTGCATGTATTTCGCTTGGAAGTCATTCTGTGCACACGATGTAGGTCTATGTGACTGTAAGGGAAAGACGGTCGAGCTGTTTTATTGTGTTTGGCGCTCCCCCCCCCCCCCCCCTCCACCAAGTCTTTCCAATCTGAATTTGTTGGTATGAACTAATTCCTGACTGTGTTGTCATCTTTAAAAAAAAAAAAAAAAAAAAGGGGGGGGGAGGTCAGCAATGGATGGAAAGTTGAAAGTAACCTAACGGACGCCCAAGACGAATTTTCTCCTGTAAATATCTTGCGGCGTCTCATTGATAAAATGTAATTTTGAAATCAGATACTGCTGTGTCATCCGATTACTTCATCTCACGAGATGTTTGTATTAAGTCTCAGTGTATGCATTGATGCAGAGAGCCGTTCTCAGATGCATTTAAACAAGTATTAAATAGGATAGAAGATCCACTTCGTAGCGTGAGATACAAAAAAAGGTCTGTAAGACCCATGGAGTTTTTTTGGGGGGAGGGGTTGCTTATATCTCGGTCAATTCTGAACGGATCTCGTTTATAATTGGAGACTGAGTATGAAGATGATATCGATAACCCTTTTCCGTGCACATTTCGCGAGGTTTATTCAGAATAAAGAGCAAAGAATCCAATAACATACCAACAGACGTCTTCAGTAGAGCGACGATGTGGGTTTCCCCCATGTGTTTTCTACTTTTCCTTTTCTTAAATCTTTCATGTTACTGAAACACTGTGGGGTTAAAACCCCACAGTGTAAAAGCAACCCATTAGTACAGTCCCTACCTAAAAACTCGCCCACGATGTCTATCTTGTAATGTAAGGGCAGACAGACATACATACATCATTTGGCAAATTATTTGTTGAGATATTTGTGTTTTATCTGTTGAATCATGGAGGTAGGTAATTCTACCTCCATGGTTGAGTAGACTGTGCAAGTCTCAGGCGTATTCGACCATCGGGACCCTTCATTAAAGTCATCATCATCATCATCTAAGCGCATGCTTCAAGTGCATCTGACATTGAGCACTCCTCTCCTGTCTGCTGCTAAGATGCCACAGGGCCTAACTCTAATAGAGCTGCTTAAGCACAAAAACTAGCTATAAGCACCACAAAATGATGCTTACCAGAAAAAGGTTACCAGGGTGAGTTATAATATTAATATCATTTCACATGTAGTACGTGTTTGTGACTGGTTTCCTGCTTATTGTTGCTTAGAGCAGACATTTGTAAAGACATTTTCTGCTGAAGCAGCTCTATCGGGCCCAGTCGCTGAGTTGTGCACTACTTTCACAAGAATTTTACACAAGTGGACTTACGCATTTGCGTAAAGTTTCTGAAATCGGCAGCAGGTGTGATTTTAAATTAAGGCGCCAGTGATAACTATCATTATGTTGATTCTGGTTGTTTGTTGACCTCCCCTTTAAAAGAGTGTGAGTTTGTTTCCTTCGCGCTTTATACGCGTTCGTAATGCGTTTCACGCGCCATGTTATGAAAACGCGCGCGTAAGGCGTTTTTCACACCGTCGGCGTCGCTTACATTGTCAATGCATTTTTCACAGCTATAAATGCTTGAATTCTCTTTATTTATTTGTGTATTTATTTGTTTATTTCATATTATTTGTTTTGTTTAGGGTTTGACTTCCTCGCCGTCGCAGACAGGAATCATTAACCAAGTACACACAATGTTAACACGATCCTTCAGTTAATACCCGTACCACCGACATTTTTTAGAATCAGAGACTGGCTGCACTTTATTTATTCATTTGTTTTTATTTTTACTTTTTAAAAATAATTATGGAAGGCATTGGGGAAGGCAGGCAGTCACTGGAGTCTTAGGAAAGACGGTGAGTGAAAAATTGCAATTTAATCTTTACTTACGGTACCCTAGCCTATAGCTAGGGCCCAATGTCATAGAGCTACTCAGCTAGCTGCTTAATTAAGCACAACAAGCAGGGCCCAATTTCATAGAGCTGCTTAAGCACAAAAAGTAGCTAAGCGCGATAAAATTATGCTTACCAGAATAAGGTTACCAGCCAAACTACCATGTTACATGTACAATTTATGACTGGTATCCTGCTAATTTCTGTTTAGCAGGCAATTGTTAAGCAATATTTTCTGCTTAAGCAGCTCTATGAAATTGGGGCCAGCAAAGCAAAGCAAAATTATATGCTTACCAGAATAAGGTTACCGGCCAAACTACCGCGTCACATGTACAATTTGTGACTCTTATCCTGCTGGTTTCTGCTTAGTAGAAAATTGTTAAGCAATATTTTTGCTTAAGCAGCTCAATGAAATTGGGCCCACTGCAGTTGGACTACTCGGTACTCCGTTGCACACAAACGCAGTGCAGCGGAGACTGGCCTCCTACCTAACTGTACCGCACCCCAGCCATGGCATGGAAAAAAAACTGCATGATTTACAACCTATTTTACAACTAGCCCAATCATGGTTGGACTCCTCCAACAGTGACAATGTCGCAGTGAAATGAAAACTGAGGAGTCCAACCTGCCTAAATATTATTAATGTCTTTTCAGAAAAAATGGTTGTAAATACTTTGCAAAGTACACATCACCATGGCAATATTGAAAATTCATTTTAATGTATCCATAGTGTTTTGTGAAATTGAGCCCAGGTTAACCCTAGACCCATTTATAGAGCTGCTTAACTTAAGCAAAAAATATTGCTTAACAATTTTCTGCTCATAAATAAGCCGGACACCAGGCAAAGGGGAAGTGACATGGTACTTGGCTGGCTGGTAACCAAATTCTGCTCAGCATAATTTTGTTGTGCTTAGCTTGTGCAACCGAGACTGGCGTCCTATCAGGGCTATGTCTAATTAGATTGCTCTTTATGGTACGTGATATCATTTTTTAAGTACAAAAAAGGTCAGATGTGAAGAGTTGCGTAAAACGAATTAACCAGCAAAAACCAGCGGTCGCACTGACAACTGACAACATGTACACCACGTTTAAAATGCGTTTGCCGTTAAACAAACCTTTAAATATGTGTAATAGAGTTTTATGTATTCGTAAAACAGTAAGCAAAGCCATGAAATCGGGCTCAGACGGATGGGTAGAAATTGTTGAACTGACGTCACATGCGAGCAAAACAAATTGGGCCAAGTTGGACTCCTCCGATGCAATCTGTCTGGCGTGTCTGACTCGCGAGAGACATATCGTGGGTGATAATTTCTTGCATAAGACGTCACAAGCTCGAACAGCGCCCTCACTGAGGTCAAACAAATACCTATCATTGGCTGCATGCAAGTTGTGCGCGCGGCGCATACGTGCTTGCACGTTTCCATTCTTTGACCTCAGCGATGGCGGCCTATGCAATGTTTCCATTATTATGAAGACATCCCACTACTCGTTGATTAAAAAAAAAGGAAACAAATGCCAAAAATATGTGTGGTTGGACAGGGTTTCTTAAGAATAATGACCAGTTTACAAGTAATAATTGCTCTTGGTATTTCTTGTTTTATAATTTATCAGGAGGTGAGTTGGTCAGTCTTGGTGATTTGGATGTGGAACTGCATTAATAAACAGATGACTCCAACATCATGAGGATCCTACCATCATTGAGTTTATTAGCAACATTCATCAACTACATCATTATAATCAGCATTCAACATGTTGAAGAGACACTTGGACAGGGTCAGTCATACTCTTCACAGATTCTTCATTTTTTACTTCATATTCATAATTTTAAAGATAGTCAAATTATAATGTTAAGTGCAGATCCAAGAATATACCAGAGATCAAAAGAGTGACAAAAAACTGAGCTGAAAAATAGCATATCGCCATTATAATATAAGGTTTGCAGTGAAATAAGAGCTATTTCTTTTAAATAACTATGTTATGGCCCAAGCTTAGATTTTATAAAAGGAAAAAGTATGGTGGCCGTGAAGGAACATCGAAGATAAATATTGAAAAGTGCCAGTTCCACATCCAAATCACCAAGACTGACCAACTCACCTCCTGATAAACTATAAAACAAGAAATATCCAGAGCAATTATTACTTGTCAACAGGGCCCAATTTCATAGAGCTGCTTAAGCACAAAAAGTAGCTAAGCGCGATAAAATTATGCTTACCAGAATAAGGTTACCAGCCAAACTACCATGTTACATGTACAATTTATGACTGGTATCCTGCTAATTTCTGTTTAGCAGGCAATTGTTAAGCAATATTTTCTGCTTAAGCAGCTCTATGAAATTGGGGCCTGGTCATTATTCTTTAGACTTATCCCACAAACATCTTAGGTATGTTTTAACTAAAGCTGGAGAAATCATGAAAAATAACGACCATCGTGTTTTTTTTTTGGTACCATCAACTATTGTTTCATGAGGTCAGGAAAAAAACTTCGTATAGCCTCCGTTGTAGGACAACTCGCTATCTTAACTCTTATTTCCATTCTCTGTTAGAGTTTTTAATGATTTCAGTTGATTGTCTTTCTCATCATGTGGCTGGGGGGGGGGGCTAGCGACCGGGCAGCACGAGTGTGTTGTTTTTGGTCTGGGAGTTACTTTCTCAATGTATTTTTTATCAGTCTTTCAACAGCTTTTAATGACTTAAGTTGTTCGTGTCTCCAATCACGATGTTTGTTGGTGGAGGGGGGATACGGCTGTGATGTGAGGTGTTTTACTCTTGCCAATGTTCTCTATAACTGCACTGTCAACATTTTGTTGTTGTCTTAACTCCTTTTATTATATTTCTTTGTTTAAGTATTTTACTGTCCTGTTCTGGAGCTTTTATCAACTTTACACATGTAAACTTTCCATTATTTTAAAGAGTGGACAATAAAGAATTTAATTGAATTGAATTGATGACAAGACATGACATAAATACATGACAAGTGCCCCAAGTTGGGAATATTGACGACAATATTCGTGACAAAATTCACGGCTTGTGCCCAAGTCGTGAACATTGACACCAAGGCCAAGGTCACAAACCAAGCGAAGCGTAGTTTGAAGCAACATTGTCCAAGCGGGCGTTGCAAAATTACAAGTACGCATTATAATTAGACACATTGTTCGTGTTATACAAAAAAAAAATATTTTCGACTTTTGTCTTAATTAGATTTGTATTCTGTACGACTTGCTGGAGGAAGCACTGGCTCAGAAGGACGTGTTGAGGTGTTTCTAAACGGTGCATGGGGAACAGTTTGCGATGACGAATGGGACATCATTGATGCTACAGTGGTGTGTAGACAGCTTGGCTATTCAAGTGCAACATCAGCCAAAGAGTCGGCATATTTTGGTGAGGGTAGTGGAAACATAGTCCTGGATGATGTCGATTGTACAGGCTCAGAGACTAATATCGCCCAATGCCCACATTCAACAAGTCACAACTGTGGTCATCTTGAAGATGCTGGTGTAGTATGTAGCGATTCGGATTCAGGTAGGTG
Organism: Pycnopodia helianthoides; assembly: GCA_032158295.1. Classification (NCBI taxonomy): domain Eukaryota; kingdom Metazoa; phylum Echinodermata; class Asteroidea; order Forcipulatida; family Asteriidae; genus Pycnopodia; species Pycnopodia helianthoides. The sequence continues at coordinate 2,244,028 of CM063246.1, read as the reverse complement.
GCGTGTTGTCGTGGAAAAAGACAACATTGAAGCGTTGAAGCAATGTACGTGGGACCAAAGTGGTCCCAAAAATGTTTGAGCACGCGCGAGATTTGCACAGTCTCAGGGACTATGGCTAGGAATGGACAATGCAGGGCCCAATTTCATAGAGCTGCTAAGCACAACAATTTGCTTAGCATGAAATTTCTTCCTTGATAAAAACAGGGTTACCAACCAAATTTTCATGTGTTGCAAATTGCTTGTTACTGGTATTCAGCTGTTATTTGTTTATCCTGAAAATCACGTGGAAATTTGGTTGGTAATCCTGTTTTTATCAATGAAGTAATTTCATGCTAAGCAAATTGTTGTGCTTAGCAGCTCTATGAAATTGGGCCCTGGTCTGTCAGAACTGGAGCGCAAGTTACGAGTTGTTTTACGGAAGGTTTATGGAATCACGGATGTGAGACTAACAAGTGTTCCATACCATTGATACACAGAACATTCACAAAATCAGAAATACCGAAGAGCTGTTATGTTAGTGAGCTGCAACCAACAAGCAGCGCTACAATCATTACAGTAAACCTCTTTTGGAATGGAGAATGCTAGGTTTAGGTACGGCTGGCTAGAGGTTACACACATGAGTTTAATTGTTGAGTTGTCCTATATGCGTTGAGATGGAGTTCTGACGGCCCCCGGGTGTTGGCCCAGAATCCCAGCCCAGCATAGTCATGGATACTATTTGCCCTCGTGGAAGACACTTGACCATGCTTGCAAAGTCCTTTTATCCCTGTTCACACGACCTAGTAAATTTCCAGGGGAAAAAAACCCAGGCAATTCATGGGGAAGTTTGACCACATCACCACCCTTAGTTCATTTCACGCTTGATGCAAATTTATTTGGGGGAAAATGAACACTCTCGAGGTCTATAATAATCCAGGAGTTAACGACAATAAATCTGAAGTGAGTCTTCCTGCCTTCGCGTGAAATACACCGACGCTTTTGCTTCATCCAATTTCCAGTCGTGAATAGTCAAAGATTCACGTCAGCAATTTGCATATAAAATGTCAGCTAGCCATTTTGGCTCCCGTCCAACTACTGGACTATCACTAATAAGGTTAGTCTCTAACCAACAACAATGCACAATAACCGGGGGCGACAGAGGGTATTTTATCGTTCATGCAATAAAATCAATTGACCCTGCTCCTAAGAAGGGATAGCTTTCTCCCTGGAATCCAGGAGTTTACCATGGGTTATAAGCAATTCAAGTGAAAGATTAACAACATTATACTGGGAATTCCATTGGAAGTTTTTCTAGGGGCTTAATAGGCCTAGTGGCAAAACCAATTGTTTCCTAAAGTACACACCCTCCAGATTATGACCAATAATATTTTGAATTGACAATAAATAGTTAACTTTAAGATTTCCCGAAAAGTTACAGACTAACATGGCTAGATGATGTATAAGACAATTAGGTTTCAGGGGGTTACTTCTCCTCTTGTTTAGGCCTAAGGTTGTAAATAATGTTTAAGAGATGACTCAATAGACCTTATGAACATGACGTCATTTGAGTAGGGCGCCCTCGCCTGGAGGTCAAAAAGATGCTGCTCATTTGCAATGCTGTGCGCCGCGCGTATGTGCGAATCCATTGTTTCATTACCAGTGTTTACCTCTAAGATGGCGTTTTGATGACGTCAATGCATAAGGTCTATTTCTTTTGAGGTTGGAGCTCCTTGCCTCAAATGACGTGGGTTAATGTGTGGGTACGTTTATTCTATGCGAAGTTTCTCAGGCTATTTATTACGTTATTTAAAATTGTGAAGTAATTACAACACAAAGGTTTTTTAAAGTAAATCTATACGCAAACAAATTTGATTGAAAAGCCTCTCGTGCCATTTTGTTACTCTTCTATACAGAGGAGTTCCTATTACGGCTTGCGGATGGTACCAGCCATTTTGAGGGCCGTGTTGAGGTGTATCTAAACGGTGCATGGGGAACAGTGTGTGATGACGATTGGGACATCAACGATGCTACAGTGGTGTGTAGGCAGCTCGGCTTTGAAGGCGCAACATTAGCCAAAACTGCAGCCTATTTCGGCCAGGGTAGTGGGGAAATAGTTCTTGACAACGTTGCCTGTACTGGCTATGAGAGTCACCTGAGAGAGTGTCCATCAAGCAGTCATAACTGTGACCATAGCGAAGATGCTGGTGTCATCTGCAGCTTGGATTATGAAGATTGTAAGTTTTTATCTTGTCTAATTATTCAAAATCAACTCACTGCCAACTGCACTTGGTTTTACGTGGAACATTGTTTCTATCAACATGTGGAAGGGGTGATTTCAGGATTTTGTTCTCTTTTTATATTTTTGGTTTTTGGTTTTGTTTGCTTGTTGTTGTTGTTGTTTGTTTTGGGGTGTTTTTTCTTGGGGGTGGGGGATAAAGGGCCCAAAGTCAAGTTTCGTCAAACACGATCCACACAACCAACAATTTCAAAAATCACCTTATAAGGTGCAACATTATAAAGAAAACAACACATTTAACGTTAATGAGGGTTTTTGTGCACATTCGAAAAAATAAATCTCATTTCGACTGGTTTAATCAAAATACTCAAATCTTGAGTAATTGTGGAGGACTGTTCTTAAAATATCATATTCTGACTTAGTTATCTTAGTATTTCAGGCGTAAATGACTCTCTGAATAATTGTCACTGAATTTGAATTGTCAGTGAGCTTTCAAATTAAACTAATCATCTTTTTTCTATGATGAGCAATCCGACCGTAAAAGCAACCTGGGTTAACATGCAACCTAGAATGTCTTCCTAGAATGCAGAAGTTACTAACCTGTGATGCCTGATGAGGTGTATTTCCTTCTTTTCACACTCATAGAGCGTCGGTCATGCCATGAACTGACGTATGGTGCGCCGCAGCAACAAAAAAAATCCGTGTTTAAAGAAAATCGAAGTTGAGGTTGAACTATATTGTCAAACTGCTGTTTCGGAGACTAATTACTATTCAATCAAAAACATTTGAACACCACAGTAAAGCTGTTTTCTTCCTTAGTACATACTTATTAATGTGTTTTCAATCTTGCAACTTTTGATGAGTTATTGATTCCTAAACACATACGTCACTTCGTGAAAACGGAAAAACGAGAAGTGCACTAATACACAGAGCGATGTGTACAAACCAACTCATGCATCGCTTTGTGTAAACACAGAAATCACACCCAGCATGTTTAGCACTGTGCCAACGCATTGTATTTCGATGGATAAAGTGGCGTATCGTGATACGTCACTTCGTGAAAAATGCATGAATGGTAAAATTAGTAGTGTAATTACGAAACTATTACGTGTTGTTTTCTGAAACTTGCTTAAAATGTTAACAGTAACCGGTAAGGTAATGAACATGTATCTATAATGTACACAACATGATTTGCAAATTTTTGTGATTTTTTTAACCTATACGTCAGGCGCGACCGACGACAGGATTCGTAAAGCGCCGAGTTACAAAAGGCTTGTCGCCAGTGCAGTAGTCCAGTCCTTTTGTACGAGTCCTATTCAGCGACCAACCTAATCGAGCCGAGACAGCTTGGGTCCTCTATAAATATTACAGCTTATCACGCATGTACACCAGTGAAATAATAATTACTGCAACTTAATTGTAGCTGGGGGCCTTCTTTTTAATTTTTGTCGTCAGCATATTATGGCTCCGGATTAAGTTGGCCAACTATAATAGGCATAGCTGTTGGATGCATAGTTGGCGTGACCGTTCTCTTCGCATGGCTCTGCCGTACCTGCTGTTCAAACACAACCAATACCCGGGTAAGCTTGTCAATGAAAAGAAGGTATCCAGCACCCCCCCCCCGACATCATAGACTATTACACCTTTACCATGCTTTGGTCATCTGTGCCAAGTGCCCTGCATGCAACAGTGATATTAACAGTTCTAATTATCATATCATGAAAGGACCAGATTATCTTTTCCCTTCCAGCCTCGGTTTAGTTATATTGGGTCAAATAGAAAGAAAAAAAACAAGATGGTCGCACCATGATAACGGTCCATTGACCCATAGAGGCAATTGCAACACGCACTCGCAACTCAGCACCGCACGGGCAGTTTGTGGACCTTGAAATGGCGGACATGAATGTAAAAAAACATTTTCCAGCCTCACCCCAAAATACAACAGCAAAAAAGTATGCCGCAAGCACAGACAAAACCAACCTTGCTACTTTGCAAAACTACGAACAAATTTAAGCAATCGAAGTCCATACGGCCAGGGCTAGGGCGAGTTGGCTCGGTCCAAGGGGGAAAACCACCATTGGATGAGACCGATGGGGCCGAGCAAACGCTGTGAGAAGACGAAATTAATAAATGATGGAAACGTCAAGTTGTTTAACCCACCGGTTCTTTTCAGAACCACCACAACTGGTATTTCGCCATCCGACGGGTTGTTACTGCAATACCTACTGCAGGTCGCTTTGAACATTGAAACAATTTGTACTTGTCGGTTTTCACAGGCACGAGGCACTAATCCAGCAGCTGCTAACGTTACTTCTCCATCAGTGTACTTCAGTCCAACCCAAGCAGATATGACCCTTAATCCTAACAAGCCGTATCCAGTTCAGATGCAAGCCAATGCGCCCTTCCCACCACCCGCTCAGGGGGCACCAACCGCTCAGTATGCCACACCACACCCACCACCTGCTCAGGGTACTGTGCATCATCCACCACCTAGTCAGGGTATTGCCCCACCTTATAGTGGGATACCCCAGTACTACCCACCACCCAGTCATGCAATAGCAGCCTATCCACCACCAATCATGGGTGTGGATACCATGACTTTGTACCCACCTCCCAGTCACGCACTTCACCCACCACCTGTGGAAACACCTGAGCACCACTAAAACAAGGGGCAGGTGAAAATGAAAACGGCAACAGGTGGTTCTACAGTGGGCCCAGCGTTTTTTTCATGACAACTGGGTTCTTATGACACACTTTACGAATATAGTTTGCACAGTGGGATAAAGAATCACATGTTGTTTAATAAATGATTGACCAATAGATAACTGCATGAATTAATGAATGAACGAATGAATGGATGATGGAGGGATGAATGAAGGGATGAATAAATGTCTGAATGAATGAATGAATGGCTGTACTAAGTAAATTGGAAACTGAAAAAGTGGAATGACCACTTTGCCAACCATACCAGCATTGGTAACAAATATCACCGTGGAGATAAAGTATTATGCGCAAAGATGAGCAAGAAATTATTTCATGTATGCAGTTTGTAATTATGCAATTGTTTTTCATATTAACCAAAGTGTTTCTTGCCAACAGTGTTAAGGTTTGCTTGATGAAGGCAAATTTGCGTTTACACCACGTATACTGCACATCCTTTTTTACCTAAATTGTTTTGTTTGCTGCCTTTTTATTTATTTATTTCTTTCATTTTCACCAACACTATACAATTATGTTCTCCTATGAGCTTGTTGACAAGGATTTTTAGTCATTTAAAAAAAAAACACGTTCACTTAAATGAATAATGTCAGAAAACAGTTTCAGTACTTCTTTTCCACACTTAATTAAACCGTAAAGTTATTTCAGGTGTAAACTCTTCGTAAAATGTGTTTACATAATTATTTCATTTGACCCTATAAACCAAATACATTCAGACTTTTCAGTACAGCTAAAAATAGCAGCTGATACAAACATTGAAATTTTTTCTTATCTTTACGGTGTACACAGGTTTGTTTGTTTAGTCAAAAATAGGTATGTTAATAAAAATGTAGGCCTACACTCTAAAAACTTCCAGGTCAGAATTTACCGGAATCCGGGTCCCGTGTGGCCTGATCCATTTCTGGTTCAGTATGACCTGGAATCTATGTAAGAATGACCTGGAATCTATGTAAGAATGACTCACGGGACAACATCTTCAATCTTCAATCTTCAATAGAATAATCCCTGGTGCAGTGCAGCGTCACAGCCAAAAGTGCAGGTGAAGAAGACGTACATGACGTAGAATTCGGGTTGCAATCCCACTTTCTAACCATCTTCCGGGTCAACCTAACCCGGTAACGGGTCAGGCCCTGTCTGAACTGGAATCCGGTCAGTTCTGACTTAGGTAGTTTTGAGAGTGTATGTTTTCATTACTCATTGGTAGCAAGTGTTTGTTCAGTTAACTATTAGCATTTACTACCAAAAAAGCATCACATAAATTCAACTTTGTTGACGTGAATCATGTTGTTGTGTTCCATCGGCTCTTTCGATTTTCTTTTTCGTTTTTTCTTAGTCATAACTGTTGTATTGTCTTACAAAAATACTATGTTTAATATACAAATTCTTCAACAAAAAAGGGGGCCGTCTGCAGAAGGTGAAAGTGTGTTTGTTTTGGTTTTTTTTTTAATTTATTTTTTATAATGTTTTTTTCTTAAAACTGACTGTGTCTTTAAAGGTAGATTTTGTGAAATAGCGTAAACGGCAGACCTCCATTGGAGTGTATTTTTTCACTGCAAGCTGATTTTTTAATATTTTGACAACTTCAAATGTTTAGCATTTTTGACTTGTAGCCCTCTCTCCTTTTACTTGTTTCAAATTTGTAAATGTTTAGGTTAATTTAGACAATTTTGTTTTATTTATAGGGGGAAAAAAATAATAATTAGCTTTCCAACTTTGCCTTCCAACTAAAATTACCTGGGTTAGAGTCTTTAATTTTACACCGGATCTTGACTGAAACACTCATGGATTTATTTTGTAAAAAACAAACAGTCAAATAAACAAATAAACAGAAAATGCATTCCCGAAGAGCACTTAGGTTTTTATGAGATATTTTTCTTGTTAGGCCTACTTCCTTCAATTTGTTCTCGATCTGGATTAGATTAATTAAGCCATCCGGAATTCAGACTTTTACTCAACAAGATCAGCAGAACAATCCTTGCACTGGGGTCACAGTCGAATGCCCCCTCATAAAGGTCTTCGTTGATGTGCAAATAAGGAGTTCTGCGCTGATTTCGAAGTACTAATTGTGTTGAATACCTTGTGGCATTCATATTGGCATATGTTGCGGACTGCAGACTGTAGACTGCGGGACTTCAGACTGTAAACTGCGGGACAGCAGACTCTAGACTGCGGGACTGCATATTGCAGGACTGCAGACTGTAGACTGCGGGACTGCGGGACTGCAGACTGTAGACTGCGGGACTGCAGACTGTAGACTGCGGGACTGCGGGACTGCAGACTGTAGACTGCAGGACTGCAGACTGTGACTGTAGACTGCAGGACTGCAGACTGTAGACTGCGGGACTGCGGGACTGCGGGACTGCGGGACTGCAGACTGTAGACTGTAGACTGTAGACTGCAGGACTGCAGACTGTAGACTGCGGGACTGCAGACTGTAGACTGAGGGACAGCAGATTGCAGGACTGCAGACTGTAGACTGCGGGACAGCAGACTGTAGACTGTAGACTGCGGGACTGCAGACTGTAGACTGTAGACTGCGGGACTGCAGACTGTAGACTGTAGACTGCGGGACAGCAGACTGCAGACTGTAGACTGCGGAACAGCAGACTGTAGACTGTAGACTGCGGGACTGCAGATTGCAGGACTGCAGACTGTAGACTGCGGGACTGCATACTGTAGACTGCGGGGGACAGCAGACTGTAGACTTCGGGACTGCAGACCGTGGACTGCAGTGTAAAACGTCATGACCAAAACCGAACACATCGTTCACACGATCGACATCATGTTGAGGTAAGGCCTTGGAACATTACCTAACTATAAATCAATCAACCAATCAATCAACGGTGCATAAAGGTACATTCGTACAAACCAATTTAAAAACCTTGTAAAGAAATTAGAATCAGACATTGATGTTGATAGGGTAACGAAAAGCAAAGCTGGTTGAGTGCAAATCCCTTTGTTATTGTTTTTTTCTTTAGGTATGGTTTAAACATAGACAAACTTGTTAATTTACAGAAATTAGTACAGTCATCAATTAACGATAGACAGTGAGCAACAAGAGAAATAACAGATAAGCATATAACACAATGCTGTGATGAGATCATACTAAATATTAACAATAGTTTTAGGCTTCGGGTTTATTTATTCCACAGTATTAAACCAAATAAAGTAAATCACAAAAAGTTACATATAATAATGTAGATGAAGTTATAGAGATGAGAATAAAGCTACCTTTCCATGCTATCCCATTATTAAGATAAGATACAACCAGGGTATAGACTATGCAAGTCTCGTGCGTGTTAGGGACGAAAGTGGTACCAAAGTGGTTCCAAAATGTTCGAATACAAGCGAGACTTCTATTGTAGAAAGAATCCGGAGAAAATGTTTTATCCTTCTCATAACACCAATGTTCACAGCGATAATCTAACAAATAAAATCGACATGACTTTTACATGTTAGCCAGCAGTCAATAAACAACCCCAAAGTTTACAACAATTAGTTTGTTTAATTATGAAATTAATCGTGACTTCACAGGGAAGATCACTAGCAGAATTACTAAAAAAAACACGTAGTTTGTTTGGCAACACTGGGGGACAGCCCATTGACTGTGAACCAATTTACAATTGGTGCTCGATATGGGGCGGAGGGACCCCCCCCTATTGTGTCTTCCTTGTGTGCTTGGAATCTCAGAAATTCTTTTGAGGATTTTTTTTTTTGGGGGGGTAGTTCTATACAAGAGGAAAAAAGTGTGTTATAGTATGGGAACATTGGGGGGGACCCTCTACCCCATATCGGGCAGGCTATACCAATTTGCAGCAGACTTCAGCTCAGTGTTAACTTAGTGAATTTGCTAAAAAATCTACGACTGCATTTATTTCAGGTATGCTCTGTTCTCATAGAACTTGATTAAAGGAACATTACAGAATTGGTAAGAAAAAACTAGTAAAATATACTTTTGATCACAGATTTACATAAAACTTTCACGGTCTAATGATGATGATAGTAGAAAACATCCCTTGAAATATTTCTCTCTGAAATGCCATATTTGATGAGAAAAGAATAAACTAATTTTCCGATTGGAGTTTATCGCTCAGTGAGCGTTTTATTCATTTTGTTGAATCTATATGATTTCATGCAAATGTGTAATCGGTTTTTCACTATTTTCTCGTGACCCAGATGGCCGATCGATCTCAAACTTCTACAGGTTTGTCAGTTTGTGCATATGGTGGATTACATAAAGTGCTTACACTGCCAGCAACTGTTTTGTTAGCAAAAACCAATTCTGTAATGTTCCTTTAAGTTTCTGGCCAGTATTATTCAGACAGTTCCCTAGTTTGGGGTCCCGTATACTTGATGTGTTTTTTATTCATTTATTACTATTATTAATATTCTGTTGGAGGAGGGCATGTGATGAGCAAGTTACGGGAGTGTGGAAACGGGAAATATGGCTCTAACTCTTACCATATTTTAAACTTCCAGCAGGTTTTAAGTTTATTATTTTTATTACACGATCCTTTGAATCATCATTGTAACCTACTTGACCAGCTGCCAAGAGTGTCATTACGTAACTCATCTACGAATGTATTACAAAGAACACGCTGACTATGGAACCTTGACAAACTCAAAGGAGCATTCCACTTTGTCATGTCAAAGGTGTTTTTTTGACTTATTAATCCTATTACTTAACTCCAAGAATAACCACAATCATAGACTTAAAATATTGGCTAAAATGCCCCATTTGGACTTTAACAGTAGCGTTAATGGGTTTATGGGTTGTTTTCTTTAGTCAGAAACGGGAAAGGACTGAGGCAGCTGTAATTAAGCGGTGGACAAAGACGGGGAACGACATGCGGCAGACACGGCAGCCAGCAGGGAGCTCCCGTCCAGCCAAGCTTCAAGAGGCATTGACTGTTTCCTGAGTAGCAGAAAGAGTGAGCATCTTTGAAGATCTACGAATATGTGGTATGGGTGTGTGTTTTGTCTATGGATCTTGACGTACATTGGAGGTCGTGAAGGGATCAAGGTAAGGAAAACTTTGCCGTATATCTGACCTCCACTTTTTAGGTTCGTTTTCGCGATTCACCTCTCTGATAATGGAATATATTGGACTTCATTAGCTGTTTCGTAGCGCAGCGCTGCGAAACAGCTCTTGTTTTAATTTTCATCTCTCGAGCAACTGGCAGTAAATACAATCTTATAATGTTTGCGGAGACACCATATTCATAAAAAGGGGTTATGCATTTTTTACAAAAGTAGTGGGGAAAAAATAATTTCATGTGTTTTCACATGGTGAATAAATAAATCGATTTGAAATGAATCTACATAAATCTCCCAAATTTGAGTCATGATAGTTAAAGAACCGGCTGTTACTAAGTTATTAATTAAATACGCTAATTATTCAAATTTATAAACAAAACAAAATAACAAGGTTAGATTAATGATAGAGAGCAACAGTGGAGGTCGGATAAGGCAAGTTGACCTTTCAAGATAAAGACAAGATTGTGAAGACTGCGAACGGTAAGAGAAGTTCTAACCCGTTCTCTTGCGGAGTCCCTCCCCTTGTTTACCCTATCCCCACCCCGATCTTCGACATCCTTGTTGATGTTGTCCCTGCTTAAATAGCTTTCAAGGGGACTCCGCACTGTTCTGGCATTTATTGATTTGCATATTGGTCGAAGCCAATGATGCTTTTAAGTTAGGAGACTGCCAGGGTTGATATTTAAAGTCATCAGTTGTCATGTCTACTTATAATTGTCATGATTATATTTCAAATAGCGTAATGCTTATAAAGGAAGAATACAAAATCCAGCTAAAACTTAATTCATTGTGTTATGTTATTCTTCCAGAAAGATAAGTAATAGTGTCAAGTCTAGCTGGTTGAATCTCTCCTACAAGTTCAACTTTTCAAGTGATGTATTGATGTTGATACCACAGTTGTATCTAATGGCTTTTGAACTGTCACCAACTATAGAAAGATCTAGCCAAGTCTAGCCAGATGATTTCCCACAATATTCAGCTGAAACAAGCTGGACCATGACGGCGCCTTACTGTATGAACACAATCGAAGAGAGGATCATTTCTTAGAGCGTTTCCGAATTTGCGGTTGTGGCTATGGCTGCAGCTGTTGCTTTGGGCATCAGGTCCTGTTTTAACGCATGTTCATGAGACAATCAAGCCACATCTGCAGACCCTAATTCAGGTACAACCTTAGTTTGTTTTCTACGCATTGGTCAAAAAATATAATTCAAATATGTGTGGGAAATTTCAAGATAACACTTGAGCGCAAATGCGCGAGCAGGAATCTGTTGCAATGCAAACACAACGCATGGCCACAGTCACTACACCTGGGCTCTGTTTTGCAATGAGTAATATTGACAACTCATCTTGATACTGTAGCAAAGCCTGAGTAAGCGTTTTTTTATCAATTTTGATTTTTGTTCTATTTGTTGTTGTCTCATTGTCTGAAGTTTTTTATAGCTGTTAGTAGTTGAGCGAGATGTTGTCTTCAGCCGACGCCTTATCGGGAAACTCTGATGGTCGTCTTCCACGCATCCCGGTCCAGCATCAGCGTCCTAAGCTCAGTTGTTTCTTGTTGTGTTGCGTCCTTCTTCAGCTGATCCACGAAAGTTAGTCTCTTCCTGCCCTTGCTCCTGTTTCAATCGATGGGTTCCCAAAGAACTAAGGGGCTCACAGCTAGCTCTGGATGACGGACACAGTGGCCAGCCAGCCTCATCCTTCGTTCCCTGATCTTGACAGATACTCTTGATAGGGAATCGTAGAGCTGGGAGTTGGGCATATGGTCTTCCCAGTGTACATCAAGGGCCATCCGTAGCATTCTTGTATATACGCCGTCTAGTGCTCTTTCTAGATTGGCTGTCAGAGTCCATGTCTCGGCTCCATATAGAAGTACAGACCCAACTGTAGCAACGAACAGACGTCTCTTGATGTCATCGTTGAGATCAGCCCTCCAAACTTGCCTCATGCCATGAAGGGCCTTCCACGCCAAAGCTCTCCTCACTCTTATCTCACTCTCAGTTGATCCTATGAGGACGCCAAGGTATTAAACTCTTCAATGACCTCTAGGGGAGCGCCATCTCGGGTTTTGATGGTACTGTCCACTGAGTTAAATGCCATCACCTTTGTCTTCTTCGAGTTGAGCTGCAGGCCAACTTGGCTACACTGGAGCTCAACAACTGCAAGCAGTTTTTGTGCCTGATCCACTGTGTCTGAGAGGAGACTGATGTCGTCAGCATAGTCAAGGTCTGTAATCACTACAGCTGGCACTCTCCTACTCCGGCGCCTGGCAAGCGTGAAGCCTAGCTCCTCCTCCCTTCCACTGATAGCACACCTCAAAGCATAGCTGTTAGGAAGGTTTTTTAAATCCCACAATTTGTTTCCCTCTTAGTTAACATTATTGAATAAGGCAGAAATAATTCCTCAAAATAAAGAGAAAAAAATACATGGTCATCTTTGTCAGTTCCATTTAATAAAAGATTGCACCATATTTCGCTTCTGAGCCACACTTTGGTTACACTGGGCTGAAAATGAACAAATGCAGATTATAAAGTTACACCATTGCAGGAAAACATAAGATAGGCCAAAACAGAAAAATGTTTTCGCAAGTGCTCGAGCTGCAGATCTTGTGCAAATGAGGCTCACGTGATGACCACTACACTACGAAAACAGAATATTCATTTATACACAACTAAAAATTTACATAACAACACTGATACCAGAGAGATGACCAATCAGGAGGCCACAAAACCCATGTTGGCCGCGTCTATTAATATGTTACAATCACATCAGCATTTTCTGTAAAATCTCATTGGTCTCGACTTGGTTTTAATTTTGTATAGTGCTTGGTACTTATTGTATTTAAAATGTAGGCCTGTAGCTGAAATAAACCGTTATATACTGTTAATACTTGACCTTGGGGTGTAAGGAGCACGTGATAACCGCGATACTACGAAAACTTGATGACTAATTTAAATAGTATACATTTGTCACTGATGAAATACGTATACAAATAACAAAAAAGCAGTTTATGAAGCAACCACATAGCGGAAAAACCATTTTAAAAACAAAAAACATTGTTTTCGCCCGGGCTCGAACCGGGGACCTTGCGCGTGTTAGGCGCACGTGATAACCACTACACTACGAAAACTTGATGGCTAAATTAAGTATTTTGCAATTGTGATTTTCGTAAAACGTCATAAATATAACAAAAATGCAGTTTACGAAGTAACAACATCGCAGAAAACAATTTTTAAAACGTAAAAACATTGTTTTCGCCCGGGCTCGAACGGGGGACCTAGCGCGTAAAGCGCACGTGATAACCACTACACTACGAAAACTTGATGGCTCAATTAAACAGTTTGCAATTGTCAATTTCGTAATACGTCATAAATATAACAAAAATGCAGTTTATAAAGTAACCACATCGCGGAAAACATTTTTAAAACAGAAAAGCATTGTTTTCGCCCGGGCTCGAACCGGGGACCTTGCGCGTGTTAGGCGCACGTGATAACCACTACACTACGAAAACTTGATGACTAATTTAAATAGTTTGCATTTGTCACTTATCAAATACGTTACCAGTATAACAAAAAGCAGTTTATGAAGCAACAACATTGCGGGAAAAACATTTTTAAAACGAAAAAACATTGTTTTCGCCCGGGCTCGAACCGGGGACCTTGCGCGTGTGACGCGCACGTGATAACCACTACACTACGAAAACTTGATGACTAATTTAAACAGTTTGCATTTGTCACTAATGAATTACGTTACCAATATTACAAAAATGCATTTAATTAAGTGACCACATCGCGTAAAACTATTTTAAAACAAAAAATCAATGTTTTCGCCCGGGCTCGAACCGGGGACCTCGCGCGTGTAAAGCGCACGTGATAACCACTAAACTACGAAAACTTGACAACTATATTAAATAGTTTGCATTTGTCATTTTCGAAATACGTCATAAATATAACAAAAATGCAGTTTATAAAGTAACCACATCGCGGAAAACATTTTTAAAACGAAAAAGCATCGTTTTCGCCCGGGCTCGAACCGGGGACCTTGCGCGTGTTAGGTGCACGTGATAACCACTACACTACGAAAACTTGATGACTAATGTAAATAGTTTGCATTTGTCATTTTCGAAATACGTCATAAATATAACAAAAATGCAGTTTATAAAGTAACCACACCGCAGAAAACATTTTTAAAACGAAAAAGCATTGTTTTGGCTCGGGTTCGAACCGGGGACCTTGCGCGTGTTAGGCGCACGTGATAACCACTACACTACTAAAACTTGATGACTAATTTAAAAAGTTTGCATTTGTTTTTTGATGAAATACGTTACCAATATTACAAAAAAGCAGTTTATGAAGCAACCACGTAGCGGAAAAACAATTTTTTCTTTTTTAAAAACATTGTTTTCGCCCGGGCTCGAACCGGGGACCTTGCGCGTGTGAGGCGCACGTGATAACCACTACACTACGAAAATTTGATGACTAATTTAAACAGTTTGCATTTGTCACTAATGAATTACGTTACCAATGTTACAAAAATGCATTTAATTAAGTGACTACATCTTGGAAAACTATTTTAAAACAAAAAAACATTGTTTTCGCCCGGGCTCGAACCGGGGACCTTGCGCGTGTAAAGCGCACGTGATAACCACTAAACTACGAAAACTTGATGACTAATTTAAATAGTTTGCATTTGTCATTTTCGAAATACGTCATAAATATAACAAAAATGCAGTTTACGAAGCAACCACGTCGCGGAAAACATTTTTAAAACGAAAAACCATTGTTTTCGCCCGGGCTCGAACCGGGGACCTTGCGCGTGTGAGGCGCACGTGATAACCACTACACTACGAAAACTTAATGACTAATTTAAATAGTTTGTCTCTAATGAATTACGTTACCATTAATAACAAAAATGCAGTTGAGGAAGTAACCAAATCGCGGAAAACATTTTTAAAACAAAACAAAACACATTGTTTTCGCTCGGGCTCAAACTCTTACACTACGAAAACTTGACAACTAATTTAAAAATTTTGCATTTGTCACGCATGAAATACGTTACCAATATCAAAAAAATGTAGTTGATTAAGTAACTACATCGCAGAAAACATTTTTAAAACGAAAAAGCATTGTTTTCGCCCGGGCTCGAACCGGGGACTTTGCGCGTGTAAAGCGCACGTGATAACCACTACACTACGAAAACTTGATGACTAATTTAAATAGTTTGCATTTATCACTAATGAATTACGTTACCAATCTTACAAAAATGCATTTAATTAAGTGATCACATCGCGGAAAACTATTTTAAAACAAAAAAAAACATTGTTTTCGCCCGGGCTCGAACCGGGGACCTTGCGCGTGTTAGGCGCACGTGATAACCACTACACTACGAAAACTTGATGACTAATTTAATTAGTGAACATTTGTCACTGATGAAATACGTTACCAATATAACAAAAAAGCAGTTCATGAAGCAACCACATAGCGGAATAAAACAATTTAAAAAACAACAACATTGTTTTCGCCCGGGCTCGAACCGGGGACCTTGCGCGTGTTAGGCGCACGTGATAACCACTAAACTACGAAAACTTGATGGCTAAATTAAGTAGTTTGCAATTGTGATTTTCGTAAGACGTCATAAATATAACAAAAATGCAGTTTACGAAGTAACAACATCGCAGAAAACATTTTTAAAACGAAAAAACATTGTTTTCGCCCGGGCTCGAACGGGGGACCTTGCGCGTGTAAAGCGCACGTGATAACAACTACACTACGAAAACTTGATGGCTGATTTAAATAGTTTGCAATTGTGATTTTCGTAAAACGTCATAAATATAACAAAAATGCAGTTTACGAAGTAACAACATCGCAGAAAACATTTTTAAAACGAAAAAACATTGTTTTCGCCCGGGCTCGAACGGGGGACCTTGCGCGTGTAAAGCGCACGTGATAACAACTACACTACGAAACTTGATGGCTGATTTAAATAGTTTGCAATTGTGATTTTCGTAAAACGTCATAAATATAACAAAAATGCAGTTTACGAAGTAACAACATCGCAGAAAACATTTTTAAAACGAAAAAACATTGTTTTCGCCGGGCTCGAACGGGGGACCTAGCGCGTAAAGCGCACGTGATAACCACTACACTACGAAAACTTGATGGCTGAATTAAATAGTTTGCAATTGTCAATTTCGTAATACGTCATAATATAACAAAAATGCAGTTTATAAAGTAACCACATCGCGGAAAACATTTTTAAAACAGAAAAGCATTGTTTTCGCCCGGGCTCGAACCGGGGACCTTGCGCGTGTTAGGCGCACGTGATAACCACTACACTACGAAAACTTGATGACTAATTTAAATAGTTTGCATTTGTCACTTATCAAATACGTTACCAGTATAACAAAAAGCAGTTTATGAAGCAACAACATTGTGGAAAAAACATTTTTAAAACGAAAAAGCATCGTTTTCGCCCGGGCTCGAACCGGGGACCTTGCGCGTGTTAGGCGCACGTGATAACCACTACATTACGAAAAATTGACGACTAATTTAAACAGTTTGCATTTGTCACTAATGAATTACGTTACCAATATTACAAAAATGCATTTAATTAAGTGACCCCATCGCGTAAAACTATTGAAAAAAATAAAAATCAATGTTTTCGCCCGGGCTCGAACCGGGGACCTCGCGCGTGTAAAGCGCACGTGATAACCACTACACTACGAAAACTTGACAACTAATTAAATAGTTTGCATTTGTCATTTTCGAAATACGTCATAAATATAACAAAAAT
Source organism: Pycnopodia helianthoides (assembly GCA_032158295.1). Taxonomy (NCBI): domain Eukaryota; kingdom Metazoa; phylum Echinodermata; class Asteroidea; order Forcipulatida; family Asteriidae; genus Pycnopodia; species Pycnopodia helianthoides. The sequence goes on along the minus strand of CM063246.1, from coordinate 2,227,269 downwards.
GCAGTTTATAAAGTAACCACACCGCAGAAAACATTTTAAAACGAAAAAAGCATTGTTTTGGCTCGGGTTCGAACCGGGGACCTCGCGCGTGTTAGGCGCACGTGATAACCACTACACTACTAAAACTTGATGACTAATTTAAATAGTTTGCATTTGTTTTTTGATGAAATACGTTACCAATATTACAAAAAAAGCAGTTTATGAAGCAACCACGTAGCGGAAAAACAATTTTTTCTTTTTTAAAAACATTGTTTTCGCCCGGGCTCGGACCGGGGACCTTGCGCGTGTAAAGCGCACGTGATAACCACTAAACTACGAAAACTTGACAACTAATTTAAATAGTTTGCATTTGTCATTTTCGAAATACGTCATAAATATAACAAAAATGCAGTTTATAAAGTAACCACACCGCAGAAAACATTTTTAAAAAAAAAAGCATTGTTTTGGCTCGGGTTCGAACCGGGGACCTTGCGCGTGTTAGGCGCACGTGATAACCACTACACTACTAAAACTTGATGACTAATTTAAACAGTTTGCATTTGTCACTAATGAATTACGTTACCAATATTACAAAAATGCATTTAATTAAGTGACCACATCGCGTAAAACATTTTAAAACAAAAAAATCAATGTTTTCGCCCGGGCTCGAACCGGGGACCTCGCGCGTGTAAAGCGCACGTGATAACCACTAAACTACGAAAACTTGACAACTATATTAAACAGTTTGCATTTGTCATTTTCGAAATACGTCATAAATATAACAAAAATGCAGTTTATAAAGTAACCACATCGCGGAAAACATTTTTAAAACAGAAAAACATTGTTTTCGCCCGGGCTCGAACCGGGGACCTTGCGCGTGTTAGGCGCACGTGATAACCACTACACTACGAAAACTTGATGACTAATGTAAATAGTTTGCATTTGTCATTTTCGAAATACGTCATAAATATAACAAAAATGCAGTTTATAAAGTAACCACACCGCAGAAAACATTTTTAAAACGAAAAAGCATTGTTTTGGCTCGGGTTCGAACCGGGGACCTTGCGCGTGTTAGGCGCACGTGATAACCACTACACTACTAAAACTTGATGACTAATTTAAAAAGTTTGCATTTGTGATTTTCGTAAAACGTCATAAATATAACAAAAATGCAGTTTACGAAGAAACAACATCGCAAAAAACAATTTTTTAAACGTAAAAACATTGTTTTCGCCCGGGCTCGAACGGGGGACCTAGCGCGTAAAGCGCACGTGATAACCACTACACTACGAAAACTTGATGGCTGAATTAAATAGTTTGCAATTGTCAATTTCGTAATACGTCATAAATATAACAAAAATGCAGTTTATAAAGTAACCACATCGCGGAAAACATTTTTAAAACAGAAAAGCATTGTTTTCGCCCGGGCTCGAACCGGGGACCTTGCGCGTGTTAGGCGCACGTGATAACCACTACACTACGAAAACTTGATGACTAATTTAAATAGTTTGCATTTGTCACTTATCAAATACGTTACCAGTATAACAAAAAGCAGTTTATGTAGCAACAACATTGTGGAAAAAACATTTTTAAAACGAAAAAGCATCGTTTTCGCCCGGGCTCGAACCGGGGACCTTGCGCGTGTGACGCGCACGTGATAACCACTACATTACGAAAAATTGACGACTAATTTAAACAGTTTGCATTTGTCACTAATGGAATTACGTTACCAATATTACAAAAATGCATTTAATTAAGTGACCACATCGCGTAAAACTATTTAAAAAAAAAAAATCAATGTTTTCGCCCGGGCTCGAACCGGGGACCTCGCGCGTGTAAAGCGCACGTGATAACCACTAAACTACGAAAACTTGACAACTATATTAAATAGTTTGCATTTGTCATTTTCGAAATACGTCATAAATATAACAAAAATGCAGTTTATAAAGTAACCACACCGCAGAAAACATTTTTAAAACGAAAAAGCATTGTTTTGGCTCGGGTTCGAACCGGGGACCTCGCGCGTGTTAGGCGCACGTGATAACCACTACACTACTAAAACTTGATGACTAATTTAAATAGTTTGCATTTGTTTTTGATGAAATACGTTACCAATATTACAAAAAAGCAGTTTATGAAGCAACCACGTAGCGGAAAAACAATTTTTTCTTTTTTAAAAACATTGTTTTCGCCCGGGCTCGAACCGGGGACCTTGCGCGTGTGAGGCGCACGTGATAACCACTACACTACGAAAATTTGATGACTTATTTAAACAGTTTGCATTTGTCACTAATGAATTACGTTACCAATGTTACAAAAATGCATTTAATTAAGTGACTACATCTCGGAAAACTATTTTAAAACAAAAAAACATTGTTTTCGCCCGGGCTCGAACCGGGGACCTTGCGCTTGTGAGGCGCACGTGATAACCACTACACTACGATACTTAATGACTAATTTAAATAGTTTGTCCCTAATGAATTACGTTACCATTAATAACAAAAATGCAGTTGAGGAAGTAACCAAATCGCGGAAAACATTTTTAAAACAAAACAAAACACATTGTTTTCGCTCGGGCTCAAACTCTTACACTACGAAAACTTGATGACTAATTTAATTAGTGAACATTTGTCACTGATGAAATACGTTACCAATATAACAAAAAAGCAGTTCATGAAGCAACCACATAGCGGAATAAAACAATTTAAAAAAAAAAACATTGTTTTCGCCCGGGCTCGAACCGGGGACCTTGCGCGTGTTAGGCGCACGTGATAACCACTACACTACGAAAACTTGATGGCTAAATTAAGTAGTTTGCAATTGTGATTTTCGTAAGACGTCATAAATATAACAAAAATGCAGTTTACGAAGTAACAACATCGCAGAAAACATTTTTTAAACGAAAAAACATTGTTTTCGCCCGGGCTCGAACGGGGGACCTTGCGCGTGTAAAGCGCACGTGATAACCACTACACTACGAAAACTTGATGGCTGATTTAAATAGTTTGCAATTGTGATTTTCGTAAAACGTCATAAATATAACAAAAATGCAGTTTACGAAGTAACAACATCGCAGAAAACAATTTTTAAAACGTAAAAACATTGTTTTCGCCCGGGCTCGAACGGGGGACCTAGCGCGTAAAGCGCACGTGATAACCACTACACTACGAAAACTTGATGGCTGAATTAAAGAGTTTGCAATTGTCAATTTCGTAATACGTCATAAATATAACAAAAATGCAGTTTATAAAGTAACCACATCGCGGAAATCATTTTTAAAACAGAAAAGCATTGTTTTCGCCCGGGCTCGAACCGGGGACCTTGCGCGTGTTGAGAACGTGATAACCACTACACTACGAAAACTTGATGACTAATTTAAATAGTTTGCATTTGTCACTTATCAAATACGTTACCAGTATAACAAAAAGCAGTTTATGAAGCAACAACATTGTGGAAAAAACATTTTTAAAACGAAAAAGCATCGTTTTCGCCCGGGCTCGAACCGGGGACCTTGCGCGTGTGACGCGCACGTGATAACCACTACACTACGAAAAATTGACGACTAATTTAAGCAGTTTGCATTTGTCACTAATGAATTACGTTACCAATATTACAAAAATGCATTTAATTAAGTGACCACATCGCGTAAAACTATTAAAAAAAAATAAAAAATCAATGTTTTCGTCCGGGCTCGAACCGGGGACCTCGCGCGTGTAAAGCGCACGTGATAACCACTAAACTACGAAAACTTGACAACTATATTAAATAGTTTGCATTTGTCATTTTCGAAATACGTCATAAATATAACAAAAATGCAGTTTATAAAGTAACCACACCGCAGAAAACATTTTTAAAACGAAAAAGCATTGTTTTGGCTCGGGTTCGAACCGGGGACCTTGCGCGTGTTAGGCGCACGTGATAACCACTACACTACTAAAACTTGATGACAAATTTAAATAGTTTGCATTTGTTTTTTGATGAAATACGTTACCAATATTACAAAAAAGCAGTTTATGAAGCAACCACGTAGCGGAAAAACAATTTTTTCTTTTTTAAAAACATTGTTTTCGCCCGGGCTCGAACCGGGGACCTTGCGCGTGTGAGGCGCACGTGATAACCACTACACTACGAAAATTTGATGACTAATTTAAACAGTTTGCATTTGTCACTAATGAATTACGTTACAAATGTTACAAAAATGCATTTAATTAAGTGACTACATCTCGGAAAACTATTTTAAAACAAAAAAACATTGTTTTCGCCCGGGCTCGAACCGGGGACCTTGCGCGTGTAAAGCGCACGTGATAACCACTAAACTACGAAAACTTGACAACTAATTTAAATAGTTTGCATTTGTCATTTTCGAAATACGTTACCAATATAACAAAAAAGCAGTTTATGAAGCAACCACATCGCGGACAACATTTTTAAAACGAAAAACCAATGTTTTCGCACTGGCTTGAAGCGGGGACCTTGCGCGTGTGAGGCGCACGTGATAACCACTATACTAAGGAAACTTGAACAAAAATGCAGTTTATAAAGTAACCACATCGCGGAAAACATTTGAAAACGAAAAAAGGATTGTTTTCGCCCGGGCTCGAACCGGGGACCTTGCGCGTGTGAGGCGCACGTGATAACCACTACACTACGAAAACTTGATGACTAATTTAAACAGTTTGCATTTAGTCACTTATGAAATACGTTACCAATATAAAAAAAACAGTTTATGAAGCAACAACATTGCGGGAAAAACATTTTTAAAACGAAAAACCATTGTTTTCGCCCGGGCTCGAACCGGGGACCTTGCGCGTGTAAAGCGCACGTGATAACCACTACACTACGAAAACTTGATGACTAATTTAAACAGTTTGCATTTGTCACTAATGAATTACGTTACCAATATTACAAAAAATGCATTAAATTAAGTGACCACATTGCGGAAAACATTTTTAAAACGAAAACGCATTGTTTTCGCCCGGGCTCGAACCGGGGACCTTGCGCGTGTAAAGCGCACGTGATAACCACTACACTACGAAAACTTGATGACTAATTTAAACAGTTTGCATTTGTCACTAATGAATTACGTTACCAATATTACAAAAATGCATTTAATTAAGTGACCACATTGCGGAAAACATTTTTAAAACGAAAAAGCATCGTTTTCGCCCGGGCTCGAACCGGGGACCTTGCGCGTGTTAGGCGCACGTGATAACCACTACACTACGAAAACTTGATGACTAATTTAAATAGTTTACATTTGTCAATTTCGTATTACGTCACAAATATAACAAAAATGCAGTTTACGAAGCAACCACTTCGCGGACAACATTTTTAAAACGAAAAACCATTGTTTTCGCCCGGGCTCGAACCGGGGACCTTGCGCGTGTTAGGCGCACGTGATAACCACTACACTACGAAAACTTGATGACTAATTTAAATAGTTTACATTTGTCAATTTCGTAATACGTCATAAATATAACAAAAATACAGTTGAGGAAGTAACCACGTCGCGGACAACATTTTTAAAACGAAAAACCATTGTTTTCGCCCGGGCTCGAATCGGGGACCTTGCGCGTGTGAGGCGCACGTGATAACCACTACACTACGAAAACTTGATGACTAATTTAAATAGTTTACATTTGTCAATTTCGTAATACGTCATAAATATAACAAAAATGCAGTTGAGGAAGTAACCACGTCGCGGACAACATTTTTAAAACGAAAAACCATTGTTTTCGCCCGGGCTCGAACCGGGGACCTTGCGCGTGTGAGGCGCACGTGATAACCACTACACTACGAAAACTTGATGACTAATTTAATTAGTTTACATTTGTCAATTTCGTAATACGTCATAAATATAACAAAAATGCAGTTTACGAAGCAACCACGTCGCGGAAAACATTTTTAAAACGAAAAAGCATTGTTTTCCCCCGGGCTCGAACCGGGGACCTTGCGCGTGTGAGGCGCACGTGATAACCTCTACACTACGAAAACTTGATGACTAATTTAAATAGTTTGTCACTATTGAATTACGTTGCCATTAATAACAAGAATGCAGTTGAAGAAGTAACCACATCGCGGAAAACATGTTTAAAACAAAACAAAACACATTGTTTTCGCTCGGGCTCAAACCCTTACACTACGAAAACTTGACAACTAATTTAAATAGTATATACATTTGTCACTGATGAAATAAGTTACCAATATAACAAAAAAACAGTTTATGAAGTATCCACATTGCGGAAAAAAACATTTTTTTTAAACGAAAAAACATTGTTTTCGCCCGGGCTCGAACCGGGGACCTTGCGCGTGTGAGGCGCACGTGATAACCACTACACTACGAAAACTTGATGACTAATTTAAATAGTTTACATTTGTCAATTTCGTTTTACGTCACAAATATAACAAAAATGCAGTTTACGAAGCAACCACTTCGCGGACAACATTTTTAAAACGAAAAACCATTGTTTTCGCCCGGGCTCGAACCGGGGACCTTGCGCGTGTTAGGCGCACGTGATAACCACTACACTACGAAAACTTGATGACTAATTTAAATAGTTTACATTTGTCAATTTCGTTATACGTCATAAATATAACAAAAATACAGTTGAGGAAGTAACCACGTCGCGGACAACATTTTTAAAACGAAAAACCATTGTTTTCGCCGGGCTCGAACCGGGGACCTTGCGCGTGTAAAGCGCACGTGATAACCACTACACTACGAAAACTTGATGACTAATTTAAACAGTTTGCATTTGTCACTAATGAATTACGTTACCAATATTACAAAAATGCATTTAATTAAGTGACCACATTGCGGAAAACATTTTTAAAACGAAAAAGCATCGTTTTCGCCCGGGCTCGAACCGGGGACCTTGCGCGTGTTAGGCGCACGTGATAACCACTACACTACGAAAACTTGATGACTAATTTAAATAGTTTACATTTGTCAATTTCGTATTACGTCACAAATATAACAAAAATGCAGTTTACGAAGCAACCACTTCGCGGACAACATTTTTAAAACGAAAAACCATTGTTTTCGCCCGGGCTCGAACCGGGGACCTTGCGCGTGTTAGGCGCACGTGATAACCACTACACTACGAAAACTTGATGACTAATTTAAATAGTTTACATTTGTCAATTTCGTAATACGTCATAAATATAACAAAAATACAGTTGAGGAAGTAACCACGTCGCGGACAACATTTTTTTTAAACGAAAAACCATTGTTTTCGCCCGGGCTCGAACCGGGGACCTTGCGCATGTGAGGCGCACGTGATAACCACTACACTACGAAAACTTGATGACTAATTTAAATAGTTTACATTTGTCAATTTCGTAATACGTCATAAATATAACAAAAATGCAGTTGAGGAAGTAACCACGTCGCGGACAACATTTTTAAAACGAAAAACCATTGTTTTCGCCCGGGCTCGAACCGGGGACCTTGCGCGTGTGAGGCGCACGTGATAACCACTACACTACGAAAACTTGATGACTAATTTAATTAGTTTACATTTGTCAATTTCGTAATACGTCATAAATATAACAAAAATGCAGTTTACGAAGCAACCACGTCGCGGAAAACATTTTAAAACGAAAAAGCATTGTTTTCCCCCGGGCTCGAACCGGGACCTTGCGCGTGTGAGGCGCACGTGATAACCTCTACACTACGAAAACTTGATGACTAATTTAAATAGTTTGTCACTATTGAATTACGTTGCCATTAATAACAAGAATGCAGTTGAAGAAGTAACCACATCGCGGAAAACATGTTTAAAACAAAAAAAACACATTGTTTTCGCTCGGGCTCAAACCCTTACACTACGAAAACTTGAAACTAATTTAAATAGTATATACATTTGTCACTGATGAAATAAGTTACCAATATACAAAAAAACAGTTTATGAAGTATCCACATTGCGGAAAAAAACATTTTTTTAAACGAAAAAACATTGTTTTCGCCCGGGCTCGAACCGGGGACCTTGCGCGTGTGAGGCGCACGTGATAACCACTACACTACGAAAACTTGACGACTAATTAAATAGTTTGCATTGAATTACGAATACGTCAATAATAACAAAAAACAGTTTATGAAGCAACCACACGGAAAAACATTTTAAAACGAAAAACATTTTTGCCGGGCTCGAACCGGGACCTTGCGCGTGTTAGGCGCACGTGATAACCACTACACTACGAAAACTTGAGCTAATTAAATAGTTTCAATTTGTAATTTCGTAATACGTCTAAATATAACAAAAATCAGTTAGAAGTAACCACTCGCGGAAAACATTTTTAAAACGAAAAACCATTGTTTTCGCCCGGGCCGAACCGGGGACCTTGCGCGTGTAGGCGCACGTGATAACCACTACACTACGAAAACTTGATGACTAATTTAAATAGTTTTACTATTGAATTTCGTATACCAAATATAACAAAAATACAGTTGAGGAAGTAACCACGTCGCGGAACAACATTTTAAAACGAAAAACCATAGTTCGCCGGGCACGAACAGGGTACTTGCGCGTGTAGGCGCACGTGATAACCACTACACTACGAAAACTTGATGACTAATTTAAATATTTACATTTGTCATTATGAAATACGTCATACAATATAACAAAAATGCAGTTGAGAAGTAACCACTCGCGGACAACATTTTTTTAAAAGAAAAACCTGTTTTCGCCCGGGCTCGAACCGGGACCTTGCGCGTGTGAGCGCACGTGATAACCACTACACTACGAAAACTTGATGACTAATTTAAATAGTTTACATTTGTCAATATACGTTACCATAATAACAAAAATGCAGTTGAGAAGTAACCACATGCGGAAAACATTTTAAAACAAAAAACATTGTTTTCGCCCGGGCTCGAACCGGGGACCTTGCGCGTGTAGGCGCACGTGATAACCACTACACTACGAAAACTTGATGACTAATTTAAATAGTTTACATTTGTCAATTTCGTAATACGTCATAAATATAACAAAAATGCAGTTTACGAAGCAACCACTCGCGGAAAACATTTTAAAACGAAAAACATTGTTTTCGCCCGGGCTCGAACCGGGGACCTTGCGCGTGTGAGGCGCACGTGATAACCACTACACTACGAAAACTTGATGACTATTTAAATAGTTTTGTCACTATTGAATTTCGTTACCATATATAACAAAAATGCAGTTGAAGAAGTAACCACATCGCGGAAAACATTTTAAAAAAAAAAACACATTGTTTTCGCTCGGGCTCAAACCCTTACACTACGTGAAAACTTACACAACTTAATTTAATATAGTATATACATTTGTCACTGATGAAATACGTTCCAATATAACAAAAAAACAGTTTATGAAGTAACCACATTGCGGAAAAAACATTTTTTAAAACGAAAAAACATTGTTTTCGGCCTCGGGCTCGAACCGGGGACCTTGCGCGTGTGAGGGCACGTGATAACCACTACACTACGAAAACTTGAGTCTAATTAAAATAGTTTGCAATTGAATTTCGTAATACGTCTAAATAAAAACAAAAATCAGTTTAGAAGTAACCACAACGCGGAAAACATTTTTTAAAACGAAAAAAACGCATTGTTTTGTGCCGGGGACCCTTGCAGTTAGGCCACGTGATAACACTTACACTACGAAAACTTGATGGGCTAATTTAATAGTTTACATTTGTCATTACGTTAATACGTTACACAAATATACAAAAAAACAGTTTATGAGAGTAACCACTCGCGGAAAAACATTTTTAAACGAAAAAACATTGTTTTCGCCTCGGGCTCGAACCGGGGACCTTGCGCGTGTAGGCGCACGTGATAACCACTACACTACGAAAACTTGACGACTAATTAAATAGTTTGCATTTGTCAAAATTTTGAATACGTTAAAATAACAAAAATACAGTTGAGAAAACACGTCGCGACAACATTTTAAAAACGAAAAACATGTTTTCGCCCGGGCTCGAAACCGGGACCTTGCGCGTGTGAGGCGCACGTGATAACCACTACATACGAAAACTTGATGACTAATTTAAATTAGTTTACATTTAGTCAATTTCGTAATACGTCATAAATATAACAAAAATGCAGTTAGAACAACCACTCGCGGAAATCATTGTTTAAAAACGAAAAAACCTTGTTTTCGCCCGGGCTCGAACGGGGACCTTGCGCGTGTGAGGCGCACGTGATAACCACTACACTACGAAAACTTGATGACTAATTCAATTCGTTTGCATTTCTCAAATAATTGAATACTTTTTAAGTATGACAACAAATGCAGTTTATAAAACTACTACATTTCGGAAAAGTAAAACTTCAGTGCTCTTGCCCGGGCTCGAACCGGGGACACTACACTATGCTACAGTATTAAAGCACAACACAACGAGAACTTCGTTAGGCGCGTTAGGCGCACGTGACACTTCACGAAAACTTGTTGACCAGGTCTTATCTTTTGCATTTGTCGATTATGGAATACGCTACCATGATCAATTTTGTAAAGATATTAAATGTCGGAAAAGCGAGAGGAAAATATTTTGACTGGGCTCGGACCACGGACCTATCGCGTGTGTGGCACTTGTGCTAACCACTTCCCAAACTTGTATTTGGACCCGTTACAATTTTTAGTAAATTAAATTTAAAGAGACCGCATGTATGGGGTAAGATAATCATTTCTAAACAGCAAACAAAATACAAAAATAACAATGTTTTTCAAACGTCGCTCGTGGACAATGGGCTGATTTTCTCGCATCTTGAAATTAAACCGGTGGACCTATTATAGAGAAGTCAACATAGTCAGAAAAATTATCACTTCCAATGTTGTTTGTTTTGCACATATTAATAAGGACAGAAAATTTGGCATTTTGATTTCAATCAAATTCAGTCGTTTACTTTTAGATTTTATACATATTATTGTCTCACCGAAATATACAATGCCTCTGTTAAGAAAATAAATACATAAACAAATAATAGTATTAATATTAATAAAAAATACTACTACTACTAATAATACAATTTTCGACAATAAGTCTTCACAGAGAACCCCCCCCCACCCGTTTTTTCTTTTTTTTTTCTTAAACAACGATGTGTCTTCATACAAATCTATGGCGATAACTTAAATGCACTGGACACTATTGGTAATTACTCAAAATAATTGTTAGCATAAAAACTTACTTGGTAACGAGCAATGGAGAGATGTTGATAGTATAAAACATTGTGAGAAACGGCTCCCTCTGAAGTAACGTAGTTTTTGAGAAAGAAGTAAAATATTTGAATTGATTTCGAGACCTCACGCGTGAGGTCTCGAAATCAAGCAATCAAGCATCTGAAAGCACACAACGACGACCAATTGAGTTCAAATTTTCACAGGTTTTTTTGTGCATATGTTGAGATACACCAAGTAAGAAGAATGGTCTTTGACAACTACCAAAGGTGTCCAGTGTCTTTAAATGACATTAGAAATACTAATGAAAAGTTCGATAACAACAATGCCACAAACTCCAAACTCTCTAAAAACATCCATATTGATCGCTTACGCAGATTCTTCTCTCCTGATTACTGGAACATGCGTTACGTGTCATCCATTATTTTGCTTTGTATTTACAGCATCGTTTTTTCAAAATTCAATATTGTACAGGCGCCCGTCCAATGTGGATAATTATTGGACGCTTCGTAGCGTTGTTTTCAGTTTAACACTACTCGTTCCCCGTCCGTTTGTCCAAAACGAGACAAGGTTGGCGTCGACATGGAGTCGTCCACGTTGTTTAGAATGTCTATGCTAATCATTTCCAGACTGTGGGGTGGACGCGTTTCCGTCTGTGTCTATTTTCTGTTTGTTGTGTGAGATTAAAAAAAGATATTGAATGCTTTATTCATTCGTGCATTGTCGTAGAATAATCACGAGGTGAAATCTAGACTGTTCCTTTTCGCTCCGCTTCGCCTTGTGAAAAACTATACTATATTCTGCGACATCGCACTCAAAATAATGCATCCAATATTGTATATTATATATTAGTTTTTTGAACAGAAAGTTCTCTTCCATCCTCTATTTTTAAACATATTCAGTTGTTGATGCCGTTGTAGTGAATAAAACGAAATAAGGTTGATGTTATTATCGGGGGATTTCGCGCACGTTCATTGTATCTTTATTTCGATTGCTGCAAACAAAATGAGCAACCGTGTTTTCTGAGGATCTTCAAAATGTCATCTTGACTGTTTGTTGCATGTTGCCTTTAAGGTAGACACATTTTCTTTGGAGACTATGCATTTTATAACCAGTGAGCTTTTCGAATGAACACCAATCAACAGCTGTCATGTAAACTAGATGTTGAATATGTATACGGAGAAGTCGTCCTCGTGCGCCAACTCTATGTCCGTAGAGTTCAAGTTGTAGAGACGACAGCGCCGTCGTGTTGACGAGAGGTCGAATGAGAAACACCGTGCATCGGTTGTACAGTACCTGGCACATCGTATCCGACTGCCAACTTCCTTGACTGACAGTGGGCTTGCGTTATCGATAAACCCGCCTTTGTAAAACACGCTGTAAGCTGCCGTTTTCAAACTTGGGTTAATAACTGAAAGCAAGAGCGCAAAGGTGTAGTGGTTATGAAGTGGATGGACAATGTGGTTAGGCTTTGGTTAATTGAGTGATTATTCTTTTTTTTACCGTATTTTGAGTCTGAAAATTGCCTAGTCAGCTCAGACAGGGGAGTTCTCCGATCACCTTAAAAAGGTAGGGTCATGTATTGGATTTTGTCAACGTATTGCTTAATTATTTATAGATCAAATTATAATGAAAGATTCAATAAAAGTCACATGTATAGAGAGTTTCAGCTGAATACAGTGCCTACTTGTTGAACAGCAAAAACTGTTACAGTATTTTTACACAAACGTCTATTCAACTCACGTTTAGAGAGGTATAATCAGCGGGTAGCATCCGCATCTCTAGCAGCAACATTCGCAAAAACGAATACCAACCCTCAGAAATCTGAGAAACGATTCATTTTGGAGTATAGATTTATCCAAACCACTTTACTTCGAATGGAGTCCTTTCTTCAAAAAAGTTTGTACTATCAACAGCTGCAGTACTTCTCACCAAGGAAGTTTTTATGGTCATAATTTTTTGGAGTACTGACCAATCTGTGACCATACCTTTAGTGTAGTAAGAATTGCCTTTGAAGTATTGAGAGTTTTTTGTGGCAACGGGAATCTTGCAAACAATGCAATGCTGCACGATATCAAGACGTCAAAGCTCACCTGTTTTTTCCTGGATGATGTTGGCTGTGCACTCCCCTGATGTATACTCCCAAACTTCAAGCTCAGCGATCTCCATTTCAGCTTGCGAGGTGAGTGTTGGGTCTACATCCACGCTGACGTACCTTGCCACCACCGGAGGGACACACATAAACTCTCTGTCTTCCGTGACGGACTGATCTGATTGGTTGACCGGTGTCCCACATTTCTGGTTCTCGATTACGTTCGTGCTGATACCCGCCCGAGCAACGCCCCCTATCAGAATTAGATTATTCACTGTGTGAAAGATGAAACATTGTTGTTTTGGGTTGTCATGAGTTCTTTTAATAATCCCCTTTTCATATCTGTTCGTGCAGCTTACCACTGCCATCCTATTATAATGTACAAAATACCAGTGAAAGATACAGAGCGATAAAAGCATTTTAAAGGTAGGGTCATACTTTTTTAATCACCCTGCAAATAAATTGTGTAGTTTTCATCCGAAAGCCTTCTTGTTAAGAAGATGGTAACGGTATCTCCAAAGATCGCCTGCGGGTGACTTTTAGAAATGTCCGTGGTGTCCGTTTGAATGCTGCCCTCAATACGGTCAGAAATGCTTTGGGTACCCGCTGTCATCTAGCTCAACGTGGATGATGAGAGTACCATGACAGGTTTGGTTTATAGCTTTTTTTGCTGTGAAACTTTCAAAGGTGACTTTTCTTGTATTGCCAATATAACTCAGCATAACGTGGAGAAGAACCAAACGACGACCCAATCTTTAAAACTAGTTGTGTATGACATTTCAGAGTCTACTTACCATTGGTGCCTCTGAGTTTGACCTTGACTTTACCCAAGCAGTGTTCATCGCCCAAATCCAGTCGCAACCATGGATGCGGGTCCCCCGAAGCTTGAAAAACAAATCAACGAATCAAAATGCATCTGTTAAAAATTGCAACAAATCATGGGTCGAATTTCATTGAGCTGCTGAAAATGGTACTTAACATTTTTCTGCTGAGCAAAAGTAAACTATGATACCATTCGGAAATGGTCCATGACATTGTAAAGTGAGTGGTAACTTTTTCCATCTAAGAAAAATGTTGGCGACGCGCGTTGGGATAGACGCGCACATCTTTAATGAATACCAAAATGGCCGACCATGCTTGGGCATCACACAGACAGTAGCTACGTGTGACGCCAGTGCAAAGGTATCCATCGTGTACAAATAACGAATGCCTGTGAGTGCAATGGTAAGAATATGTTTTTGAGTTGAAATTTTTGAATGTTCCATTCAACGAGGAGGAGTTGAGTAGAATGGACCAATCTATCTTTATCCGAATTGAAATATTCCTTCCATCATACGAATACAAAATGTTCAAGTTTCCTATGATATCCGCGTATTAGAACTCTGTCATTGATGGATGGTAACCAATAAGAACAAACAAAATGTATAAGATTGTGATCTGGCTTCCATGACGAGGGCGTTTTGTACTGCGTAGTTTGGTCTAACGTGCAACACACCCCTTGCATTGGCCGCTATCGCTGATAAAACGGGCACGCGTGAACAGCTGTCATTGGCTGAGACTCGTGTGCAGTGTGTTAACCGCGTGCACGTTTGCTATTGTTATTCATCAAAGATTGTGGTCAATGACGCCATGTACGATCCATCTATAGATGGATATGACGTCATAGACCACCATCTTTTATGAAAGACAATGGAAACGTGCACGCGTGTACGCACTGCGCACAACTCTAAGCCACTGATAGCTTTTCGCACGTGTTTCATCAGAGATGATGGCCAATCTAAGCATTGATCTACATAAGGGGTCTAATTGGCCGCCATTGCTGATTGAAACGTGCACGCGTAACTTAGTTGTCAATAATAATAATAATAGTAATAATACCGGGCATTTAAATACGCTCTACTTTGTAAAGCGCGTATATACACGCATGCACGTTTCCGTTGTTTGACATGATGGTTGCCCAAATGCAAGGGGTCTGTAGTACAATGGGATGGGACGAAAATGCACGGTGAAAAGAACCAAGATGCACGGTTTTTGACATTGACCATTTACATTGTATAATGTATGCTAAGTGACATACTCCAACCAATCAACTAATAAGGATCTATAGATATCTATGTATATAATATTGTTTTACCAGTTTTCGCAGTGGTACCGGCTTTGCTGTCAATAGCTTTTTCTGAAATAACTGTCCACCCGAATGTCGAGATTTGTGACGTCTTCATTCCAATGAGAGGAAGTGCTACAAAACAAAGAGACGAGATGAACATGTTTGAGAGCCAATCTCATTCACCAGGTATGAATTTCGTTCTCGTATGATATCGCTGTCATTTAATTCTTCGGCAATATCATGATCCCTAGAATGTCATATTTAAACATTTCTCAAACTGTGGCATTTTGTTTTATAATTCTATTTTAGAAAGGAATTTTGGTTTTTTTTTGTTAGTGCTAACATCCACATTATTAATACAACACATTATGTGTGGTAAGCACTGTATAAACACTCTAAACCTTCCTCGGTCAGAATTAACCCGGATCCCGTGGGGCATGACCCATTTCTGTGTCTGACTTGGAGTCTGTGTCAAACTGACCCAGAAAGGGATCATAATGATTCAGAATCCGAGTTAAAAATCTCATTTTTAAAACCACTTTCCGAGCCAGCCGGACCCGGAAATGGGTCAAGTCGGGCTCCCTGCAACAAATTTGACCCGCGAGTCTTTAGAGTTTAATCAATGCATGCTTTCCTGGGGTCCTGTGGAGAAAAAAAAACGAGAATGCACTTGGGTGGGATTCGACCACACGACACCGCCATTCTAGAAGAGATGTGTTACCACTGGACCACCGTGAGAAGAGGACAGTTTGAATCCGCTGTAGCAGAGGGTACTGCAAACAATTGATTAATATGAGTGTTATAGCCTGAAGCCTTTCTCAGATTCAAATTTTGGGGTACAAAATTACCTCTTTCTCTAAAACTACATTACTGCAAAAGAGGGCCGTTTTGAACAATGTTTTTTTTATATCAACAGCTCTCCAGTTCTCTTTACCAATTAAGTTTTTATGGTCATTAACTTTGTGGAGTAAACCAACAGTACAACCTGCCTTTTTATCCTTACTTTTGTTCTCGACAATTTCAACTGTCACCTCTGCAATTTGAAGACCGTGGTTAGTCACACCAAGTTCATTGGGGTTGATGTCTACGGTTATATACCGTGCCGTAACTGGAGGGTCACATTGGAACTGAATCACCCGGCCAAGACCGCTGTTTTCAGTCGTGAGTGGTACGCCGCACTGTTCGTTCTTTGTTAATAACTTTGAGTCGTTTCCTGCTCGTACCAACGCACCGACGGTACGGTACGCTGATGACAAAACAAAGGAGAGATGAGTTACTTCGTGAAGAAATCTTCAAATAAGAATCTATATCAATCGTCTGTATATGAATAATTGTCGTGAAACGAAGGATTTTGTTGAGGAGGGTTTTTGCTAGGTCAGGTCAGTTTAGGACACGTCGGATCATTAACTTGTCAGGTCGGGTCAGATCAGGTCAACTCAGCACAGATCAGATCAGATCAGATCAGGTCCCACTAGCCCATGTCCCAATGCCCATGATCGGCGCACAAAAGATCTGGGTGGAATCCGAGCTGAAGGCCGTGTCAAAATTGGGGGCTACGGCTACGGCTACGGCTACGGCTACGGTGGGATCCCCGCGTCATCATGCGTTTAAGTATAGGACATCCTTAGCAACACTATTGGCAACAGTTGTAACCGTAGCCGTAGCCGCCTGACGGCTGCTTTGTGTTCTTTGATTCGTGAGTCATGTCTTTCTTCAGGTCAGGTCAGGTCAGATCAGATAAGGTCAGATCAGTCCCACAGCTCTTGAGGCGGTTTGGGCAATTTTGAGTTCACCGACCTGAACGTAGGTCATCTTCAGTTCAGGTCAAGTCAGGTCAGGTCAGGTCAGTCACGGAGTTCTTGGCGCCGTTTGGGGCACTTTTGAGTTTACCACGGAACATGTCACGAAAATTAGTGGATACGAAATTATATTCAAAATGATGATGACCCTGTGATGGTTTTATTCATCTGCAAAGTAAGTAAAAGAAGCGATTTATATTTGTACTTTAATGAATGACATAGTTACCGCAACACCCAGCTCCAAGTGTGAGGTTGACTTTCGTCACGGTGTAGATGTGAGCCAAGTCCAAACGCCACCACGGATGCTCCTTGAGCCTGGTTAAAGCTGAAAAACAACAAGATGCCACGTCTACTATCAATTCAATTCAATTCAATCAAATCTTTATTTTCCGTACTCACAATAACAAAAGGCAGAATCATCGGTAACGGGCAAAGAGTATTAACGCGACCATTGATAATCATAATGAATACAGCAGTGAGTAAGGACAGAGGCCGAGGCTTGTGGGGAACAGCCCTAGATATACAAACAAATAAACAAAGACAAAAAACGGATGGAGAAACAATATCTATGTAACGAGCTAGTTACACTAAATAAGCCAAAACTAATGACAAAAATAATGACAAAACAGCTAGAAGCAAAAGCCGAACACGAGCAGAGGAGCCAGGAGTGAAAGCTAAACATTATAAACTAGTGTACAGCGTTTTGTCTGGACCCAATTTCGTTCATTTTGTCCGAAGATTCATTACTGCATGCTGCATGCAGCCATGCAATGCCGCAATTGGCAAGACAAAGACATGTGCAAGCTCCATAAAGTGTCACGCGCAACTATCAGCCATATTCGCCCCTTGCACGGCCAGCCGTTTGCGTGTCAGTAGAGTCTCAAATTGGGGATGAACAGCAGTGGGTAGAAGCACTGATCTGTAATGTCACGGTATTGTATTGACACTTGCATCCAAACAAATACATAAATACAACAAAATGAAGCACGAAGTCGAGGCTCTACACGCACATGGCGGACTCCGCGCAAGTATCGCATTGACGGGTGACCTCAGAGGAGATTGTGTCTGAGTTTGGGATGCCAAGTGGTCTCATGACATAGTAAACCACACACTTCGACTCACCAGTGCCTGAATAAGTAGCCAAATCACCGTCAATCGCCTTTAGTGCAAAGTAGTCTTTTCCATCCGTACTCTGCGATGCAGTTTTCCCAGTAAGAGGTATAGCTAGCACGAGGTAAGCGTGGATTAATTTAATGGTTCATTATTGAGGTAATACAACTTAAAAGAGTGGCCGCGAAGTCTTTTAAAACTGGCCGCTTAAAACCGGCGGGGTCGTGGCCGTGCGATAAATGCCTTTATCGCACACGGCAACGACATTGCAAGGTTTTAAACGGCCGGTTAAGACCGAGTCAATACTCTATTATTCCAATTCATAAATACCCTTTTTGTTAAAAAGTGTAATTTCGTTGGAAAATCTGTACAACTTTTCTGTTAATCTTGACCCTTGAATTCTCATGAAATATGTTAATTGAACACCGCTCTCCCTATACTGTGGGCCAATTTTGTAGCGCTGCTAAACGGTAAGCAAATTTTCGTGCTTACTGCAGCAGAAAAAAATGTGCTTAAGCGGGACTAAAACCTACTCCGATCTGCTGACCAGAAACACCAGAGCTTGAGTCTGGGTTTTATTAATGATAATGAAGATGTCATGGCCTTGATTGCACGGTACTTTGGACGAATCTTCACCCTGTTTTGGAAGGAAGGATCAAGCATAGTCCACAGGGTACACAAACAAGTGAATGATTGTTGAAAATGATGTTTAAGGTGTAAACAAAAAAACAAAAAAACAAACAAAAAAAAACATGTTTAGCGTCCTGCCTTTTTGAAAAAAGAAAGGAGGATGGCCCTTTTTTCATTTTTTTTTTTTTTGCAAAAATAGCCGCCCGACACAATCATTTTCAAGACAGAAAAGGGGGGTGGGAGGCGGGGGGGCACTTAACATGTTTTTGGGGTTTTTCTGGCCTAACTTGAACAACAAAACCAAAGTGTTGGCAGATCATATATCGGACCCTAATAGTCTCAAGAATCGTAAACCTACTGTGGTTAGTGGTATTTTGCAAGACAACTTCGACGATACGAAGAGCAGATATTGGACCTGTGGCCAAAGAACGATTTATATCCAGGCTGACAAATTGACTTAGCAGTGGTGGATCACACAGGAATAGAACCGTGGCACCGTGCTTTGATTGCTCTTCTGTGGCGGGGTTGCCACATTGTTTGTTATTAAGATACTCCGGGCTTAGTCCACCACGAGCCGTTGTACCGATGAACCGTCCGCCTATACGAGCAAGAACATAATTATTAATTTAACAAAAACCTTCAACATTAATGTAGATTCTGTCATCAAGCTTGAGAAATGCGGGTATACAGGCAATGTAATTTAAACACAAAAGATAAAGTTGTTTTAGTTCTCATAAATAAATTCCATAAAACCACCTGGAACTCGTTTGTAACGAAATAAAAAAAAGTTAGAATAGACCACATGATATTCTGGTTGACTTCAAAAGAAGTCTTAAACAATAATATTGCCATAGAATTCAGTAGTCTCATAGAGGACAAGTTTGTTGAGAAGTACACAAAAAACAACGCTTTATGCGAAGTTGGAAACCGGATCACTTCCATTCAAATTTTAAGTAACGTGTCTTGCTAGTTTGAAATAAGAAAGCCGCATCTCCTTAAGGTGATTCTTTGGCTGCCGTTGTATGGCTTCTAACTGGCACCCCTCGAACAAAGATATTGACAAATTTAGGGAGACATCCAACATAGGACTAGATAGCTCAGTTGGTAGATCGCCGACACGTTAATCCGGAGTTCCTTTTTATTATATTTTTGCAAATTCCGCTCTGGTCAGTTTTTGTCTTTGTTCAACCATAGGATAATTTTTCAATTGGCATGCATGAAGTTTTAGTTTTGGGTAACTCCAGTTTTCATATCATGTTGAAGTATAGTTGTTATTGATTTTTGTATATTTAAAAGATTGTATTATGCAATGGTATTGAAGTTCACTTCCGACGGAGCCAACAATAATATGTCATTATCTCAAGAACGGCACTTTAATAAATGGGTGGGAAGCAAAACAAATTAAGAAGCCGAATCACAAACGCACTTAATAACAATGGACCTTATGCATTGACGTCATCACGCCGCCATCTTAGATGTAACACAATGATGAGGTAATGGAAAACGCGCATCTATAGGTACTCGCGGCGGGAAGCGATTTTTTTGTCCACACCACACGCTGGCTAATGTATACACACATAAGCTTCACTGTAGACCCCATAGTAACTGTGTGCTGCAAAAATAAAATTGCCGGCGGGCAGAATGGGCCAACGCATGATCAACCTTCTTCTTCTTCGACTAGTCCCCTGTCATTATTCGAAAGGATAAAGACCACAACGCACTAAGGGTCTTTTCCACGCCTCGGCTCAGGCTCCGGCTTGGGCTCCGTCATATCGTATTTGGAGCAGTGTACATTTTGCACGGTGTTTCCAACGTCAGAAGGGGCGCCGAAGTTTGGAAAAAAGCCCAAGACGTTAGTGACGAGAAGTATCGATACGGCGCGCTGCCCATGGGAACAAGGCTGTGACGTTTTTCACGATCCTCGAAGTCTGACGTCAAATTGTTCGGGCTACATCAGGCTGCTTGACTTTTAGCCGGGAGGTCAAATGACGTTATGTGCATAAGGTTTGGTACAGGTACCAATTCTGGAAGGTGGCGTTTAAAGTTTTTTGTTTTTTAATTTGAACATTTTAAATCACATGGATTGTATTTAGGTAAAGGAAAGATGAGCATGAGGTGTTGATATTACCGCAGCAGTTTCCTTGGATTTTAACGGACACACTCCCCACAATGTATTCTTCGCCCAAGTCCACTTTCCACCAAGGATGAGGGTCAACCGGTGGATCTGAAAGATAGAAAAGCTGATCATGATGCAGGTACCTTTGAAGCCCTCGCTTCTGCATGAAGTTCTTTGTAGAGTCTATGTCTACCACATTAGGAAATAACTGTACAGTTGGTGAATCCCTCTTTTCCCAATGAATGAATAATTTGGGTGGCTAATCATCCTTACTCGCAACTAACAGAAGCTGATATGCAAAGGACGCGGCTACAACGTGAAATTATGGCCGAACCATAATAGGCATGTCAGGGCGCTGTTGGCAGCCAGCCACAACGACCATGACCAGGGAGCACAGATATCGATCTTAAAGGAACATTACAGAATTGGTTTTTGCTAACAAAACAGTTGCTGGCAGTGTAAGCACTTTATGTAATCCACCATATACATAAACTGACAAACCTGTAGAAGTTTGAGATTGATCGGCCATCTGGGTCACGAGAAAATAGTTTTAAAAAAAAGATTACATATTTGCATGAAATCATATAGATTCAACAAAATGAATAAAACGCTCACTGAGCGATAAACTCCAATCGGAAAATTAGTTTATTAATTTCTCATCAAATATGGAATTTCAGACAGAAATACTTCAAGGGGTGTTTTCTACTATCATCATCATTAGACCGTGTAAGTTTTATGTAAATCTGTGATCAAAAAGTATATTGTACAAGTTTTTTTCTTACCAATTCTGTAATGTTCCTTTAAGGATTTGTGTGATTTTTCCGGAGTGAGGAAGATTCGAAGGGCCCGGAGAAAAAAAAGACCTAACACGCAGTATTTTCGTAACTACACTTGGTAGCATGATCAACGGCTAAATAGATTTGCTATTAATTAGCGTTTTCACGAGGTGACGAATCAAGATTTGCCACTCTATCCATAAAACACAATAATAGTGCCAGACACGGCGTCAGCGTTTTCTCGAAGTAGCACGCACTGCTATACAGCAAAAAATAACAATCAGAGAAAACGGCCTCTGAAGTTGAACATTTTTTAGAAACCCACTTTCCTTCAAAACTTCGAAGTATTTCCATTTAAATTTCTCAATGTAGATACTTGATGACTTGAACTTAAAAATTAATCTTATTATGACTCATTTGCATAATTAATTGAGAAACTAGACACGAGAGAAGTTTCGTGCTACTTCGTGAAACCAAAAAAGTGCGAAATATGTCTTTTTTCGTTTTCACGAAGTAGCACGCGCCTATACTAAGCATTTTGTGTTACTTCATGAAAACTAGGTCAGCGCGCGCGCTCACACAAGTTGCGTGCTACTTCGTGAAAACGTTTTTACCTCACTTTGACTTGAGTGCGTGCCGTGTATTACAATGGTAAACAGAAGTCGGGTGCTACTTCGTGAAACCAAAAAATGCCACAATATTGTGCCAAAGTCGAAAACACTCATCAGCTTAATTGAAAAAGTAAAGCTGTCTGAGCTTTGAAACTTCATGGAATTGTAGGTCTTCATGCATTATCAACAGAAATGTAAAAAAAATTAAAATGTAAAAAAAATCCTTAAGCACATAGAGTGCTACTTCGTGAAAACGCTGACGACGGGTGGTATGACTATTCACGAAGCGATGAATGTGTTTCGAGATAATTAGTAACCCATCATTGCAAGATCAAAACATATTGACAGTTCTATAATATAAATATGAAAGAAGAAGTCTTTTTTATTTGGGTGGAAATTTAAAACAAAAAAAGTAAGCAGTCTTCGAAACAGCAGTTTAAAAAATAGTTCCACCTAAAACGCGATTTTCTCAATTAGGTTCGTCACTTCGTGAAAACGGTGACGAAATAATGACGTCAATAATCATGATACAAATTTTTCAACTTAAATAGGAGGTTCCCTATTGCAGGTGTTCCAAACTCTTGTGTGTGTGTTTGTGTGTGTGCAAACACACCGTTTGTACATGCAATTTTACTTTATAAAAAGTGACGTCATATAGGTAGTGAAATTGCCAGTGTCACGGGGAAATCTGTCCGCCGGAGATTCTGTCCACCATTATGGGAAATTAACGTGGGCTGAAGGAGAATGATTCAAAAGAGGGCGCTATCAGAAGAAGCTTGTACACAGTTCGCCGTATGGGGGACAGAATCTCCGGGGGGACGACAGAATCTCCTGCCACACCGGCACACCATGGGCAGCGTGTGACGTCAGCGCAAGGGGAAGGGGTCGACCAAACTGAACTTACCGGTGTACGAGAACGTGTCCAACTGGCCATCAATAGCGTTTTCCGATCGGAAATTTCTGCTGTATTCCGTGCTCTGTGATGTGTTCTTTCCCACGAGAAGAATTTCTTCAAACGAAAGAAATATTCATACAATCAGAATACGCTGTTAGCCTAAAGCCCGGTTCATACTTTCTGCGAATGCGAATGCAAAGCGATTATATTGACGTCACAACTCTGTTTTCGCTGCGAATAATTCGCAAAAGTTGACCACAGCTCAACCGCTGCGAATTATACGTTGCGAATATGTTTTCGTGCATCTTTCAAGATCAAATAAAGCGATGCTATAGAAACCCTACCTTGGAGTTCACAGGTAACACGTTGCAAAGTGCCAAGAAAGACCAGCAACGGTAAAGCATGCACTTCTAAGAATCGAAGAGTCGAACTCAGATGCACTGCCGGCAACATTTTTCAGAGAGATATCACTTCAGAAAGTTTTAACGCCAACACGATGAGCAACACCCAAACGACACCGCTGTTGGTTTTGTGTGGGGCACTGTTTAAAGCCTGCTGTCGGTTTTATATTGGAATTTATGTAAGGAAATGGGCCGCGGGCTTAGTTTGATTGTGTTAAATGCGGCTTGCAGCCAATTTATTTTTCTCTGTGAACCGACGTTAAGAAATTGCAGTCTTGCATTGTGACTGGTAGGTCAAGCGCGCTGCATTAGCCGCAATTGCACTTTTAAAGTCACTTAATTAAGTTTGATTGGATGGCTCCCTTTTATGATTAACACGCTGCTTAATTATGCTGGAACAAAGGGTCTCGACCTGATGCACAAATCCGCAGCTACTCGGCCAAAAGTTAAAGAAACTGCTCAATATCATTGACTCATCCATTTCACGACGCGGCACTAAAGCCCGGTTCATACTTCCTGTGAATGCGAATGCGAAGTGAATGTTGACGTCACAAATTCGCAACGGATAATTCGCAGGGGTTGAGCTGTGCTCAACTCTTGCGAATATTCGCAGCGAAAACAGAGTTGTGACATCAAATTCACGTCAAATTCACGTCAAATTCGCTTCGCATTCGCATTCGCAGGAAGTATGAACCGGGCTTCCGCGCCTATATCCTGTCCTCCGCCACTTAGTGTACACAAAGGATCAGAATTGACTCATAAAAGCGGTGTTACACGCACATTTTGTGAATGTGTTCCGCGTCGTGCAAGGGGTCGGGGTCATACAACTATGGTCAGGCTAAAGCTGGACTATAATGTATGAAGTTACCAACTAAATGTATTTTTGTTTACTTTAATGACGTGGCATTCTAGTGGTGACGTAATTTTTACTTATAAACGTATAACGTAGTTTATTGTCAAGTGCCCTCGCAGCAAAAATGCTGTTCAATATTAAATCACACTACAGATTAACGGCTTAATTATTATTGATAAAGTTGTAGGGCCTAGCGTTTGAAGGAATCATACTTCGATATAATTTGATATAGTTCCTCAGAAGTTTACCGCGTTAGCCTTCATGAATTGTCCGTTTGCTATTATAGTATTGGTTCTTTCATTACAGTAGAACTATTAAATAGTAGTAGTAGTTGTAGTAGTAGTACTACTAGTAGTAGTAGTAGTAGTAGTAGTAGTAGTAGTAGTAGTAGTAGTAGTAGTAGTAGTAGTAGTAGTAGTAGTAGTAGTAGTAGTAGTAGTAGTAGCAGTAGCTAGTATTAATGATGTTTTGTTTAGAGCTGTCGGTATCATACCTTGATTCAAATAACTCGGTCTCTAATATTAGTTAGTTTTCATCTAATTTTTATTAGAAAAATGTTTGGTCTTATCAGACAAAGGTTCAAGATGGCAGCGCCCATATGGCAAATTATTTATGTTCTGCAGCACACGCTGGCTACGGGGTCAACAGCTAAGGGATAGGGAAGAACAGCCTATCCCTTAACTGTTGACTCCATAACCGACGTGTGCGGCAGAAAATAAAATCGCTCGCCGCCAGGAGGCTCGTTGTAACTTTTGTTTAATTTACTAGACAGCGTTTGATGTATTTTGTTTTGAAGGCATTATCAATGTTTTCTTCTTTAGTATTTCATTGAATACCGTTTTGTTGCTTTTGATTTGATTGTGATTATTTTTTGTACGAAGACATGGTGACATGTTCAGTTTCTGTCTTCGTTATTTTTTCAGATTAAATATTCCGTGACTTGCCATGTCCCCCCATCTGTCTCAATCTGTAACGATTATCGCAACTAGAGTGGCGTTGGTACTTTAGCTGGACTTTACTCATGCTGGAAAAAAGAAGAAGGTACAACAATTCTACCTCCATGGTACAACCATGGTAAAACCTATTGTGCACGAGGGTTAGATTCAAGCTGCCCCCCACCCCGCCCCCCCCCCCCCCTTCCACCTTGAAATCCCACCACCCGTGGGCCGGGTGATAAAAAGGAGTAGGCTACGCAAAAGACTTGTTCAGTCAGTCGGTTTGCATTAACACCGTGTCACGACCCAAGAAGTAATGGGGCGACTGATAGCGACTTTATTGCTGCACCAGACTAAAATTCCTTAACCTTTTCAACACATGTGGAGACGTCGAAAGCCAGACAAAATACGTCATTATTATACGCTGTACATATTTTGGGGCTGGTGAACTTTCTGCGTGAAGGTAAAATAATTTTTAAATCGCATTAAATTTGGGATTTTTTATATGAAAAATTAAGATTTAAAATAGACGGTTTTAAAGGAATGCTGTACTTGAGTTGTTTTGCTTTCAAAATTGACCATGTACCCGGTAAATGTGATGGTGTGTCGATCGTCTGTAGTTACGATGATCGAATCTGCCGGTTCTTGGCTTGTTCTATGTCAGTACTTGCTTGGTCGAGGTAGAAAGAATCAGTAACCCCGTATCGTAAGGTTTTTGTAATCTTCGCAATTATTATGCTTGTCCATTTTTCGGACAATAAACCTGAAACCTTAGAGGTTAGTACCTAGACATGCTTTTGATTAATCACTTGAACAGTCGTTTTTGTAGACAACACTGTGTACAGACTTGTAAGTTGTTGTCCTAGGCCTAGCGTTAGTTATTTCTTCCCTACGTACATTTACATGTATGTACTTAGCCCTAGTTCAATTCAATCCACTGGAAAAAATTACATTTCCTGAATAGTGAAACTTAAACTTATTGTTGGAATCAGAGGTGAAACTTTGCTCTCCTATATTTATGCAGGCCTGGAATTTCATCTTTTAGAGGGCAAGGCCATTTTCAAAGGGCACTTTCATTGGAAGATCTAAGATTTTAAAAAGTCTATGCAGGTGTGGGAAACTTTTAATGGGGTGCAAAGACCAGGGCAACAGACATTGACAAAGGTATGCCGTGGCCTCCATGTAATTCCAGGCCTGTTTATGTGTAAATTTTCTTTTATAAAGTATCATTGTTACCTGAGTTTCACTGAAAAATTATCATCATAATTGGATCAAATTTGTTAGCTGATGATCCTTAGCTACCACAATACACCAGTAATAACACTACAAAATAGTTGAAAGTCAAGGACGACACCCGACCTGGTGACACAATTTTAATTTTAATTGTCCGTGTCGGACAAAATGAAATAAATAATGTAGAGCTGGTCAGGCATTTTGATGTAGCTTTTTGTGAATTTTCTGTGGTGGAAAAAAAAGGCATTTTAGTATAATAAATGACAAAGTCGTGTGGATGTGTCTTTTGGTCAAAATGTGTAATAATTTTTATTTGTTTTGCGTAGGCCTATCTAAGCAAAAACTTCTAACTACAAACTTGAAAATACATGCGCAATTCTAGAGATGAGACCCTCAGTCATGACTTAAATGTAGTTTATTGGGGATAAATTCAGTAAATTTAGCTTGAAATCTGGCTTCTACAGTTTGAAAAGTGATGGCAAACTTTTGCAACATTCACGGGCACATGATCAATATACAAATTAAGTCTGGATATCTAGGGAGTGCTGTATGTAATATGGTCTATTTGTTCTGAGAAAAACTACATTAATGTGAGACATAATGTGACCAGCTACATTACAAATTCACTAGGAAACCATCGTCATGTTCTAAAGCTTTTAAATAACAATTAATTTGTTTTCCAACAGGCAGAGGAATCCCTTGAAAGGAGAAGTTTCCATCTCACATAGCAACAAAAAGGAACTTGACTTCTCAAACTTCAAGAGATTTCAAGGAGTTTCTGAGAGAAATGTCTCCATAGATGCTCCTCCTACCCACCAATGATAGTATCGGTTTGGGTGAGCTATCTTCTAGTTCAAGATCCACCTCCTCTACTTGTACATGTCAAGAACTCCTTAAACTCTGGCGTAGTCACCCTCGCTCGAGGAATCCTTCTCATGGGGATTTCCTGCTTCAGTAAAGACCGCAGCAGACCGACTTGCCGCCACAGTCAGAATCATCGTCACAATCGTCATGGGCAGCACCACCAGCCCGTGAGGGTTCAACATTTGACCGGCGTCCAGTCGGTCCAGCAAAGCATGCAGAGGCAGCCCAGACAGAGTAACGGACGCTTCCCGGCCGGGCGTGGGACCACAGGACACCCCAGTCTGTCGCCTTCGACGACAACAGGAATGTCATCTAGTGATTGTGATGACGACGAGGATGAGGATACGTATGTTGAAGCACTCGTATCAAATACACTTCTGATCATCAGGAGATTAGTAGACAAGTAGGTAGTGAGTTTTTATCTGACGTTTAAGTTCCTCTCTCAGCCTACACATTTGTAATCTTTTTATATCCAATGTGACAAGAACCAACAAATGTTGGTGAAGAACATTGAACTCAAGTTCTGATGGTTGAGTCATCGGAGTGAGTGTTTGAATCCCGATCTCGATACTTGTGTTCTTGGGCAAGTCCCTTGACTGTAATGGCTTCTCTTCACCCAGGAGTACGTGGGTACTCTGCGAGGGTAGAGATTGTTGATGTGAATGATTAGCAACCTGTCTGCCCATTTGTATGCAGAGCTGGGAAGGTAGTGCATTCTGCTCTACCAGCCAGGCTCCTAGTGGATGATACTCATGCCTACATCCTTACGGACTGTGAAGGGGTTAACCCTGTTTCAGCCCCAGGAGTAGGTGGCATTGTGCCCGTGGTGTCAGTTGATTTGGGTCAACAGCCCAATTCAGTTAAGTGTAGCCCTCACCTTGAAGTGGCCGTTCGGCCTTGTGATTTAGGCGATATCTCATTAAAAAAAAAAAAAAAAAAAAAAGCTATTCTTGAATTATGAAACGCATTCATATAGCACCTCATTCACATGCTGTGAGTCAGTGGAAATATGCTGAAGGGTTTTAATTGATAAGTGACTGACAGTGGTGATTTAAAGGGGAAATCTCTTGTTTTTTGGGGACGAAGTCACATTGATAATTTTGTTTTTGTTTCGTATGTTTAGTGACCCGGAACCACCCTTTTCCATGCTGAGACTTCATGACACTGCTGAAAGTGGTACGTATGGATTTGATTTGATTTCAGTAGACTTTTCTCGGTCCTGATATGAGTTTCAAGTCCTTAAAGATGCATCGCCCATTTAGTTGCCCAACTGATGGTCAAATATTTTATTTAAAAACAGGGTCATAGATCAGTATTTTCATGGAGAACGTTGAATCCATCCACGTTTAGCGTAAGCGAGGTGACAGCGGGTACCAACTGCATCTTTGGCCACAGCATTTGCGAACGGACACCAACCCTCAGAAATCTGAGAAATGATTCATGCATGAATCGCTTTTCAGGCTCAAATGTTTTCGGGTGAAAAATTATCCAAACCATATTACTGCGAAGGGAATCCTTTCTCAAAATAGTTTATACTATCAACAGCCACAGTGCTTCTCACCAAGTAGATTTTTATGGTCATTATTTTTTGAGTACTTACCAATCTATGTCCCTGCCTTTCAAGATGCACCGCCTAATTTTTTGCAGAACTGATGATCAAATATCTGACTTAAATGTATGATAGCTATTTACCATAAGTTGAAGAAGTTATAAACTTTAATTTGAGGAAATAGATGAAAAAATTGTTAACAATAGTAGTTGTTCACAGAATCAAATCAGCCATTGCTGTGACCCAACATTATCTCACAGTCACATAACCAGTATTCGTGTAAAAAGAATTTGCATCTTGCAATTATGCTCATTTTTTTTCTTTTTCAAAAGTATTTTTATATTTTTTTCCATTTTGAAACGTCATCTGTCTGATTCTTTCGGAGGAAAAAAAACAGTGATTCCTTTGGGGGGTCTTTAGGTGAACATTTTTCCAGTCAGTATCACAAGAAAGTCTACTTGAACTGATTTAAATACCTACAGGCCTAACATTGGACTAAACTTTTAATATATGACAAGAAACACATTAATGGGTACCACTTTTCATCCCTAACGTTTTTCTAAATTCTCTTCTCTTGAAAGTCATCATCTCAAGATTGTTTTATTTTGGAAAGTCAAGGCCCTACTCAGGGTTTGTCCTTAAAGGAACATTACAGAATTGGTAATTGTAAAATATACTTTTGGTCACAGATTTACATAAAACTTACACGGTCTAATGATGATGATAGTAGAAAACATCCCTATGAATGTTCTGTCTGAAATGCCATATTTGATGAGAAATAAATCAAACTAATTTCCGATTGGAGTTTATCGCTCATGAGCGTTTTATTCATGCATTGTATAACACATGCAAATTTGTAAACGGTTTTGCACTATTTTCTCGTGACCCAGATGGCCGATCGATCTCAAACTTCTACAGGTTTGTCAGTTTATGTAGGCCTATATGGTGGATTACATAAAGTGATTAAACTGCCAGCAACTGTTTTGTTAGCAAAAACCAATTCTGTAACGTTCCTTTAACTTTTTCAGTGACTGGCCAGCAGGGTCAGTTACCTTGTCATTTCGCTAGTCACCTTTTTCACTAGATCATATTTCAAATGAAATAGGGATGCTTTTCAACACTGAACTATTCAGCAGGACCACTTAGAGAGAATTTTGACTGGTCCTCAGGTGTTTTAAGTGTCATTTTGCCAGCGGACCACTGTTTAGGGAGAACGTTTCTACTTAAAAATAATAATAAAAATAATGAAAATTTCTAGTGGTCCATGTGTGTCACGAATGACAGTCCTGGCAGAATACGAGAGTTCTGCTCAAAAACAGAAAGACAACTAAAAGGCCCCAGCTATGATTCAAGGAATAAATAGCTTTCAAGATTTTCTTTCTGTAGGATGCCGTCATCCCGAGATGTTCATCTTCTAAAGGATGACGGCATCTTCATTTGTTGGATGACGTCGTCATGGAATCATTATCTCACCAATGGATTGCACATCCAGACCTCGGTACGTCTCAGTCCGTATCCGAATTGGCATCTACAGCTACATGGTACAGCTACGACTGTTGCTAAGGTTGTAGCTAAGGTCGTCCTATAGTTCATCGCATGATGCGGAAATCTAGCCGTAGCCGTAACTGTAGTTGCTAATTCGGACACTGCCTTTAGTATAAATCTTTTCATTTTTTGTTTTTGTTTTTTCGATTGCAGAACGTGGTTGGCTGAGAGTAGTGTTATCAATGATTCGTGTGATTCCGATGGAGGATGGTCTAGGGCCAGCAGTAATTACCCTTCTTATTGACGAGTGTCCTTTACCGACAGTTGTAAGTGAAACTGTTTGCAGTAACGGGCCATGAGTTACTTCCATTATTCAGCTCTTGGCATTCCACCATATACACACAAAAGTTAATATGCCACACACATAGATCCTTGTCATTTGATATTTGATGTGTGGAACAGGTGTTACAAGTCGTATTAACGCTCCAAAATTTAATGTAGGAGTCCTATATTAATAAATAAAGTATGCTTGGGACACTTCGCAGCAACGCTTCGCGGCGCTGTTTCCCAAATAAGTGTTCCCTGCCTGTTTGTCCAAACGAGGCAAGGTCGTACATGTCTACACGGAGTCGTCCATGTTGTTTAGAAGGGGTTTTAGAGTGTGTGGGGTGGACAAGTTTCTATGTCTGTTTGGTGACAACAATCTATTGTTTATATAAAACAAAATATTGAATGCATTTCTTTCATGCATTGTCGCAGAGTACAATCACTCTGTAAAATCTGGCTGAGATCCTTTCTTTGTTACTACTTCCACAGGAAACAATCCACAGGCTTTACAGGTCTCTGCGGATCTCCAGGGAACTGTCCCAGGAGGCTGAGATATACGCGGCAAGGCATCGGAACATCACAACCGTCTTAGGGTGTCTGGCCGAGAAGCTGGCCGGGCCTAAGAGCATCACCATGCTGACGAACAACGTGCTGCAGTACCTACTCGCTAACCTAGTGAGTTCTGACCAAAATAGGGGTTGTATACAATCAGTAATTCATGCATGCAACACGGAGGGTGAGAAGGCCTGACGATTTATGCCGGCGATAAATAAAATTTGAACACACCTCTTGCTAGTTCTGTATTCTGGTTGGCTGAAACATGGTCACGTGGAGTGAACTATTATAGGCTAGTGCATGAGATTTGCGCAACCATGAACTAGACATCGCACGCGCATAATTTGCGGGAAATAAATCTCGAAGGGGGCAATATACTTAACATTTTTGACTGGTTACAGCGCCCTCAAGAGGTTTGCCAGGCTCATCTTAATATGAAAAATGGCGGCATCTGGATTAGATCACGCTACTCCTGTCAAAAAAACCTTGATTATTTCATATTTTTGACCGAGTTGTGTTATAAAACATGTGAACTGTCATGATTCGGTCACTAGAGCACGTCTATTCCTTGAGGGCCTGTGACTGACCAGAGAAGAGGGACACAGGCCCTCGGGAGAATAGATGTGCTCTAGTGACCTCATTGCCAGTCCATATGTGTATAGTAATAATAATAATATTGGGTTCTTTTATAGCGCTTTATCACACCCCTGGGGGCATAGCAAAGCGATCATTATTTGTTTTTCAACAGGATAAGCAGAACTACGTTTTGAATTATGAGAGCCATTTGTGTAGCACCTTCTAATGGTTTACAAGGTGCTGCAGCATTCAGATACCACTGCCAAAAAGATCATGCAAATCCCTTTATCTTCACGATAAGTGTAACTGGGTTCTTTTACGTACACTACACAACGCATGGGACCTATGGCTTTACGCCCCATTGGTCGGCCATGACTAACTTAAATTAACTAAATCTTGTATTTTCTCTCATGCAGAACCTGAAGTTGAATCCACAAGTTGTTCTCTTCTCACTGATAGCATTAGAGAAGTTTTCACAAACATGTAAGTACCAAACACTTTTTTGCTTATAAAAAGATGGAATACGTTCCTTTTAGGACATGAGCTGAAATACTGATGAAATTTTAACATAGGTCTGTTTTATAGTGCATTCATAAATACAGTTCATCCATTCTGATTTGTCGAGAGGAGATCACATGGCCATGTTTAAACATGCGATATAGTCAAAAGAGGGCGCTATCAAATGATTGCGAAGAGAGCACAAATTTTACAGCCCAATTTAAGTTGGTAGGTCACGTATTTGGCTGGCGCAGGTTTTGAACTTGGGCGCTTTCATCTACACAGTAGATGCATCTACATCTACAAAGTACACAGTCAACCCTCCTACTGTCTGACCATTCAGTATTATCCACTGTGGTTTTGAATGAGAGAAACCATGCCAGCCAGCAGTATGACACCATGTGGTACACAATACACAGTCGACCCTCGTACTGTCTGACCATTCAATATCATCCACTGTGGTTTTGAATGATAGAGAAACCATGCCAGCCAGCAGTATGACACCATGTGGTACACAATACACAGTCGACCCTCGTACTGTCTGACCATTCAATATCATCCACTGTGGTTTTGAATGATAGAGAAACTGTGTCGGCCTATAATATGATATCGAGTGATGAATGCAAGTACACAGTACACAGATAGTTGTGGCATTTGAATGATTCAAACTAAGAGACAGCATGCTGGAAAATGTTTATGACAAGAGTATTAGTGATTATAGTCGAACATTTGAAATTGCAGTGATATTAATTTGTATCCCTTTTGTTGTCTTGGCTCAACAGCTGAAAATAAGATCACCATCTCCAATGGTGGCATAAGACAGTACCTGCTTCCCCTTGAGAAGTACGCCTCCAGTGAGAACCTCCTACTGAGACAAGTTGGATTCTGTGCTCAGTGGTGTCTGGATAATCTATGTAAGTCACAGGAATCTTCAATTCGCCAAGAAGGGCTCAAATTTTGGGGAAAAAAATCCACAAGACCGCAGGGCTAGAACCTTTTTTATTTGTTATTTACCACTGTGATGGTCCATTGCTAACAGAGTGGTAGTAAGTTTATTGTCTTAAATCTGTAAACCTTTTTTGTTTGTAAATCCTAGTTGTGGTTGATGGTAGACCCTTCACCTACGAGTCAGTGTCTCTCCAGAAGTGCAACGCGATGCTGAATGACAAAGACGTCAGTGAATATCTTAAGATAACACCCACAGGCCTGGAGGTAAGACGACAAGAAAATTGTCTGGACTCGACTCGTTTCATGAGATGTGAGACTGGGAATAGTCAAAGCAATATTATATATATCTATCTATCAGTTTGCTTTTTCTAAAATAGTAATAAGTAACATCTTAAAGATCAGTCAAATTGGTACAGGAAAAACATCATCCTACTCCACTCAAAAGTGTAGGTACATTTGTACATTGTTGCTAAAGGGTTCATAATTAGAATTTTATAGTATTTATTAATTTATTTTTAAACACTTTTTTTGAAACATTTATTTTTGCTTAAAGGAACATTACAGAATTGGTTTTTGCTAACAAAACAGTTGCTGGCAGTGTAAGCACTTTATTTAATCTACCATATACATAAACTGACAAACCTGTAGAAGTTTGAGATTGATCGGCCATCTGGGTCACAAGAAAATAGTGAAAAACCGATTGCACAATTGTATGAAATCATATAGATTCAACAAATGAATAAAACGCTAATTGAGCAATAAACTCCAATCGGAAAATTAGTTTATTCATTTCTCATCAAATATGGCATTTCAGACAGAAATATTTCAAGGGATGTTTTCTACTATCATCATCATTAGACCGTGTAAGTTTTACAAGTTTTTTTCATACCAATTCTGTAATGTTCCTTTAACCCTTTCACCAATGTATCTGTTGGTAACTCATCGCATCACATGCACGCATATCTGCTGCACGCCCAAAGCTTTTGCTACTTCTGGCTCCAAAGCTGGCATAATACGTTTGTGTGTAATTTTACGCCACATCACTTATTTTATCGTTCAAAAGCATTTCTTATGACAGAAACTTTTAGTTCTGAGAAGACCATAGACTGCCACAAAGTACCATACCTTCCGGGCTAGCATTGGGTGCATGGTTTTTTTCTGTTTGTACAGCTGGTATTTTGTAGAAACCCCATGGCTCGTGTACTGTGGACCTAGGCCGTTTCCCAATTGGCGGCTACAGTTACAGCTACGACTGTTGTTAAGGGTGTTGCTAAGGATGCCCTGTACTTCAACACATGATGACACGGAAATCTAGCCGTAGCCGTAGCAGCCAATTCGGACATGGCCTAAGTCTCCACAGTCTCCTGTGGAATTAAGCGGCAAGAGCCATTTGGGCAGGAGAGTATACCGTTAGTAATAGGGTGAACTTAAAGTATGTTTTCTCTTGCGAGGCACCTTCAGAAAAATTATGTAACTAAAAGTTATGTTCCTCTGTCTGTTGCTCTCCCAGGCAGAGTCATTTTTTGTTCTGACGGTTGCCATGTTGATTTTTTTAAACCTGCAGGCCCGTAGTGATGCCTCTTCATTTGAAAGTGTTCGGTGTACGTTCTGCGTGGATGCTGGGACGTGGTACTATGAGGTCCGTGTCATCACGGACGGTGTCATGCAGATTGGCTGGGCTACTAAGAACAGTAAATTCCTCAATCAGGTACGGTCGCTCCCGACAAACGTTGTGGTCCGCTTAGGATTTGAAATTCTTTATGGTTCGGGTATCGTTATCGTTTTTTCCAAATTTAGTAACACCATGTGATTGTATCTACTTCGCTATTGTTCTTGTAAGAACTTGTCAACTTGTGAATAAGAGTCTGTAAATGTGTGTATCCCCCCCCCCCCCCCCCGGTTATAGGGGGGTGCTGGGGGGGTCAGCCCTAGACCAAAAGAAGATTGCAACATATCTTTAGGATTGCTAATTTTTGTACAGTTAAATCGCTGATAAAGTGTAGAGAGGTCTCTAGAGAGTATTGACATCACATCACTATAGCGATGCAGGAGGTCTGTCCGGTGTGGTTTCCAATTCTATGGCTTTTTAAAATGTTTTGTTTAATGAGATATCGCCCAACTCACAAGGTCAGACGGCCACTTCAAGGTGAGGGCTACACTTAACTGTTTTGGGCTGTAAACTCAATTCAACTGTCACCAGGGGCATGTTGCCACCTACTCCTGGGGCTGAAACAGGGTTACCCCCTTCACAGTCCGTAAGGATGTAGGCATGGGTATCATCCATTAGGAGCCCAGCCGGTAGAGCAGAATGCACTACCTTCCCAACTTTTTACGAAGCAATTATGGTTAAGTACCTTGCTCAAAGGCACAAGTGTCTTGACCGGGATTAGAACCCACACTCTGCTGCTGACAACACCAGAGCTTTGGTCCGGCTTTGAAAGAGTGTCTGCAAATCCCACCTGGAATTTCAGAGGGGGTAAGTCATCTCTTGGCCAAGAGGAGACCGCCACTTAATGTCAGAGTTTGAATTTTTGTTTGTATTTGCTCACACAGGAGGGTTATGGCATAGGAGATGACGAGTTTTCCTTCTCCTACGATGGTTGCCGGCAGCTTCTTTGGTACAAGGCAAGAAGTAGACAGCACCATCATCCCATGTGGAAAGCAGGTAAAGCACGGGCCTGGAATCAAGGCAATTTTTTTCTTTTTATACAAGGGTCACTACCATTTGAAAATCTTCAAATCTATGGGGAAACTTCTGAAGGAACACAAAGGCCAAGACCAGGGGCAACAGAGGCCGTGACCTGTGTGTTTTATTCCAGGACTGGATAAAGAAACCCAGAGCCTTTTTCCAACAGAAATAATTTTTAGCTTTGGTAATCTGTTGAGTGTTTCCTTCACGATTTCAGTTGTGTCACAGTGACGGAGCTGTTCCGACCAAACCGTAACCAAGTTATTGGCTTGGTTTAGGATTTGTTTTAAAGTAGTTGATTTTTTACAAACAAATGATAACTGTCTACTGAGTATATTTTTTTGAAATGGTTAATGCAGAAGCACACCATTCTAAGAGTGTTACTGAAATTCCACAGGCTTGATGCTCCATAATCTTGAAGTGTTTAAACTTGGTATCAATTTTGCAGGAGACATTGTTGGGTTCCTGTTGGACTTGGAACGTCAAGAAATGCTCATCTCTCTCAACGGGCAGTTCCTGCCTCCAGAAACAGACCTCTTTGAATCAGCACAGTGAGTTGTTTTTTTAGGATCTCTAGCTGTGCTCTGTGGTTGTTTATTTATTTATTTATTTATTTATTTTATTACTTTATTATACATCCAACAGCACAGTTTGCACCAATAACAGGATGAATAGGAAATGAGAAGAAATGTTCAGTTTTTGATTTGCGAGGTAAATCCCAATGGGGAAAACCCTTGCAATCAGACATGCACATGCAAGGCACCGGTCCGAGGTGGGATTCGAACCAAGGTCCACAGAGGTGAAAGGCAGGGAAAGAAACCACTGATCCCCCATATATTTGTCGATGTGGCTGGCTGCCAAAAGCACCTTTACATGTGTGCAGCTCGACCACCTTCTAGCCGAGTCTTTCGCCTTTCAGCTTCTCAGCTGTGAGCAAGATGATTAGCCTCCCAAATTATCACTATTGTGATTAAAACTTACTTCTGGAATCTTTATTCATATAGACGCTCATGTTCCACAAATGTCTTGTAACTCAATGTAAGGGTTTTTCGGCATCACCATGTACATGAAATCTCTCTTTCTGCCTCTTGTCACCCAGGACCGGGTTTTTCGCAGCAGCGAGCTTCATGTCTTTCCAACAGTGCGAGTTCAACTTCGGGATGAAGCCATTTGAGTTTCCACCTAATGTGCCGTTCAAAACTTTTAATGACTACGCTACAATGGCCCCGGAAGATAAAGTCATCTTGCCAAGGTGAAACAGATTAACACAAAACTATTTTTAAATCTCTTAATATTTTCCATAACATTTGAGAGTATGTTGAGTGATCAAACTAATCAACTTAACCCATCATTCTTTCTACCCTGTCAATTATCGTTACTGTTTTCACAAAGTGCCGATTGTGCCCCACAGCCCAGATTTTGTGTTTTGAAGTTGAACTTTTTTTCCAAACTGCTGTTTCGGAGATTGCTTACAATTTTTTTCTTTTAAATTTTACTAATCAAATAAAGTGTAAATGTTGTTTTCAATCTTCCAACTGTTTGGATGATTTGTTTTCTTCGCTGAAAATATTTGTCACTTTGTGAAAATGAGTAAAAGACAGTAATAATAATAATACTCAGTTTTTATATAGTACTTTACCTGCAGGCATCTCAAAGTGCTTATTGTTTTATTGGCGGGTATGCTAAGTTTAAATTATGAGACCCATTTATATATGTATATATATATACTTTATTTATTTTTTTCTTGGTTGTTTCTGTTTTGGTTTTATTGTTCTTTGATTTGCCTTGTATTGTATTTTTTGTTTGTTCTTGTATTGTTGAGATCGAATAAATAATAATTTTGTATAAGTAGAATCATAGTCTTCGGTCAACTTGATTTCTCATTTTTCGATGAGCACTTTGTCTATTACAGGAATTTTCTGGAATGCTCTCAGCAGAAGCCAAGATAATCAGTCTAAAATGAATTTATTATTTTGGTTTTGATGTTTAGGCATAAAAAGATGGCTTTATTGCGACACATGAGCGTCAGTGACAGTGCCTGTAACCTCTGCTTCGACAGGGAGGCAAATGTTATACTTAAACCATGCAACCACAGGTAGGTGATCTTGTGTATGGTGTTTTTTATATGTTTGGTTGACAAGGTTGAGGGAGGTAGGGTACCCATCATTTAGACGGATGCCCTACCTCCCTCAACCGCATTGATGTCACAGTTGAGGCAGGGCACCCGTCTAAAATTTGACAGGTGCCCTGCCTCAACCGCGTGGTTTCACGGTTGAGGCAGGGCACCCGGGATCCTGCTGAGAGCGTGATCGCATTGATGTAGTTACGTACAATAAGTTCCTGGGGCGCTAGTACGACCGATAAACGTCAACATTTTTCGAAAAAGGAGTACAGCGCCCCAGTAACTGGGTCTAGGACACCGTATAGTCATCCATGTTGCTACTGCGTTGATGTCGATGCGAAGCCAATGCACAAGTACAACGTGTGATGGTTCATTTGATTTAAAACATGGGGAGTGTATTGGTGATTTGTTTTCTATACTTGCAAAAAAGCAACTGGCCAAGTTCCAAAAATGACTGTTTGATGTCAGCAGCCAATTCTACCTGGTACTCGCGCTCAAAATAAATGTTGGGTACCAGTGAATCCGCTTCAAGCGATGCGATCGCCTATCCGAATTCGGGCTGTATGCCAGCATTCTGTCAGTAGTCCATGTCATATGCAAATTGCGTGGGATCGCGAGTTTAGCGGCACAAAATGCACGCAAAATGTCGATCTCCTGCATGTTTACTTTAAAATCTGTGCTTTGCAAACTTGTTTCAGCTGTTTTGGAATAAAATAGTTTGTTTTAATTTGGATAAACATAGAAAATGTGTAAGATTCATTAACCAAGGAAAAAAAATAACCTGACCCGAGATTTCAGCATTTTTGGATCGGTCGCAGAGGGCAACTCAACAAATTTGTTTTTGGCCTAATCAAGAATACTGCTCAATGTAACAAGCTTTAATGCTTCAAAAGAAAGCTATTTATATTATTACAAAAAAATAATTATCTTTCACATTATCTTTTTTTGCTGAAGTTAAAGTGCTCAAATTCGATGATCTGTATTGCCTAAACTTGGGTACATTTATGTTTAAATATGAAAGTGGCCTACTGCCGACAAGCTTCAGTAATATGTTTTCTTTGGCATCGTCTTTGCACTGCCATGTCACTCGTAGAGCATTGAAGGGTGATTTATATGTAAACTATAGCCAAACCCTATTTCTCAATAACAGTGTTAGACAATGTGGAATTGCATATTGGAACAGTCTCAACATGAACTTAAAGCTATCTGTTTCACTGCAGACATTTAAAGGAAAACTAAGACATCGTCTGTCTAATTTTTATTTGTTATGCTTTTATCATATTAAACTTCATTTAAATAATCTAGCTTCTGCTGCCATCCTGTACTATTTTCGGGTTATTGTATTTTTGTGTTTTTGGACTCTAAGCTTTGTCTGTCCATTGTTAAATGTTGTGTCTGTCCAATAGGGAAAAACTGTAAAGCACTGGGCTTCTTTCTTTTCCTATACACTGACAGGTTGTATACATATAATGTGTATTAATTCTGAAAATTTGTAATGTATGTATCTTGTAAATGTTAATTCTGTTCGGGTGAAATAAATTTCAAACAAAAATGACCAATGACCAATTTGTACCTATAATATCCTGTTTTGGGTCAGTGTTCTAGGCCTCATTTCTCAAATTTACCTCTCTCTTTTTTCCTTCTTTTTTTTCTTAACAGCGGAGTGTGCATGGAATGTGCAATGCAGCTTGAGCAGTGTCATCTGTGTAGAAGTCCCATAGAACTCCGTGCCTCGCACAACGTCACCGAGGTAGTCCAATCATGACAAAGCGATTAAAAAGGGATTGTACATGTACATCATACCACCCCCATCAACGAGGGCCAAACTGGAAGGGACGGTATGCCATTGGTTTCTTGGAAGGTCAATTATCACAGATTATTTTGCAGGAAACTTTATCAGGAACATAGCCTGTGAGGAAATTTCACTCAAAGAGGTGCTGAGGTTTTCAAGAACATGTCGGCTTTTGCACACACAGTTGTGGGGAGTTGCTATTTTTGTTCTATTATTTAGGAAGAATTCTCAAGTTGAACTAAGAAAAACGCTGTTGTGGGGACCTTTGTACCATTGTGTAAATGCCCCCACAACGGTGGGTATGCTTACCTACAGTGTTTAGCACTTGCTGGGCCATTCAATAATAGCAATGTTATAAACTTTTGTTGTTTTCAAGATTTCAAAAATATGGGTGGGTGGGTCAAAAGAAAATAAATGGTAAATCAAAGTTTGTTTTTTCAATTTAAAAATAATAAACAGGAATTGGTTTTGCAATCCAAACTTGCAGTGGGTGGGTTGGTAAAAAATAAATGAAGGGGGGGGAATGGAAAACTTAAAAGCATTGATAATTCTGAATGGCCTCTTTCTTTATTTTGTTTTGTGTTTGAATGCTTATTTGTGTTGCCCGGCAAGACAACAGAAGTTCAGTTGGATTTTAACGATGACAAAACTTTCCAATTATGTGACGCACCGAGCCAAAATTAGGCACTTCTTGAAAATAGTGAAATGGTATTAAAATTGATATCAGTATGATGTGATATCTTAAACATTCTAAATATTGAGAAATACTTAACTTATTGACCCCTTCTACGCACGTCACACATTGCGACTGTGCCACGCTGACCATTTTTGGAGTCCACCGGTAAGTGTGTAAACGCCGCTTCACCTGAAGTTTGCCCTACACTGTATTAAACTCGGAGGGGGGGGGGTGACTCCCAAAATGGCGCAACCAAGGTTTATTGTGATGATGACGTCAGGTGAATCAGTTTATTTGGAAGCTCTTACTCTCATCTGTTTGATGAGCAAATAAATAAACCCTGTTCAGAGTTTTAGGCTGGAAGTGCCTGGTTTTGCAATGGAGCGTTCGCATATTACACCAGGTCTAAAAAAATATCACCACTGCAAGGCAACATTCAGCACCCAGCAGTGACACTCACCAGTATTGCCTTTTAATTGTGAGCGCAACATATCTGCACTGGCTGCTCTAACACTAATGCACGCAAATAACAATTCCATGTTTGTAAATTTCTCGAGTTGTAATATCATTTCGCATGTACAGTTATCAGGGTCTTATTTTAAATAGCAACATTGACATCAGACATTGCTTAATAATACACAGTTTTTATATAGCGCTTTATCACATCTGATTGGCGTCTGAAGGGGCTCATTATTTTTTACAACAGAAATGTTTGTATTATGAGATCCGTTAATATAGCAACTTGATATAAAAGAGTCGCATCCCCTGCCGCTTCCCAGGTTGTATTATGAACTTGGGTGTGATCCCTGGCTACACGGCAGTTAACAGTTGTATGGCTTCTGATTGGCACCTCGAACAAAGATATTGACAAAATAGGGAAACCGCCAACATAGGGTTAGATTAGCTCAGTTGGTAGAGCGCCGGCATGTTAATCCGGAGTTTGTTGGTTCAAGTCCCGCTCTACTCAATTTTTCTTCGTTCAACCCAAAATCATATACATGTAGCAACTTGTAAGGGATTATAAGGTGACGTGGTGCAATCTGCAGCCAACCATGCCAGATACGGCGAGAAACCCTTTCTCTTAACAATGAGTGCACTAAGTGGTGTTTGAAGCTTTGCCTGGTGTAGGAATAAAAAGTAACTATAAATAAATAGTAAACTTGCGGGTACAATGGTGTATTAAGTCTCTTTTGTGGGAGTGTTGGATACTTCCCGCCCAAATTTGCATCCCTCAAGCACTACTTAAAGGCCCTGTACACTATTGGTAAGATCGAAAAACACAATGTTCACAGATTCACACATAACTTACATGATTTAAAGTAAGTAATGGTAGAAAGGGTTCCTTAAAATATTTCTGCCTAAAATGCTATAGTTCCTGAGAAACGAGTAAAACAATAGTAATTATCACGCGCGATAATTTGAAAAAACAGAAAACACATAAGATCTCTTTTCACTATTTTCTCGTGACCTCGATGACCAATTGAGCTCAAAGTTTCACAGGTTTGTTTGTTCATGCATATGTTGAATCACACAAAATGTGGACACTGATTTTGAGCTGTTACCAAAAGTGTACAATACCTTTAAGCAGCATCACCACCGGCAGTCAAGCATTCTCCTGAAGACGAGCAGAGCATACTGTTCAAAACATCGAGACCACACCGGCTCTTTTCAGAGCCAACACTCCCACAAAAGAGATGTAATACATGGTTGTATCCGCAACTTTACTATTTATTTATAGTTATTTCTTAATGAGTGCACTGTTTTGGGGGTTATTTTTCATGTGCATTACTCAACACACTAGACCTGCGGCTTAGCGTCCCATCTGAAGGTTAAGTGTCTTGCTCAGAAACACAAATGCCATGACCGAACCCACACTCTGATAACACCAGAACTTGAGTCTGGTACACTAGACCCCCCTCGGCCATGACACGCCACAAAGAAGAAAACTTGTCCCACATAGAACCTGTGAGTTTTCCATTTTTAAGTAGAATTTATTTACAATTAACTACTCTTCGATTTTAGATACAGAATTAGAATTGATTTTACAGTGGATATATATTTTTGTGTTTGTCTCTATAACTGAAGTATCGGGCAAGATTGGATATAAAAGGAAGCAGTTTGATGTACATTTATAGGGTTCCTTCAAGCTAGATCTCAAAGTTCATCGACCTTGGACAAGGCAAAGCAAAAACAGGTTACCATTCAAAAGAGAACTGCTCAGTGTACATAGTTACTAAATAGTAGAGGCAGTGTCCGAATTGACGACTTCGACGATGGCTGAAAGGGACACTGTAGCCGACAGCCATAGCTATTGTCGAAGTTGCTTGATTCAGACTTAGCCAGAG
The DNA here is from genome assembly GCA_032158295.1 of Pycnopodia helianthoides. Taxonomy (NCBI): domain Eukaryota; kingdom Metazoa; phylum Echinodermata; class Asteroidea; order Forcipulatida; family Asteriidae; genus Pycnopodia; species Pycnopodia helianthoides. The sequence goes on along the minus strand of CM063246.1, from coordinate 2,184,147 downwards.
AAAGATTTTTCTTTAGAATAAACAGGGCCCAATTTTCTTGGCTTTGCTTACCGCTAAATTCTGCGCTGTCGGTCAACATTCTCCACTAAAACTGTGTAAGCGCCAAATTTCTGCGCTAGCTCTGTAAATGAAGAATGCCTAGTAACAGGGAGTACACTCGCACAAGCAAAAAGTCTCTGCTAACCTGTCAAATACGCTTTACGTAAGCGCGGAATTCACTGCTTCCGTGGGCATCGTTTCTTTGCTTACAGTAAGCAGAGCCGTGAAATTGGGCCACGGTTACCAGCCCAAAGGAGAAGTTAAGCACGTAATGTTTGCTTAGCAAATAATAGTATTATTTAAACTGAACGGGTTACCAGCCAAAAATGTTATGTGATTTATAATGTTTTATGACCAGTCCAATTCTTATTTTCACTCTGTGATTAAATTTGACAAACAATATTTCTTTGCAGCAGCCATTTTACTCGGAAACAAGAAGAGTCCAAACTCGCTGTCAGTTTAACTGTTTTGAGCCCACAATTTTTGAGGTCACAACGTGTTTATCGGATGAAGTTACTGATGCTGTTGTGTAGTAGTACTAAGGGTAGACTGTAATAACTTGACACTTAAAGAGTAGCCTGTTCGTTGTCATGCTGCAAGATAAAACAAAAAACCAATATGTAATTTGTGAGTTAGACTTGTATGTCAGATATAAATTCCTGGGATTACATCCAGTGTGCCTATGTCTCATGGTTGGGGGCAAGCTTTTTTTTGTGGCCACATAAGAGACAACAAACCAACCTCGTTCCCAGGGGTGATTGATCTCGCCGCGTCATTTTGTCAAGCATACCGTGCTCGCTTATAACCCCTGGAATTGGTTCATTAAAATGTGCTCGAATCCAGCACATTTTAATTAGGCCTGTGGCCGATCCACTCTTACACACCCGCTCAAGTATGGTAACCCACAAAAGAGGCCTGAAGTCGAAGAGCAACTGGTCCACTCTCATCCGTCTTTGATCTTGTGATATGTCTAACTCTATGCAGTTTAGGGTGACAGTGTAAATGCTTGATTCATTTGAAATGGAATTGCGTCGAAATACTTGCATTTTCACACACGGGTACCGAGCATCCTAAGAATTCAATCAACCTTATTTTTCAGTACATCCCTACCAGGGGTTAGTGTCGAGAGGTATCGATACGGCACACTGCCCATGGTAGCGAGGCTGGTAGTGTGGCAACACTGGATTTAGTTTGATGAGTTGTACCGTTCATCATTAAGTTCAAAAACTCGCAAATGGCTTAATTGAAATCGTAGGAAAAGAACTAAATCATGAGTGCCTTAAATGCAGGGGGAATGGAGATTGCTGGTTTAAATTATCTCAAAGTTTTTATTTATTCTTCCATCTATCCTGTATTCATTCTTTGATCTGTTTCCACATGCATCAAAATGTGCCAATTTGTTTTTGTAAATCAGAGCGAGGTGTTTAGTTGTAGTCGCTAATTTGTTTCTGGTGAGAAAACCAAGGAATTTATTAATTAAGGAAACTTTAGTGCACAGAGGCATGATGTAGAATAGCTGCGATATCGTCCCTCTTGTCAATGAACGTCGGGAGGATCCAGAGTTACCATAATATTGCAGTTAAATATAGAATAGCTACGATATCACAGAGCTCGGGAAAGTACTGAGTATACAGTGCTATACACATCGGTGTAAGGGGAAAAAGAATTAAATTCTTTATCCCAGATGCAAAGATTAACATCTATTAAGTTGTTGCAGTACCCGCTGCGAAGGATTTGAACTACCTGTAGCCATCAGGCTAGCTCGGTGGTCTAGTGGTTAGGCATAAAATTATGCTCTAGCAATGCAAAGGTTGTGGGTTCAAGTCCCACCTGAGTGATTTGCCTGTAGAATTTTTTTTTCACAGAGCTCGGGAAAGTACTGAATTTACAGTGCTTGATACACATCGGTGTAAGGGTAAAATCAGTCAAAATTCTTTATCCCCGATGCAAAAATTTACATCTATTAGATATCAAAGCTCTTGGTCAGGTCCTTCCGGTGTCCGACCCTTTGGAGGATCAAGGGTTATGATTATTGCAACTAGAAATCGAACAAATGCTTTATCGTAGCTCTTGATCCCATCCCTCTGGTCTACGACCTTCAAGAGGATCGAGGGTTACAATTATCAAAACTAGATATAGAACAACTGCGATTTTGTAGCTCTTTGTAACGTTCCTTAATAGACCTAAGAGCCAAGACAGGCCATGTATTGAAATTGTAAAAAAAGAAATTGGAGGAGGATCTAGGGTTACGATCCTCGCAACTAGATATAGAAAGGAGATGATAAGTAATCATGTGTGCTATGATGACTAGAAAGATATGAATTGAATTGGATAACCTTTTGTTTCTTCAGGGACCTGTGACTTATGATGAATCTTCGGTTTTTGGACAGGAACATTTTTATCCCCCCTCAAAAAAAAGCAAATCTAAGTAAACAAATAAAACTAAGATGGCATTCAATTTAACAAATCAAATTAATAAATAGCGTTAACAAAAATGAGGTGATCCCATTTTTGAGAAAACATTGTAAAACAGTTTATTTTTATGGGATTTCGTGCATGTCTATGTCATTATTTCAGTCTGTCAAATTAGAATAAGAACAGAGTTAATTAGAGAAGATTTTCTCGCACGCCGAGACGGAACTATTTTTCATGGTGTATGGTGCTTGCATCAAATTTCTTTAAAAGTAAATGTTTGCGTAAAAAAAAACTTGAGTTTATATTTTGTATCATTACCAAACATTCAGATTGGCTCAGTGGATCCTTCCCTGCTTTGCACACCGGTTCAAATCCCGGACCGGAGCCTTGCATGTGGATTGGGTTTCCAGTCCCTAGATTGCCCGAGTTTTTTCCCTATTTGGGGTTTTTTCCTCCCACATCTAAATCTGACAAATCTTCATCATCTTCTCTACACAGGTATCATGAGGCCTAAGAGTTTACAGTCACTGTTTTGGGGTCCCTTGGTTTCATTACCAGAAACACTTTATATTAATAATATTGACCCCTTGCACAATGCAAAGCGTACCAATGCGCGTCTACCATTTCCGCCATTTTGGGAGTGAATTCCTTTGTGTGTATTTTGACTCCCAAAGATGGCGGACAGGAAAGTCGCGTGTAAATGTGCTCAGGTTGTGCAGTGGGTCAGTATGATGTAATATTATCCCGATTATACCTTTAATGTTGTTGTCACAGGATAAATAGATTTATGGTGAATGTCTCCCTTTAAAAGCTCAATAATAACCAAGAGAAACAATAGGTTCATGTTTAAACAAGCTAATTAATCTATCCTATGTGTAGTAAACTGTGCTGTTATTTTTATATTTGAGTTTAAGTTTGTCAGGTCTTTCCATTTTGTGTACCATCACACCATTAACAGAAGTGCATCATGACCTTTAGTAGTCACAATGGAGATATAAATACGCAAATCCTTTGGAAGTATTAAGGAGGAGCCTTCACGTACCTTTGTAAGGGGGAGTGTTTTGTCACACGGACCAGATTTGACGTACAATTCACTAACCAAACCAACAACCAGAAATAACTTGCTCTGTTGGTTTCTTTGATGGCCCTAAACCAAAACCTTGGTTTTGAAAATGGTCATAGGCACTTCTCTTAAAGTTATGTTAATTAGGTTAGTGTTCTCAAATTATACAGCATTTATTTTGTTCCACAAGATGGAACATAACCCAAGTTTTGGTTTTGAGTTACCAAACTGAAGAATATTCTTTAATCCAAGTTTGGTTTTGAGTTACCAAACTGACAAACATTCTTTAACCCAGTTACCAACTGAAGAATATTCTTTAACCCAGTTACCAAACTGACAAACATTCTTTAACCCAGTTACCAAACTGAAGAATATTCTTTAACCCAGTTACCAAACTGACAAACATTCTTTAACCCAGTTACCAAACTGAAGAATATTCTTTAACCCAGTTACCAAACTGAAGAATATTCTTTAACCCAAGTTTTGGTGGAACCCAAGTTTCGGTGTTGAGTTAAAAGACTGAATGATTTTGGTCAATATCAGATAGTTCAATCGGGAAAACTGTCGCAGCAAAAGAAATAAATAAATAGAAATGGTAGCTCTCTTTGTATTTGTCATAAATTATGTTCTCAACATTTTTCACCCTGCAAAATGTATTTAATTTGTTGTAAAACAATACCCTGCTTATAACTCTGTAATATTTTGTAAATTGGTTTACTATCCAGAATTAACTTGTACATATATCTTGGCCTTTGAGAGGTTAAGATATTGGCATTTATGTAAATATGCTAGACAGTCTTAACATTAGAGAAGGGGGGAAAAGAGTCCTCCCTGCTATATGACAAGGGTACTACTTTGTTGTTTCTGTTATTACTTTAGACGCTTTGTTTGAAGTTATTCTTGTTTTTGTTCTTTTTCTTTATTGAGGGGGGGGGGCTAAAATAACCACTACTACTATAAAATTATTTTTTATGTACTATGAAAATTATCCTGTGATACTGTTAGATCAAAGAGGTGATTACATTTATACAGTGTGTCCTTACAAAAGGAAACCAGTGTTTTTAGGTGAAATGCTTAGTAACTACTAGACATTTTCCATACTGTTGATACAAATTTCATTTGAAAGGGTATCAAACACAGCGGCAAGTCACACTGTTTTAACCCGAAGTTAGAGACATCATTTGTTTTCTCCATTTTCACAAGGACGCTATATGTGATGCGATCAAGCTAAAGGAGTCGTTTGTCGGTAAATACATTATTGAATAACAGGTCAAAATAGGTCGACAGGGGTCTACATTTCTATACATCTCTTGTTGTTTCGACTTCCATAACTTTTGAACCAAATGTGGTATCAACACAGGGTTTTCCTATCCTTAAAGCTGAGATTGTACTTCTTTCAAATAAATTTTAAAAACAAAAATTGACAAGGGTCGACAAAAGACTCTTTTAGCTTGATCGCATCACATATATTGAAAAATTAGTGGATTACAAAACTTAATTTGACTTTAGTGCCCTTCTAAAGATTAAAGCAGTTTGAGTGAAAAACAGATGCTCATCCATCGTCGTGATATTACTTGACAGTCTTGAGGCTTGTCCCGAGGTATTCTTTCCCTGTATGGTCATAACTAACAATTATACTATTGCTTTGATCAAAGTGGATTTTAGAGAGCGAAAAAATGAATAAATAAGTGAACTCTTGAAAATGTTGAAATGAAATAGCTTAATGGCTGTTTGCATTTTTATTTCTAAATGAATCTTTTGAGTTCAGTGAGGACAAATCTTCTTGACCTTTAACAAAAATTGAAGCAGTCGAGGCTCATACTAACTAAGTAAATACATTTACATGAATTTTTGTTGTAACTTATAAGTTTTCTTGCTTCAGCTGTCCTAATTTATTCATTTGTTCATATTAAGCTTAAAAGCTTGTTGACATTCAAATGAAAATCTTGTTTTCATATTATTTTAATCAAGGTTGTTATTAAAAGTCATAAACTCATCAAAGGGCAAATGCCATCTCTAGAGTTTCTATGTGTAGTGGTCTAAAATTTAACCATAAGTAATTCTCTGCACCCATCAGTATAAACTAATTCAGTTAAAGGTGTCGATATTTGATCAAATAACAAGTGAGAACAAAAACATGCTATAGAAACGTTGTATGCACCAAATAGCGTCGCACATGTTCTCAACTTAACCAGTAATGCTCCTCTCCACCCAGTTGTATTTAATAGAAGTGAGGGTTTTGTTTGATCCGCTGCCCATAGTGTCATACAGGGTGCATTCAGGCTGTTTGTTCTAAAATGATCCCAGCAGATGAGGGACGCAATAATTCAAATGCGCACATTTATCCTCGCATGAAATTGCCCAGTGCAAAAACGTTAGATCTCGGCGTGTACTTGTTTTGTGCGTACATCCGTGTTGTTTTAAGCGAGAGTGGTTTTGACAATTTTCAAACTTGTGCATTACATAAGTGCTATTTTAAGAGATACAACATTTTGCACTGAGAAATCTTCTTGATCATACATGAAATATACACTGTTGTTTGACACACATTTTGTTCTGCTATAGTAAGCTACCAGTAAAAAGCTTTATGAAATTGAACCTTATGCTCAATGGGATACAGTGAAGCAGTATGCCCTTTGAATTTTTGTAGAATGTTTAAAGTCCCTAATTTAAGTCACATTTGCCCCAATCAAAACAGGTGTATGAATGAAGTACTGTAAAGAGGGGATATTGTTGGTGGGCACGCCTGCGCCTCTAGCACTGAATTGTTTTGCGTTGTGGGGGCACTCACCACAGAGCTAACTATAGGGGCCATAGTTTTCTTTTCACATCAGTTTACCCCACAGGGGCTTCTTCAGATGAGACAAAACACCAACAAAGATGCCCAAACATGTTCATTTCCAACAATATTTTTACCTTGCAATGCCACATAATTCAGCTTTGTGCTGCCAGTTGGTTTTTTAATCAAAATGAATGAATGAATGAATGAAACCCAACAAAGGCTCACCAAGTATTTAGAAAAAGAACAGTTTAAAAAGGGGGAAAAAACAGCATTAAAAAGAAATAATCCCAACAGTAATTCACACAGACAAACAGATGACCTGTTTGAATCCATGCCTTTCAATTTATTTCAACAGGCACAAGTATTTAAAACTGTACAAATATTTATTGTTATACCTCTCAAAAATAAGAACACTTTAATATATAATTATCCCTCATACTGTCCGACTATCTGGTTTTGAATGGTACACTTGCATTAGCCGTGGAATGCGGTGCATGCTGGTCTAGTGGGCAACACAGTTCTGTTACTAACTAGACCAGCACGTACCTTGTTCCATGGCGAACGAGGGCATTCCCAGAGTTTGCAAAGTTGTCTATAGGATAGCATGTGGTGAATGCATAGACACATGTATGTACACACTGCACCCATATTATACAGTTGGTTCTGATGGTTTCAAAATATGGTTGGTCAACTCGCTGGAAAAATTTACCAACAGTAGGAGGTTTAAAAAATTGTTGCCACAAGAACCAATGTGAGTTGTGAAAAAAATAAGAATTGCTGCCTAAAGTGTATATGTTAACAGTATACAGTACTTATCACTAAAATAGTAACAGCAATTTTGCAACATACTTATAGAATAACTAAATTATTGGTAAATGGAGTAGGATAGCATTTTTTTGCCAGACAACTCAAGGTTTGGCCTTTCGTGAAATGATGGCCTACCCTGGAATTGACTTTGCCTTGGTGCTCCTTTAAAATTTTCTCCTAGAATATTCATATGCTGATTTTTAAATGTATGAGACCTTCACTTGACAAACAGTTCCCACAGGTGGAATCCCACCTCTGCACCCAATTCCATGTCTTCCTTTATAACTAAACCGCTGTAATCAACAATCCGGCACAGGTAAATATAATTTTTCTCACAAGTTTGCTTCCTCAAAAAATTTCTCCAAGAATGTTCGTATGCTGGTAAACGTAGGCCTTCACTTGAAAAAAACAGTTTCCCAAGTGGAATCACACCTCTGCTCCCAATTCTAAACAATACATGTTGTATTATTCACAAGATTTGATCTATTTTTGTCATTAAAGCAACACGGGAGAATAGCATACAAGTTTTAGGGTGTTCAAGCAAATCTTTGGCATATTTGTTCATAAAGTTGTTTCATCCAGCAAAGTTGTTTTGCTGTTCAAGTTGTTTTTAAAACAATTTAAAAATCATGACAAAATGGACTTTTTGTGTTTGAGCAGCTCTGTGAAATTGAATTATGCAGTAAGCAGTTAACCATGAAAGTGGGCCATGCACAGTGCAGACCAATCAGCAATGTCCGAGTTTACTCAAAGTGAATGATTGATCCTTAATGCACAGCTTAGAAGCAGATTTAATATATGTTAAATTACACAAATTGACATACATCGGTGTATGGGTAAAACCAAATAACAATATTAGAAGCAGATGTTAAAATATGTACTCAGATGTAAATAGATACAAAATAATATTAATAGATACTGAATGTAGAAGCGGCTTACAAAAATTATAAAAAAAACACCATAAATACACACTGTCTGGATATCATACTTCACAAGGACATATTAAACAAATCTAGTACTGCTGATTTTAGGCTCAGATATCAATAGATACAAAATAATAATAATAGATACTGAATGTAGAAGCGGCTTACAAAAATTACAAAAACACCAAAAGTACACACTGTCTGAATATTATACTTACACAAGGACATATTAAACAAATCTAGTACTGCTGATTTTTAGGCTATGTAATGACTACTATTCCAGAAGAAAACCCTGAACAAAACACACACATAAACAGACCCAGTTTGTGCATGTATTTTTTTTTTTTGCGGTTAGAAAGAAAGCGTTTTACTAGGCATTACATGTAATCTTGTTTGACAGTTAACACAAAACGCAAAGATGTCAGTCACAAGAAGAGTATCAGCCACTGTCATAGCATACATGTAGTGCATAGAATTACTGGCGCTGTACCTCTTCATGTATTTTAAATAATTTTGCGATCAACAAAGAAAAATTGACGAGTTCTTGGCTAATGTAGTGATCAAGTTTGCTTTTCTGAGGGTTCTTGATATGACTTCACAACCAGAATTAATAAATGAACTGAAATTCTATCAAACCATTCTTCCAGCAGGTTTAAGCTTTTACGATGCATATAAAAACAAAGGTTTGAACACACTCTGACAACGCTCCTTTTTTAGGCACTTATTACATTACATTCACTGTCACTCCACCAATAGACCTTAGTACTGATGACGTCACAGTTTGTTTACCACTTTGCAATAGTCTAGAAAACCATTGTGTCTCTACTCAACTCTCGGAAACACAGTACCAAGTTACAGCACTTAAAGGCACTGGACACCTTTGGTAATTGTCAAAAACAAGTATCCTCACTAGGTGTATCCCATCATATGCATAAAATAACAAACCTGTGAAAATTTGGTCATCGCAGTTGCAAGAAAATAATGAAAGAAAAAACACCTTTGTTGCACAAATTTGTGTGCTTTTAGGAGCATAATAAAAGACTTCTGGCCAGAAGCCTTTTAATATTGTAGTGAGAAATTACCTCTTTCTCAAAAACTATGTTACTTCAGAGGGAGTCGTTTCCCACAATGTTTTATACTATCAACAACTCTCCGTTGCTCGTTACCAAGTAAGTTTTTAAGCTAATATTTGTTTTGAGTAATTACCAAACGTGTCCAGTGCCTTTAAGCAATTAGCAATGCAGTAAACCAACCGGGGTGTCATCAGTACATGGGTCTATTCATGGGCTTCATGGCATATTATTAACAAGGCCACTGTACACTGATTGTTTGTTTCCAATCAACTCATCTCTGAAAATTAATGAGAGTAATATTCCATTAATGGCTATTTGTCACCCTTGTCAATATGCAAGCACTTGTGCAAAATGTACACCAAGATGGAGTTTGTAAAATCTCCATGATCTTAACCTGCAGTCTGCAAACTTTTAGGTGGACTGAATGATCAATAAATTTTAGTGCTTTCCACTAAAGTTGGTGATCAACCTAAATTTGTTTGCAACCCAAATTTAAACAAAAATTTGCGGTTGAGAATTATGTTGTCATGATGAGAAGCAGACAGTCAAATTTCATTGGCCTATAGTCATGATATAAAACCAGATGGATGACATTCAAGTTTCAAAATGCATGTACCAACATAAGGAGTAGTTGTGGTAATCATAACCCTCCATCCTCGCACCTAGAGAATGTGTTGATAAATCATTTGGTTCAAATTGGTTGAGAAATCCGATGCTACATCGGGGTGTCCCTTGCATACACATCAACTGCAACGACCAGATCCATCTCATCCACAGGTTCTTTGCCCATTTTAACTTCATCTTCTTTGTCCGGCGACATCTGAGGCTTGGGTTGGGCTTGGGTCGGATAACCCTGGCCAGGCGATATTGGCACTCGTTGCTTAGAGTCCGGCTTAGAGTATCTCTTTAGCTTGCTGCGGAACAATGGAATGCGGTCGCGGTTCCAGCAGAGGAAGATGGAACCGATGAAGCAAGTGAGGAGAACTAGTCCAGGGATGAGGATGGAGATTATAATGACTGCTAGACTGCCTGGATGAGAGGTTGCTGGAAGAAGAAAAAAATATATTGCATTTTTGAAAAAAGTAATTGATAACTTTGTGTCGCCCCATGCAAAAAATAACAGGCACTTCTCAGACAGTCAATAAATAAATTCTATTAAAATTCAAAATTAAATTTTGTTCACATTCTTATTTATTTGTTAAAATGAAATAATGAGCTTCTGTTTTGGGTCCTTAAAAAATAAGGGTAAAAAAGTAGCTGTTAGATACATGTATATAAAATGTAGCATCGGAACATAGCTTTGTGCAGATACCAACTAGAACCAGCTGTGTATGTTGTCCCCTTTTTATAAACTTGTTCTAATTTTAAGTTACTCTAGTCTAACTTTTCTAAGGTCAAGACATGAACATTGATCAAGGATACTAGTGGATGGTGGTGCTGTGCCTGCTAAAAGCAAATAAGCCTGCAAATCTTAAATAGAATAGCATTCTCTTTGATGTGTAGCCTACATGAGTAGTCAACATTATAAAATGTATTAAATTTCAGGAATTTCTGACCTCTGGCTCTGCTGCATAGCTCAGCGGAATGTCTCCCACTTATCAACCAATACAATCTGCAATCGAATCCCCGCCATTTTTTGTTATCTCCGGTATAGTGATTATTAATCTTTTCTTTTTCTAATAATGTGGTTCCCAAAAAGCCTTTTCAAAGGAAATAAAGTCAGAAATTCATAGATGGTTGAGGTCCCCCCAAAACAGTCACTGCACATGTTCAGTGCCGGTGCGGCGATGCCAAAGGGGAATCTGTTCCCCTGACAAAAATTTTGCCCCCCATAATGGGAAACTTACAATAACATGGGCTGAAGGAGGTTGATTTAAAAGAGGGCGCTATCAGAAGAAATGTGTACACAGTTCGCCGTATGGGGGATGGGGGACAGAATCTCCTGCCGAAATGACTAACATTAACAATGACCACAATTAATAGCCAGCACCCCCAACTTCCCAGACAAGAGTGCTTGACGAGTTGAGACTGAGTTGATAAAGTCAAATTTAAGTCAAATTTAATGCTTACCACTTACTCCTCCAACACATGCACATAAACAAAACACTAAAAATGCGTACACATTATTTGCCATGATTATCTTTAACAGTCTTCAGCCTCCTTGAAAAAAGTGATTTTTTGCAGAAAAACAATCTTGAGTCTGACAGTGACAGTTCATCATCACAAGCGCCGCATCATAAATATCAACAGACAACTTCCTGATTAACGTGATGTAAACAGCGCCCTCTACAGGTTCACACAACACCAACAAAAAATCTGATTTAAATGCTTCGCGCGATCGCAAAAGTGAACAGCGCCACCAAGTGTCTATTTTGAGCTCATGTTCAAGATGGCTGCGCCCTTTGGATGTGTTTTTCGACAGGTTTTGAGAAATAGTAAACACAATTTTGCAATATTTGGTTGTATCAAGAGACAGATTAATATAAAAAGTGATCTCAGGTGTAATGTAGGTCGTCAATATGCTGGAGGTAATCAATTTCATGATCTCACGTTTTCTAAAGTCACATAAATATGAAATGTATTCTGAATACTTAGTTCGTCGTGTGTGACTCGACTCACTCAGTCACTGACTGTCACTGTGTCCCACACTGACGTCAGTGTCAGTGTGTGTGTGTGGGATTCGTGTGTGTGTGACTGTAATTCTGAATCTGAGAGTGAGACTGAGAGTGGGAAGGTTAGTGATTGGAAGATTAACTCATTAAGAAATGATGTATTTTTTACCAAATTGCTCCAGTAGTCATGGTGGTAGTTTTTTAGTACGAATTATGAGGTTCGATCCGCTATCGGCGCGGCGCGGCTCCAGTCCATGAACCTCATATGCATACTTGAGGTTCATGGAGCCGATAGTGGTAGACTTTTTGCGAGCGCAGCAAACAGTCGTAAGAAAAACATTGGGTTGGTTTTGTACACAAATGATGCGACTCCAGCGCCATATCTGTTACAACACTGTTTGAATGGGAACGGAGTTACGGATGTAGTTTATCGCTTTTTAACAATTTTAAAATTGCGGAGTGGATTTTCTTGACCCATGCAATGCTTGATGAGATTTCAAGGAACACGTACATGTAGAGCCTATTTTTGGCGAGATCCGGTTTAAAATGAGAACTCCAGGTGCAGAAACGTAAATGGCAAAAAGTTTTGTATAGGAATTTGTACATGTAGCTCTATGAGGTTCATGGAGCCGATAGCGGATCGAACCTCATAATTCTAGGAGTAGTTATTTAGTAAGTGTTAGGCCGCCAAAAAAAGTTTTTATTTTCAACTTGTGATTTTGAATACTAATTAATATTATGTAATCAGGATTATTGACAAGACTTGACAAGAAAGTATCAGCACTCACTCAATCCAATGGGAAAATATTGTTCAACCAACCCACATTTTTCTTATTGATAACAAAAATGGATATATCAAATTGGACTTAATTTTCCTGTTTTTAAATTCCTGAAAAGGAATTGGAGGCTGCCACTTTAATTTAATACTGACCCAAGCTTAACCCTAAAGAACCAAAGTCCTACAATATCTTCATTGCCAAAGTGCAGGATTGGGAAAGATTTGGGCTATTACATGTAGGGATCTGCAGTACAGGAAGATTTCGAAGGGTTTGGGCTAAAATGAGTTTTAGTTAGGGTAGGATTTCGCAGGACTTCGGGCTGTTTTTACATAGGAGGATTTTGAAGGTTTTAGGTATTATGCAGCTTAGCCAAAATAGGATTCTGAAGGTTTTGGGCTTTTTTGACCTTTTTTGACTCCCTAACTTCTGTCTCAAAAGGATTATGAAGGATTTGGGCTAATTATGTATACTTACATTAAGTTGAAGGATATCGAAGGATTTGGGCACTTTAGGTTTATGACAACTTTGATCTGAAGGATATCAAAGGATTTGGGCAGTATTTCTACCCAAGGGTCTAGTTTGTTAGGGTTAAATAAGAAAATTCAAGCAGACATTCTGCTATCACAATAGAACTAGAAGTGACTCATGCCCAACAGAGAAACAAATGGGGTTCAGCGCTGTCAAGACCACCCTACATAGACAATAGACAGTCATCTAGTACATCTACATCTATTCTGCTACTTGTCAAAGCCTGTTCAGCATCTAAACAAGGGTGCGGCTGCGCTGCCGCAACATGAAGCTGGACATGATGCTAGACATAAATTGTAAAATGGCTTATTTATCTTAATGTTGATACTTTTTAACAATTCAAAGTGTCTGTTCATCTTTGTTAATCTTTCAATGCAGTTGTGAGAGTAATGGTACTAAAAAAATTAAATAAAACAAGATAAATTGCATTTTTTGGGGGGGGGGAAGTAGATTGATCAGATACAGCATTTTTGCCCATCACTCTTAGACAAAACTAATTAAGTATGAGCTCTACTATTTAGCGCTACGCTTTTTCCAATCGTCCAGAGCAGAGGGATATTTTTGTCAAAAATACTTTCAAAATCAAAGTCAAGAAAATACCACTTGGAGATAGACCTGCTAAATCACCAATATTTAAATTTTTTATCACCATGATTATTCCGAGTAACTTGTATGTCATCATCTGATGAATGTAGGGTCCGTCGGAGTAATACCATTACCTCAGTTTTTGTGTTGTATTGTTCGTTTCAGCATCGGCAGGCATTGACATCGGTCTCCCGATCAAACCGACATTTCATTCCGGGAAGAAACCACCTAAAGAGAGGTTAGCTACTTTCAAGAGAAATAAAAGCAACCCTGAACTAGAGAGAGCTGCCAGACGAAGAACATGTAAGTTGAATTCAATCAATCAATCAATCATCAGGCATTTGTAGAGCGCCATCAATCTAGTTGCCTATTCCGAGGGGCTTAGCAAAGTGAAGAAGAAATTTAAGACCAAAGAATTAACAGAGTTTCATGTGGAGATGAAAATTGCAATGGACTAAATGTAAGCAGATTCGAAGAGATGAGTCTTAAGCTGGCTTTTGAAGATCTGTTTAAAGGAGTCAAATGTTCAAAGTTGATAGGGGAGATCATTCCATAGCTTTGGTGCACATGAGCCAAAGCTTCTATTACCTGATGAAGAATGAGATCTAGGAATGTTCAACAGTTGCTATTCCACCTAGTTGCTATAATCATTAACCCCTCGATCCTCCCGACAGTCATAGACCAGAGGGTTACGACGAAACATGTTCTTTAAAAAATTAATTTTTTTAATGTACCCAATTGCACAGTCATTGTCACAAAAGAGGTCTTTATGTCTTTGGAACACCTAGTTACACCTCTTATTTTGGTTTTTACTCTATGTAAACAAAAGTAAAATCGAAATAATATTTACTTGATTTCCTACATCTGCTCCAATATCAAGAGACCTCCAAATCTGTTCCTAACTTTCTACTTTTCTTTTGTCCGACAAATTTCCCATAAAAACATTCCCCCAGATTCAGAATTATCATTATTACAAACATAATTGACTTAATTCATGATTTCTTACTCTTTTCAGACACCTCTAGGTATTCCCTCTAATTTTCTCTCTTTTTTCTCTCTCTAATCTTGCACCCTGACTCCGACAGTACAAGTATCACTGGATGAAGTCAGGGAAGACTGGGAGAAGACTAGTGGGCCGTATCACATCCGTCGTATCGCTCATCACTATGGCATCTTCAAGGACCTTTTTGACAATGCTGATTTCTTACCCCAAGTGATGATGAAGATTGACTATGGTGTTGACGCTGAACACATGATGCCCGTCTTTACTGGCAATGTTGTAACTCCAACCGAGGTAAATAATTTAACTTGGAACGGTACACTAGTCATTTTTTTCAAAAAGCATCTTCTTTCATAGAAGTTCAATCTTTGGATGAACAAAGAAAAATTGACTAGAGTAGGAATTGAACCTGTGACCTCCGAAAGTGCTGGCTCTCCACCAACTGAGCTATCTTTGTTTGGGGGATGCCAGTCAGAAACCTTAAACTTCCGTATAGCCAGGGATCACACCAAAGTTTACGACACAACTTGGGCAGCCAAGGGATCACCTTAAAGGCAGTGGACACTATTGGTAATTACTCAAAATAATTATTAGCATAAAACCTTACTTGGCAACGAGTAATGGGGAGAGGTTGATAGTATAAAACATTGTGAGAAACGGCTCCCTCTGAAGTAACGTAGTTTTTGAGAAAGAAGTAATTTTCCACGAATTTGATTTCGAGACCTCGGAATTAGATTTTGAGGTCTCGAAATCAAGCATCTGAAAGCACATAACTTTGTGTGACAAGGGTGTTTTTTCTTTCATTATTATCTCGCAACTTCGATGACCAATTGAGCTCAAATTTTCACAGGTTTGTTATTTTATGCACATGTTGAGATACACCAAGTGAGAAGACTGGTCTTTGACAATTACCAACAGTGTCCAGTGTCTATAAGGGGATGCGACTAAGTTCCATTACTTGAGAATAAATTAAAGGCAGTTTTTTTGGAGGACATTAATTTTCAAGAGATGTGCCTCTGTCGTTAACTCTTCCTGGTGATTGACCCTTTTTCGCGTAGCTCTCAGAAATTGTTTCAATGAATTTCACGTCGACCCAAATCAACTGTCAGATTCTAAACAAGGGTACCCCCTTCACAGCCGTAAGGATGCAGGCATGGGTGTCATCCACTAGAAGCCTGGCTGGTAGAGCAGAATGCAGAATCTTCCCAACTTTTAGACAGAGCAATTATGGTAAGTGCCTTGCTTAAGGGCACAAGTGTCATGACCGGGATTCAAACCCACACTCTGCTGCTGACAACACCAGAGCTTGAACTAGACCGCTCAGCCACAACACGACATGAATGCTCAGAATTACGTAAACAATGGAAAATCACTTGAAATGTCTTCTGCCACCAAGCATTCCAACTATACATTTTGTATAGTTATCTATTTCAGTTTAAAGCCATCCCTTGAAATGCTTGGTATTTCTTTTGATGTACACCAACTACACTCAGGATATCAGTTATAGCATCATGTTGTCTATTTTTCCCACATACAGGCTTCACAGCCACCTGACATCAACTACACGTCCACAAGTGATAAGCTCTGGACTCTTCTCCTAACAAATCCAGGTATGATTCGTTGTGTCAGTGCCAAAAACATTGTATCTCGATTTTGGAAAAACGTCAAAATCTCGCACGAAAATGCTCTGTGCAAAAATGGTGTAACTCGGTGCATACTAATTATGTGTACATGTACATGTACATGTACATGTACATGTAATGTACATTACATGTACATGTAATTACATGCGGGATATTTTAAGCAAGATAGGACATTAAATTTGACAATCTTGAATTCACGTGTAATGTAAGTGCTATTGTAAGATATCAAATAATAAACCACAAGGGAAACTGACTTGGTATATTTTTTAAATGATTTCGGGTTGCTATTGTAAGAGATACAACATTTTTATATTAAAGGAACATTACAGAGTTGGTAAGAAAAAAGCTTGTAAAATATACCTTTTGATCACAGATTTACATAAAACTTACACGGTATAATGATGATAGTAGAAAACATCCCTTGAATTATTTCTGTCTGAAATGCCATATTTGATGAGAAATTAATAAACTAATTTTCCGATTGGAGTTTATTGCTCAGTAAGCGTTTTATTCATTTGTTGAATCTATATGATTTCATGCAAATGTGTAATCGGTTTTTCACTATTTTCTTGTGACCCAGATGGCCGATCGATCTCAAACTTCGGCTAGACTTTAGTATGTCTTTAGCAACACCCTCAGCAACAGTCATAGCCGTAGCCGTTTCAGCCAGTTCAGATACAGCCTTATTTTTTGGCCCTGAGAGACGCTAAAGTGTAAATTTCAAAGAAAGAATTTTGAGACACGGCTTAGGCTTTGGCTCTGGCTTAGGCACAGTTTGCCTGCTTGAAGTCCCCGAATAAAGTATGCGTTTTCAAAAATACCGACAGAGCCAAGCCAGAGCCTATTAGCCGAAGTTGTGGTTTGGAAAACAGCCTATGTTGCACCAGAACAATGTAATGAATGGAAGCTTACCCAGATTGTCATGTGGTGAATGCATCTACACAGTACACAGTCAACCCTCCTACTACCTAACCATTCAATATCATCCACTGTGGTTTTGAATGACACACTATGCCAGCCTGCAATATGATATCATGTGGCGAATGCATCTACACAGTACACAGTCAACCCTCCTACTGTCTGACCATTTTATGTCATCCACTCTGGTTTTGAATGATAGATGCACTATGCCAGCCTGCAGTATGATATCATGTGGCGAATGCATCTACACAGTACACAGTCAACCCTCCTACTGTCTGAGTATTCAGTGTCATCCACTATGGTTTTGAAGGATAGATGCACTATGTCAGCCTGCAATATGATATCATGTGATGATTGCATCTACACAGTACACAGTCAACCCTCCTACTACCTAACCATTCAATATCATCCACTGTGGTTTTGAATGATAGATGCACTGTGCCAGCCTGCAATATGATATCACATGATGATTGACACACTATTCAGACACATGTACGTTCACTTTGTGATAATTTGTTATCAATCGATCAATGAAGAAAACTTCTTTTATTGTCCTCCTGCAGACGGTCATTTACAAGACAACTATAAGGAGTACGTTCATTGGATGATGTAAGTCATGTTACCATAGCAACCACATCTTTATAAATATCCTAATGATTGCAAAAGTCAGAATGGTAGGAACGTTTTTGTAGATCGGTTAAGTATTCCAGCCGGGGTACATGGACCTGATGTGGACCGCCTGAGCAGTCAATTTGAACGTTCAAAAAGCCAACATGCATATTCTTTTATGTAGGAATGTTCCCTTAGCGTGACACAATGTCTCGGTCCAGCAAATTGTTCTGGTGGTCCACTGGGTGTGGGTGTATGCCTACGGGAATGTTCTCTCTCCCCTAAAACGTGCCTGACTTTCTGAGCACTCCCTAAGTTTAAAGAAAAAGCACTGGATTGATAATCACCAAGAAACAGGGAAAAGGTCTGAGTATACTTCTAATAATAATACGCAGTTCTTATTTAGCACTTTATCACACAGAGGGCCTCTCATAGTGCTAATTATTGTTTCTACAAGGTATGCACAGCTGTGTTTGAAATATAAAACAAATATCCATGTAAGGGTTGACACGGTGATGTGGCGCAATCTGCAGCCAACCATACCAGAAAACACCACGGTGAACTCCTTCTATAAACAATAAGTATACTGGGTTTTTTCTGTGCATTACACAACACACATCCATCTGGCTTTATATCCCATCTGAAGGATGAAGCATTAATGGTGAAGTGTCTTGCTTAAGGAAAAAAGTGTCAAAACCAGGACTTGAACCCACACTCTGCTGATCAGAAACACCAGAGCTTGAATCCAGTGCACTTTACCTCTCGGTCATGGCAGGCCACAGTGATTTCCTAACATCATATCCCATTTTTAATAGTACCACATCTGTAGTTGTTAGCGTTTGAACATCTTTCTTTAATTTGTGGTAATTTTAGAGGAAACGTCCCTGGTAATCAGCTGAGTCAAGGAGACGAGATCTTTGATTACTTGCCACCGATCCCAGCACAGGGTACCGGTTATCATCGATTCGCCTTCGTACTCTTCCAGCAGGACGGCAGGGTGGACTATAGTGCCGAGAAGGTTCCCCTACCGTGGTATGTAAACCTCTGGCAATATTTGTAATTGTTATACCTCAGTAATAGATGATGAATTTTTATTGGTCCAGAACCAACCATGTGATGTGCTACAGAGACACACATTGGTGGGTGGATAAAACCAACTAATATTCTTTATCCCTTATGTAAATATAGCATCTATTTAATTGTTGCGGTACCCACTGCTAAAATATAAGATTCAAACTGCCTCTAGCTACCGGGCAAACTCAGTGTACTAGCAGTAAGACATCTGCTCTAGAATGGCAAAGATCAGGCATTCAAATCCCACCCAAGTAAAATGCCTGTGGATTTTTTTTCACTGGACTCGGGGGGAAAGTATGAGTATACAGTGCTTTACACACATTTGGTAAAACCAAATGGTATAGACCATGTTACATTTGTTTACAGAGTGGCGACCTCGTACATTATAATGCTATTCCTGACGGGCAAGATGCTCCACAGGCTCAATGGGAAAATTTAAATTTTGTTGTGTCAAAATTTTCACATAAATTCAAAATTTACAAAAGCAACAGCTGTACAGCTTTTGAGATGCCCCCCCCCATTTCTTCATATCAAAAGTTGAGGAAAATCAGACAGTGCGATCTCCATAAAACATCAGATTTGTTGTATTCTTCCATTCAGCTCTGTCCAAATGTACCGGTCGGAAGTCCAGGCTCTGTGGCTCTTTTGTAAACATGTGATGTCACAGGTCACATCGTCTATTGTAACTACTTTGTTTTTCTTTCTTTTTTGCAGTCGGCAGCTTAAAGAGAGGACATTTGAGACGTTGGAATTCTACCGACAGTACCAAGATATGATCACACCAGCTGGGCTGGCTTTCTTCCAGAGTCGCTGGGATCAATCCGTCACAGAGACCTTCCATCATACATTAGGTAGGTTTTTGGCCCATAACTGTTTCAGTGACTGGCCAGCAGGTCTAGTTACCTAGAGCAAGTTCGATCAAGGACCATAGTTAAAGGTATTATACAAAATTGGTAAAGACAAAAAAATTAGTGTAAAATTTTAGTCTGAAAGCTTACTAGAACCATTTTTGTGGCATAGCCCCCCCCCTACTCAGAACCCCTTGCGCCCCCCCCCCCCAATAAGATAATTTTAAAAAATACACAAATAAATGGTCCAATTTACAAAATAGCCCCCTAAATCATGTCTGTTCCCTCCCCCCCCCCACCCCCATGAAAGTGTGTGGTTACGCCACTGCTGTAGATCCTTGTCATTTCAATTATGTTATTTACTCATAAAACTGTTTCAATATTAAGTAGTTTAAGTTTGGAACATTGAATTGTGTGCATAAAATAAATAGTGTGCTGATAGATATAAAACGATACAACTGAGAGGGCGCCATGATTTGTTTATTGACATTGATGTTTTCAAACAAGTGTTTCGCAGTCATTTTCTAAGAAAGTTTTTGTGGCATTTGTTTCTTGTTGTCATTTTCGCAGAGATGCGGGAGCCGACGTTCGACTACGACCACCCCAAGCTTTACATCGCCGAGCAGAAGAAATTCCCCCACAAGAAACCGCTGCAGTATCTGATGAAGTACATGCCACAAGACAAGCGGGACAAGATCAAAGATTTCAGTCATAAATTCCCCGATCGCAAGTTTGAGAAGTGGGAACCAAAGTTTTGATTATTTTTCAACCGTTGGAAACCATTTGCAGGTTTGACTGCAGACCTTGGTGTAACTTAAACCATGTTTGAACTGAGGGCTACAAAGTCGCTGAAAATGCCTATTCTACAACACAGTCGCTGCAGCCATTAGCCACAGCTATAGCTGAGATTGATTGATTTGGATAGGGCCATAGTTAAGAAATGTCAAAGAATCTGCACCAAAATGATAAGATAATCTAGTCCATGAAGTAGAACCTGCTCCTGCAGCCATTTTCACGAAGCGCTAGGATTAATCCTATCTCGAGTTAGGCTGAGTAACTTGTCCTAACTTAGGATGGGTTCAATGTGTCCTAACGTCTATGGATACGGAACTTAACTGGTCCTAAGTCCTAAGATTAATCCTAAGTTAGGAAGAGTTTGGTGAAATCGACGGTTGGATGCAAGTTTTGTTACTAATCATGGTTATGAGAAATCTGCAATTCAACCATGTGAAGCTGACGGTGATTAGTTTCAGTTTAGTTGAGTAAACTGCCACTGCAACCAACCCATGAAGAATGGTCACCTCGTTGGTGATCATGTTTAGCAAGATTTGACAAGATTTGACTAACATCAGCTCAAACCAGAGGGTCAAAGAGAAGGTATCGAACCAAATTTTTCCAATTTTCCCCATATTGTCATTTAATCTAGAATGACAAAAGAAAACTATAATTTTCTGTTTCTTAATAATTTTCCTGATATATTCCTTAAAAATTCTGAGTAATACAAACAGCAAAATTCTCCATGTCTGGGCATGTGGTGATGATTATATGAAAATTACTGGTCTCTAAAGGGTAAAGAATGGTGGAAACCATTTCAAGGTAAGCCTTGTACCTTTTCCCTTGTCACTTGTTGCAATTTCCTTTTAAAATATCTAGGGGTAACCCTTTGACATAATTTTCCTTTAAAATCACTAGGGATAAGCTGTGTACACTTGTTTTATAACCAATTAATATCTGAAGTTAACCCCCTGTAAACAATGACTTATACAACTTGGGCTACAGTGTAAATAAAGATGTTTGAATGCACATACTGATATTATCTTTTCTGTAAAATTTGTCATTTAAGGGTGAAAAAACGACGCCTGAAATTTTTGCAAAAATTTTGACATAGAATGCAAGGCTACCCTCAAATTTTTTAACACACTTTTCTTTCCTTCAAACTCACAAGGGGTAAGCCTTGCGCCCTTTTTCTTCAAAATCACAAGGGGTAAGCCTTGCGTTTAGTTTCTTCAAAATCACAAGGGGTAAGCCTTGCGCCCTTTTCCTTCAAAATCACAAGGGGTAAGCCTTGCATTCTTTTCCTTCAAAATCACAAGGGGTAAGCCTTGCATTCTTTTCCTTCAAAATCACAAGGGGTAAGCCTTGCATTCTTTTCCTTCAAAATCACAAGGGGTAAGCCTTGCATTCTTTTCCTTCAAACTCACAAGGGGTAAGCCTTGCATTCTTTTCCTTCAAAATCACAAGGGGTAAGCCTTGCATTCTTTTCCTTCAAAATCACAAGGGGTAAGCCTTGCATTCTTTTCCTTCAAAATCACAAGGGGTAAGCCTTGCATTCTTTTCCTTCAAAATCACAAGGGGTAAGCCTTGCATTCTTTTCCTTCAAAATTACAAGGGGTTAGCCTTGTGCCCTTTTCCTTCATAATTTAGAGGGGTAAGCATTGTATTCAATTCCTTCAAAATCACAAGGGGTAAGCCTTGCATTCTTTTCCTTCAAAATCACAAGGGGTAAGCCTTGCATTCTTTTCCTTCAAACTCACAAGAAGTAAGCCTTGCATTCTTTTCCTTCAAAATCACAAGGGGTAAGCCTTGCATTCTTTTCCTTCGAAATCACAAGGGGTAAGCCTTGCATTCTTTTCCTTCAAAATCACAAGGGGTAAGCCTTGCATTCTTTTCCTTCAAAATCACAAGGGGTAAGCTTTCTGCCCTTTCTTTCAAAATTACAAGGGGTTAGCCTTGCGCCCTTTTCCTTCATAATTTAGAGGGGTAAGCATTGCATTCAATTCCTTTAAATCCCAAGGGGTAAGCCTTGCGCCCTTTTCCTTCGAAAACACAAGCCTTGCGCCCTTTTCCTTCAAAATCACAAGGGGTTAGCCTTGCATTCAATTCCTTTAAAATCCCAAGGGGTAAGCCTTGTGTTCAATTCCTTCAAAATCACAAGGGGTAAGCCTTGCGCCCTTTTCCTTCGAAAACACAAGAGGTAAGCCTTGCGCCCTTTTCCTTCAAAATCACAAGGGGTAAGCCTTGCAGTTTAATTTCTTCAAAATCCAAGGGGTAAGCCTTCGTCCTTTTTCTTCAAAATCACAAGGGGTAACATTGCGCCCTTTTCCTTCATAATTAAGAGGGTAAGCATTGCATTAATCCCTTAAAATCACAAGGGGTTAGCCTTGCATTAATTCTTCAAAATCACAAGGGGTAAACATGGCCCTTTCCTTCAAAATCACAAGGGGTAAGCCTTGCATTCATTCCTTCAAAATCACAAGGTAAGCCTTGCATTCATTTCCTTCAAAATCACAAGGGGTAAGCCTTGCTTTAGTTTCTTCAAAATCACAAGGGGTAAGCCTTGCATTTAATCCTTCAAAATCACAAGGAGTAAGCCTTGCCGTTAGTTTCTTCAAAATCACAAGGGGTAAGCCTTGCGCCCTTTTCCTTCGAAATCACAAGGGGTAAACATTGGCCCTTTCCTTCAAAATCACAAGGGGTAAGCCTTGCATTCAATTCCTTCAAAATCAAAAGGGGTAAGCCTTGCGTTCAATTCCTTCAAAATCACAAGGGTAAGCCTTGCGCCCTTTTCCTTCGAAAACACAAGAGGTAAGCCTTGCACCCTTTTCCTTCAAAATCACAAGGGGTTAGCCTTGCGTTCATTTTTTCAAAATCACAAGGAGTAAGCCTTGCGTTTATTTCTTCAAAATCACAAGGGGTAAGCCTTCAATTTAATCCTTCAAAATCACAAGGAGTAAGCCTTGCTTAGTTTCCTTCAAAATCACAAGGGGTAAGCTGCGCCCTTTTCCTTCGAAATCACAAGGGGTAAACTTGGGCCCTTTCCTTCAAAATCACAAGGGGTAAGCCTTGCATTCAATTCCTTCAAAATCAAAAGGGGTAAGCCTTGCGTTTTAATTCTTCAAAATCACAAGGGGTAAGCCTTGCATTTAATCCTTCAAAATCACAAGGAGTAAGCCTTGCGTTTAGTTTCTTCAAAATCACAAGGGGTAAACATTGGGCCCTTTCCTTCAAAATCACAAGGGGTAACCTTGCCATATTCCTTCAAAATCAAAAGGGGTAAGCCTTGCTTCAATTCCTTCAAAATCACAAGGGGTAAGCCTTGCATTTAATCCTTCAAAATCACAAGGGTAAGCCTTGCATTCATTCCTTCAAAATCAAAAGGGTAAGCCTTGCGCCCTTTTCCTTCCAAATCCCAAGGGGTTAGCCTTGCTTTCAATTCCTTCAAAATCACAAGGGTAAGCCTTGAGCTTTTTCTTCGAAATCACAAGTGGTACTGCGCCCTTTTCCTTCAAATTCACAAGGGATTAGCCTTGCGTTTATTCCTTCAAAATCACAAGGGGTAAGCCTTGCGCCATTTTCCTTCCAAATCACAAGGGGAAGGCATTGCATCATTTCTTAAAAATCACAAGGGGTAAGCCTGTGCCCTTTTCCTTTAAAAAAATTCACAAGGGGTTAGCATTGCATTTTTCCTTAAAATCACAAGGGGTGAGCCTTGCGTTCAATTCCTTCAAAATCACAAGGGGTAAAACCTTGCATTCTTTACTACAATCACAAGGGGTAAGCCTTGCGCCATTTTCCTTCCAAATCACAAGGGGTAAGCATTGCATTCAGATTCTTAAAAATCACAAGGGGTAAGCCTTGTGCCCTTTTCCTTTAAAAATCACAAGGGTGAGCCTTGCATTCTTTAACTTCAAAATCACAAGGGGTAAGCCTTGCGCCCTTTTCCTTCAAAATCCCCAAGGGGTAAGCCTTGCGTTCAATTCCTTCAAAATCACAAGGGGTAAGCCTTGCGTTCATTCCTTCAAAATCACAAGGGGAAAGCCTGCGCCCTTTTCCTTCAAAATCACAAGGGGTAAGCCTTGCGTTCAATTCCTTCAAAATCAAAAGGGGTAAGCCTCGCTTTCATTCCTTCACAATCACAAGTGGTAATCCTTGCATTTAATTCCTTCAAAATAACAAGTGGTAAGCCTTGCGTTTTTTCTTAAAAATCACAAGGGGTTAAGCCTTGGCCTTTTTCCTTCCAAATCCAAGGGGTTAGCCTTGCTTTCAATTCCTTCAAAATCACAAGGGGTAAGCCTTGCAGCCCTTTACCTCGAAATCACAAGGGGTAAACTCTGCGCCCTTTCCTTCAAATTCACAAGGGGTTAGCCTTGCGTTTTTTCCTTCAAAATCAAACTGGGTAAGCCTTGCTCCTTTTTCTTCAAAATCACAAGGGGTAAGCCTTGCGCCATTTTCTTCCAAATCACAAGGGGTAGGCATTGCATTCAATTTCTTCAAAATCACAAGGGGTAAGCCTTGCGCCCTTTTTTTCAAAATCACAAGGGGTAAGCCTTGAGCCCTTTTCCTTCGAAATCACAAGGGGTAAACTCTGCGCCCTTTTCCTTCAAATCACAAGGGGTTAGCCTTGCTTTTAATTCTACAAAATCAAAACTGGGTAAGCCTTGCGCCCTTTTTCTTCAAAATCACAAGGGGTAAGCCTTGCGCCATTTTCCTTCCAAATCACAAGGGGTAGGCATTGCATTCAATTTCTTAAAAATCACAAGGGGTAAGCCTTGCGCCCTTTTCCTTCCAAATCACAAGGGGTAGGCATTGCATTCAATTTCTTCAAAATCACAAGGGGTAAGCCTTGCGCCCTTTTTCTTCAAAATCACAAGGGGTAAGCCTTGTGCCCTTTTCCTTTAAAAATCACAAGGGGTTAGCATTGCATTCTTTTCCTTCAAAATCACAAGGGGTAAGCCTTGCGTTCTTTTACTTCCAAATCATAAGGGGTAAGCCTTGTGCCCTTTTCCTTCCACATCACAAGGGGTAGGCATTGCATTCAATTCCTTTAAAATCCCAAGGGTTAGCCTTGTGTTCATTTCCTTCAAAATCACAAGGGGTCAGCCTTGTGTTCAATTCCTTCAAAATAACAAGAGCTTAGCCTTTTGTCATTTCCTGCAAAATCACAAGAGGTAAGCCTCGCGCCCTTTTCCTTCAAAATCCCAAGGGGTTAGCCTTGCATTCAATCCTTCAAAATCACAAGGGGTAAGCCTTGCACACTTTTTCTTCAAAATCACAAGGGTAGGCATTGCATTCAATTTCTTCAAAATCACAAGGGGTAAGCCTTGCGTTCTTTTACTTCCACATCACAAGGGATAAGCATTGCATTCAAGTCCTTTAAAATCCCAAGGGGTTAGCCTTGCGTTCATTTCCTTCAAAATCACAAGGGGTCAGTCTTGCGTTCAATTCCTTCAAAATAACAAGAGCTTAGCCTTTTATCATTTCCTGCAAAATCACAAGGGGTTACCCTTGTATTTTTTTCTGTGCTGGTTTACTTCCATCGAATATCAGGAGTTTACCCTTTGCAATCTATGAGTTATTGTTTACAACTTGGGCTACAGTGTGAATAAAGAAGAATGAAGCAGATCAAATAAAGTTCACGAAAATAGACAGTTGATATCCGCTGTGTCTTTCTCTCTGTCATAGCAAGATTAATGGTTTATTTCATGAAGTACTTCATACAGTTCGAGTCATTATGTACACAAAGTTTCCTTTACGTCATGAGTTGTTTGTGCAAATTTTTATGCCATGTGAAGGTGGTAAGTCAGGAATAGGATACATGATTAATTACTCTCGAAGTAAAGCTCAAATTGTTATTTATAACATATTAAGTAAGCAGGAGAAGATGAAAGTATCCGTTAAAGAGTAATTCCTTAACCCTATTGGGGTAAAGGTTGAGTTGGGGTTGGGGTTGGCGCGTGGGATTAGGGTGGGGTTGGTTTTGAAGATGGGTTTGGGGTTGGTGTTAGAGTGGGGTGTGGGATTAAGTTGGGGGGGTTAAGGGGTTGGAGTTAGGGTTAGGGTGCGGTTAACTTAGGGTTAGGGTTAAGGTCAACATGAATAATAGACAGGGTCTAGTTTTCGGTGTAGGAAATATTACTTCACTTTGATCTCGGTTTGAATTTTTTTAAATGAAGATAGAAGTTTCAAATGCAAAATGTGATTCTGTAGTCAGTTTACTACAGATCCACTCCCCTTCAACCACCGCTACTAAGGAAAAACAAAAACAAGATCATTTATTCCTGACGACTTGGAGGGAAAATTTTCCTAGACTTGACCAATGACATTTGCACATGGACAAAATAGTAAGGTTGCCTCAATGAAGATGGTATACTTAAACATCATCTCCATTCAGCGAATAGGATACCATACTGAAAATAGACTTCACTGGCCCAGTACCAAGGTACCACCTTTTCCATAAGTGGCCCCCAATGTCCCTCTCAACAGGGCCCAAATTTCATAAAGCCTGTAAGCACAAAAACTTGCCAAGTACAGAAACGTCTTGCTTAGCAGTAACAGATCACCAACCGAATTTCCATCACGTTGACATTGTTACGACTGGTGGCCCGCTCATTTGATTGCTTAGCAAAGAAATTTGCCGAGCAGTAATTTCTGCAGGATACCAGTCACAAATTGCACATTTGAAATGGTATTTTGGCCGGTTAACTTAACCTGCTGAGCATCGTTTTGTTATGCATAGCTACTTTATGTGCTTAAGCACCTCTATGAAACTGGACCCACTGTTTAAAAATCTAAACAAGTTTATTTTCGCTATACTTACATTTCTATGCAATATACATACCCATTTTATAACATAGTTTTAAAGTATTTACACGATTCTTCAAGAAGTTTCACAAAAATATCATATACACTGAAGTTTACAAAATAGCATTCCTTACATACACAAATATGCATAAATTTATTTGATATTAATGTGACTACCGGTGATTCCAATTGCTCTTCTTGTGTTCATTTCCAACTCGGCCGAGCAACTCTACGAAAAATTTTGAGAAAAAAAATGGTTTGATTTGTGACAAAAAGATCACTTATCCATAATGAGGGAAGACTTGAATCTAGTTGAAAAAACTGGCAGATTGCTTTGATTTATCTACATTTGTATTCACATTTTGTATTTTATCATAATATATATATGTATATGAATTTAAAGGTGAAGTCTTGTTGCACATTCCCCAAGTTATAACCTTTGACCCACTCTTGAACCACACTGTGTGTAGCTGCATAAATATGTGAGCCTTGTGAATCATGTTTCTCAACTCCGAGGCTTACACTTGACACAATAATTTGAAGTCACAATCAAGTCATTTGTAAGCATCTGATGTCCACAGACGTCCAAGAGAGTGTTACACAAGCTAGTGTAGATCTTTAAGTGTAATAAGCTTTGGCTTGTATACAGTGTTATAGTAGTGGTACTGGTAATAACCCAATAGGCTATGCTAGTCTCGTTTATATTCAAACTTTTACACATGCTAAAATTGTGACATTTAATTTCCTTCACACAAAAACTAAAAGGTCAAATTCAGTTTTGTGATCCACTCATTTTCCAATAGATAGAGCCCTCATGAAAGTGGGGAAAGAATTACAGATCTCTCACCTCAGGTTAAAACTGTGTAAAATGGCACTGAGTTTGCTACCCTTTCCGTTAAATTTTTTGACAAAATCAAAAAACGTTTGATTATGTCACATTCCAGTTATATTGTCTGTACAGTTTTGTACAGAGAATTTTTAGTTCATTTTTGAATTTTGACGACATTCAATCAAACGGCATTGACTTTTACTTCTCTCTGGAATGTACAGACCCATTTGTTTTGATGTTCGATGATGTCATGTTTCAAATTTCGCTCTGAAAAAGTATCGATTAAAATGGCATTTTACACCATTTTAATGTGCGGTTAAAGAGTTTCATGAGGACTCTATTGAAAAATTAGTGCATCACAAAAATGAATTCGACCTTAGAGCCCCTCTTTAACAAGGTTGCCAAATAGTTCCGGTTACAAACCTATATTCCGACACCCCTAATTTATTTTCCTAATCTTAACCTAACCCTAGTGTGTTGTTCACAAGGGGTTGTCAAAACACAGGGTTGTCAGAACATAGGGGTATCGGACTATACAGCAGGAACCAAAAACATCTGTTTCTGTAAGCTTTTCAAAACCAAAGTGGACGATTCGGACAAGTCAGAGTAGGCGGTTAAAAAAGACATTACCTGCAAATGAAGTAGTCCTCAAAATGTAGATCAGTTTTTACAAAGTGTCTCCTAAAAATATCGAATGTAGTTTTCTAAATCCATGCTGGAAATAAGGAACTGTTGAAGACAATGACCACTGACTAAACAAACATGAGTACAGCAACAAGAAAGGTCATCAAACTTTTTTGAGGAAAAGATTTGTTGTGGAAAAGAACAAATGAATTTCTAAAAGTATCAAAGAAACCAACAATGCTTGTAAACTACATTGGGTTGTTACTGAGTTGGAAAGAAAAATGAAGAACTTTAGCGAGTTGATGGAGTATAAAGAAGTTGATGATTTATAGTGACTGTATGTACATAAGTCCACACATTAGAAACGCTACACCTTGTGCACCCACTTCATCATATAGTGTCAGATCGTTTCTTTAGTAAAGTATCGAAGGGGTTGGGACGTTTGTGTTAAAACTTTAACAATTGATCGCAAAAATATTTTGCTGGGCGGAAATAAACCACACAAAGTTGACATCTAACATATATAACATTAAACATAAATTTGTTCTAAGAAATAAGTTTTAAATTCAAACAAAATAAATAAATAGTTGTTCGTTGATAATGCACAGCAAGTTAACATGACCTATGTTAGGCAAAATAACATTAAATAAATTCATTTTCACAGAATATTTGCTACAAACAGTTCAGCTGAGTAAAGTGTTAACTTTAACTCATTGGTAAATTAATATCAGCTTGAAGGTATAATATTTCTTTTCTTTAAAACGGATATAATCTCCACTTCCAGTGATAACTTGTTAATAAACGCTCCTTTTTGCATGAACAAACTTTACCTCAAAGTGGGAAAATCTTCCACGTCAGAAAATTTTCAAGTCAGAAATGTTCAAGTTATTTTTTTTAAGTATAAGCCCAACTGAGCTACGTAATTGAGTTGTACCTCACTAGATAAGAAAATAGACTTCATTTTTTTCAACCCTTGACCTATTAAACTTGCTTTTTGAGACCAGTCATTTCTGTATAATCATCACCACACACCCAGACAAGGCTGATATTGTTGATGTTTTTACTCAAATTATTTCTTCCGAAAGGTCAGCTTGAACGAAAACACCCAAGCTAATTTGACTATTTATCCTTGTTCACTTTGTGTTTAGTTATTATTTGATCATAAGTGTAAAGTATCCCTCCCTTTAATTTTTATGAAATTTGATCGGAAATACTAGGCCTTGCCCATTGTTTGATTATTGAACTAGTGTTTTTTCCTACCGTTGGTGGCGCCCTGCATGGTTCCCAGCAAAGACCCGTAAAAAACGCAGCATGAAATCAACATTGAAGTAACAGTGCCTCAGAAAACCCCGCGTAAAACCACTCCACGTTGTGACGTAAAATATGTCACGACATGGACTGGACGAAGGTTGTTTATTTTTGTATGCATTTTCCATTGTCTTGTTTTGATCGAGTCTGTACTGTGACATGCCACAGTGCTGTTTTGATTCCTAGGCACTTTTTGTGAGACTCTGCATTTTTGACCAGCATGACACTGGTCATAATGGTTTTTGTTTTTGTAACTCAATGTTTTATTGAGTTTTACTCAAATATATGTGTACTCATTACACACTCGTTTACCTTTCTTTAAAAAAAAGAACAATCATGTGAATTTCATTCAAGATGATCTTTAAATATAACTCGAGTAAAGACTTTACCGCTTTCTGAATTAGAAAAATACAATGACCAGTTTGGTGTAACTGGTATCTAGGCAGTGAATTGGCCGTGAACAAAATATGCAGCTTTTCGTTATCCACATCTTCAATAGAGTCGCAATGTAGGGTAACCCTCTCTGCCGTTTTAAACACTTTACACTGCAGAGTGCTTCATATCACTTTGTCAGACATTTATGACATTTGTCAACGACAGTTTTTTTCAAACAGGATCACTGGTTTTTCTGGATTCGTTTAGATTGCTTTCCTCTCCTTCATCTCCTCACTCTCCTGTTTTCAAACAGCTCATTAAAATATTTTTCCTCCTTTGTTTTTATCACCAATAAATATATTTGTTAGAAGGACTTTAGTAAAAAATACACGCTTCAAAATTAGCAGCCACATCCTTGATTGATTTGAATTTTTTCTGTCCCTCATTTCCTCCTTTTCCTGTTTTCAAACAGTCAAGCAAACTATTTTTATTTCTATTTTCCAAGTGGCTCACACCACCATCCCTTCATTCTGTTTTTTTATCACCAATAAATTCATTTGCTAGAAAGACTTTAATAAAAAAGATACATGTTTTTTAAAATCAGTGGTCTGATCCGGTTCCAGGCAGTTTAAACTGGTTTTAACCGGTTCACACCGGGCAGCACGGGTTATCCACCATAAGGATGACATCAATACCGTAGAGTTCCACAAGGTCCATGATGAACTGGCGGTCGGCGATGGGGTCCAGTCCCATGGCTTTCATGTGGTCAGTGGTCAAGGCTTTGTCCTGGCTCTCCGATACGTCCATGAGAGTCTGGAAGATGTGGTTGTTCTGCTCCAAGAAGAATCTGGGGAGGGGGTAACAGATGAGCATTTGCTGAATACGAATTGCCATGCAGTCATCAGTGTTCACAACACACAGGACCCAAAGGCTTTACGTCCCACCTACCCGAAGGACTAAGCCATTACGGTCAAGTGTCTTGCTCAAGGGTACAAGGCTTTATATTCCCCTATTTGCACCTTTTACTCCGACAGACTGTGCAAGTATTCAAACCTAAAAGTAATGATAATAATAATACGTAGTTCTTATATAGCGCTTTATCACACCCAATGGGCGTCTCAAAGCGTTCAGTATTTTTTCCTGCAAGGTGTATGCATAGCTACGTTTTGATGTATGAGACCATTTCCTTTACATAGCGCCATGTGCTGGTTTACAAGGTGCTGTGGCACAATGTGCAGCCAATCAAAGGAGGAACACCGGGGCAACGCCCTCACACGGTCAAAAATATGGCGAATTGGAAGTGCTTCTTATAAACTTACGATGCAAAGATCTGATCATCATCCATGTCATCGTCGCTGTGTTCATGGGCGTTGAATAACATAGCACACCTCTGGTTGTTCAACCTGTTGAACTTCTCCTTGTCCATTGCGTTGATCTTGGCCATGGCTTTCAGATTGGCAGAGTTGGTCGTCACGTTCTGGTTGTCCACGTAAACGTCGTACAGCGACTTCTTTTCTTGAAAGATTTTCTCAGTTGTACCTTAAAAGATGAAAATGTCCGGAGACAGTTTAGAGAATTTGTGGGTGTACTAATGTACTAGGCGGGGATCACACATACAAAACACGCCATATTTTCCAGGCGCCCTAGTTTGAAGCGCTGTCTGCCGTTCGATTGTGGCAAATGTCAGGTTTTCCATGGCTACACAATTTTAGACGCCAAGGATCAACATATATCTCTCATGATGATTGGAACCAGCAGGCCTGATACTTCAGGGAGGCAATTGCCTCCATGCCTCTGGTCCTCCGTGCCTCTGGTCCTCCATGCCTTAGTGCCTTTTTGAAATGGTCCAATAAAATTGACGTTAAAGGTAGAGTCATAGATTGGTTTTTGCCAACGTAATGGTTATTTATAGGCAAAGAAAGTTACAATAAAAGTCACATGTGAAAGTTTCAGCTGAATACAATGTCACCTTATTGAGAAAACAGCAACAAACAAAAAAAGTATTTTCAAAAGAATCTTGAATCCATTCACGTTTAGGGAGGTGACAGCGGGGTACCGACCGCATCTTTGGCCGCAGCATTTGCGAACGGACACCAACCCTCAGAAATCTGAGAAACAATTCATGTATGAATCAATCTCAGATTCAAATGTTATGGGGTGACAAATTATCTGAGCAATATTTTTCAATTGAATGGAATCATTGTGTCGGGACCGCCTGGGTAGTGACGATATCACAAACCAATTGAATGGAAACCTTTCTCAAAAAACTTCATACTATCAACAGCTGCAGTGCTATATACCAAATAAATTGTTATAGTCATTAATATTTGGAGTATTTACAAATCTATGACCCTCACTTTCAAGGTGTTTTTTAACAGGAAAATAACTGACTTATCCTTAAAGAACCAAGTATCATGCCAGTACCAGTATCAATTTTACACCAAGCCATGTTTCAAATTCAAAGTTGACCATCACTTGTTAAACGTACATCTTTAAAATAGAAATACATCCACATCTAATTCTAACCAGAAACTTTAGGACTTCTCGTTGTTCTCCCATTGTTGGGACTTTTTTTTTTTTTTTTTTTAACTACATCTCCATTGGTTTTGTACAGGAAAGCGAAGAGAGGACATCCTGAAGCGTAAAATTGATTCAAAATGGCTGATACTTACAAGCAACATATGAGACTTCTGATTCTAATGTGTCTATATCAGCTACGTTGATGTAAAAGAAAGGTTTATGGTCCATGGCCGAGGATATAAAGACGTCGTATTGACCGAGTAATGATGCACAGTATACTGCAAAAAAAAAAAAAAAAAAAAAAGAAGGTGATAAAACTGTAAAAAAAAAATACAATTAAGTATCAAGTAATAAAATACAATAAGTTCGGGCCTCCTTGTCATGGCAAACATTTTACTTTTACTCAGTTACCATAAATATATAACAGAGTGACAAGACCAAGCGAGAGAAGCAGACTCAAGTTCTGGTGTTGTCAGAGTGTTGGTAAAGCCCTTTTCACACGACAGCAACTTAGCAGGGGTCCCTTGCTTTTTTTTTTTAAGCATGGTTGTGAAATCTTACAAATTGCACTTCGTGTGAAAGGACAACAATGTTTGCACTGTATGTCCAAGGTCTCTAAAACATTGCTGAATTTTGTCAGACTGGCAAAATCCTCCGCTAGCAGAAGTTTTAAGGACGTGCGCGACCATATCCTGTGAATGGAACATTTGTTTATGGAACAATGGCTGTTAGTTTTTTACTTCAGCTGTGTGAAAGTAGTCACGCATGATGACAACAAATAGACAAACAGTGCTCATAAGACTTGCAGCAAGGGACATTGGTTTATTTTGTTGTCGTGTGAAAAGGGCTTAAGCGTCCCGGTCATGGCACCTGCGAATTGAGCAAGACATAAACCATAACTGCTTAGTCCTTCAGGTGGCCAGCCTATGGCCTTACTGTACCTCCCGTGTGTTGTGTAATGGAGGCACAAGAGTAAAGCCAAGCCACTCAGTACAAGTACATTTATCGTAAAGGGAAGGAGCTTGCCCTGGTGTCAGGCAGCAATATGCGTCACCTCACCTTGTACCCTTCGCAAGGTGTTATTTAACGGTTGCTTCGCAACCATTCTTAAAATCATTCCACCTGATTTGGTAACTGGAGTGTCATTCACATCAGACATAGGGCATTTAAAGTCTACAGACAGGACACACAATCAAAGGTACCACTTTGCATCCGTCACGTTAACAGTTTTTTCTAATGGTTGTCATTTTTTTTAAGTAGCTGAAACCCCCCCAAAAGTGTTTCAACATGTGAATGGACATGCATGCTTGTACTAAAAAAAGTTTGCTTCAGATGAACTAGATGTTGCTACGAAAGCTCATGCAGTTTTTTTTTATGTAATTAGTTAGTCTTAAAGTTCTACCAGTATCTTCCTTGTTTTATCTATCAGACTAACACGGCTATCTCTGTCATGGAAACAAATTTGTATGAATTCATTCAATGTTTTTTTTATAATCACCCTCAAATTTCCATCACAAATTGAAAGAAAAAAGCCAGCCTTTTCTGTCAATTTTTTAAAAGAAATTCGAGAGTAACAAAAATGTATAATTAATAATTCTAATCAACTCAAATTATTTTTAGCATAAGCCTGTATGTCAATTCACAAGTTAAACATTTGTGGGTGGTTTCAGGTACAAAAAGAAAAAGTTACAACCATTAGAAAAACTTCAAATGTGATGATAGAAAAGTGGTACACTTTAGTGTGTTTCTTGTCTTCATACCCAGAAACAAAATTTGAAG
The DNA here is from genome assembly GCA_032158295.1 of Pycnopodia helianthoides. Taxonomy (NCBI): domain Eukaryota; kingdom Metazoa; phylum Echinodermata; class Asteroidea; order Forcipulatida; family Asteriidae; genus Pycnopodia; species Pycnopodia helianthoides. The sequence continues at coordinate 2,149,430 of CM063246.1, read as the reverse complement.
ACAGAAGAGGGCAGGGCAATAAACTGAACCTCCCGCCACACTGTTGACATGCTGTGTGTGTGCACCTGAGCAGTACATGTACGTTCCTGCAGGTAGCAACCAGAAATACCTCAAGTCCCAAGGACACTGCTGGGCAACGACCAAACAGTATTAGACACTCAAAAAATAAACTGCGCCAATAAAGTATCTAAACACTTACAAATAGTCAGATACATGTATATCGGAACCTCAAATAGTATGCAGAACATTAATTAATTAATTTGATGCACAGTTATCTTCTGCTCATTTTGATACCTCTTTTGTTGCGCTACGATGTTGTTTTGCGGATTAATGGGTACTTGAGTGGCGTAAGGTCGAATTTCAAAAGTTGCAAAAGCCCCTATTCAGGACAGTGATGGAGGACACGCTAAGTATTGAGGACCATTTGCAGTTTATAAGATAAAAGCAGAGAGCACCTTTACAGTGAAGTTGGAAGTCGGAAAGCAGAGAGTACCTTTACAGTGAAGTTGGAAGTCAGAGGAGCTACTGCAATAAATTTCATGGTTAAGTAAACAGAACAAATTTGTGTCTTTTGTCTTGATTTTGTCTTTATGTGATGCTTGTGCGAGTTCCCTTCTGGAATTGGGGTGAATAGGGGCTTTTGCAACTTTTGAAAATCGACCTTAAGCCACTCAAGTGCCCATAAATCCGCCAAACAACATCGCAGCGCAACAAAAGAGGTGTCAAAATGCGCAGAAGATAACTGTGAATCAAATTATTTAATTAATGTTCTGCATACTATTTGAGGTTCCGATATATCTGACTATTTGTAAGTGTTTAGATACTTTATTGGCGCAGTTTATCATCCTGTCCATCAAGTCCAAATCTCACTCAGAGGAGTTATTTTATTTCTTCACCCAGAATTATCTACAAACTGATGCTGTTAGAATTCGTGAAAAATTGAGTGCCATGAGTACTTTATAGTGTATTTTGTTGTAGGCCTAAGGCACAGTGCCCATTATAACACCCCTAACAAAGATTCTGCCTTGTGATTGGTTTAGAGTGTGTCACGTGATGTGTCTTGTTTTTACTAGAAAGCCGCTTGAACCCAATGCTCTGTACATGCAGCAAACCGCATACTATACCCGTAGCAACCAATATATTAAACCCATAGCAACCAATGTACTTTACCAATAGCAACCAACCAACTGTACCAGTAGTTCTCACTTTACAACATCCATAGCACCCAAAGTACTATACCCATAGCAACAGCAGCTTCTTGGTACCTAGACACCTAGGCACATTATATGTTTGGGGGTATTGTACACACTGTTGTACAATTAATGTTAACTACTTTTATTTATGCTATGATTATAACTATGACTACCTTGGTGCTCCCCAGAGCGGTCCATTTTAGAATGCTTCAAGGATTTACATCAGGAGGGGTAGTTACAACCATAGCACTCGAAGCAGTCAACATTTGTATACTGTGCCTATTGGATAATCCATCTCTACCTCTCTCCCTTGGGGAAATCTCAATCTCATTGTGGAGATATACCTCCATCTTAAAAGACATGGCTTCAAACAGGCCGTGGTGATCGCCTCTTTGAGTTACAAGGACGACCTACCCCCTTGTTGTTCCATCATCTATTGGAACAACTAATCAACTTAAGTCTTGTCCCCTGCCAGAGTCTATTAGATCTGCCCTTAATTCTGTGCGCCAGCTTGTGTGGGGGGTGGGCGGGGGTTGCTCTTACGCCTCGGCACGACGGACGGACAAAGAAACGTTTGTATACTCAGAGAGAGACGGAATGCAATCAAATGACAGATAATTAAGGGTTTGATGAGGTTGTGATATTTTCAGGAAATTAAAGAGGACATCTCACATGACGATGATTCTGTAAAGACCACATGCTTACAATTGAGCCACTTAGCCTGGACTTCCTGCAGGCACGACTTGTACACAGCTCAATGCAGGCATGCAACTGTAACTTCACCAAAAAAGAGGAAGTTACACAATTTCAATGATTTTGTACAGTATTTTTCAATTTTGAATGGTAAAACTGAGAATAAAAAAAAAAGAAAATCAGCTGATCCGAGGAAAAGTTGCATGCCTGTCAATGGGAGAACACATAAAATCTTACATTTTATGAACAATTTCTTATCAACTTTCGATATGAAAAAAACGCAGCCACATCTCAAGACTTATTTAGCTGTTTTGGGTGTGTTTCTCTTTTTACAATTCTTGATATCATCTGGTTATAAATGATACAAAATGTAAACATTTCTCCTGTGACTTGTGTCGTATCTTGCCTGCCGGGAAAAGCCCTGGAATATAAGGATTCTCTTTTTGTAAACAATGTGACGTGGTCTGTAGGGAACTTGTGAACCACTTGTAGTTACACCCTGCAGTATTTTCATATCTTTCATATCTTTCATTACCTGAAGGATACTCAAACAATTACCAAGACAACCACGTACACCGTTCCTTTTAAACAATTAGCTAGCCAAATAGCGAGGCAATGGCTGAAACTAGAAAATTATCTAGACAAATAACAACTAATTAGGGCCGCCAATTAGCAAAGACATTTACGTACACCATAACTACTTTATACAAAGACCGGCGCTCTCCACTCCACAAGCTTGCTTAGGAGAACTAGGCCACTTAATCCTTATACCATACATGTTCAGTGATTTTTCAAAGCAAACTTGGGGTTTGCCCTTTACTTTTTCAGCGGCTGGCCAGCGAGACCAGTTAGTTTGTCATTTCAGTAGTCTGCCAGCCTTTTCACTGGTCCACATCTTTTAACGGTTTTCTTTCAAAACTGTCATTTTGTACAATACCTCAGTTTGGAACCAGTGCAGGCAGTGGCTTACATCTAGCTTTTGGAAGCAATGAACTAGCCAGCCCTGATCCTCAGAAACTGCAACTGGCGTTTGGCCAGCGGACCAATGTTAAATTTAGAGTGCTCCAGAAGCGTGTCTGTCACTGCATCCTCTCTAAGGACTATACATCATATCCTGATGCTTTGGCCACTCTTCAACTGGACTCACTCCAGTCTCGAAGAGACCAAATCTGCCGCCAATTTGCAGAAAAAGGCGAGCACTTCAGTGAGATTTTCGGGATGGTTCCCTGTGCCCGAGTACAACTCGACAATGCAACTGCGCCAAAGATCTAAGTTTGGCTTTTTTAAATGCAAAATGAACAGGTAACAGCCCCTTGCCCTACCTCACCATGTTTCTGAGCACTTAAATTACTGTTCTCTATTTTTTATTATTTTTTTATTTTTATTTATATTTTGTTTTTTTGTAGATACATTGAAAGCCACTTTGGTTATCCCACGTTTTTCATTTTTGCTTTTCATAACGTTCTGTTTTCATTGTAATGTTTTTAATGCTTGTAAATTATGTCGCAATTCAGCGGTATGCTGCTATGAAGTTTTTAAATACATAAACCATTTAAACCATTTAAAATGCTGAACCAGATTGAGTTAAAACATACTGAACTGAAACACAAAAACATTTACCAAGACCATTACAAAAACCTGTACACATTATGCTTTGACATTTACCTTGGGTTACTACCGGCTACAGGAAAGACAGAAAAAAAAATCCATAGTTTTAAGAACGGACAGGAGGGGGAACGAGAATTGACTTAAAAGATGCAACAAACGTAGAAGGGCAATTCCAATAGTTCATACGGTTACAAGATGTGACATTAAGAAAGTTCAACCCTCTGGAGAAGCAATCAAAGAACGCCAGCTTTTTCAGAGCCAATCTCTCTTCAGTCTCCTGACGATGACAGCAAGCTAGTCGAAACGTTGAGACGTTGAGACCAAAAGAACTCACTCCGTTGCAGTGCAGTTAATTACGAGAAGTCCCCCTGATCCACAAAACTAAAGTAGTAGTCCAGGCCAATTTCCTACCTCCTGCCCAGGTAGTAGTTAATAAGCAGGACAGTTCTTTTCAGAACTGAGAAGTCTCCCGAATTCTGAAAATCTACTCCGCGTAGTAGAAAAAATAGCAAGACAAGTTCTCTGGCGAACAAAATCTACGCAGCAAAGCAGATAATTATATACGATGGTGTTACCGCAAACCGAATATACAATCTCTCTTCAATCGTCAACCTGTAAGATTAGACTGGTACCTAAGTCCACATGCAAACTTCAAATCTTGCGATACCAAAGCAGTCCAAAGATGCAACACATTTTAGATTGTCTCAACTTTACATTTGATACACTTTCAAATCATTATTGAATGTCAAAAGAAAAAAAACAAATAATGCAAATGCAGAATTAATTTCCACCGTAAGATATATATTTTTTTCATTTATTAAATTCTGCTCGTGAAGCCAAGGATTCTCAGAAAAGCGAACTTAATCACTTTATTAGCCAAGTATCCCCATGGAGAGAAGACAAGAAAGATGTTTAAGATTTAGATGTGGGAGGAAAAACCCACGCAATCAGGTAAGGACAGAAAATCCAATCCATATAGTGCCCCCGGGGGAATTCAAACTGGGGTCCTAGAGATTAAAGGCCAGAAAAGATATCAAAACGCCATTCACCGCCTGTAAGATAGTCATTGGCTTTAGTGATTTAAATTCTAACGTTGGAATTTATGAATGGAATCTACTTCCTAACATTTCCTAATTTTTAACAGTTTTTTTAATTTTTCATCACCATTCTTTGTTATTTCCTGTGCAATTCTTTCTCGTTTTGTATTGTATTTCTGTTTGTTTGTCTATTTTGCTACGTGATTTTTAAGGACCCCGATGGAAATAGGCCGTGTTTAAACACCTTTTGGGTCTATCTCCTTGGCTTTGTAATCAGTTTAGGTCTGAGTAGGGAGAAACTGTGGATATGGCGCCTCCAGACCATTGCAATCCAAAAGGAAATGACAACTAACTCTTTGTCTTTGCCTTCTCCTTTTTACCGAAGCTCCCCCCTTCTCAGTCTGCCTCATTCACAAATTTATTACTTTTTTTCTCCCTCTTCCCTTCATTGAATTTTTCTTTTGAGTTCCCCACCTCTTTTGGTCAAACCTGCCCCTTCCCCCTCCCCTTTGTCACCTTCCTCCTTGTTCATCCCCTGCTTTTTCGGTGTGCTTTCATCTCTGTCATCTCTTTCCACTTGACTGCTTCTGTTACACCAGTATACCTGTTTATGTGTGCTGTGTTGTCATTTAGCCTTCGAGAAAGACTCTGCTAGGGTCGAAACGTCAGGCCACTAACTAATTTTTGCCTTTATCTACCATAGGTCCTAATTCTATTTTCTCATTTTACTTTTTATGTTTTTTTTCTGTATGTTTGATTGCAATGCGGAATAAATAATAAATAAATCTGCGAGGAGAATACCCACAAGAATCCGTGCAAAATGTCTAGAGAGAGAGAGACTGTAAATCTCAGTGCCAAATATCAGAACATTCGATGTCTTTACTTCAATTAGTCATGGTTTCAGCTTTACGACAATAGTCTACAAAAAGAAACATTTCGGGGTGATGTCCCTAAAAATAAATATTGCTCGGTCGGTGGTACCGAAAATCAGGATTCGAATTTGGGGGGAAAATCCACAAGACCACAGGACTTGTATCATGAAATGTTTACTGGACCAGAAATAATTTGAAAAGACCAGATTCAAACTGAGAATTGTTCAAGATATTATAGAGTGAGGTACACGAATTGTTATTGAGTTGACAACACAAGACCGCCAGACATGTCCGGTCATGAGTTTACTGGCCCAATGCTGAAATCACTGGCCTCGGCCTGCGGTCCAGTGTCAAATTCGAGCCCTGGAAATATCTAGAAACCCTGATTAAAAATGTCATCAGTGATAAATAAGAATTCCAAACGGTCATTACCTCTGTAGCAGACAACCCCTATTGGAGGTGGCGAGAAGAATAATATTCTCTTTCTGAGAAGGATGTACTTCCATAAAACGAAGATCTGCTCCCCGAAGAAACTAATAAATTGTGCGAAGCAGCCGGCCGGATGGGTGATCTGAAACCAAACAAAATAACATTAGTAATCATTTGGGATTTGAGGCATTGCATGGTTAGGTGTCAATGTATATTCAGTTTGCGCTAACACCATGTGTATGTATAGAACTTGTCTCATTATTTTGTTCTACTGCTGCGGAATAGATTTCGGAATTCATGAGACTAATTAGTTCTAAAAAGGACTATCCTGCTTATTAACTACTACCACCTGGGGGAGGTAGGAAATCGGCCAGGACTACTGCTTTTGCTTGGATCAAGAGGACTTCTCGTTTATTTACTTCACTGCCGCAGAGTGAGTTCTTAATTGGAATCAATGCTTCAACAGGACGTTGCAGAATGGGCGCAGTGTGACAACCAAAAACTTGTCTACCTTTTTCCCCATTGTACACTGCGAAACCGACCTCTCGCCTGAGCAAACCGTGGAAAGCCCACCATATTGAGAATCGTCCAAATTGAAAGATTCTGGCTTAGGCTAGTTGCTTCAGTAATAATGGAATGAACGCAACAGCAGTGTTCCAACCCTAGCCACAAGTCAAATCTGTTGGTCTCCACACACCACACAGCATCATGACTCCCCTCCGCAATGCAATCCAAACGAAACAATTTTCAACATGATGGAAGCTTCCAACCATAACAAAAGATAACAAAAATTCTTCTTAATGCCCCTGGATGCTAGAGGGAGCGTCTAAAAATAAAACTTGACAGATAAATTTTGTCAGTAAACAAGGCTCTGTATGTGGGCTGATGGACCCTTAAGCCAAATATATTTTAAACAGAAAAAAATAAAAAGCTTTCCCTGAGTTAATCTTAGCCTTCTGGTCCAGATGACCCACAAAAGAAATATTTGTACAATCCCATTAGCTGCCGACATCTGCGTCTTGCAATCAGGGAGATTTTCTTACAACAATCAGGGAGATATTTAGAACTACATTCAACACAATAATGGAACAAGTTTCCATAATCAGGAAAGATTTTCAGATTTGATCATCCAAAACATGGAAGATTGGTTTTTTTTTCAGGGAACTTTTTACAGAATCAGGGACAGTTGGTATAGCTGTACATAAAATACTCTCTGTAGAGAGGAAGAACCGAGGGTAGGAATTACGAAAGTGTCTGATTAATTTTTAATTAACTAATTAATTAATTTATTTATATATTTTTGTTTATCATTATTTATGTATGTAACCTTCCTGTACACAATCAAGCAAAATTTTCAGAATAGCTATTTCTTTGCAAAAATATATTTAATGCCCAACCAAAAGGACCTATGGTATAAATTCAAAAAAATATATTTAATGCCCTGACGTTTCGACCCTAGCAGAGTCTTTCCCACGGAGACTTCAGAAGGCCTTCCATAAAGACTCTTCTAGGGTCTAAACGCCAGGCCATTAACTTTTTTTTTTGAATTTATACCATAGGTCCTTTTGGTTGGTTAGAAATAGAAAAAGAAATTCACCAGAGAGGCAAACGACAGATGCAAGAAAGGCGCTTTCCATGTAGTTAAGTGTAGCCTGGGGTGGGGGGGGGGGAATACATGTGTACATAAGAAACATGCTCGCTGACAAAACCATCTGGGAGAAGCCGTAACATCTTGTCACGCTTCAGATTAAATGTTTCATTCCATTAAGGAAATCAACTCTCTCTCTGTTGGAATGGTTTTGCTGTAAACATCCAGTGGTTAAATCCACGACATGTCTGATGAGAACAACAATGTTAAATAGAAGCTACTTTTTGAAGCTTAAAAAAATGAAGTTATATCTGTTGGTTTCTACTTCCTTTGAATTAACCTTCCCTAGGGCCCCAATTTTATAGGAGCTATGTTTTAAGCAGAGTGCATACCCAATTTTTTCTTGCTAAGCAAAAATTAGCAGGGAACCATCGGGTCAAAAACAATTGCCATGATATTGGGAACCTGTTTCCGCTAAGCAAGATTTTCTGTGCTAAGCAATGTTGTGTGCTTAACAGCTTTATTGAATATATGTATTAGGCACTGAATTGATTTTGAATTATGTCTTGCATTTGTCCTTTTCTTTGTACTCCTCAGTGTTACTTTTGGGGGGATCAGACTGCCCAAGTGGTTCCTTTCACCTCTGTAGACCCCCGTTTGAGACCCAACCCATCCTGGAGCTTCGCATGTGGATTGGGTTTCCAGTCCCTACCTAAATGCGTGAGTTTTTGCCCAGTTGGGTTTTTCCTCCTACATCTAAATAAACTGACATTTCTTTATCATCTTCTCTCTTCACAAATTTCTTCAGGCCTACCAGGCGCAGTGCTAGACACTACTGAGGAATTCTTGGTTTCAATCCAAGAAAGATAAAATAATAATTTATTAGAGTTGAGCAATTTTTTCTGCTCTCTGCACAGAGGCTCGTCTGCCTTTAAACCACTGTACCCAAGCACACTCGACTCAATTGGGTATGAAGTAATCACTAATGATGTTCCTTGATCTACTATAATATAGGCCAGAGGTCAATGCGTAGAGCGCAGGTGGTAGCCTCTAGAATGCACGTCAATGCGTGGTTGACTGCTTTGCATAATTCTGTTTATCCCACGGAGGGGAAATAACACAGTAATCTGGGCTGACATTTACCCACTGTGGGTGAATCCTCTTACAGCTACTAAGATCACAAATACAATCCATACAAATACAGACAGGAATATTGGGGCTAGTGTTCTGTTTCTGATATATTTTGATATTTGGGTCAATCCCTCAACAGATCACAGATACAATCGATGAAAATACAGACAGGAATATTGGGGTTAGTGTTCTGTTTCTAATAATATTGTGATATTTGGGTGAATCCCCTCTACAGCAACTTATATCATAAATACAATCCATAAAAACACAGATAGGAATATTGGGGTCAGTGCTCTGTTTCTGATATATTGTGATATTTGGGTGAATCCTTCTACAGCTACTTAGATCACAGATACAATCCATGAAAATACAGACAGGAATATTGGGGTCAGTGCTCTGTTTCTGATATATTGTGATATTTGGGTGAATCCTTCTACAGCAACTAAGATCACAGATTCAATCCATGAAAATACAGACAGGAATATTGGGGTTAATGTCCTGTTTCTGATATATTGTGATATTTAAAATATACTTTTCCCCTTTTTTTGTTTGATGTTTTTCATGAATCTACGGTTTACCTCATAATTCTATGGTTTTCTTTTGGAAAAAAAACAAAATATTGATAAACAAGTTTATTCAATGATAAAAAATTAACTTTTTTTATTTTCTGTTCTTTATTATAGCTTTTCTTAATCAATTTCAACAAAAACTCATTTAGTTTTACACCAAGCTCATTCAATTTCATTGGAAAATGAATGGCTTGTCACATCAGCATCCAACGGTCAAAAGGACTAACTCAATTTCAACTACTGATAAATACAAAATTATTCAATGATATATATATATATTCTCTCAGCCAATTCCAACAAAAGCTCATCCAATTTATCACCAGGCTCATTCCATTTCATTTGAAAAGTTAATGGTTTGTCGCATGATGTACATATTATATTACTTATATTTTTAATGTTCCCATTTTCAAGTTTGGATTAGCAGACTTTTTAGTCACAGTGTTTGAGTACACTTTTGAATCCTGGCCAACTTGATATGGGGCACCTATTTAATTTTAAATTTTTAATTTTTTTCTTTCAAATAGAATATTAAATTTGGTATATTGTATGGTTGTTTTTAGAGAAATGGCCGAATAAATAATAATAATAATAATGAGCATTGTTTAACCTCAGTGATGGCGACCTATGCAAGGGGTCTATTGAACATTGCGTTACAAATCTCGTTGAAGCACTGCATGACATAACGGTAAAATGTTCATTATATGCATTAGAAATTTAGGGACAGTATTTACAAACCTTCATGGAGGGCAGGTACTCTGAGCTGGGTGTGGTTATGGGCGTCGGCCCTGAGGATCCCGACATGGGTGACGACACTGATAGCGTGTCCCTCGATGACTCGATAGAAGGTAACGACCCCTTGCGATCGTTATAGAATGCCAACAGCTGACCGTAGCGTCCTGGGATCTCTAATTGATGTCTAATGGAAAAAACAATGGATAAATTTACAACAAATAGGAAACTTTTAGAGTCGCACTATTAGGCGCCAGTGACATACCAGGGCGCGTTTTGGTGGCCCCCTGACCAGAAACATGTTTGAGCTTTGATCATTCAGCCTTTCCGTTATAAAATTCATACCAGTGCAATATCAACTGAATTCTTTACAAACTACTGTCCACATACCATTGCTTACCTGATTACTAAGTTGAAAAAAGCTTCATGTTGTATGATTGTGCACAGAATGCTGACAAAACATAAACCTTCTTTTGTCATTGTTTTAACTCAATCTTAGGTGAACTGGCTGCTATGGCTCTGGCTAACGGATAGTTAATCATGCTTTGAAGAATAGGATGCCCTCAGCAACACCCTTAGCAACAGCCATAGCTGTACCACATCAGCCAATTTGGATACAAACTAATTTCATCAAATTTCCCAGGTTGGATTGGTCCTTTCTCTATGGTTGACCAGTGTGCTCACTGAAAACTAGAAGATCCAGAGAATTTCACACCATGATGTAAAGTCTTTCAATTCCGTTACTCGATCGTTTTTTTTTACCTGACTTGGTTTTCCAGAAACTGCATGTGTTTGTAGAGGGCTGTGTAGGAAGTGGACAAGATGCCTACAGATTTCATTCTTGCCCCCCGCTCCACCTCGCTGTCTACCTGCATATTCTGAAAACAGCTCAAGCCAAAGTAGTTGTCTTTCCTGAAATATCTGTTGAAAAAAAAGAGAAAGATGCAATCCACTGGTAAGTACTCTACAGACCTTTCTTTTGTAATGTCATAGCCACTATTTTTTGCCAACCAGTGGTTGGCGACAGAAAACTTATGCCTAGGGCCAACAGAACACTGGTGCCTTGGGCAAGCAGTACACTGGTGCCTAAGGGCCACTATGGTGCCAGAACACTCAGGGCTCAATTTGGGGTAAAATACTACAAGACAGCAGGGCTTGTAGCTCAATTTGTTTTACCAGCATAGAGTTTACTTTACAAGACCAGAATCTAAATGAGAAAGAACTTTCTACAAAGTTCAACATGTAAATTGTGAGTTTTAATGGAGCACTAGGGCCTAGGGCCTACAAACACTGGTGCCTTGCTCCTACAGTACACTGGTACCTAGGGGATAAAACACTGGTGCCCAGGGCCTATGGAACAATGGTGCCAGACCTATGGGACACTGGTGCCCAGGGCCTATGAAAAATGGTGCCTATGGCTTATGGAATGTGAGTTTTAATGGAGCACTAGGGCCTAGGGCCTACTAACACTGGTGCCCAGAGCCCTATGGTTCACTGGTACCTAGGGCCTATTGAACACGAATGCTTAAGGCCTACGAAACACAGTATTCCGGCCCCACTCTGGGTAGTACTCTACAGACAAGCTACATACTCTCAACGAGTCTCATAGCAACCTACACACACATCCCCCTTTTATTCACATCAAAATTAATTATGGATCCATGTTACCACAAGAGTGTGAAATAAAAGGCATATGCATGAACGTTGATCAATGCCAACGGAGTCAATCAACGACGAGGAATGCAGAGTACCGATTGTAACTTGGATTCAATACATCTGGGGACAATTGATCTCAACATCAAGGCTGAAGAGCATAGTGTCAGGCAAAGGTTGTATCTGGAACAACACTGCGGCTACGGCTATAGATTGCTTACAAAAAAACTTGACAGTCGTGCTGTAAATCGGCATATTTATGAATTTGTTGACATGTTTAGCTTCTTCAGCCATGATGTTTGGTACTTGGACAAAAAGTAAGAACAAAAGCTGACTTACAGTTACAGTTCATATGATTTAGGTTTTTAAAGTCTTTTCAGGCTATAATAACAATTGTATTAACACATACAACCACACATTCTTATTTTTACATCCCTGTGGAGACATCTCTTGTTTTTTCCTTTGTCCCTGTAGTTAACATTCTCTCATAGACTGTGTACACAACATTCCTTGTGGAGCACCCTGGTCTTTAGAATTCCCATATAGAGACCTTTTCTTTTCCCTTTTTTGTTGTTGTTGTTGTTGTTAAACCATACATACATTGAGTATACAGTGCTTCACACATCTGTGTATGGGTAAAACATAAACACTATTTTTTATCTCAATGCAAATTTAACATGGTATAAAAGACCCAACAACCACCAACCTGTGGAAATTAACCAAAGTGGTCATGCTTCGTTTTGTTCACGAGTACACGCCGAAAGCTCTATTTTTGTGGGGGGGGGGGGGGTCTTAAAGCTTTTAAATACCCATACTTGTACTTTTTTTCTCATTTTTGCAATGTATATGCCTGTAAACAAGAGGCACATATGGGAAAACCATCTTTCAAATCTTGACTACCTGAGACTTCTCAAACAACTACATATTCAGATCGTTCTGCATCCCGTTTGGATTTCATTTCCTGAGAAAAGATCAATTTTCTGCCAGCCACAGATAAATTGAACTTCATCAGAGAGACAGGACAGAGAGAGCGAGAGAGAATACCGTCACTTTGATGTCATTCTAAACGTTGCCAATGGCAACGTAGGGTTATTCTGGTAACTCATCAGGTCATGCATATTACCTCCCAGGTAATACGTCATCGGATCGCTTCTGACATAAAAGGCTGACGTGTTTCAGTTCATGTGCCGATGAGCAATGACTTGGTGACGAGGAACACAGCAGCTGTGCCCAACTCAAATTGCGGGCACACTATGAGCAACAGTGCGACTAAGACGCAATGTGATGGAGAACATTTCTTGAACAGATCTTGTGTTAGATGAACTTGAACTCTTTTGTTCATAGTAAACATAGACAAAGTGCTTAGACTACTGCACACAGATGGCGTGTCGTGGCCGAGCGGCTAAGAGCACCAGGCTCAAGCTGTGGTGTTTCTGATCAGCAGAGTGTGGGTTCGAGTCCCGGTCTTGACACTTGGTGTCCTCAAGCAAGACACTTCACCACTATTGCTTCGTCCTCTGGATGCATTGTGTAGAGCAGGCAAAAGAACTCGGTTACACTTATCGCTAAGAGAAGGAGTTTTCCCCAGTGTGTCTGGCAGTGGCTGCTGAATGCGCCGCAGCACCTTGTAAACCCTAATAAGGTGCTACATAAATCGGTCTCATATTTATCACAACAATGAAAAATCCTGCCTTAAAATGTTTCTGTTTGTTCAAGCGCCTTGAGTGCCTCATCGATGGATACCTGAGCTACAGTATATAAGACTATTATTAAAGAAATTAATCATTAATAACGTGACGCACATCTCAACGTGTAACCAAGGAGGATGGTAATAAAGTAACAGTGAGTGGTAATTACTACCGGAAAAAAAATAATAAGTTTCAATCTGAAAGTTCAACCAGAATTGATTCTCCATAGGTTCCGTCTAAAATACTGTCAAAGTCAAGACAACAGCATTTAAAGGCTCCCACAAATCAAATCAGTTTCTTATTTTGATTGCCACAATCAAATTAAAGGCAGCGAATACATTACCATAAAAGCTTACTTGGTAAGGAGCATCTGAGAGCTGCTGATAGTAAAAATCATTGTGAGAAACAACTCCCTTTGTCTGAAGTAATGTAGTTTTTGAGAAAGAGGTAATTTCCCACAACAATATTTGAATCTGACAAAGGTTTTTGATCCGGCATGAAGCCTTCCTCAGGCATTATTTGAAAGCACACAATTCTATGC